>JADMLD010000989.1:2400000-3000000 GCA_017589585.1 Phylloscopus whistleri | reverse complement strand
AAGGGGGCAGACTGGGCAGGACCAGCTCGACTGATGGAGCCTGGGATGGTGACCATCCAGGTGGCCTTTGCTAAGTTCACTTCCCAATTCTTGAAGGTCCCCCCACCAAGTGCCTTCAGGGCGGTCTTAAGTAGTCCGTTGCACCGTTCAACTTTCCCAGCAGCTGGTGCATGATAAGGGATGTGATAGATCCATTCAATGCTGTGTTCTTTAGCCCAGGTGTTTATGAGGCTGTTCTTGAAATGGGTCCTGTTGTCTGACTCGATTCTCTCAGGGGTGCCGTGTCTCCACAGGACTTGTTTTTCAAGGCCCAGGATGGTGTTCCGGGCAGTGGCATGAGGCACAGGGTACGTCTCCAGCCACCCAGTGGTGGCTTCCACCATGGTCAGCATGTAGCACTTGCCTTGGTAGGTTTGGGGCAGGGTGATGTAGTCAATCTGCCAGGCCTCCCCGTACTTATATTTGGACCACCGTCCACCGTACCAGAGGGGCTTAACCCACTTGGCCTGCTTGATGGCAGCACACGTCTCACAGTCGTGGATAACCTGTGAAATACTGTCCATGGTTAGATCCACCCCTCGGTCTCGTGCCCACTTATAGGTGGCATCTCTGCCCTGATGACCTGAGGCATCAGGGGCCCACTGAGCTAGGAACAACTCTCCCTTGTGTTGCCAATCCAAGTCTATCTTGGACACCTCTATCTTCGCGGCTTGATCTACTTGTTCGTTGTTCCGGTGCTCCTCATTAGCCCGACTCTTGGGGACATGGGCATCCACATGACGGACTTTCACAGGTAGTTTCCCTACTCTGGTGGCGATGTCTTTCCACTCATCAGCAGCCCAGATTGGTTTTCCCCTACGCTGCCAGCTGGCCTTGTTCTACCTTTCCAGCCAGCCCCACAGAGCATTAGCTACCATCCACGAATCAGTACAGAGGTAGAGCTTTGGCTACTTCTCTCTTTCAGCAATGTCCAGGGCCAATTGAACAGCTTTGAGTTCGGCAAGCTGGCTTGACCCACCTTCTCCTTCAGTGGCTTGTGCAACCTGTCTTGTGGGGCTCCATACGGCTGCTTTCCACTTCCGGCTCATCCCTACGATGCGGCAGGAACCATCAGTGAAAAGAGCGTAGTGTGCTTCTTCTGCTGGCAGTTGGTTATATGGTGGAGCTTCTTCAGCCCGGGTTACTTGCTCTTGTTCCTCCTCATCGGTGAGACTAAAGTTTTCAGCTTCTGGCCAGTTGGTGATCACTTCCAGAATCCCAGGGCGATTCGGGTTTCCAATACGGGCGTGCTGAGTGATGAGGGCGATCTATTTGCTCCATGTGGCATCAGTGGCGTGGTGGGTAGAGGGAACCTTTCCTTTAAACATCCACCCCAGCACCGGTAGTCAGGGTGCCAGGAGGAGTTGTACTTCAGTGCCAGTCACCTCTGAGGTGGCTTGAACTCCTTCATAGGTGGCCAAGATCTCCTTCTCCGTTGGAGTGTAATTGGCTTCGGACCCTCTGTAGCTTCGGCTCCAGAATCCCAGTGGCCGGCCTCGAGTCTCACCAGGCACCTTCTGCCAAAGGCTCCAGGACAGACCATGGCTCCCGGCTGCGGAGTAGAGCATGTTCTTTACCTCTGGTCCCACCCTGACTGGGCCAAGGGCTACCGCATGAGCGATTTCCTGCTTGATCTGGGCGAAGGCGTATTGTTGTTCTGGGCCCCAGTGGAAATCGTTCTTGCGGGTAACCAGGTACAGAGGGCTCACAGTCTGACTGTACTCGGGAATGTGCATTCTCCAAAAGCCTATGGCCCCTAGGAAAGCTTGCGTTTCCTTCTTGTTGGTAGGTGGGGACATGGCGGTGATCTTATTGATGACTTCTGTGGGGATCTGACGCCGTCCATCTTGCCACTTCACTCCCAGGAACTGGATTTCTTGGGCGGGCCCCTTAACCTTTCTTCGCTTAATGGCAAAACCAGCTTTCAGCAGAATCTGGATAATCTTCCCTCCTTTCTCAAAGACTTCCCTTGCTGTGTTCCCCCATATGATGATGTCGTCGATGTACTGTAGATGTTCGGGAGCCTCACCCTTTTCCAGTGCAGCCTGGATCAGTCTATGGCAGATGGTGGGGCTGTGCTTCCACCCCTGGGGCAGTCGGTTCCAGGTGTACTGCACGCCCCTCCAGGTGAAAGCAAACTGGGGCCTGCACTCTGCTGCCAAAGGAATGGAGAAGAAGGCATTGGCAATATCGATGGTCGCATACCACTTTGCTGCCTTGGACTCCAGCTCGTACTGGAGCTCCAACATGTCTGGCACGGCAGCGCTCAGTGGCGGCGTGACTTCATTCAGGCCACAGTAATACACTGTCAGTCTCCATTCTCCACTGGGCTTACGCACTGGCCATATAAGGCTGTTGAAAGGTGAATGAGCCTGGCTGACCACCCCTTGGCTCTCCAGTTTACGAATCATCTCATGGATCAGAGTCTCTGTCAGCGCGGTATTGCCAACGGTGTACTGTTGCTGTAGGCGATTGGCACCTGTTGTTCTTCAACTCACAGCAGTCCCACAGCAGAGGGGTCGTCTGAGAGACCAGGCAAGGTGTTCAGTTGTCTGATGTCTTCTGTCTCTACAGCAGCTACTCCAAAAGCCCAACGATATCCTTTTGGGTCTTTGAAATGTCCATTTCTGAGATAGTCTATGCCGAGGATGCACGGGGCCTCTGGGCCAGTCACGATGGGGTGTTTCTGCCACCCATTCCAGTCAAACTCACTTCAGCCTCCAATACAGTCAGCTGCTAGGACCCTCCTGTCACTCCAGAAATAGAGATGGGTTCTGCTCCCACATACCCCGATGGCATCAGGGTACATTGGGAGCCAGTGTCAACCAAAGCCATGTATTTTTGTGGGTCAGATGTGCCAGGCCATCGGATCCACACAGTCCAATAGATCCGATTATCCCTCTCCTCTACCTGGCTAGAGGCAGGGCCCCTCTAGCACTGGTTATTCCCTCCCTGAGTATACATACTAGAGGTTCCAGCATCCTGACTACTGACAGCCTGGGCATAGGAGGTTGAGGCTACTTTTATTTTAGTGGCACCCCCTTGGTGAGTGTTCCTCTCCTTGAGCTCACGCACCCGTGCTGCCAGGACAGAAGTGGGTTTCCCATCCCACACTCCCATGTCTTCCCCCTGGTCATGGAGATAAAACCACAAGTCAGCTCTTGGGGTGTACCCTCTCTCTCTAGCTGGGGGTCGTTGGGCTCTAACTCTGGGGCCTGTAACTCACACCGATGCCACATTGGAACTGTTCCTCCTCATCTCCTCCCTCACCTGCCTCATTTCCTCTTTGAGTTCTTTCACCATGGCAGAGATATGAGCTTGCATCAGGCCATTAATCATGCTCTCATAATTCCTAAGCTTATTGGCAACAGACCCCGCTGTCTCTCGGTTGTCCTCAGCATTAATTGTTGCAATGAAGGTTGTACACTGGGATGGCCCTAGATTTGCCAGATTCCACAACATCTGCCCTGTGCATTTAACCTTGTCAGGGTCATTATCATGCTGTCCACTCCTCCCAAAAAGTACCTCCAGTACTGCCACTTCCCTCAGCTGTTGGATTCCTTCCTCAAGAGTTTTCCAGCGCATTCTATGGTGGTGCTCCTGCATTCTTTCTCTGTGGACAAATCTTTCTCTTACACTCGTTAAAAGCCGCTGCCAGAGGGAAAGGGGTCCAGGCTCCCTTACAAATACCTGATTTATACCCAAGTCCTGGGTCAAGGGTCCTAAATTCCTTGCCTCACCACCATCTAGTTGCACACCTGTACCCATCAGGCCCCAGACCTGAAGTAGCCAGGCTGTGTAAGGCTCACGTCCCCGTCGTACAATATCTTTTTGTAGATTACGGAGACTTTCCTACGACAGGGTCTCAGTGATGATCTGAACATGTGATTCCCCTGCAGGCTGTGAGGGCCCTCCCTTCTTATCCTTATTATCTGGGTTTGCTGTTTTCACCTTGGATTTCTTTGTTTCCACAGGGGCAACTGCTGCTGGCTGTGACTGCCCCTGTGGTTCAGCTGGAACCTGGACAGTTGTAATGTCTGTGGGTTCTATATCAGATTCTCTTTTGTCAGGGTAGGGCGAGGGTTTCCCACCAGCTGGGGAAATGTACTCCCTCAGCATCTGGCTCATCTCATGCATTTCCTTTATCAGGGCCCCCACCCAAACCGGATGGTTTATCCCTGAGGCAGGCTGTGGGGCAGGGGCAGGCTCTTGGGCAGCATCTTTATTCTCTGGGGTAGTTATCAGGGTGCTTACCCAGGCCAGTCTCCCTTTATCTCTGAATACCAAATAGAATAGGCCTATAAGCAACACCAGCCACTGTATGATATCATTAGCATTCAGAGGAAATTTGAACCCTTCAAAAGCTGGTGGAGTAGACCCAAAAAGCTGGGTGAAGGGTTGGGAGAAGATTTTCCCTGGTGCTATTTCCTCACAATAGGTACCATTGTTAAAGTAACCCCAGAAACACAGAGTTAGTGTATGATAGCCCTGAATCCATGTGCCTGCCTTCCAAAGGAAGTTAAAAATCCATGAATTCCTCACCTTATTAACCCACAAAATAAACTGGATGCCAGCTACAGTAGCCTTAGTTATAGGTCCCATGCTTAGATAAGGGCCAGCAAATGGCAGAAATACAGCCACAACCACGTGCCACCCAAACCAGGGAAAGCTGGACCACATGATTCTGAGCAGTGGGCTTCTATCTAATACCTAAGAACTGTTATTCCTTTCTCTCAGTGCCCTTGTGCCCCACACTTGGGCGCCAAAATCTGTCTTGGTTTGGAAAGACAGGTATCCGCCAGGGAAAGCTGAAGCCTCTCCTAGAATAGAAAATGTAAACCCCTCACCCCCCTGCCAAATTAGAATTTTGCAGTTAAGGGCTTTCAGGCAAAGATTTGGGAATAGGAATAACAGTTCTTTACTAGGAATATTAACAGTACAAATGTAGTAGAAAACAAAACCACCCAACCCAACAAGCAAACAAATAAACAAGCAATTCTGGAAAACCCTGACAGGGTCAGAGCTACAACCTGACACCCTGTTGGTCAGGGTGTTGGAAGCAGTTCAAAAGTGAGTCCTCCTGGAGTGGCAGATGTGGTTCTGTTGGAGTAGAGATGATCCTGTAGCCAAAAAGGGTCCAGGGGTGGTGAGAAGGGGTCTGGTGATGGTGAGATGGGGTCTGGTGATGGTGAGATGAGGTCCGGTCTCCCTCCCAGGAATCGGGGTGAAGCAAGAGAGCTCCTGTTCCCCCAGTCTCAGTTTTTTCCAGGCAGGAATCGTTGACTCCCCCCACTGGGTGGGGCATCTCACAATAGGATTATGGAATGCAGATGCACCACTCTGGGGAAGGTATAGTCCGGGGAGGTGTTAATGGCCCATTATCAGAAGGCACCCACCCCTCCCCCCCCTCCTCCTTCCAGAGTTACAAGAGATAAAGAAGAAAAGAAAAAAACCCAAACATCTCCCCAACTGGTTTCAGCAGCTGAAATAGAATACACATTTTTGGTTCCATAACCCAAGACAGGGGGTTTGGTCAGTTCATCACCCAAGGTTTTCTTCCACTGCTCGGGGAGAGGAGTCCTTCCCTGCTACACCATGGGGTCCCTCCCACGGGAGACAGTTCTCTGTGAACTTCTCCAGCATGGCTCCAAATCTCATGAGTAGCAGTCCTGCCAAAGCTGCTGCAACGTGAGACCCTCCCACGAATAAACAGTGCTCCCAGAACTGCTGCAGGGGTCCCCTTTCATCACTGGGTCTACCATTGGATCACAGCCTCCTCCAGGCATCTACCCACTCCAGTGTGAGCATCTCCCTCACAGGCTGCGTGTGGATCTCTGCATCCCCCATGGATTCCCATGGGCTGCAGGGGCACAGCTGCTTCACCATGGTCATCACCACAGCCTGCAGAGGGATCTCAGCTCCAGTGCCTGGAGCATCTCCTGCCCCTCCTTTGCTGCTGACGTTGGTGTCTCTATGTTATTTCCCTCACATGTTCTCACCTCCTCCTCTAGCTAGCAAAAAACCTGTGCATTCACACTTTGTTGTGATTTTCTTCTTAAATATGTTATCACAGAGGCATTACCATCATCTCTAATTGGCCCAGCCTTGGCCAGCAGCATGTCCATTTTCGAAGCCATCAGGGATTGGGTCTGCTGGACACAGTGGAAATTTCCAGCAGCTTCTCACAGAAGCCACCTCTGTGACCCCCTCGCTACCAAAAACCAGACTGTTCAAAACCAACACAGTGCAGCAGATCTGTCTGGAGAAAACCATCATCTAGTTTCCCCAGTCATCCATTCCCATCTCTTTCTGAATACAGTTCAATAAGAGCCTCTTCTGGACTTGACAGCCCAGAGCTTAATTACCCAGATGAATCACCATGAAGAAACTGAGTCATCCCATGTCCAGAGACAACAGAGCACAATTGGTTTGCACAGCCTCAGGATTTTCTCTGTCAAAACCATTAAGCTCCTGCAGCTGATGCCAACAGTAAAAACATTTAGATTTGTAACAATGAATACAGCTGTTTTTCATCTTCCAGTGAAGTTGTAAACTGAAAATTGCCACTCTAAATCAAAGCTTGTGCAACAAAGGAAATGTATAAACTCTTACATGACAGTATAATGCAGATTTTCATTGTATTGCAAGAAATTTCTTGAGATTTAAACATTTATTTTGCACAGCTAATTGTGAATATGCTTGGCCTCTTAATTGACTCTGAAGTTCAGAATGAGAGAAAAAAGAGAGTAGCTGCATAATTCACTCATTTCTCTTGTGAAATTATCATCAAAGGCCGATGATGATTTACCAGAAATTTTGTCTGTTTTCTGTTTTTCAAGCAATTGCATCTTACATGTTCTTTTTCTTTACAGGAAATGTAGTAGCAATTACCTTTATCCCCATGTATATTTTAGTGACTCACAGTCATTAAAAGTCACAGCTTATTGCTGCCCTAAGAGAGCAATATTCTATTTCATGTATATGCATACTTACCTCTCTTTATTTTTCTACATGCAGTTATGAGACTTATTTTACTTTACATACTACAGTTAAAATATGTTTTAGTGCTTAAACCCATAAATATTATGTACTGTATATGTACAAAGAGGAGATATAACAGTTGCTACTACAAAAGCAGGTTCCCATGTTGTAGGAGCACAAGCCAGTCTCTCTCACCAACCCGACTGCTCTGGCACGCTCCCACACACCTGTTCTGTGGGCCTTGGTTCAGAGGCAGGTTAGAGCAAACGCCGTAGTAGCTGTGGTACAGAAAGAAGGGACCCTCCCTCGACACTTGGGTTCAGAAGGTTTATTCAGGAGCATGGAAGATTTCTGCCCTCTGCCCCAGTGTCCCCAGAGAGAGGGACCCCAGGGAGGGGCAGCAGTGGGTTTTATACTCGGAGTTGTACAGAGGGAGGGTACATTAGTTTTAAACCAATAAAATATCTCTAACTAATACATTAAAATTCACCTAAACAAACTAACAAATCACAAGCAGCTTGGGAGTGGTCTTCTGAGAGCTGCTGGGCCAGACCCTGAGGCCTTGGACATCTCCTAGCATACGCTTCGTTGTCTTGACGACCCTATCCATCTTAACAAAGTAACTTCTCAAACAACGGTTTTCTTCAGGGTAGCGCTATTCTACCTTATCAATTAAAACAAAGGCATAGTCTTGTTAGACACAGGAGCTTATTCATCGCTAGGCTTAGCAAGCATTTCTCCTTATCCTCATACCTAACATGATATATCCTTGACTAAAATTCAGGAAGCGTTTTTCTCACACCTATACTATGTCATGTTGTCAGAAAGAAAGCAAAATGTCAAAGGCTGTTGTTGCTAGTTTACAGAATTAGGTGAAAATGAAGAGCTTCTTTTAAATGTTGTTGAGTGATCAGAATCTGCTTCTGGGGACTTTAACTTAATGTGCACCTAATAGTAAGAGCTGCTCACTGGGTATAATTGTTATGGTTCCTGAAAAGGCTTATCCTGTTCAAATCTTCTTTCACACAGGCATGCTTGGCTGCCTTACAGCTGTGTCATGACATTGTTTGAAAGTTGGTTTGTGAGACAGTTAACATTTTTGAAGTGTTCTTTTTGCATCAGCTGTGCCAATAATTTTTTAAAACTTATTCATGAATTAAGATACCCAAGATGAGATTCATCACCTACACACAGGTGCCAGATGTGTCTCACATTGTCCCACCTGGCCCCCCGACATTGCTCCAGCAAAAGACATATTGCTTTGACCACAGTCCTGTGTAACTGCTGTCTTGAGTACCATCTCTAGCTGCAACAGACATGTGTTTTGGCAGCTAAACCTTGTGCTTAGAGAGTGATCTAGTTCCAGAGTGCAACACCTAAACATGGGTGTCTGTGTTTCCAGGAGTTGGGTATTCCCTTAATGCTTGTGCTGAACTGGGCAGCAGGGTCTAGGAGAGCAAGGCAAAAACCCATCAGTTTCCTGGGGGCATCTGTGGGCCTTAATGTCTCTGATCAGCCCTGTCTGGGTCCTCTAATCCTGCACACAGGCCCAGGAGTCCCATTTTAGCTCAGCCTTTGGCATGTTACATCACAGATTCATTCCCATGCCAAGGGAACCCATGTTTCAGCTGTATCACCTGCTGCTCCCATCTGGATCTCTCAGACAAACCCTGGACCTGGTTCAAACCCTCACAAGGTTGCGGGTTGTCAGTGAAACCACTTACCAGTCACTGTCTTTGCCCACCTGTCCCAGACCCTGCAGGATGGCACCCATCAGTTAGGGCATAGCCTGCACTGGAGCCACTTAGGTTCCTGGTACAACCCCACCAACTGTGAGGGTTCTGGGTTAGTTGTCTAAATGTTGGCATCTGTTGCCACTTTCAGGGCCCTAGTGTGTCGTCCCTGGTTTCCAGTTGCTGTTCAGAAAAGCTGGTAGGTCTCTAAGGACCAGTTGTGTTTGCTATTTGTGGATGTATCACAAACAGCCCTAGATAACTGTACTGGAGTGAGTGGTTTTGACTACCAGATTTTCTTCATTGCTCTCCTGACTCCGCAGGTAGCTCTTAAGAGATCTACATTGGTTCTGCGACAAAGAGAGACACCCAACTCATGTAGACAGTGATGTCTTAATCTAGAATTGGATGAAGAACATGATTAAGAAAGAGAGCTTCAGTGTGTATTACAAATAATAACATTAAATTCAATGTGTTTTGCAAAATCTTATTTCTCTAGGAATTATTATCTTATATCTATATATGACCATCTCTAAACCGTTCTTATGTCCCCCATTTAGACCCCCCTCATTTTACAGGTCTTGTACATGCTCTTGAGATGGATTAAAGAATCCAGGCAGTAAACAAAAAGTGTGAACTTTAAAATTACTCTGAATGGGTGACACTCTTTCTTCTTAGCTGATACTCAGAATTTCTTGGTTGTCTGTAGAATCTAATACTAAAGTGCAGGGGATTCTTTGTACTTGTTAAGCTGCAACGATTACGTGTTCAGTACAGTTCTGTCCATAAGAGACTCCTTTGCTAAATAAAAGTGATAACAAATGTCTCTTGGTAGATATTCCAAAGTAAACCAGACATAGAAAAACACAATCTAGACTAGAGGGAGGGAGCTTTTTTCTGTGAGCCAACAAGTGTTTACATTCAGGGGAACTGAGTCTGATAAGCATTTGAGGTAAACCGGGAGTGTACTTCAGATGCTGGATAATCCCTAAGCCAAATACACTCTATCCAGTGTATATATACAATTTATACAAAGGTACAATGTATTTTGAGGCCATGGGAGGGATTTCTCTGCTGATTCCATTCCATCCTGAAATGTGTGTTTAATAATTAATTTAATAAATATGTCTTAAGGTCCATTTTTCCCAAGACAAGGAGAAATATAATGTACCATTAAATCTCATATCAACCTCATTAATTTCCAATCAGGCACGATATTCAGGAAGGTGAGGCCCTCTGTTTTATGCTACAAAATTATCTCTGCATGGACGGCCCAGATGCATTTCAACTGATTCCTCAGTAAAAAAGAGAGAGCAGCTGATGCAGTGTTTTTCTTTTTTGATTCTGACTATTGATTACTCCAAGTCCAGATTCCAAACCATTTTCACACTGTGCAAGTTTTGATTGCCCTTGGATATAAATTATTACGCCTCTGCAGCTTTAGTAACTGTACTAATTGTTTTCTTCCTAGTTCAGTTTAATGTTCGAAGTTATCATTGGCTATTTTTAAGTATGTTTCTTCAGGACCCCTTTGGGATAAATGACCGTGGGGATAGTTAACATAGCCCAGCTATGTTAAGAGATTTAAGACATGGATTGAACATGATGCAGTTCACAACAAACATTTCTGGATAGTTTTCTACCTGATCTGTCAATACATAGCTTATGTACATTATTTTCGAATGCAGCTATGGGTATGCAGCTGTAGACATAGCGACACATGTTCAGAAAGTCTAGCTTGAAATGAATTGTGTATAGATTACTTTTAGCCATAGAACTTGTAGATTCTTTCTTCCTCTTTTTTCAATTTTTCCAATTTTTAATTAAAACCGTTATTTTGGGCCCTACTTTGAGGACATGAGTATACTTAAAGGATGATGTAGTAACTGTGAAGGAAGAATGCTTAGGGAAGGGGAGGTTTAGTTGTGAGGGAAGGTTGCAATTTCACTTAAGGTGAGTGCCACATATTTTTCTGTTCAGTCCATCTGAAACAGAAACCAATGGTTCAGTAAAAGGATTGGTTTAGTGTCTCTGCATACACAGAACTTTCTTACCTTGGGCATTGCTACTAACACAAGGCAGAGCTCCCTGGGTCTTGCCTCTAGAGTTGTTTCTTTGGGGGTTGGGAGGATTAGTGTAAATTATCTCAGAAGCCTGTTTCACTTGATGCAGTTTACTTCAGTTCAATATGCTACTTAATAACTAGAACAACAAAATTCTTCTTTTTCAGCCTTCTTAGTGGCTGGGCCACAAATTTGTGCTCTCCTGGAAGATGCTGTGTGAGAAATGACACTCACTACTTAAAATTTTAAAAAGCTTATTAAATTACAACGAGATGCAAAACTTAGCCACAGCCAGAGGCACAACCCCAGTAACAGTAATGTAGCAAATTGAGCTGAACTACCCCAAACTGGGTCTCAGTTTCAGGCCTGCCTAGAAGTAGACAGACCTGTGGCGCAGTTAGTAATTCACTTTAAGCTGTGTTTAAGCATTAGATAGCATAGTTATGGTGTGGTTACGGTGACTTCCTTAAGTGTGAAATTGTTTACATTCTTTCTTACACTGAATGCCAATTAGAAAACACCTGTAACTGTAAACTATTTGAAACTGTATTTAACTCCCCTTTCTGGAGGAATAAACGGAGAACGCATGATCTAGCCATGTTGGTCATACATGTGTTGCTCAGTCCAGCTTCCCACTTTAATTAAGAGTTCCCTGGTTTCACAGCAACATTCCTTATATACCCTGGGTATTGCATCAGCCAACACTGCCCCTCCCAAAGTCTGCAAGTTGACTCTTCTTTGCTGTCCATTGCTGGAGACCTTCTTGCAACTTGACTGGAGGTGAGGTGTTGCCATGCCAAGTCCCCCCAGTGACAAGCTTCCTCCATTCCTGGCTATCTCATGCAAGGGGCATTTCTACATGCCCTCCACCCACTTTTCTGACAACCCTGACAGCCAGGGTTGTCTGGTGGCAACAGTACAGAGGGGAGAAGAGAGGACTAGAGGGAGAACAAGAAGGGGCCCAAAAACAACCTGGATCACCCATGTTATAAATACATACTATATTGGCTTTTCACAAATATTAAGATGAATGCTATATGTATAATGTTAAAATAACTTTGCTTTTATTTCTGTTACTAACAAAACCTTAGACATGGTAGTAGTGGTAGCTGATACAGTTATGAGTGACCTGTCATTTTGGTCACGATAACATCCAGTGAACATGTGATGGGGACCCTGCTATTGTTATGCCAACTATCAGCATCTGCCATCTGGAGGAAGTATGGACCAAGGCCCAAACCAGAGGTGATAAGAAAACTGCAGCCGAGAAACACGCATGCTCTAAAAAGGAGGGCCCAAGGAGAGGCCATGCTAAACAGTTCCTAGAATAATATGAGTATGCATAAGATTCAATGAATATGCAACAGGCTGATACAATAAGAAAAGGTATTTAAGGGGTATCTCTGAAGATACCAGCATGCTCTTGGCTGAATGCCAAAAACGTGGCCGTTAACTCTTTGCTTTATTTCTGTCTCCTATTGTCTTTTTATTAAACTTTTTAAAATTTTACCAAAAAAGCAAACATCATTTTTCACAACTGGGGATCATCCAGGATTAAGACCGCTTCTCTGAGACCCCAGGGGACCAAGAGTGGGGTGGTGCACCCCCCCTGAGTTCGGTGGCCCTGCTCATCTCTTCTGGCATGGATTGGAGGTTGTAGGTCGGTCACCCCATGAACAAGAACGGGACTAATAAAGCAAAGGAAAAGGGAAAAGGCTCCCTAAGAAACTGTGGTGGTTAGCCCCACAATTCTCATGCATGAAGACCCAAAAAAGTAAAAAGGATTTTAAGTATTTTTCAGGGGGGCAGGTACAGAGGGTTGCATTATGTGTGTTTGAGATGCTGGCTGGGTATCCCCAGACCCACGAAGCGAGAGTGGAGTCTCCCAAGCTGCGTTTCTGTTCTTTGATGGGAAAAACAGCCAGTAAAGAGACTGAAAGATAAAAGGAGAGAGACCCCCCGGGGTAACTGGGATGGGGTCCCAGGGAAGGGTTGGACCCCTTGAAGGAAGGGAGCCGAGGGTTTTCATAGCACAATCCACTGAGAAAGCAGGATAAAAAGTGGGGTCCCCTAAAATTTTGCCAGGTTGAGGATTAAAAACACAGAAGATGGGAAGTGTAGAGCTCAAGAGCATTTGGGCTTTAAAGCTGCCAGGTTGAGAGTGGAAAACACTAGCGGCTCAGAAGTGTGGGATCCGAGAGCATCTGGGATTGGCCAACAACATTTGAGATTTTACGATACCTATGGGTGGATATTAACAAGTAACTTGAGAGTAAAGGTACCTTATTTTTGTGTTGTCCTGTTGTGAGTGGGGCACCAACATATTAAAGAAATAAAAGTGAGTGAGTATAAATTAATGAAAGTATATGTAATGTAGATTGTTGATTTTAAGTTTAACTTTATTTTCTGGAGGGAGGTGTATTGTATTGTATTATATTGTTGAGAGAAAGGGTTTTCTGTGTTGTGAGGAGTGGGTGGTATTCAAGTTGGGGGAAGTGGGAAACAGAGGCCAGGGGCAAATATGTAAAATCCTGAGAAATGGGACAAAAAACCAGTAAGTTGGGCTCAGGGAAAAAAGGGAGTAAAAGGGTGCCAGCAGATATATCCCAAGATAGTCCCCTGGGAATAATTTTAGCTAACTGGGGTATTGATTTTTGTACAAGACAAAAGGCGAAGTAAAGATGATTTAGTATTGTATGATAGAATGGACAAAAAAGGAAATAAGACCTGACCACGTTTATTTGACTAGATATGGCTGTTTTGAAGTTTGGATTTGTCAGGCCTTAAACATATTTGTAAATTCAAAGGAACTGTTTAATCCGGAAGAAAGAGAATATGCCACATGCTGGACAGGAGACACGGAACCCCCAGGGATAAAAGTTTTTGAAATACCAGAAACCCCAGAGACAGACCAAGAAAAGAAAAAGAAAGAAAAGGGGTGAGACCCTCTGGAAATGTTCCTCCCCCATTCCTGCTTGTTCCTCTGCTAGCTCTGGCTTTCCTGCCCACCCCAGCCCCAACCGTGCCAGGGTTCCCGCCTGTGCTGGCTCCTGCTGCACCACTTGCAGCTGCTCTGCCTATCCCAGCCCTGGCCACTCCACTTCTTCCAGTGGCCCAGGCTGCCCTGGTTTTTCCAGCAGCCCCAGCTGCACTAGCATTCCGTCCCAGCCCCGGCCACTCAGTCCATGCCGACACCAGCTGCGCTGGGCACCACCACTACGGCTGCTGTGGCCCATGTGCAAACTGTCCGCGCCTCAGTGTCCAGAAGGCTCCACCCCTTTGGCAGTTCCAGCAATGGTCTCCGCCTCCCCCCCCCCGCACGCCCACGTTTGGAGGACTCAGCCTCAGTGCTGACACCCCCCTTTCCCTGATGGCCCCATTAACCCCTGGCCTGGCCGCCATTCCCTTGGTAATGATGGGCTCCTGATGTTCAAGGGAACTTTCTCCTTAAAGGAAGAACACCATACTAAAATACAAGAAGCTCAGTTAAAAAGCAGCTTAATAATTTCTCCCCTGACCCTTCCTGAAAACAAAGGGAAAAGGTTGTAGAGAATGAAGAACAAAAACATTGTAATCAAGAGGTTAATTTATTCCCATTATGAGAAGTTCCTATGGGAGGAGGGGGAACAGGATTTGTGAATGCTCCTTTGACCTCTTCAGAAGTCAGAAATTTTAAAAGGGCAGAGATACCTCGAGAACTGGGCTGGGGAAAAGAGGTTCGGGTGCAGCCCCTAGCTCTCTTGCACTCTTGACTTTGAAGGAGGACAGTCAAGTTGCTGCTTACTAGGGGAGGTGAGTTCACTGCAGCCCAACCCTGTCCTGCTTCTGCGGAAGAACCAAGAATGGCACATCACTCCATGATCAATATGATCAAAGTGAGCCATTTATTGCAGTGTGACAGTTTCTTTTATACAGTGTTCAGCCTTAATCACGTGTTACATGCTGCTTTACAATTGGATATACCCTAAAAGCATGCATTAGCCTTTTAGCCCCGATTGGTTGATGGCTTTTGCACATACAGCAGATTTATGCGGTCCTTCATTTGGCTTCTATCCAATTCTCACATTCTGAAGCTGCTAGCATCCTTTGTTCTTTTTTGGACGTGACTCCTGTCATCTTTTGTTCCCTCTTGTACGTGGCTTCGCTGCCCTTGAATGGTTACAGGTCTTTTTCATCCAGATAGGCTGGACTGCTCACATGTCCCCATTTCTGGAGGAACCCATCCTCCACATGCTTCTGCTGTTGGCCCCACACCCCCTTGCCTGGCAGGATGCCCCGCAGTTCCAGCTACAGCTGCGGAGTTTCTGATACATCTCATTTACCACTCTGGGATCTTGCTCGTCCCTGCCATTCCAACTTGCTGCTCCCAAAGTCCCTGCTACAGCTCCTTTTGCTATCTAGAGGGGACACCAGGATCAGCTGACCCCATTAGTTTGTAAAGGAAGCCCTTCTCCATCCCTTTTTGCCGGCTGTGTCTGCCATTACCACATGGAGAGATATGGCCGAAACTCGCGCCACAGCGCCCCCTGCAACCCTTCGGGGAATCATCGCACCTGCCCTGCATGGCCAGGAGTCACCAGCGCCCCTGCTGGCTGTAACCGTAACTACACCAAAGGGGAAAGTGCCTGCAGCCAACGGAAGGCTGTCACTGGGTTTCTGGTTCTGTTTGTTCTTGCTGGCATTGTGGTTATTTGTCTTGTTACATATATAGTAGTAAAGAACTGTTATTCTTTTTCCCATATCTTTGTCTGAAAGCCCCTTAATTTCAAAGTTACAATAATTTGGAAGGAAAGGGTTCAAATTCTCCATTCCAAGGGAGGTTCCCACCTTCCTTGGCAGACACCTGTCTTTTAAACCAAGACACTGATTAATGGTAAAATAGAGTACTCTGAAAGCAGATAGATTTCATATTGAATTACAGATTTGTCCAAGTGACCTTTTATTATGTTAAGCTTCCCTTAATGTAAAAGTTATTTTCATTCATACTACAGAGTTCTGTAAAAGACTTAGCAGTAAATAGTACCTGAAGTGTTTATGAGCAAAGAGACAGCACTGCTCAACACTGCAACAAGTAATAGCACATTACAATAGAAAGAACGTCTTCCAGGTGATACCAAAAATGTTTCCTTTTCCTATTTCTCTGATGTCTTAGCAATGGAATGACAAAATTCCAGTATTAATTAAACTGCATTAATAATTGTCATTTTTAATTGTTGATGTTATTGTTATTATATTTGTTATTAATTACCCTGTGCTTCAGGTTCAAAATTTTCAGTGCTCTTGCCTCTCACAAAATTGGAGTGATATATTTGGGGTTTGTATGTCATTCATGTGCTGACCTTTCCTGGAAAGAGGTATTGTGTTTACATCCTGTATGTGACGTGATAGAAAAATCAAACTCTTCTGTTCTGACTGGAAAGCAGTAAATTCATGATTCCTGGCAAATAGGTCATCCAATTACAACTTTTGTGGAGGCAAGGTGGTCTTTAATTTCTGAGTGGATGCAGTAGTTTTTCTAATCCATCAGAAAGCAAAAGCTAATTAGATAGAAACTATGGGGGTTTAGTTTTCATCATTAACTTTTTTTAGATCTCGTCAGTCTCATAGTCAACAGTGCTGTTGCTCTCTTTTTCTTACTTCCAGTGCTAAGATATGCTTAAGTGCTATGAATTTAAAAGAAAACCAAAATTAAACATACCCAAGACTCAGTAGTACTTGAAAAGGCCTAATGCTGCTGTCAGGGTATATAAGGCCTGTGGCTGTAGATTTCTAGATCCTGAAACACTGAACCTTCTTATCTCACTGAGTGCATGTGTCTTTACCAGCTATATAATACTGACTGTACGATGAGACCAGAGTAGAAAGGTGATAGCCTACATTGCTCAAAGCAACAAATTATTATTTGGGGTATTGCTGTGAAGAGCTGTGTTGACTTTTGCAAAAAGAGATGTTGCTTTGGGTTGTTGACATGCCTTCCTTGCTCTTATGTAAAGTTACACAGGATTATGTAATAGATTTTTGGTGATTTGTGTATTGAGCTTGATCAGGTGAGCTAAGAGCACCGATTTTTAGTGCTGGAGTCTGGTAAAACATGCATAGTGTTATCAAACAAACTGGTTGTGAAAAGTTTACTAGAGAGACCTTCTTCTGGAGTTTCTTACATCTTATAAAACTCTGACTCATTTTGCTGACTTATGTAGAATAAATGAAAGAAATTATGAAATTATAAAACAAGTGTCAGTGCTGTCTTGGGAAATTTCATTTCAGAGGGATACAACATTGGTGAAAGGGCACCTACCTTTCATTCTCCCTCAAGAAGCTGCATCTCATTTAACAAAATTCATGGCTTTAATGAAGATACTTGGAGTAGTGGTTTCAGAGCCACTGGATGTTTTCATTTGATAGACCAGAAAGTAGAAGGAGTGTACCAGTAAACACTGTAAAGGGACAACATTAAATACATGACAATATTTTAAAAAGTACTTTTTAAAAATCTGTATGTAACGGTTTGCAAAATGTGCATAGTCAGCAATGCAGTAGTTTCATCTTATGAATTTTAATTAGTCTGTTAGGTGACAAAAGTATATCTGTCTTCACTAATGATTTTACTATGGAAAATGTGTAGACCAGATGCACATTTTTCAGAATTCACAGGGCTGAAGGCTTTTGATGCCAATTTTTTTCCGGTATTTTTAGAAAGATCTGATTTTGTTGCCATTGAGACGGAGATTATCTCTCAAATTCAATAGGAGCTGGCCGTTGCTCATTGTGAGGGCGGGCGGAGCCCCGACAGCCTTGCCTTGGAGGGAAGGAGAGTTTCGCAACCTCTCCCAGACCTTGAAATAACAAAGCAACTCCCTGCTCACAGCGACTTTCCTAGAAGACCCACAAGCACCCTCGGGACCTTATGTAGATCTATTGTAACCGATTGGTTTTGTACCCTTCCCCCCCTCCCACCTAGCTCCCTATAAAACCCCCTGAAAATCGTCCTCACACAGGGTTCTCTCCCCTCGGCTCCCTTCGCTGATGTATCTACAATAAAGCTGCTTCTGCGGAATCACCGAAACGAGGCCCTCTCTCTCTCTCTACACCCGAGGCCAGCTACAGGGGAAAGCGAAGCTTCACAGGAGGCAGGAGCTGGAAATCACTGAGCGAAATCACTAAGAGCTGAACAGCTGTCTCCTGCTGAGCTCGCTACCCACCAGCTGAGAGAGTGCCTGGCCCCCTAGGGAGTGTCTCCGAGGAGATACTTTTCAGGGTGGACCAGCCTCTTGGGGGTCCTGAGCCACAGACCTCCCTTCACCAGCTGGGACATTAGCTCATGTATTTTTCAGTCTCACATCACACAACAATTGATAATGAGGGAAAAATCATATGACCTATCATGCTTAGGTATTTCAGGTGTTTGTGGCCTGTTAATAACCAAGACTATGGGAGATGCATATTAAAATTACTCTTTTGAATGAAGTGTTGGAACTCATAACAGCACATCATGTTTTACTACTTTGAGTTTTTCTTACACATTTCCCTGAACAGCAGTTGCTGATGATGCATAATGCTAACCAAGCACAACAGATCCAACAGTGGTTTAGGGTAGGAGTTGTAAAGCTGCACAACAGTATAGTTATAAACAATAACTGAGCAATGTGTTTCCCTGACATTTATGGGGTGCTACTTAGTCCTAGTGACAACACATCATGTGTATGAATAAAATTGGACATGAAATCAGCTGAGGAGGCTCTCAGCCTTCCAACTATGGTTTGCTGCTCCCAGAACACCAGAGATTTTTTTAATAACTAAAAGTTGTTACTATATGGTCACCTGTTCATCTGGACCATGATGAAGAACCAAGTTTCTGTACCTTCCATTTTTGCCACAATAACTAAGGCCAAAGAATTTATGAAATGAAAAAATAATTTCTGTGCCTTCATGTGACTTCTCACAGTACAAGGGATCCTCCCAGGAGGAGACTGGCATGCATAAAAGGGAAACTTCCATCTAGTTTCTGACAAGTATCTACTGATCCTCCCCTTCAGACATGAGATCAAGAAATTTGCTCCTGGGTACAATCTCTTTTCCTCTGTGGAAGCACTGATCACTTAATGCCTTGGTCCACAGAAAACAGACAACATCTGTCATCCCTTTGCCTACCACTTGAGCACAGAATGAAGTTAGCTTCTGCTGTGTTATGTAGCATGAAATAATGTGTTGTAATGACACTTCAGGGTAGTACCTTTTGCTAAACAGTATTGATATCTACGCATCATATTTTCTTAAAGGACACAATATCAAGCTACTACTGCAGAACTTTCTGTTGTTCTATAAGTAATTACATCTGAAGTTAAATCCACTGATAATCACCCTGCACCTGTCTGGCCCTTGTTTTGATATGCAGCTTTGATTCTAAAGCAGGGGAAGAGCTTGCCTTTCCTTGGGGTCCTTTCCTTGGAGTGAATATGGTCCCAAACCAGAGAATGATTGGTGGGCTGGCTGCTCCTTCACACCTGCTGCTACCTAGCAGCTTTTCAGATTCCACCCTGGTGGGTCTATTCCTGTGCCCAGACTTTAGTCAATTAATGGATTTGAGAGCTGTAGGTGACTTGTTTATAGGTGACTTGTTTATGATCAAATTAGTGTAAAAGCAAGCTTCTGTTTGTTGAATCCATAAAATGAATTCAGTCTGCTTTCTAAGCCCACTCAGGCATTTTTACCTTCCAAATTCTTTAGTATTTCCAGGAGGTTAAATAGTTGCTCTCTTCTTATAGTGCACTGCAATTTGAGAGATGGGGGTGGGGGCTGCTGATGATCCCATTTTAAAGGCCTGCAGTTCCCTTCAAGAAGCTGGGAGAAGTGAGTTTGGTGGGTGTAATGTGCATTGTATTGTATGTACTGGTGAGACGAGTATTTTTTCAGAACCAGAATTTTGACTTAACATGGCTGCAGCTATGATGGATTTTAAGCATCAGATAGCCCCTAACAAGCTGAATTTCTTATGATACTTTGTGTCTGAATGCTCTGAGCATTGAAGTTGCTGATGGTAAATACTTTACTGACATCAGACGTCCTTTGAGTTAAATGGAGTTATAACAGCTTATACCTTCTGCCTTCTAAAGTATTCACATTATTCACATGCACCCTTTAGATTCTGATTTTCATATGGAAAATAGGAGAGAAACTCCAAAGCAGTCAGTTATCTTTTTAAGCTGTCAGTCATATTTTGCTGCTGATTTTTCTATATGGTGTAGCTGTATGTGAGAAAATGTGACTGCAAGCTGATATTCCTGTGGTTTCCAACTGCTTAAATAAATAATTTGAAAGATATTGGAAACTGGCAAATGTGGACTGTTTCAAAATTTTTCAGGCAATTGAAGGTGTCCTGGACAATATCTTTTTAGCAATAAAATATGTGTGTAGCACAGGTTTCTTTGCAAATTCTAGGAACTGTGACACAAGTCCTACTTGTCATACAGTCAGAAACAAAGTAACCAAATCCATTGTTTTCTCTGTTCTGAGTTTTTCAAAGGTTGTTGGTATAAGAGAAAGAAAGATAATTTTGATGTATTTGCCAAAGAAACAGTCAAGATTTTACAGTAGACTGCAAGATGCACTAATCAAGCAAAACAAAGTTACTGAAGTTATTGTATTTTAATAGTTACTCACTTGCAAAATGTTAAAATTCTAGAATACTTGGGAAATTGCTTGCAAATATAGTAAACAACTTGTGTAAGGGTGGAACTTTCTTCAGGTCTAGACTGGCCTCATTTGAGTGGTTTCCAGTGGAAGTTCACTGTTTTTGATTATACTTCTTTGTGTTTCAGAATAGGCCATAGGCCCGGCTGACTTGAACTGCACCTTAGTTGTAAAATATACCTGTCTTTCTTTTGATGGAGTTCTTCCCTCTACAGATGATTGATAAAATAAACCCAGAAATTCTAGCCTAAGGAGTACACTATGCAAGCCTCCTTTGCCAGGTCCCCTTTTTATATGAATCTGTGCATTCTTGCAACATGTGACACTATTAATCAGATAGCTCCTTAAATTGCTTTTAGTTGTTGTTTGATATACTGCATGCATGTTTCAAGGCATTAAACATAACTGACGTGTTTTCACTTCCGTGGGTTTTTTTTTCTTTTTTTTCAGGCAGAGGGTTCCAGACTCCAGAGAGAACTGAGAGGATATTTAGCAGCCATTAAAGGTGATTTTTAAGTTTTATATCTTGCTTTCATAAAGCAAACTTTTAAAAAAATTGAAACAAGTAAGCTTGTTTAAAGTATACAAAGACAAATACAAGTAAGATTGTTGTAAGATTGATTGATGCTAGAGATTCTGCACCTTCAATGTCAACTCATGTATGTACAGTCTTGCATCCTTGACTGTCCTTTGTATGCATCCTCCGCTGCCCAGATTCCCATGTTGCATGCATTTTCAGCACCCACGAAGTCTACACACCTTGTTATTTATCTTTGCAAATGCTAGAATATGGAGTACCTCATGCAAGGCAAGGGATTTCTTGATCTCCAAAACTGTAACATTTCCAGGTTATTACTAGTTGGATGATGAGCTTCCTCCAAAACCACACTCCCTGTGATAATGTGATTTCTCATCTATTTTTGGCTGCTTAATCAATTTTTTTTTAAGTTTAGAAGTCAAATGTGATGTCTCTTGATACTACCTTGAAAATCTAAGCAGCAGAAGTTCACTAAGAAGCAGAAACACTAACCAGTGCTTAAATATCACAGACAAGTAAACAGTCATTTAAATCGTAGTAGACATTTGTAAATCCAACACACTCAACAGAGCACTGTATGCAGTGAAAGAAGAGAAAGTGTTCTCTTTCTCATGACACCTCTCTTTGGAGGAGTTGGAGGCTGGGGATCATTTAATCTGAAAAGCTCTGAGTCTTCAGTAAGTGGATTATTTAGCAATATTTTTCCTAAGTGATTCAAATATTTTGGTACTTTTAGCTATTAAATAAAGGACCCAATTACCAACAAGTAGTAATGAATGAAACAATTGATACTAAATATAAATTTTTAACTGTTCATTAGCAGTAAAAATTATTTTCACATTTCTTAGTACTTTTCATATTTCTTAGTACTTTAATGACTTGCTTTTAACGATTTATCTTTCTCAGTGATAGCAGTTAAAAAGAACCGAGAGAGCAATCTCTGACTAAGACACTAATCCTCTTAAATTTAGTGCTGAATAACACATAAAAAATATTGGTGTGTAAGAAATAATTCTATGTGAAAACCAGCCAAATAAAAAATCATTGGACACTGTAAGTTTATGTCCAGAGGTGTGAAAAAAAATGGGAATTCACTGGATTGGTATTTACCTCTTCACTCAATTGGTGTATTGCAGTAAACCTGGTATAGATGCAGAGGGAGTAGGATGGATGATCTTAGCCTGGAAATTTGAGATTGAAGCCCCTGACTGTAAAAGCCAAATACTTTACTGCCCATTTTCCTGACACTGCAGCTGGATTTGACTGATGTTTTTTACAGGAATGTGGTGGAATGGAGAATTATCCAATTCTCAGAACAGATAAAAGTGTAAAAGTTGGTGCAGTTTTGATATGACTCAAGCATGGCATATTAGGTGTGTTTTACTTATTCTCTTAAGCAGATATATATGCCTGAGTCCTGTAGTACTTAAGAAAGAAAGTCTAGGAAAAGGTGTCAGTGTGGTCTGTGACCGAGCTGAGTGCAAGCTCCAGAAGGGATTATCTAGCAGCTGTGCTAGCCAGCCTGCCGCAGGAACTTCTGACACAGGTTTACCATTGCAGAGTGCTTGAGGGCAGAAGTTCAGGTATCAGAAAGGATCAAGTGTGAGCAGAGATGAACAAACTCTCCTGGTTTGTACGTTCATCCTGATTGGAGAGAAGCAGCCTTCTTAAGCAAAGAGATACTTCGTTGGTTTTGCCTTACCTCTTGCATTAATTAATTTGCAGTGACAATAAAGATTTTAAATGAGTCCTGCCTGAAAATATACGTGAAGATCATCTGTATTTGATTGTAATTTGGTATCTTCTAAGGAAAAAAAAAAGTCCTTTTTATTCAGGAGAACACTTTCTTACCTGTAGATACATCATTCTAAGAATCCACCGTGAAGGAGAAAAGGAAGAAATACAGCTTAATTCCTGTGCTATCCTAATAGTCTAAGATGAACTCTGTCATTAAAAACCACCCCCAAGACAGTTCCTGAAGAGATCAAATATTCTGGTTTTGCTCAGTACCTTTTGATTTAAGGGTGAAAGCTTGTACCCTCTAAACACTGGTATTTCCTTTGTACCTGTTCTCCCCCATGCCATTCTCTCTTTTGTACTCAAGCACTGAGAACAGGCGTATACTTCCAGATTTTTCAGTATCTGTTTTCCTATCCTATCCATTCCACAGATCACCGTTTTCTTATTAGGAAGTGTGCATTTCTGCATTTATTTTCCTGTCATATTTACAGCATGTGTTTTGGAAGTGCATGATGGAATACCGACTAGATCAAGTCTGCTCTTCTATGCCTTCAAGTTTCATATTAATTTTCCTTTTCCACTTGTGAATGTTTTTTTATGCAGAAAACAAAAATATTGATGTTATTCCTAACACTGAGCAGTTAAATCTGAAGATCATACTTGAGAGATATTTTCGAGATAGCAAACAGATTTTGACTAGAGAAGAAAAATGTGCTTTTTAAAGAAAAATTAATGCCAAGTAAGAAACTCAAGTATTGTTGAGATTTTGAAAAGAAGTGGAAATAAAAGTTGTCATTTTAAAATTACTTATTCTGAACTCTTAGAAAGTTAGGTGGTATGAGTTTGGTTTCACTGTGGATTGAGAACCATTCAGCATCTAATGGATTCATGCTGTATCAAAATGCAAACCCCAGTGCCTTCACTGAGGGTGTTTTTTTATTTATTGGGGTCAAACTGATCTCACTGAAGATAGATTTAAGCCCTTTCTCACTATATCATTGAATCTATTATACATTTAAGCCAGCTTCTCTGTGTATTACAGAGTGATAACCATCAAAAGTCCCTGTTATTGTTCCACCTGTGGTAGCAAGAGCGCCAAAAGTGACTGATCAGTTTGGCTTCACACAGTCCTCTGCAGGCACCACCCTGTTGCAAACATAAATAAGCACTGGGCTCCACAAACTTCTAAACCTAATAGGTGACCATAAAAGATTCTTCATAAAACCATCTCCATTACAGGGCTCTCCCCAAGTTCAGGTATCTCTTCTAGGTTTGCCAGAGGGAATAGCATAGTGGGTACACGTGGCTGAAAATAAAGATATTTAGCAGCTATTTCTTTGCACCTCTATGTTCCTCTTCTGTTTAACTGCAGGAATGCAAGATGCCTCAAAGAAGCTTACAGAGTCTCTCCATGAAGTGTATGAGCCAGACTGGTATGGACGTGAAGATGTGAAAATGATTGGAGAGGTAAGATGTATGGAGAGAGGGAAGAAGTATTTTGGATGCAAATGGATTAATCTGAGCTGTTGAGGAGAAGCGTGCATCCAAAATTGACCTTAATCCTTCATGTCATGTTACATCCTGTTTTCTCAGCATATAAATTATGGATCTTGTGAAATGCAGCTCCTGCTGGCCAGATGCAGTACTTGCAGTGTCTGTTGTATGAACTAGCTGATAAAAGCTCCCACTGAGATAACGTCAGTGTGAGCAGAATTGGTCCTGACAGCATCTGACTGACAAGTTTGTACAAAGGTATCTTACATGCAATTTTACAGTCGGGATTCTCAGTTTAAAAGAATGTTAAAATTTATCAAATGTACTTATCTTTTTGTGCTGTGTAACAACTGTTGTGCCAGTAGTACTGAACATGGTATCTTATAAGACACTCACCTCTCTCTAAGAATATGGAATTTAAAGGTAAGTTAGACTTCAGGACACTATTTATTTTAACTTTTTACCTTCCTCCGGTGATTAGAGAAGAATAGGTTTTTCTAGACAACACGGCAGGAATTTAACTTGAGGTGTTCTGAATTGCCTGCTTAAGAGCCTCAGTTCTGGGGGAAGTCTATCAACAAATGTGTTGGTGGTGACAAGAAAGTGCAAACAGTTGTCAATGAAGCTTTTAACCATCTGGCATTCAGTGTGCAAGGCCTCCTTGATAATACTTAACAGT
Source organism: Phylloscopus whistleri (assembly GCA_017589585.1). Taxonomy (NCBI): domain Eukaryota; kingdom Metazoa; phylum Chordata; class Aves; order Passeriformes; family Phylloscopidae; genus Phylloscopus; species Phylloscopus whistleri. The sequence continues at coordinate 2,975,043 of JADMLD010000989.1, read as the reverse complement.
AAACCTGAATACAGAGCAGTGTACAGATTGCTTTTCTTCTCTATGGCTGCCTTCTCCTATCCTTCCCTGCTGCAAAGGGTTTTGATTTTAAAAGCACTCAACTTCCAAACTGCGTAATTTAAGATACATATTTTTTTGTTTGATTGGTTTAGGTTTTTTATGTTGTTTTAGGCTAAACAACAGGAAAATCTCAGGTTGCATCTTGCTGTAGCACCTTGTCTTTTATCTGTAGACTATTAAATTTTACACTCAGAAATTTGTGCTTGAGTGTGAAAGGACCAAAATTTGGCTCTTAAGCTCTATTAGATGTAAAGATAAATTCTGGGTGTGTTTTCTTAATAAGACACTCATGGGCAATATTACAAAATCTGATTTCTGTCGGTACATAATCACAAAGGTAGTTTTATGCATCAATTAGCAAAAGCTCAGTTAGATCTTAACCTGGCCACTTCGGTAAAGGATAATAAAAAGTAGTTTTATAAATACAATAATATCAAAAGAAGGACTAAGCAAAACCTCCCTTCTTTATTGTACATATGGAATATAGTTACCAAAGATGAGGAAAAGGCTGAGGTACTTAACACCTTCTTTGCCTCAGTTGTCAACAATAAGACAGGTGTTCCTCGGGACAAATGGCCTCTTAAGCTGGTAGATAGAGACAGGGAGCAGAACAGATCCCCTGTAATCCAGAAGGAAGCAGTTAGTGACCTGCTGAGCCACTTCAGTGTTTGCAAGCCTGTGGGACCAATAATCCTGGAAAAGCTGTCAGCCCATGGCTTGGACAGAAGCACTCTGCTAGGTTAAGAACTGGCTGGATGGCCAGGCCCAGAGAGTGGTGGTGAATGGTGCTGCCTCCAGTTGGTGGCCAGTCACTGGTGGTGTCCCCCAGGGATCTGTGTATGTGCCCAGTCGTGTTTAAGATCTTTATTGATGATCTGGATGAAGGGATCGAGTCTACCACTAGCAAATCTGCAGATGACACCAAGTTGGGTGCAAGTGCCAATCTGCTGGAGGGTAGGAGAGCTCTGCAGAGCCACCTGGACAGGCTGGAGCGACGGGCTGAATCCAACAATACGAGGTTTAACAAGACAAGTGCCAGGTCCTGCACTTTGGCCACAACAATGCCCTGCAGCACTACAGGCTGGGGACAGTGTGGCTGGAGAGTGGCCAGGCAGAAAGGGACCTGAGGGTACTGATTGGCAGCAGCCTGAACATGAGCCAGCAGTGTGCCCACATGGCCAAGGCCAATGGCATCCTTGCCTGTATCAGGAATAGTGTGGCCAGCAGGAGCAGGGAGGTCATTCTTCCCCTGTACTCATCACTGGTGAGGCCACACCTTGAGTGCTGTGTCCAGTTCTGGGCCTCTCAGTTAAGGAAGGGTGTTGAGATGCTGGAGCATGTCCAGAGAAAGGTAACAAAGCTGGTGAGGGGTCTGGAACACAAGTCCCATGAGGAGTGGCTGAGGGAGCTTAGAGTTGTTTAGCCTGGAGAAAAGGAGGCTCAGGGGAGACCTTACCACTCTCTACAACTCCCTGAAAGACGGTTGTAGCCAAGAGGGAGTCAGTCTCTTCTCCCAGGAAACCAGCAATAGGACAAGAGGACACAGTCTTAAACTGTGGCAGGGGAAGTTTAGGCTGGACATTAGGAAAAATTTTTTCACAGAAGGAGTGATTGGGCATTGGAATGGGCTTCCCGGCGAGGTGGTGGTGTCACCATCCCTGGAGGTGTTTAAGAAATGACTGGATGTGGCACTTAGTGCCATGTTATAGTTGATGTGGTGTTAGGTCATAGGTTAGACTTGATGATCTCAAAGGTCTTTTCCAACCTAGTTGATTCTGTGTTTCTGTAATTCTGTGATCTCAGCCTAAAATAACAAAGAATTATGTATCTGTTCAGTTTAGGATATAAATGATCATTCTAAAAGGGATCCACTTAAAAGACCTTAGTCTGTATAGTAGGAAAGATGATGGCTTAAAGAATCCTTCCACAATCTTTTTTGAGTTCATTAGCTTTCAGAAAATTTCCATTATTTTAATTTGTTCAAAATGCATATCAGCAAGATACAAAGGCAAACACACAAGACTGGCAGTTGCTTACTATGATCTAATGCTGTGGTGCTTTGTAGACCACTGTGATTAAATGCTGTGTTAATAAATGAGGTATTTATTTTAAACATGTTTAATAGATTCTAATCAGTCATTCACTAGGGACTCTGTTAGAATAGGAAATGAATGAACTGAAAGCTGGCATCACACAGCATTTATAATATGCCGTATAGTAGGTTATGATAAAACAAACACTTGGGAATAGTTTTCCAGACTTGTCAGTGAGGATAACAGCCCTACTTACATCTGTTAGCCTCCCTCCTGTCAAAGGCAAGGATATTAAGTGATTTTTGAAATGTGCAAAAAAAGGGGGAATCAAGATGTTTAACACGCGCTAATGATTTGTTCAGTGGAGAACCCAGGACCTCAAGCACTATGTCTATGTAACAGGATTTGCTTCTAATAAGGAATCTCACCAATTGAGTTCTTGTCACATGAACTGCATTAATATGTTCATAAAAATCAGAAAAGTACAGGAGGTTTCTCCTGGTGACTACCCCAGAACTCCAAAGGGGACTGGCGAAAAGTGCGGTACCTTCAGGGCAGAGGAGGATGGAGGGGGTGCAGATTTTGTTTATTTTGCCAGCTGATGTTGGGATGTTTCCTATCTGTCATTCCAGTTCTCCAGCAGCACAAGATAGAGTTCTTGTCTGCATCAGCCATTTCATCAAATGTACGTTAATGGCACAAAAAGAATGAGATGGGAAGACCTTTCCCTTTATTTTCTCTGCTATTTTTTTTGTTGTACTTCCTTTCTTTGTAAATGAGGTTCATCATCAGCAAACATACTTAGACACGAGATCTAGGCCAGGTTGACCCTCAGGGACCTGAAACCCCGAGGAACACCTTGAATCCATGACATCCTTATTTTCACATAGCACTTACTATTTGAAGTAATGAAAACACAAACTAGTTATTAAGTTTAATCTTAGTTTGTCGTGAATTGAACTTGAAACATCAAGGTATTCCTTTTCATTCACCTTATGTTTATGCTCTGATTTATTTCCATAAAGAACATTTTAAAACTTCAGAAAGATTAATCTTTGCCAATTACATTGTATTTCTCCTAGGTTTAGCGTGGCATTAAACTACTAAGTACATTTTTCTCCTTTCTACCTTTTCAGAAATGTGATGAACTTTGGGAAGACTTCCATCAAAAACTGGTGGATGGGTCATTGTTAACGCTGGATACATATCTAGGACAATTTCCTGATATCAAAGTAGAGTAATGGTTTTCTATAAAAAACAAGTTTTAAAGTTCTTTTGAGTTGCAAAATAAATTGAAAATTAGATGGCAAGCAAAAAAAATGAAAAAGGGTGGGAGGTGGAAGTCATGCTCTCGTGTAATGTACAAGATATTGTTCTTTAAGTGAATTCCTGACATTAGGCAGGGCTGATTTTCCAAGTGAACAAAAATATTTTTCATGCAGCAGTACTTGGAAGTAATTAGCCTTTGTAGAAGAAACTTCTATGCTTTTTTCTGCTCCCATTTCTTTGGTATGAGATAATTTTAACCAGCTTCAATAAGGACACATTAAGCTCTTCAGCTGTTAAAATGCCAGACAAATTACAAGGAAAGCAGGCTTTCTGTTATTGGCTAGACATACCTGTGAGTATCTTTCTTTTATCTCAGCCATGATTTCTGACTTTTAAATAGTTACAAAAAGATTTTGTAATACACATCGTGAGAGAATGTTATACAGATTCTAGCCTCTGCCAAATGCCCATCTGGTGTACAATCTAGAGAGATGACTGCTAAAATGAAATGTGTGAAGATAAAGAAGCACTATAGGTGAGAAGTAGATACTTTTATATTTGAATATAATTGTATGGGCATAACTGGATTTCTTTTTTTGTGGTGATTTATAACTGAGTAGGTAACACACAGCCATCCCCTTTGTAATTTACATCAAGGACTAAAGAAAAAATAATCTAAAAATACCAACAGAAGTGATGTACAGTCCTAAACTCACTTTTAAATCAAACCGGGCTTATGCGCTCTCAGTATGTGGATTTTACATAATAATATACAGCTTTGTAAAATCTATATCAAAGTATATCTATATGTGTATTTTGAACTCCAGTATTTTAGGTATGTGTCAGAACAACTATATAGAGAAGTATATTCTAGCATTTTTCCAACTCTAGAAAAAATGCATTAATTGCTGAATTTTCATACTATATGTAAGGGGAAAAGATAGTGTTACTGTGAGCTTAACGGGTTCACTGATTGTAGAGAATGTGACTTAAGACATAAAAAAGTCTTATGTAACACTGATACATCAGCTCTAAGGCCTCTAATTCCTACACCCATGAAAACCCTTTCCAAACTATACATAATTTGATTCCTTATTTAAAATAGTGTGATTAGTTTGTCTTTTTTACCATTTCCATGTTCCTCCTACATGATATAATAATTCAGATATAAACAACAGAGAAGGGAGAATAAAAATATGCCAAAAACTAAGTGGACAACATAAGTAAAATGGCTTTTTTAAAACTGCTCCTCATACTTACTTTCTTTTCTACCCCTGTGCAGACTCGCATTGCAAAACGAAGCAGAAAGCTAGTGGACTACGACAGTGCAAGGCATCATCTAGAAGCCCTGCAGAGCTCAAAACGAAAAGATGAGGGCAGAATCACCAAGGTAGCACAATCAGAAACATGCTGGCAGAAAACTTGGGGAGACTGGGTGGCATTTTTTTCTGTACAGAGACCGAGCAGAAAATTTCTCTTCCTTTTGCTCTCTTAGAAATAATATCTCTAAGCACAAATGTGTACTGAGTACTTTGGTTCATGTGGTAGGCATGCTCAGCATCTTTCACAGAAGAGTCCCATTTGAGATCTAACTCGCTCTCTTCATGAGACTGAGGGGACAGCAAATCCTGTATTGGTCTCCGTGGTGTGGGACTGAGTAACATTCTTTGTTAATAAAAATTATAATAGACCCACCAAGAAAACCACGCAAAAATAATTTTGGTTTTGTTATGTCATAATGATTTTAGAAGTCACCTGTTTCATTTTGTTTTAGGCAGAAGAAGAATTTCAAAAAGCACAGAAAGTGTTTGAAGAGTTTAACACTGACTTGCAAGAAGAGTTGCCATCTCTGTGGTCTCGGTAAGCCTAGAGAGATACTGTATGCAAGGCTTTAAATGAGGAGCAAGGAAAGGGAATCAGGGCATTTTAATGAGCTGACAGAAAATGGATTGTTGGGTTCTTGGAGATTCTATCCATTACCTTTTTGAAATAATAAAAAGAAAAATGTATGCAAGTCCTCCAAAAATATATGTAAGTGTATTTATACTTACTTCTTTCAATGTATGTTGGCACCCAAGATTCATGACTGTATCTTCATTCTGAGGTGCAAAAAGGTTTCCATTTTTTGAGTTAACAATTATGTTAGAGCACAGAGTAGTCTGTGGTGATTTGGGCCTACTTATAGGTAATTTTTTATTTTAACTACACCAGAAGACACATTTTATAGTTTTGCACTATTATGTTGTGATGTTAAACGATTTGATGGTATAGGTCATTCAGTCAAGATGTTTAATCATTAATTGTGTTTATACAGAAAATGCAGGCAATTTGAATGGGAAAACAAAGGCAATAGAAAAATAAGCATCTCATTAGTGTGTTATGTTCTTTAACAATTGACAATCTGGAGTGGAAATGTTAAGTATTCTTTGTCTTCTCTGCCTTCTAAATTAAATTCTGTTAAATTTCAGACCAATGGGGGATTTTCCTGCTGTGTTTCTGCCTATTTCAGTGTAAACCTCCCTAGCACTTCAAGATATTTGTTTTATGGGCCTACTAAAAGTAAAACTGCATATGAATGACTTAGAGTAAGGCCCCTTTTATTTCAGTAAATTTTGTATAAAAAAGCAGTAGCTAGTCTCAAGGAAAGGTAGAATTTAATTTGAGCAATACGCATAATTTAGAAAGCAATTGCTTTCAGAGTCCTTTATTTTAGTTATTACAATTTTTCAGGAAGAAAATTATCTATGGAGTTGACATTTTGCAGGCTTATTCTTATTCCAAAGATAATTTTTGTTAACAAAACTTGGAAGAAATCACACATGGAAGTTTTAAATAGGAAAAAGAATAAAACAAACCCTAAGAAAACAGCTTCTACTTTTGAAATGTAGAAGTATGTAATCATTTACCCCAAATAAGCAGATTCTTGCCTAAATGCACAGAAATGTCTAGTCTATATTAAATTCTTTTCTCTTACATACATGTGCATATGTTTCAAAGTAGAGCTTGGGACACCCACATCTGGGCTGTACTGAGCATACATTACAGCTCACCCCACACGCAAGTGCATCACCTTGATGCTGTGATAAGATTTGGGCACAGGGGCTCACAGTGCTGGAATGGTACCCTTCTCCTTTCAAGAAATGGTTGTGTGCTGTCTGGTGGGAGATGGATACCCAGAGCATCTTGCCTTCCCTGGGCTTGTGCTGCACTTGTGACCATCCTTTTCCACTCTTCTTTAAAAATGGCAGAAGACATTTGACATGAAGTAGTCTCAACCTGGTTGATTGGACAGTGTGAAATATGTGTCTTAACACTAATGGAAATACTCATGAACAAACTAGTCTGAAATTTTGACATTTCATCATTTGCTTTGCTGAGAGTAATAGTCAAGAATGTTGCTTGTAGTCCAGAAAAGTCAATTAATCTGTCTTTGTGGCCCTCCTACATGTATCTTTTATTCTCTTGTTCCTTTCTTTGTGCCATCCTTCGCAGACGAATTGGCTTCTATGTGAACACCTTCAAAAATGTATCCAGCCTTGAAGCCAAATTTCACAAGGAAATAGCTTTAGTGAGTAAAACTGACTATCTCATGTATAATGGATTATGATACACATGACAGCTAAAAAATGTCTTATAGTAAAAATCCAGCAGAGGCACACGAAAACTTGCCATAGATCCAGATTTGTGGTATAATCATCATATTCATTTCTACTAGCCATATTTGTTCTCTCCTTAAGGAAGGAGCAGCCCCTACAATTTTGGATTGCAGTGCATTATCGGTTGTAGAACTAAATTCACTTTCTATTTTGATAATTATTTTTGCCTTCAGTATTTTTGCTGTGTCCAATTGCTAAGCATGTCTTTGCGTTAATCAGTACAAGAAGAACATGTCAAACATTCCCTTCAACTTTGCTATATGCATTGTCAGCAATGCAATATTTTATCTATGACTGTTAGGCAAATCAAGCAGTTTCATTGAGGATCTTTTCAATGTACCTGCCTAAATAGTAGCATATTATCTATAGCAACCTTCAAATTGGAACCAAAAATTTTGAAAACTTGCTTTACCAAAGCTCTGTGAAAATTTGGATTAGATTTTTCAGGGCAAAACATGAATCTTATTGGCTGGCCATGTTGCTTTAAACTTCAGATGACCTCCTTCATCAGAGCTCACATAGCAGTCAGTCACACTTATGAACTTGTTCTCTAAAAAGCTGCTCATGTTTTTGAAGAACTGTTATTATCTTTGATTCTATGGATTTTGATGGGTTTCTGTTTTGCTATACATGGCACTGAGAATTTTTGGAAGGTTTTATACTGTAACAAAGTTATCAAGTTATTTATCAGATCAGATTTATCACCTGTGTTTTTAATCACAACTATAGTTGATCACATAAACTCAGGCAACCATTTTGTTTTCACAGTTATGTCACAAACTATACGAAGTGATGACAAAGCTGGGGGATCAGCATGCAGACAAGGCCTTCACCATTCAAGGGGCACCAAGGTGAATTTATTGCCTTTTAAATGAATTGCATTGCTGTAGGCTTTGTGGGTTTCAGTATATATTGTAATCACCTACACCATGTGTAGTGATTGCTGCACAACATGGTAACAGGCACTATTTGTTCAGGATAGTAGATGACGGTATCTGGGATGAAGTTCTTCTCAACAGGAAGTAAAGATGCAAAGCTTCCTTCTTCACTGACTATTTTTCTAGAAAGTCCTTTCAAAAACAAAAAAAGAATGAAGGCTGTTTTAATTTAGCCAAGTTCACTGTAGACTGTTACATCAATTTGCACCAAGTGCACTAACTTAAGCTTTGTACTAACCCTAAACTCATTTATTCTTGCTTCGTTTACAGCAATGTTGCTAACACTCATAATTTGTTTAAAGCCTTGAAATGCTGAAATATGTTTTTAGCTCTTATTATTAGGTGAGAATCCCAATCTTTGAATGTCAGCTTTTATCTCTTCTACTTATGGGGAAAAGTAACGATCTGAGGGTGCATCATAAAAGCAGAAAAGCTTAAATAAAGAGAATGTCAAGAAATAACATCTTTTTAAAGACTTTCAAACAAAATCTTGTTTTAAAGCACAAAACCAAAAGGAGTTTAAAATCAGATGGTGCTTTCTTAGGATCAGTGGATGCCAGTACGGTATTTCTGATTTTTTGCTTTCAACAAATGTAGCCTTTCTGACATAATTTCATTTCTAATATTGATGTGCAGAAAAGGTTGAAATGTAAAACAGTGAGACTTACCAAGACACAATGACATTTACAGCTAGTATATAAAGCCTCAATTTCCATTTAATCACAGCTAGTCATAAGCAATCCAAAGAATGTTACAGCTTTTCACATCCCAATTTAAGGGAAACTGCAGGGGAATCTTTTTACTGGATTTCTTGGATAAATTAAAATAAAATCAAGCACAAAGAAAGGCAAATATTGTATCTGAGAACTACTTGTTGATAAAGAAGGATATGTGTTCCTACTGGAGAGGGATAGAAAGAAGCAGAGAAGGGAAAAGAAAGACGGAGAGAGAGAGAAAGGAGGCCAGGGTCAGAACGTTACCACCAGAATCCCGGGCTGCACCGTCGGCCTCCGTCGGCAGGTGGCGCATGCGCCTGCCGGGGGGAGACTGCGCAGCTCTGGCGAGAGCACGGCCTCGCTGGCCGGAACCAGCGCGGCCCCGTGTGGAGGCGCGGCCCCGGCTTCCTGTGGACGCGCGCGGGGAAGGTGCTCGGGCGGAGCGGTGGGCAGGCTGCTGCAGGGAAGTGGCAAAGCAGAGTAGATTGAGCAGGTGTGGACAGGGGTGACAGTCAGGGAAGAAGCAGGACAGCAGGGAGCCGGCGAGCGGGGGGCCGACCGAGCCAAACCTCCAGACAGGCCCCCCGGCCAAGAAACTGAGACAGCGGGGAGCAGTTGAGCCGCGATTAAATGCTTTCATGTGCTCAGGCAGCTCCCATACTCCGCTCCTTTGAGGATGACCATTGGCTAGTCATGAGAATTTTTCCTGGGCAGCCTGCAGGAGTCTCCTGCAGCCCAGTGGTGGAAGTTTTGTCTGCCCTGATTGTCTGTCAGGCGAAGTCTCTATTCTCCAAAGGGTTGCCTGCTTGAGGACTGTAATGTCAGCGGTCTCCATCCGCTCATGTGTGCTAGCCACCTTCTGCACGTGCCACGTGTTAGGGCTCATCCCGTGTAGAAATTTTCCACCCAGTGTCAGAAAATCGGTTTATGACACAAAAGCCAGATAATGTTGAGGCATAAATAAAAATTAAACTGGTTTCTCCCGTAGCTACTGCTAATTTGGCCTCAAGATGGAGATAGATTAGCAACAATTAAGATTTGCTAAACAACATAACATTTGCCTCAAAAATATGGCACATATTCCTATATTTGTTTTAATCTCACTTTGGAAGAACAAAGAACAAAGAATGAAATACTGAAACTTCTGACATCATGCAAAATTCAGAACTACTTTATAAGCACATCACTAGATTTTGTATTTTAGATGATTTCAGTGATAATCCATGCTTGCATATTACATATTACTTTTGGAGCTGTTAACTTCGACCCATTTAGGTTGGACTCACAAACTGGATTATGTTTCCATAAAGGATTTGTAAAATGCTTTTATGCAATGTAAAATAATGTAGTGTTGAAAGATTTCAAGCGCTTTTTGTAAACAACAGGTATTTTATCCACCTGAGTCTTTTAGACCATGTTCAACATGCACATGTTCCCACTGAATTATTCATTCCATCATTGAGAGAAAAAAGCAAAGTTAATTTTGCTATAAATTACTAGATGTCATTTAATGTAGTGTTAACTTACTTTAAAAAAGCTTTCTAAAAATCTTTTTTTTCAGTTACTTTGTTACTGTCTTTTGCTGTACTGCTTGCAGAGCCTTGTGTGAAAATCTGGATAGGTTTTGACTTTCCTTATTAGTGATGATACTCTCAAGTATCACTTTTAAAGTCTTAAAAGTGGGTCTTCATGAGCTAAAACAGCTTTCCATTTTAGATGCATGAGAAGTTAATGGTAGACAAGTAAAGTATCTAACCTTTCTTTTAAACAACTGCATAAAAAGAAACATCTTAAAAACTTGTATGCTACTGAATACTCTATCCTGAAGGCAAGTATTGTACCTGGGACATAAATTGCTTAATGACTGCTTATTTTTTCTCTTTTAATATCTCCACAGAAAGAGGTGGTGAGTGCAAGCTAAGTTTGTCCTTCCAAAGAACAGGGGTTTTTTTGTGTTAGCGTTAGGATTATGTTTATGCTGTGGTCTCAATCAGGTAGTGCTTCTGCTCTCCCTGAGGATGTGTAGGAGTCGCTCTTACTGTCGTTGTTGAGTTCTGTAGTTCACAGTCTCCCTCACTGTAAGCTTTCAGCATAGCTAGGTAGCTGAATATTTTCTCAGTGTTTGCACTAGGTACTTTCATGAGAAGGGCAGATGCTTTCTACGGCTTCATCAGATCTTTTCTTAGTTTCAGCAGAGCTCTGTTGGAGTCACTAGACTGCTGCTTGTTTATAATTGTTGTTATTTGTCCTTCTAAATAGTGATCGCTTTATAATAATCTTGGCTGCAATTTATTTTATTAAAACCTTTCGGAAGTTGCTGAGCTTTTAAAATTATTTGCGTTATTCATTGTTATGCCTTTCTGTGTGTTTTTTTATCTTTCGTCTTTTATTCCAAGAAGTGTGTGAAATGAAGACATTAAATCCATTTCACATTTTATAATAGTTATAGATTTATAAGTGAAACGGTATTTCAAGTACAGAATCCGAAAAAATGCAGGTACTCTATTTTCTTCAAGTTACAGTGATCAGGTAAACAAATATTCCCAAAATCAAGATCATTCAAAATTAAAACTTTTTTTTTAACACTGAATTTTAATTGTCTTTAGTTGCAATTTTAGTTCTAGTCACTGCATAGTGTCTTAGTTCATCTCCAGTGTGTACTCTCTTTTGTGGTCACTGACATTACATCAGGGATGCAGTTCAACTGTTGCATCAGATTTTCAAGGTAAGAAGTCAGCAAGATATATATGTCCTTGCCATTCCTTTGCTTCTGTCTAGTGATTCAGGTCCACTGCGCTTTGCAAAAACACCATCACCACCAGAGGAGGTCTCTCCCCTACCTAGCCCTACTGCTAATCCCAATCATATGCTGGCACCAGCATCTCCAGCACCAGCCCGGCCTAAGTCACCCACACAGGTAAGGAGATACCTAGCAGAGGGACCAGACCTGTTCTGCAGTGAAAGGTAGCTGGGATGATGTACGTGGTGGATTTTTCATCTAGGTTGTAACTAAGTAATGGCAAGGAGGCCACTGGTTCTGTTGCAATCTCTTGTGTTCATCAGTTGTTCATTCCTGTGTCACAACATAAATAGAAAATGGTTTATATGTTAGGGGAATGAAGAAAATTTTAGGTGCCTGGTGAATTGTTGGGACTTGCAGTGACAAAGCAAAACACTTCTTTAAAAAGTTATGTTGTCTCTAAGGTCCCATATACCAGGAGTGGCAGTTTGGAGAGCCTATTTCTAAAACCTCATTGTGAATTTTTGTACATTAGATATTTCTGCTCTTCATTCATCTTCAAATTTATGCTTACCCTGGGAAAAATTAGCCAGTGAGTATCACTGGTCTGGCCAGTCTCTAAAACAATGAAAAATAAAGCTAGCTGAAATACTGCTCTGCTAAGTACTGATAATTAAAGTCTTATTCGTTGTTTTAAACACTGAGAAGTTTGAGAAGTTTGACATTGTTGTAGCCAATGGAGTAATTTGTATTCTCACTGGTATTGGTAAAATAAGGGTTGGTTTCATTCATCCGTTCATTCATCATTTCCATCTGTAGCGTGAGTTCTATATGATACTTCACGTGTATATCAAAGACTTGTGTTGATGTTATGGATGTTTTTGGAATTGAGATAGCTTCTGTGCTGATTGCTGTTTCTATGCTGTCTGCATATCAGAAGAAAATTAGTTTTGTATCTAGTGAGCATGCTTACTTTCTCTGGTCTCCCAAAATGTGACACTGCCTGAGTATTCACCTGGTAGGATTCAGCCTCATTGGTGCCAATGGTGTTATGTCACTATACTGCCTGAGAAATTTTTTGTGTATTTATTTTCTTGGGTGTTTGATAGATTTAAAAGTTATCCAATACTCTTTGGTATTATTCCAAGCAATTAGTTTGTCACAGTCATATGAATCTCTGGAGAGCAGGAGGAAAATAGTAAACGAAGCACCTTTGAAGTGCTATAGTTCCCAGAGATTATATGCTCTTAGCATCAAGTACACTCTAAGGCTAGCAACAGATGGGCAGGGACAAAATCCCAAAGCTAAACACAAATTAATTTGAGAAGCCAGAAAGCTGCAGAGGCATTTTTTCTGTGCAGTATCACCCTTCCAACTATGGCCTGCATGGAAGAGTGTCTTGCACTGTGTGCCTGTTGCAGCAGAAAAAAACCAACCAATAACTTGCTGCTTTTCTATCAAATCTGAAACCTTGAGTTTTAATGACTTTGAAACATAGGGTTGTTTTTCTCTTTCCATGAGGTTTATTTCAAAGCATTTGGTGGTGAACAGCTAAGCAGTTCCTTTCAATACATGGCTTATTCTAATGGCTTATTTCGGGTGAAACAGCCAAAGTAAAAACCTAAGACAATTTGTTTAGGCCTAGCTTAAAGATTTTCTTTTATCCCTGAGCTAGTCTGTGACATTTTTGCTGTCTGCCTAGCTGAGGAAAGGTCCGCCAGTTCCACCACTGCCTAAACTCACACCCACGAAGGAGTTGCAACAGGAGAACATCATTAACTTATTTGACGACAACTTTGTCCCAGAAATCAATGTGACAACCCCATCACAGGTAAGCTTCAGTGAATTGTGTAGAGGTCCAACCATTTAATCACCTTCAGTTTTCCAAGATAGTGCCCCTGGGGCTGATCTTCATGGGGAGGGAGGAGGAGGGCACAGGTAGAAGGCAGAGGTACAATTACCACTTTTTATTATCTTGAAAGACTTACACATATGGTGTTTTGCCTTTGAATAGGCCACATATAATCACTCAAAAGGGCTAAGACTGCTAACATATTGAAAAAAAGAGCGATTTACTGAGAAGACTGACTGAAAATACTGTGATACAGTCATGTTTGAGATTTAAATGCATCCAGGTTGCATTGCTAGCTGAGAGTTGATTTAAGATGCTTTTTTTTAATGCTAAGCATCTCAAGTGGAACTTTACAGAGATTCTTCGTTATTTCTGTTTTCATCATCAAAGTCATTAAAAGTATTTATTCCTTATTTCATTAAAAGTATTCCTTATTTCTGTTGAGTGATTTTTAAAAAATGGAACTTGTCTGTTTTTTACAGGTATAAAAGACTGCTTTGACTAGATGATTCATTCACTTGGCTTTGCTCATAGAAACATTAGCTGCACAGCAGAGAAGGGATCAAAATTCATTTTATCTTATTATTATGGTATTTTTAAAAGTTGTGTATAGTAAACAGAAAAGCCAGAATAGTGCGAAATGAATCCATACAACTTGTATTCAACTATTCAGCTTTTACATACTTTTAGTAATTGCCCTTTTTTTTTGATAATGGACCCTTTCTTTCGTGGTAATTGCAACTCTGAAATTTGAGCTTGCATCTGATAGATTGGAGAGAAATATATAAATCTGAAGCTTATGTTTAGGAATTTCTGTTTTCGTTTGAATCATTGGTTTTGTTCAAATTCATTGGACAACATAGGAGAACAAAGGCACACCAATGAAAAATGTATTTTATACAATTTGAGCACGTGATGCTCTGTTTTCTTGTGGTAGGCAGAAACAGGCATTGCTGTGTATAGGGATCTATTTGGAAAAGACTTATTTGTAGTTAAGTCTCCATGCAATTAAGGAATTAAAGGCTGCTCCCAGAACGCAGCTGCTGGTAGGCACTCTTTTTGAAGGGAGATGGCAGGTGTGTTGCATCAGTGTACCCTGACTCCATAGGAATTAGTTATTCAAGGAGCATGAGCCTTGAAATCACTGGTAAGAGTTGGTGTAACCTGTGCTAGATATGGCCCTCTGCATTAAATACTGTATCCAACTAATGTGCATACATCAGGCCATCCAGGGAAACAGAAATGGAACTAGTTTACTTTTCCATTAAGAGGTTATACCAAAACAAGGCTTTAAATTAGTGTAAGTCACGTTTCCAGAATCCTTATAACCTTCCTATGAGAGATTGGCATTGAAATGGAATGGCATAATAAAAGTGGGCATGCTTCTGAGAACTGAAACCTTTTCCTTGTCTCTCAAATAAAATGGATCTCCCTTTAGTGAGTGATTTTTGTCCTTCCCTCCTCCACCGTCAATGACCAGGGAATATCCTAAGCTATGCCCTGACCACCTTCTCATCAATCATCTGCACTTTTCCCTTCACAAAACCCACCCCCATCACTAAAGCATCCTTACTGTATCTGAGATCTCTGAGTATGTACAGACATACCCAAACAATGTGATGTATAGGTTTTGTATGTTTGTGTATATGAGCTAGTTAAGGAAAATACATAGCATGAAATCCACAAGAAGTACAGACTTATTCCTCTTGGTGTTTATGGCTTCTCCTATACTCCCAAAGCCCTTGTTGAGCAGTATGGAGAAAGCTATTAAGCCTGCAGAGCCTGCCAATGGTACAGGACTTCCCAAGGGACCACCATGGGTGTCCCACACACTGCTCATGCAGAGGCACAAAACCAAACAGACTGATGAGTAGAGCTTTGCTGCTTTAATACAATGTTTTGGAGAGGATTACAAACAGGCCAAACACTTTTTTTTTCCTGAAACACAAATATCCTGTAATTGTTGTTGTTCCTCCTTCTTTACCAAGCAGTACTGATGCATTCACTGCATTAGTTCAGGATGCTGAAAGACACTTCTGCTTGATGCTGTTGAATATTTGTGCACTGATTCAACAAATTATCTCACACATCCAGGTTATTCATTGTCAAAAGTGGTTTTAATTACTGCCTAGTAGAAGGAAGAGGTGAGAAGACGAAATATCTGAGTGACCAGATGAAAGGATCATTCAGAAATGTGTGTCCCTTGCTTTATTTCTCCTTTTCTTCAAATCACATTTCTCCCTAGTGTCCAGTTACTAGTTTGGGCATTGTAGGCCTTTATATGCCCCCTAAAGATACATAGTGTGTCTGAGTGTGCCTGAAAGCTCTACAGTGAATGGTCCATAACTGCTAAAGCTATTTTAAGGCTTGTACAGAGAGGGGGGAACCATTCTGGTAGTCCTTAAAGGTTTCTTGTGCCGTCTTCATTCCATGTACATACCGCTGAGAGATACAGCCTTGCTTCTGCACAGCTGCCTCTTTCAAATGTTTAATTTATTCATGCTTTATCATGCTGTGATAGAATAAATGTAGGATATTTGGCAGACCTTCCTGTCACAGCTTTGTCCCTTATTGAGGGATTTCCTGAGGTTTCCTGCATCTCCCTGTAATATGGTATCTTAGGTGTTCTGTATGTTTATTTGGGCCTTTGTCACTAAAGTTGAGTGTTCTCTTTATTTTGGTCCAAGTGTCATGGGTACATGATAACTTTTGCTATCAATGAGCATTACCCTGCCACTTCTGATACGTTAGCTATCATCACTCATGGCCTAAGACTCCTGTTCATTTGATTCAGTCCTCAAATGTAACAACTTCATTCTCAAACCTCAGTGAAAGATAATTATCTTTTATGTCTCCATCCAATTCTGATTATATGCCAGCAAATGCTGTTGTTTCATCAAGTTGTATGACCATATGAATATTAGTGCCTCAAGAGCATATGTGATGAAATCAAAATACACTCAAGGGAAGCCATGAGAGAATAAATGTAATGTTAATTACTAGTGGGAATGGTGGGTTTGACTTTTTAAAATGTGAGACTATAACACTGGCGTCAGTATATCAGACAAGTTATCCATCATCACCAATGATGCAGAAGCCAAAGAAAGAAGATAAATTAAGGCATGCAAAGTTGATACTCCTGACACCCTCTTCTACTGCAGTCTCTCAGCCTCCAGTCATTTGCTGCACTAGGGCTTCCTCAACATGATTTCTACCTATTCAGTAAGCCTCAACAGACTGCCACAAACTTATTCAGTCTTTCAGCATGTGTACATTTTTCACATTCATTACCTGAAGCCAAGGAGGTCCCCAGCTGGACCATGTGCCACACGGAACAGCACCACTTTTTTATTTTACATTTGCCCCCATCAGCTTTGCTACCAACTGCCTTTCTGCTTTGGAATAATCAGGGAGCAGCCAAACCGCTGTGCCTCTCACACTGGTATAGACCCTTCTCACATCACCCCTAGCACACCTCTCACAGACTGAAGAGTTCTAGGTCACTGTCATTCGTAACATGCAAGCTGAGGAGCTCTTTTGACCATGTTTGCAGGTGACACAGAGAGTTAAGGTATTTTGTGGCATAATGGAAGCCATTAATCACCTAACTTTGAACATCTATTTACCAATCATAACACTAATTTGGAAGGTTTATACTCTTAAATGTTTTTATAATAGAAAGTCTTTGCTCATTTATTTTACTATCATTGTTATCATCATTAATATCTCCTAATTTTGCTGAGTTTATACCTACCACATTTTGGTAGACTTGCCCTGTCATACAAGCTTCTCTCACTATTTAACTGAACAACTAGCAGTAGGCAGTAGTAGCCTTGTTAGCAAGACCGAGATGCTTGCCTAGAGTATTTACAACTAATGATAATTAAATCTCAGCTACAGTTTCACACTAACTAGTATTTTATATTGAAGCACACTAATTGCTTTTTCAGGTTATTTTACAGCAGAAAAGATCTGTAGCCCATTGAACATATATGTGTGTATATATTTTTATAGTGACCTCAGAGGCCTTGGCTAATTTATTAATTGCAAACCAAAAAGGCTCTACCATGAAATCCAGTTTAATAAGAGCGTATTACAGAATCATAAAATGGTTTTGGTTGAAAGAGACCTTAAAGATCATCTAGTTCCACCCCCCACACCCCCCACCATGGACAGGGACAGCTCTCACTAGATCAGGCTGCTCAAAGCCCCATCCAGTCTGGCTTTGAACACTTTTAGGGATGGAACATCCATGGCTTCTCTGGGCAGCCTGTTCCAGTGCCTTACGGTCAGATATTTCCTAAATTTAGAGCTCAAGACAACATTAATTGTAAATTGGTATACATATTCAGAATTAAAACTTAATTCAAATGCATTTAGATCCTTCTCTATTGTCTTTTTACTAATGTTTGTTTGGGGAGAGATTAACTTACTAGAATGTATGGACATTGGGTGCTGTTTATGTAGTTTTTAACTTTGATGTCTGTCTCAAAGCACTTTAAAAGGGCCTTCCACGTCAAGTGGTGTACACTCAACGCATTTTTGGAAGGGGTGTGACTGTTTAACCTGAAAAGGCAAAGCTGTACTACAGAGCAACCAAAAACATCCTAAGAGTGAATCTCACAAAAGTAAAACTTATACAAAAGCTCAGGAAAATCTTCAGAGCTTCCTCTCCTTCTGGTGTGCACCACATCTAGTAAATCTATGGGATTTTTTTTTCTTGATCATTTTAACATTTTACTGCCCAGGGCAGCTTTTAAAAGATAAGTTTTTTAAGAATTATATTTTTCTTCTAACAGAATGAAGTACCTGAAGCTAAGAAAGAGGAATCGTTGCTGGATTTGGACTTCGACCCTTTCAAGCCAGAAACTGTATCAACAGGAGTTAGTCATTCACCCATGTCTCAGGTATCTCTTTGCCTTGACATTGGCAAAGCACATGAATGCAACGTACTGGTTTTGGTAGAAAAGGTTTGGTTCACGTGTTAATAAGAATTGTCTGAAAAATTTTATCTTCCTGAGAGGCACAATTCAGCTTTCTATATCCCCCCTCAGTAACCCTGTACTTAATAATGTACTAGAAGGAGAGGAAACTGTTAGGTGATAAAAGAAGATGTCTGCTGATGAGAATTGTTGCCGGTACTTTGGCCTTGACTTTAGCATGCTGTTCTTTTCCATCTTTAGAATAACTCTTAGTGTAAACATTATTACTCTCCAGTGCTTGTTTTTCTGACAACTTTCCTGACCTGACTTTGATTCTTCATGTCTGGAAAGATGCCTCAGGGGACCTAGGTCTCATGCAGCCAGCATGCAGTTGCTTTACAGTGATGGACTTTCTGTACCCAATGATCTGAGTGGTTTCGCTATTAATCTACTTTAGACCTAACCTCGAGGAAAATTAGAGTATGGAATAGGGTGTTTTCTTGTAGAATGTTGTATTACTGAAAATCTACATTCAATAGTAATATTTGTAATGCTAGTTTTTGCAACAATATGAAAAAAAAATTTAAAAGCACAAAACACTAATAT
This sequence comes from Phylloscopus whistleri, assembly GCA_017589585.1. Taxonomy (NCBI): domain Eukaryota; kingdom Metazoa; phylum Chordata; class Aves; order Passeriformes; family Phylloscopidae; genus Phylloscopus; species Phylloscopus whistleri. The sequence goes on along the minus strand of JADMLD010000989.1, from coordinate 2,956,251 downwards.
ATCAAGTTGCTGGTATTCATTGGCTTATCCTACAGGACATGCTATTTTAAAATCCAGAATTCACCCTCACTACTGAGAGGGCAGGTAGGGAAGTAGGGAAGATCTCTTGGCCAGCATGTCTGTATCCCTGTCTTGTGCACAAAGAAGCAATGTTAATATACTGTTAGCAAGACCTATCATTAATCTGGATTCTTCTGTGGGACATGAGAAGACTAATCAGCTGTTCAGAAATGCAGCGCTGGGAAAGGAGTGAGAAGACAAGAAGCTTTAAGGCTGAGATGGTCCTGATTCTCTGCTTATCTCCTCCTCAGTTAATTACTTTCTTATTCGGTGTGAAGCCCTAGTTATGTAGTGAGATCTGTAGTGATCTCTGACAGGATACTGTCAGAAAAACAATGTACTGTCAGCACTCTGAATGTTAGCTGAATTTTCTCGTTGAGATTTGCTACAAGAATTGTTCCATTCTAGCAGAAGCTTTGTGCATTTTACTTGTTATGTTTTTTCTCCCTCTAAACAGAGAAAAGGAAGGGGAAGGCAAATGTGATTCCATAGCATTCAGTAGTAACAGAAAACACTAAGAGTGACTTTGCTAACTACTCTTTCAGCTTGTTTTGTAATAAGGCTGATTAGAACAGTGGGATCATTAAACAAGAGATACTTAACTTTTATGACAGAACACATTTGTTCTGACATTATAGTGTACAGATTGTAGAAAATTTTATTACTTTAGTGAAAAACAGTTATTTTATGTTCAGCTATACCATGAAATCCAGAATAATTCTCCGTAGAAAAGTACATTGTAACTTTTCATCTAGGGGCACAGGAAGTGTTCACTGAGCACCCTTACTCACTCCTTTCACCTTTCTGCAGAACAAAGGCATATAAGAAAGGATGATCTACATCTACAAGAGCATGTGGATGAGTCAGAATACTGTGATTTTGGAAGGGAAGACAGCCCTGCAATCTGGGTCTTGGTCTTACTGGAGTTGACAGGGTCATTAATATGGCAGTATAGAGAGAATGAAACCTGTGGCTGTAGACCCCTGCTTTTGCAGGGAGATTAAGAAGAGATCCTTAAGTGGTATTTCCATATGTGTATAATTTTTGCCTCAGTCATGGATATTTTCCATTCAGCAAACAGCTTAAGTAGTGATGTGAAGAGAGGAGTAGTCATCTGTTCATGGTGCCTCGGAAGGCCTGGCATGACTTGTCTGTTGTTAATTTAATTATCTCCCTCCATTGCTCTACCAGGGTGATCCAACCACAGTATGTGAGCTCTGGTCTGTGTTTTCCCAATTGCTTTTCTGTTTCTATGGTTGTATTAGAAGGGACCTTTCTAAACCAGCCTGGTTTTCTTCTCTTTTGATACGAACCAGCAGAGTTCTGTCTCATGTGGTGGGCTATAAATATTTGGCATGAGGTCTGCTGCTTTTCTTTCATTCATCTGTTTAGCTCTTCGTGTTAGTGTTGAGAGATCACTAACATTTATTAACAGACTAGACAACGAAAAGAAAACATTGGTCAACTTTCTTATTTCCTTTCCCAAATAGTATGCCATTTTCCTTTCCTAGTGTCAGTTTTGTGACAAAGCCCACTTATTGTCAGTAGATAGCTGTGTCATTTTTAATTGGCTAGGTGTTTTGGTTTAGGGTAAAATTGGGAGGAAACCTCCAAAGGGGTTCCTCTGGAAAAGCAAACTCAAACTGCCTCTCTCCCCAGCCGGTTTGGGAAAAGAACTTCCTTGGAGAAAAGTGGAAAAAACCATTTATTTAACAAACAAAATGCTCACAAATGCAAAGAATAAATAATATGAAACAATAAAACTTCTCACAGCTCTGAAGAGAGATGGCAAACTGAGACAGTCCTTGCTGTGGGTGTAGTTTAGCTCATTCAGTTTCTTACTAGTCTCACTTTCTCTGGAGGTCCAGGCCCGGTGGGCCGCAGGTGCTAGCTCTCGCTGCTCCTCTGGGTTTTTCAGTCCAGAGCAGATTTAAACAGTCCCAAGAAAAATGAAAAAAAAACAGTCCAGAGAGTCTTCTCTGCCCTAGTTAGCTAAAACTGACTAAAAGCACGGGAGATCTCTGTCCTAGAGCTGTCCGTGCCTCAGACGAATGCCAGAGAAGGCCGTGTGGGAGTCAGGCAGTTTTCTCAAAACAAACTGCGCGCTGTTTCTTTCTTCCCCTTCGCTGTCAGAACAAGTTTTAAAGGTACAGAACTTTAATATACGACACAAACAGAACAGATGACTGGGGATACAAGCAGCATAAAGTCACCCTACCACATTCTACTTCTTATTTCCATATTGTCAACTTATTACTAAAACTAAAATTCTAATTCTACACACACATATTTTATACATGCATATATATACAGTATACAGCTATATACAGAAAATGGTAATAACATTTAGTAAATGATATTTACTCATAGTTTTCACTCAACAATCAGATTTTTTTGAGGTATACATCGTGTTGTTTTATCTTTTTGCATTATTTACTACGTGCAACTTGGTTTTTGAGCAAAAACAATTCTATGGATGGGTTTGTCTGTACTTGAGGTAGATTTAATTTAAACTGGTTTTTTTAACAAACTTCTCACGTGTACTACTGGGACTTTATTTTTGTCTACTGTAGATAGGAGCTTAGACTGGGCGGGGCCTGCTCTGTTGATGGAACTTCGGGTGGTAACCAACTAGGTGGCTTTTGTTAAGTGCTGCTTCTAATTTTTGAAAGATCTTTTACTTAATGCTTTTAAGGTGGTTTTTAACAGGTCGTTGCACTTCTCTACTTTGTCTGCAGCTGGTGCATGGTAGGGGATGTGGTACACTAACTCAATGCCATGTTTTTTAGCTTAGGTGTTAATAAGGTTATTTTTGAAATGAGTTTTATTGTTTGACTTAATTTTTTTAGGGGTACTATGCTTCTAAAGAACTTGTTTTTCTAGGCCCAGGATGGTGTTCTGGGCAGTGGCATGAGGCACAGGATAGGTCTTTAACTACTCCGTGGTGGCTTTTACTATGGTCAGCACGTAGCACTTGCTTTGGCGGGTTTGGGGTAGGGGGATGTAGTTGATCTGCTAGGCTTTTTCATACTTATATTTGGACTACTGTTTACTATACTATAGGGACTTTATTTGCTTGGCTTGCTTGATGGCAGTACACGTCTCACAGTCATGGATAACTTGTGAAATAGATTGTGTTGATTTATTCCTTGGTCTTGTGTTTACTTATAGGTGGCATTTTTGCTTTGATGACTTGAGGCATCATGAGCTTATCAAGTTAGGAACAACTCTTTTTTGTGTTGTCAATTTAAGTTTATTTTTGATATTTCTATTTTTGTAGCTTGATTTATTTGCTTGTTGTTTCGGTGTTTTTCATTAGCTTGACTCTTAGGAACATGGGCATCTACATGACAAACTTTTACAGGTAGTTTTTTTACTCTGCTGGTAATGTTCTTTTACTTATTAGCAGCTTAAATTGGTTTTCTTTTATGTTGCTAATTAGTTTTTTTTCACTTTGCCAGCCAGCTCTACAGAGCATTGGCTACTATCTACGAATCAATGTAGAGGTAGAGCTTTGGCTACTTTTTTTTTTAGCAATGTCTAGGGCTAATTGAACTGCTTTGAGCTTAGTAAGTTGGCTTGACTTACTTTTTTTTTCAGTGGCTTGTGTAACTTGTCTTGTGGGGCTTTATACGGCTGTTTTTTACTTCTGTTTTATTTTTACGATGTGACAGGAACTGTTAATGAAAAGAGCGTAGCGTGTTTTTTTTGTTGGAAGTCAGTTATATGGTGGAGCATTTTCAGTACGTATTACTTGTTTTTGGTTTTTTTTATCAATGAGACTAAAGTGTTCACTTTTAGGCTAGTTTGTAATTATTTCTAAAATCTTAGGACGATTCAGTTTTTTAATACGGGAGCGTTGTGTGATAAGAGCAATTTATTTACTCTATGTGGCATTGGTGGCGTGGTGGGTAGTGGGAATTTCTGCTTTGAACATCCACCCCAGCACTGGTAGTCGGGGTGCCAGGAGTTGTGTTTCAGTGCTTATTACTTTTGAGGTAGCTTGAATTCTTTCATAGGCTGCTAAAATTTTTTTTTGTTGGAATGTAGTTGGCTTTAGACTTTTGGTGGTTTCGACTCCAGAATCTTAGTGGTTGGCTACGCATTTTACCAGGCACCTTCTGCTAAAGGCTCAAGGACAGACTATGGCTCCTAGCTGCAGAGTAGAATGTTGTCTGGGTTTTTGCCGTTCTCCTCTGTCCCTTTTAAGGAGTTTGTAAAAGTCTTATTTTTAGCCTTCTGTGTTTTTGGAGTCAGATACACTTTCATATAAACAAACCATTTGTTATTGTAAACTCTAGAGATGTTTACATTCTTTTCATAAGGAAGAAACTGTTGATGGACTGCTGCATGGTCCAGTGTGGTTGGAGAAGATTTTCTTCCTCCAATCCATGATCACTGCTGGAATTCGATAAATGCTGATTCTGTAAATAAAGTGCTCTCTTTTCCGCCTGAAACATCGCAAGGTGTGAGTGTGAGTTCTTTATGTCGTCTGCGACAGTAGAGCACATTTTTTACATCTGGTTCTGTTTTAACTGGGCTAAGGGCTACTGCATGAGTGATTTTTTGCTTGATGTGGGCAAAGGCATATTGCTGCTCAGGGCTCTAGTGGAAATTGGTTTTTTTGTGAGTAACTAGGTAGAGAGGGCTTACAATTTGGCTTTATTTAGGGATGTGCATTTTTTAAAAGCTTGTGGCGCTTAGGAAAGCTTGTGTTTCTTGTTGGTTGGTGGAGATATTGCTGTGATCTTGTTAATAACATCGGTGGGAATTTGGCGCTATTTTTTTACTTTATTTTTAAGAACTGGAGCTTTTGAGCAGGTCTTTTAACTTTGCTCTTCTTGATAGCAAAACTAGCTTTTAGGAGAATCTGGATGATCTTTTTTTTTTAAACGCTTCAGCTGCAGTGATTTTTTATACAATGATGTTATCAATATACTGCAGATGTTCTGGAGCTTTACTTTTTTTTAGTGCAGTTTGAATGAGTCTATGGCAGATGGTGGGGTTGTGCTTTTACTTTTGGGGCAATTGGTTTTAGGTGTACTGTATTTTTCTTTATGTGAAGGTAAACTGAGGCTTGCATTCTGCAGCTAGAGGGATGGAGAAAAACGCATTGGCAATGTCAATAGTGGTGTACCACTTTGCTGTTTTGGACTCCAGCTCGTACTGGAGTTCTAGCATGTCTGGTACGGCAGCGCTTAGCGGCGGAGTCACTTTATTTAAGCTACAATAGTTTACAGTTAATCTTTAATTTTTGTTAGACTTGCACACAGGCCAAATGGGACTGTTGAAGGGTGAGTGGGTTTTGCTGATCACTTCTTGGCTCTCTAGTTTATGGATTATCTTGCGGATGGGAATTACAGCATTTTGAGTTGTTCTGTACTGTCGGCGATGCACTGTTAAAGTGGCAATTGGTACTTGTTGCTCTTCTTTTTTCAGAAGTTTTACTGCAGATGGGTTCTCTGATAACTTAGGCAAAGTGTTTAACTGCTTAACACTTTTTGTTTTTACAGCCGCTGTCCCGAATGCTTACTTGAGTTTCTTTGGGTCTTTGAAATACTTATTTTGGAGGAAGTTTATGCTCAAAATGCATGGGGCCTTTGGGCCGGTTACAATAGGGTGGTTTTTTTTACTTATTTTTAGTCAGGCTTACATTAGCTTCTACTAAAGTAAAATCTTGTGATTTTCTTGTCACACTAGCAATAGAGACAGATTTTTCTCCTACATATCTTGATGGGATAATTGTGTACTGTGCACTAGTGTTAACTAAGGCCTCATATTCTTGTGGTTCAGATGTGCTAGGCCAACGAATTTACGCAGTCTAAAAAACATGGTTTTCTTTAGCTTCTACTTGGCTAGAGGCAGGGCCCCTCTAAGCCTGGTTATCTGGGTTTTTTTGGGTAACTGGAGCTACTTTTTTCTTGGTGGAATTTTTTCTTTGAGTTTTGTTTTTTAACAATTCACGCAGCTGTTGTGCTAAATTGTCAATAGATTTTTTATTCTGTTTTTTCATGCTTTCTTTAGAATTATGCAGAAAGGACTACAGCTTAGTTTGTGGGATACTATTTTTTTTTATCTGAGGAATGTCTGTGCTTGGTACTAGAACCTCTGACTTGTACTGTAGAGATTTGGAGAAAACTTTTTTTTTTTGAGTTGTTTGTGGTTTTTTTCTATTTTGTTTTTTAATGTCTTTAGACGTGTTTCTACTGCTGCAATTCTGGCATGTGTTGGACTATGCACAGCATTTGCATATGCTCAGAGCTTTTTTGCTATATCTAGCACGGGTTTTTTTGTGTTGTCTCGCTTTATTATTGCTAAAGCAGAAGAGTATTCTTGTGGCTCAAGTTGTACAAGTTTTCGTTACATCAAGGGTGTGCATGGTACTAGGTCTGTGTTCTTAGTGTTTAGGTCATTTGAGAAGACAATTTCTGCTACTGCTATTTTTTTTAAGCGTTGAATTTCTTGTTTTATGGTTTTTTACTGGGTTTGCTGCATATAGAGATTGTCTGCACACAGATATCTTTGCGCTACACTTTTTTAGGACTTGTTTTTAGAGACTGCGTGGATTAGTTTCTTTTATCATTTTTTGGTCGATAACTGGATCTTGTGACAGGGATCCCAGATGCTTTGCTTTTGTGCTGTTCAGGATTGTAGCTTTGCCTGCAGCATCTTAAAGACAGACTAACTAACTAATTATAGATTCATCAGGTCGTCGAGTGTAATTTTTTTTTAGGCTTCGAAGATCTTTCAGGGAAAAGGACTCAATAGTAGCTTCTGGTCTTCTGCTAGTTGGTTGGGTTTGTGATCTGCTGCCGGTTGGTTGGGCTCGTGATTTTATGCTAGTTGGTTTGGCTTCTGATTTTGTGTCAGTTTGTTTGGTTTTTGATTGTGTATCAGTTGGTTCAGCATTTGATTGGGTTCAATTAGTTCACCTTCTGATTGTGTGTGTCAGTTGGTTGGGTGTTGGGAGGCACTGAGGGTCTTTTACTTGGATCATTATTTACTGGGTGATCAGTTTTGTGTGTGCGCTTCTTTTCTGGGGTGACTGCCAGTGTCTTAGGCTCACTGTCTGGTTTAGCTGCTGTCTGAGTAGCTACGGTATTTAGGCTGCTGCTTGAGTGACTGGGGTAGCTGCTGATTTATCTTTTTGCCCCCCTGCTTTTATTTGCTGTTCTACAGTATTTAGCAGAGTACGATAAGCATATGCTAGGGCTTAGCTTATTGCAATAAGCTTTTTTTTTTAGAATTATCATGGCAGTTTTTTTCTAGATATTTTTTCACCTCGTTTGGGTTTTGAATTTGTTCATGTGAAAATTTTCAAGCTGGGGGATCAGAAAATTTTTTTAAGGTTTGGCTTTTTTTTTTTTTTGCACTATTTAGGATTTTTTACACTTGGGTCTATTTTTGGGTCTACTTCTAGGTCAGCAGTTTTATCAGTTTTTCTGGAGAACTCAGACTTCATTCTAGACAAGCTGTAGAACATATAGAGGAAGCTTAACAGATTAAATACTAGAAAAGTGTTTTTTTTAACATTCAGGGGGCATTGAACATTTTCTGAAAGTAATGTAACTGATTTAAAAGAGAAGGAATAAAGAAAAGACTGAAAAGCTTTATTTTTTTTAACAAACCAGGTGCAATTATTAATAATTTTTCAAAACATGCTACTGGAACTAGGATGCAGGGTAGGACGAAGAAGCTAGAAACTAAACATACTAGGCACAAACTCTAGTACTAGTATAAGTTTTTTATAAATTATGATCACTAAGCTCAGGACAATAGCAATTTTAATTCGTGCACTTCTAGTGTAAAAGTTGTATGTTAGAGACAACATTGGAGTTATCTCTGAATAAGAAAACAAACTTAGGGACTAGAGAAGTATTAAAACTTTAAAAAAGTCTAGGGAACAGAAACACAGAAAGGACTTTATTTTAAGAGACATTAGGAATTTAAGGAGCAACATGGCTACTGAGTACTCTATCTCTACACAAAGTAAAACCAAAAATGCAATCAATGTAAGTTTTTTTCTACTCTCTTAGGCCTCACGTTGGGCGCCAATAAAAATATATGTCTTGGTTTAGGGCAAAACTGGGAGGAAACCTCCAAAGGGGTTCCTCTGGAAAAGCAAACTCAAACTGCCTCTCCCACAGCTGGTCTGGGAAAAGAACTTCCTTGGAGAAAAGTGGAAAAAACTATTTATTTAACAAACAAAATGCCCACAAATGCAAAGAATAAATAATATGAAACAATAAAACCTCTCGCAGCTCTGAAGAGAGATGGCAAACTGAGACAGTCCTTGCTGTGGGTGTAGCGCAGCTCACTCAGTTTCTCACCAGTCCCACTCCCTCCGGAGGTCCAGGCCCGGTGGGCCGCAGGTGCCAGCTCTCGCTGCTCCTCTGGGTTTTTCAGTCCAGAGCAGATTTAAACAGTCCCAAGGAGAAGGAAAAAAAACAGTCCAGGGAGTCTTCTCTGCCCTAGTTAGCTAAAACCAACTAAAAGCACGGGAGATCTCTGTCCTAGAGCTGTCCGTGCCTCAGACGAATGCCAGAGAAGGCCGTGTGGGAGTCAGGCAGTTTTCTCAAAACAAACTGCGCGCTGTTTCTTTCTTCCCCTTCACTCCCAGAACGAGTTTTAAAGGTACAGAACTTTAATATACACAAACAGAACAGACAACTGGGGATACAAGCAGCATAAAGTCACCCTACCACACTAGGAAACCCCAACTTTGTAAGCTCTTTTAAGCTGACGCCTTGCAGAAGCTCATATTGAAAGTCACTCAGTCACCAGCTCAGAATCTGATCATTAGTCATGCACACAGCAATTTGAGTTTGCTGGAAAGCAGTAGCTACTTCGAAGTGGGAAATATCACAATGTATTGCATACTGCCCATCCTTTATAACCAAAAGTATTATGCAGATACATACACAGACACACACACGTGCACGTGTCCTAACATATAAAATCTGTAAGTACTATAAGCGTGTGTATAAATAAGTTCTCTCTTCTTATTTAATGGACATTGTTATGTAGCATGTTGGACATACAGTACAGGAATGGTATTTTTCTGACAAGCTCTTTCTTCCACTACTTTTTTCAGACATTGCCATGGGATCTATGGACGGTAAGCCTGATATACATAATTGTATTTCTGTGCCTATGATTTTGTAACAGCTTAAACTCAGATTGACAATTCTTTAACCAAAAGCCAGATAAAGAATTCACAGACCATGAAAAGTTCTTTCAAGTATATGAAGCCACTGAGCATCTTTTAAAACTAACAACAACAAAAAATAATCTCTGTTGCTTAGCCTACAAAACCTAAATGATTTCAGAAATCTAGGCTAAAAGATTCACAAGCACTACAGCTAAGTGTGTTGCTTTTAATTTGCCTGAAGTACAACTATTAGAAAATAATAGTGGATATAATTCACTTGTTTTAAATACCTGAAGGTGTCCATTAAGCCAATGGACAACCATTTTCTCAAAATTAGGAGTAAAGACAGAATTTAGCTTCTCTTTGTGGGCAATACAGTGAACTGAAGTTACTCACAAAAGAAACTGCTACTGTAGGAAACTACAAGAACTTCCTTCTTCCTCCTGCTTCCAGATCAGATAAAATGGTCTGCAGGAATTAAACTCATTATTGTGAGCCTTCTTTTGACTGTATGTAATACAGTTAGCTGGGTTGACTTGACATGGACCCTGGTATGTTCATGTTTGATCTTTTGTAGCTTCAGCCAGCACAGAAATCTGTCAATGATTGTCATATATTCAGATTTTCAGCACAGTTTGTGAACACATTCCACATGTGATGTATATTAAATTCTTATCTCCTTATATTGAGTGAAGTTAAATAAAGGTTGATAAAAACAGTCATGTATGTAGGCTAGCCAAAATTTCAAGGCTGCAGATGTCTAGACCATGTAAAATAACCCAAGAATGTTAAGAATGTATTGCTCTAAACTTAAATTAGATAGTTTTATCAATGACTTCTTCTTACACAGTTTTATTTATAACTTTTTAATGTTATGTATGTACTCTGTACTGTAATTACTTTCATCTTTGCTCTATTTTTTAAAAATAGAGTGAAATGTACTGCATAGCTAAACATTTGCAATAAAAAAATCAGTGACTCACAGGGGAAAGCAAGAGGTAATTAATATTCAACATACATGAAGAACTCTTTTTATAATGTAATTCAGAGGTTTAAAATTCACAGGTCTGGAATAAGTCTTGAGTGAGTGGCAGGAAAGAACCTGCTGCTCCTTCCCCACCCTGATTTGGTAACTGCAGCTGGTTAGAGAACCGATAATTAATTAACTGCATCTGTATCTAAGTACATCATGTTCTTCTTTTCTGTGTTTTATGTGTATGACTTCATTCTATACAGACAAGCAGCGAATTGGTGCAGCCGGTAAGCAAACCTCCCCACAAAATTGCAGCCACTCTAGAGACTTATTTAATCACTGCAGTGTACTACATAGTTTCCTAGTTTCGTGTGTCAGTGCTGCTCTTTTGCATTACAATTTATTGCCTTTAGGTGTTGCAAATCACATAGCTTTTCCTTAAATTGCTTAATTTAGTCACTTCATTCTTTAGATTAAAATTGCTCTTATATAAATTTTGTGTTTTCTCATCAAGTCCGCCTTTATCTTTTTCATCTTGTGTTTTTTCTTTGCTTTTCTGTCTGCTTAAAGCCTGATTCTTCAAAAAGTCTTTCCCTGTGTAACCTGGTCATGGAGGAAACCCCAAACAGTGGGTCATCAGAAGATACTAACAGATCTCAAACTGATCTAGGTTCACTCAACTGGGGCCTAGATGTTAGCACACCCAGTATCAGCCAGGAAATTACTGCAGGCAGTTCTTTGCTTTTCCCCAGGGCAGAGCAAACCTCAAGCGAATCCACGGGTGCTCTGCCTGCAGTAGATGAGCTGGAGGATGCTGCACCAGGGTCAGCTTCTGTAAGCGAAAACCAGAGGACTTCACTGGAGGACCAGTTGGATACCAAAAATGTCATGTGGGAAGATGTGGTGACCAATCAGCCTTTAGAGAACATAACAAGTTCTGAGACACCCATCCTGGGAACTGATAGCTTGTTGGATGAACTCCTCCCATGTGATGTGCAAAAGGCAGAGGAAGAGCTTGAGGAAGACGAGTGGGCAGGTGTCAAGCCAAGTGAAAAGGTAGAGACTGGAGCTAACTACAAGGAGGTAGAAGGTACAGAGGAACTGGAAGAGCAAGGTTGTGAAACCGAAGGAAACAGTGAGGCAGAATTTCATAAGAGTTTAACAAAATCAGATCTTGAAATTTTAGGCAGCACAGAGGTAGAAAATTTACATGAGTTTGAAGATAGTTATGGGGATACTGGGAGAGCTAGTGGTGCTAACCTAGAAAACTCTAAAAAAGAAGAATTCAAACAGGTCACTCTCGTTGAGGAGACAGATAGAGAAATACAATCATTGAGCACAGGGCTGGAATGTGGGGACAAAATAGTGGTGTACAACTGTAAGACTATAGAAAACACTGAACCTGAGAGAGTCCTTGGTATCTGGGATGAGGACCATAAAAATACATTTGAGGAGGCTTTAGACCAAACTGACAGTGGTACTGGACAGAGTACATCCATGGAGTGCATAAACCTGAGGGCACATGTTGACCTAGAGATAACTGTCCACACAGGAAGGTACCCTTCAGATACTGGAAGTGATCTGTGTAATGCTGAATTATTCAGTTCAGAAGAGTCTGGTAAAGGAACTGAAGATAATAGCATCAGCCACCTCCCAAATGGTAGTACTGGAACTAAAGGTCAAGCTGCTACAGAAAAACAGCGGACACTGCTGCCCATGGCGGCTGATGCTGCTAGCACAAGCTATGATAATCCTTGCCTAGATAATGCAGATGACCAAGTGACAGGTAGGACAGCAACAGCAGTTACTGAAGGGATTAGCAGTGGTGTTCCTGAAGCCTTGGAAACAGAGCCCTGGCTGGCAAACTGGGATCCAACAGTTACTAATGATTCCTGGGGTTTTTCTAGTCTGTCAGATAACCAAGCCAGTGGACTGGATAATTGGCCCTTTTTCCCCAAGCAGCAAAACTCAGAGGAAGGTAACATGGAAAATGTTTGGTTAGGCATTAGTAGTAAATGGTCTACAGAAGACCTAGGAACTACTGACAACAGCTGGGGGGAAGTAGGTGGAAGCACAAGCCACATAATTCAGGAGACACCAGTAAAACAAGGTTTGCCTGGGGAGCAGGCAGGCATTAGCAATACTGGCCTGAGCAAGGAGATAGCTAGACCCTTGTCTCTTTGTCAAATGGGAAATTCCAGAAATGCTAGCACCGAGAGTTCAACTAGTCCTAAAGACAATGAGACCAACAACTCAGATTTATCTGAAGATGAAATTGCTAACCGGAGATATGGATTGTTGTACCAAGAAATTGAGGCTGATAAAGAAGAGGTATCTACCCCAGTGTGTAGCCTAGTCTAGACAAAGAGTTCCTTAGGACATGCATAACCTTGTTGTTTAAAAACATTCCATTTGTGTTTCCTACTGCCCTTCCTAAGTCCATGCTATTCTTTTTTTGAAAAGTTGCCATGCAACTCTTCATGGTGTGGTGCTGTTCAGCCCTTCAAACAGGCTGACAAAAAACGCATTTCAAAATGGTGAATGAAGCGTTGAACTGTGAAAACACATTGTGTCTGGCAGATTTTGTGTTTTATCTGTAGATCTTTAAATGAACCTAACCTTTTTTAATTATTGTTTTTTAAAAATATTTAAGGTACTCTGCTTTTTCTTTTTGTCATTTTCTTTAAGCCTGTGATGTCTGTTACCGAATAGCACTGTTGTAACATTTTTTACTGCCCTACTCTTCGTTTTATTATTTTTTCTCTTTTTTTTTCCTCTTTTTTTCCTTTTTTTTTTTTGTCTGGCCTACATTTTTATTTTGCAAATAGAAATGTTTTAACTCATGTTTGGATTTGGTAAACAAATGATAATTTGTTCTGATCTTCCCTTCTGTTTAGGCATCCACCATAACATTTAATGGATTTGCACAGGTAAGAAATAAACAGATTTTGAGATAATTTTTTTTCTGTGTTATTAGGAAGGCATTAGAACTGGCTATACAAATTCAGAAAATCTGTTCTGCAGACAAGCTGCATAGCAACATCATACTGTCTCAAATCCAAACCTTGTCTGTTGTCAGAAATTCTTAGATATTGATAGAAAGATTCTAATACCCTTAGGATTCTTGGGTGACTGAGTCTAACAGCAAAAAATCTGACTACCTTAATGGGACAGCTATTTCCTCCTAAAATGGCTGGTCTAGCTTTTTTATTGTGCTCTTTTGTGGATTATTTCTCTCACAATCCAAAATCCTGTAAAGCACGTTTTCAGTTTCACCTATTTTCAGTAACTCTGTTTGTAAATATGTAGTGAGTTTTATTTTTTTCTTAATTTTCAGTTAAGATATATTTTACTCTCAAAGTTTAACCTAAATTATTTATCTGCTGTGGTGCTGATGGTGAGTCTGTGGTATGCATCACAGAGATACAACACATAAAGATACCATGTTTATGCTTTCAGATTCCAGGGCTGTGTCAAGATCCCAAATTTCAGGTGGATAATCTGGGGCCTCATTATTTTCCAGCATTCTCTTAAGAAACAGGCTCAACCACAGCACACCCTGTACACCAAATTTTAAAAGTACCCAAAAAGGCCCAGCTTCTACAAGGATGGAAATGAGTCTTCCAAAGATCAACCATTCTGCTCCAGGACCTTTAGTTTAGTAAAGGATCCAGATGGAAGGGGCAAAGCACAAGGCTCTAATAATTAAAGCAAAATGTTTATCTGGAGAAAATAAGTATTTTCTGTCTCCTCTGTGGTAGAAAAATAATTTGGCTCAGCAGTATTTTGTAGATTAATTGGTTCTGAATGAGTGAGATGTTGGAAAACGCCTCCATTTTTCTACTTTCTTAATGCAGATAGAATTTTGGATTTGTAATTACTGTAGTTATTAATCAAATAAAAGCCCGTGATCAAGAAGAAAGTAGCTTAGAGCTGGGGTACTCTACAGGCACAGTCGTGTGTAATCTGCAAAAAGGATTCAGAATTCCACAACTTAGAAGTGCATTACACCTTAAACAAAGTCCTTGTGAATCACATGTATTTCATGAAGGGTGTGAATCACATGTATTCACTACCTTCAGTGAGTTAAAAAATCTTGGTTTAGAAACATTGGATATAAAATTGAAAAATTAATGGTTTTAATATTAATAGTACTCAGATAATCTAAATGAATATAAAAAAAAATTAGTTACATTGTATTTGCCATCTTATTCTATGTGAATGTGCTTAGTGACTTTACCTGAATAAACCATTAAAAATTTGATGGACACCTGCAAATCTCCTGTCTCAAATATTTTTACATTGTTGTTTTTCATTTCTGTATCTAGGATATCTCTGCATTTACAGTGCAATCAAATGAGAATGTGGCAGAGCCTTTGGTAAGTGGTGGCTTTTGGTTCCTTTTAAAATGTGTTGTCAAAAAGGATATGGTTTTTCCTTTGTGCAAAGATATTTTCACTTTTTTGTTGTTGTTGTTTTTTCCTATCCTTTAAATCACAACACATTGTGCAGTTCTTCCGTTTGGAAGAGCTAGTGGGTGATATCATTGTAGTTGTAAATCCATCCTCACTGAAAAAGCCTTTCACAAGGATAGCACAGAGCAAAAGGAAAAAACCAATATTGTAAGATATGTTTATTTTATAAAGGTGTAGTCAAACTGTTTATTACATTTAAGAAACTACTAGAATGAGTACTATGGTCCACTGTACAGCAAGGACATGATAATACGTGATGGCTGTTACATATTTCCAAAATTGCTGTAATTTTATGTACTCACCACCATATTAATAGTAGGCACACTCTACTTCTAAGGAGGCCATAGTCTTTTTGAAAGTGATCATACCTGGGCAGTTTCTTAGCTCCTCTTACAGTCTTTGCTTAGCCTGGAGCAAGGATGAGAATAATAGCATTGCTGGGTGAGTGCTATGGTTGCTTAATAGCATCAGCGTGACATTTAATGTTATTTAATGTGGTGTTTGTGCCCGTGGTGGTTACTGAATATTGTGAGAGTATTTTTATTTGTAGTTGCAATGTCATATCTCATGTGAAGTATGCTTTTTAACAAGTGACTTGAAGCACATCAATGCAATCTGGTTTATGTTACTTGTGATTTTAAGTCTGAAAGAATCTTCCAGCATTAAACCTCAGGAAACTCATTAGTCATCTTACCTGGGATAAATCTACTTTGTGTTTCTCATTTCAGTCCTGTTTTTTCTTATTAAATTCTCTATAGCTGTCATTAATACACTGCACAGAGAAATGTTTGCACAGTATGGTATAATATACAATGAGTGAATGTTCCTTAATGCTCTGCCAAATCCTGAAGGTCTTGCATAGACGAACTTCTCTATACCTCATTAAAAATCAGCCTGCTTAAGGAATATATGAGCAAAGAATTGAGAGGCTATGGGTTTGGTTTTTTTCCTGAAAAATATCAGGAAAAGATCTTAACATCTTAAAGAATTTCATAGAAGCTGTCTCTTCATCACAGGAGATATCACATTCTAGCCAGCAACCTGTTATTAACTGCAAAACAATTGCTTTTGAACTCCATATTATGCTGAGCAATTTGTTCATGGCAAATTAATCTATTGGGGTTATTCGATCTGGTTGAGTCAACCATCTTTATATATCGAATATGCTGAGCACAGCTTGGAGCTCTCCCCTTCTTATGTGCATATATTTGCAGAGTAATGTCTCCATTGGAGATTGCACTTCTGCTGCGAGCTATTTTGCCACAAGACTGAACATGTTGCAGGGCTGGTGATATTTCATAGGTTGTCTTGTTGGAAAACAAGCTGAGGACAGAATTTAAAAAGGGTGGAAATCCCAATAGTAGGTTGATAAATGGGTGCCTTGTAGGCGAATAAGAGCTCAAGAAAGAATGCATTTTAATAAGAAACCAGGGATGATTGCTAGAATTCATTGCTAGAATTCAATCAGTCACTGTTTGTGCATATAAAAACTGACTCTCACTCTCTGTTCATTACTTCTTACCCTCAATGGAGGAGGCACTATATTTTCTGAGAACAGACAGAACCAGGGAGGAGGAGGTAATTTTTAAGACTTGCGTTGGAAGACCAGGGTTGGTACACATGGGTGCCAGTTTCAGTTTCTGGCCTTGCCAGCAGTTTCTGGAGCATTTTTTACCAAACTGAGTGCTTTCCCCCCACTTCTGTTACTCCTCACTGTAACTCTGGAAGGTATGCTTCCTTTCCTTGTGAGGGAGGCATGTAGGACTGGTGTATTTTACATTGATAATGAAAATGCCCTTTACATGCTGTCTTTTACTGGGGACAAAGCCTGGCAAAACTGAGCCTGAAGCAATACTGTGCCAGGCACTGTTCCCTTTCTCCCTCTTTGTCCCCAACATCTTATGCTCCTCAACAATTTTTTCACTATCTACTTAAAAATCAATAACAAAAGACTGAGGCTGAAGAAACTCCACCTGGGGAAGCTAAGGTTGAGGAAACTCCTGCTGCTGCTGCAGAAAAGGAGGCTGTCCCTGCTGAGCCAGCAGAGCAGACTATGGTGAGTGATCTGTCCTCCATGACACCTCCTGGGCCTCATTTAAGCCACCTTTTGTTATGGTGAATGTGCTTGATGCATTTCAGCATCCCTTCCACTGTCATCCTCCATGGCTAGTTATTCTGGTGCCCAGCTGTGTCACAGCATGCCTCTCCAGCATGTCCTCCTGTCATCCCTAAAACATCATTCCTCTTACATTTGGCATCTTAGACTGAAGTTTTTCTGAGTGGTTGTGGTTTCACAAGTTGTTTGATGCCAGATGAACTTCAGAAGGGGAAAGAATTGATGCCATTTTCAAATTATGTTATTAGGATTTTTCTCATTTCAAGCATTAAGCCAATGTATATGTTGTATGGTCCTTACTAGAGCATGAAAATTCTAGAAAAAAGTTATTGTATTAGGTCCACAAGGCTCACAGTTTTAGAAGCCAGTTGTGAGCCAAAGAGGGAACCACTGAACACCCGTTTGGAGCCTTTTTACATGTCAGCATTCAGGAAATGAACAAGAAATTAGAGCTGTGCATGAAGAGCAAAGCAGGGCATCCAATATCACTGCAAATTAAGAGGTGATCTGAAACAGTAAGCGTGGGGTTTTCCTGCTGACTATCATCCCTTTTTATACAGGTATCTCAGTTTCTTATCCAACTGAAGTTCCTCTCCTACACACTATTGTCAGAAGGTCTTGGTGGTGCATGATACCCACAGGCTAAGAAACCCTGGAGGAAAACTGCATCTGTTTTTGTAGTCAACATCTTTCACACTGTCCTCAAGACAATAACATGTTAAAAGGCTCTAATGAGTTGTTGGTAGAATATGAAGATTACTCCTGAAAAATTGAATGGAAAAAAGGGATTGTTTTGTGGGTCAGTTCCTCTGTCACAGAAGCTGGTGGAAGATACATAAGCTGTGCTCTTTGTCTGTTGAACATAGTTTGGTGTAATAAGTGCTCTTAGAAGAGAAGGTTTAAGCTTGCTGAGATGCACTTGGACTTGGGGGAGATCCTGTGTGTCTCCTGCTGCTAAGGAGGTATGCTGATACCCAAATTACCATAAAATTAGGTCATTTTCAGTAAGCACTTGATACACTGCCATATGGATATCAATGTTAAGCTAGTGTAGATGCAAATTAGCTGAAGAAAGGGGAAGTATCTGTAGATGTACCTATAAATGTGGCAGCAGAGAGCATGGAGTATGGATGGATATCTAATTAACAGATAATCATTAGCTCATAGCTAATGAGCTCTTCCTAACATAGGAAAAATAATTCACTTTGTGAGGGAAGGTGGGCATTGCTAGATGAGCTGTTCTGCAGGACTTTGGGGGAAAGGGCAGATAATACCTATGCAACCTTACCTGTTCTCTGGGTATGCCTAGCAGCATTGGACCTATGAAAGGAAATGGTCACAATGTGTTTCCCAGAACTACGTTTAGGCTTGGCTCTGATTATACTTGCATGAACTTTGAGTATTTGTTTTATATTTTAATTCACTTTTGCTTGGTTCCCTGGTACACACTGGAGCAAATTATTTCAGGATCATCCCCTTCTACTAATATAACTCAATGAAGAAAGCTTCATGGTCTGTGTAGACCAGGCTCTCCCCTTCTGTGTGTTTTCAGTTCATATTGTCAACTATATAGGAAGGCAAAAAACGAAATTACCTTTTTGAGGCACATTGTTTTGTCAAACTGTTGAGAAAAATGCCTCATGTAAATGGGATGGTTTGGAGTAAAGAAAATGGGAGGGAAGGTGGAGAGAGAAGGAATGGGAAATTTGTCATTGATCTGGAGCTCTTCTCTTCCCATGAGTGCACGGCAGGGAATAATGTGGAAGAACAGATATTAATTAAGCCAGAAAGGTGGTTTTATTTTAGAAAAAAGAAAGAAATAAAAAAGAAAAAAAAGTAGAAGTTCCTCATTTTTCCAAAAGGAATGGTTTCTGTCCTGCACTAAGACAAAGCAATGCTCTGAAGCCTGTTGCACATCTTAAGCACTAATTAAACAGTCTCCATCTGCAGTACAATGCATTTGCTTGCTGTCTGTAATGACCTTTTCAGTTGATCCATTCTGCTGCTGAGGAGTTATTGGTCCATGGTCTGCTGTCAGCTGCTTTGGCTGAGTCACAGAAGTGCAGAGCTATTGGGAGAGAGGCAGAGAGAAGCAATGCAAGAGACAGACAATTTAAGAGCAACCCAAGAAGAGTAGTACAGGCAGTAAATAGAAGTTAAACAGTTTTAATTAGGTTTGTTCTTGGTGTTTTGTTGCTAATTCAAAATTATGTTGTCCTTACTAATTTGGGAAAAAACCCAAAGTGTTGATTTTAAAAATGCCTGAAATTGAGTGACTGCATTTGGTTTTGAAAGGTTTTTATTTTAGGGAAGGTTTTCCAAGACTTGCAGAGAAGAGTTTTGAACATTAGGATTAATGACAAATATGTTCAAATCAAAGGAAAAGTACACTGAATTGCAAATGATGAAAACATGTCATTTCCCAGCAGCAGTTCTACATTCATTTGCTTTATGAGACAGTTTCCTTAAAAGTAGAACTGTAAAATATTAATAGATACTGCTTCATTGGGAATCTTTTATCAAGTTTAGTTGCTTCCAGTTTTGAGTGACAGCCAGTCCTCAGTTCAGTTTTTCTGTGCTAAGTTTCCTGTCACATCCTGTTAATCCAGAAAATTTATGGCGTGGTTTCCTCATTATAGGATTTTCACAGTAAATTTTCTGGTAGGATGTTCATTTAAATTATGGAGAAAATCATCCAGGGGATAGGGTACTACTTGCCTGTCAGGGCATTTTGGATGCAGTTACTTGCTGTTTCACAGTCTGTCTGATCAAGATTGCCAAAACTTCATTAGAAGAGCTCGTCCGAATTGCTGCCTAAGATCTCATTACATATTTTTTACTTGGTCCTTCAGATCTCCAATGCCATAGAACAAATAAAGTTTTTATTAGTAGCTCTCAACAGTTGATCATTTTTGGGAAGGGGATAAAATGTCTGGTAATTAAAGGGACAGGATGACCTTGTGTGCCAACAGAAGAAAAGTTAACTACGGGGTAAACAGTTTATGCATGGAATTCTCCACACAGAAAAAATTGTTTTTCTGTTTCTACAGCATGCCGAAAGCCAGCTGTAAATCCAAAGGATAGTCTGAAGGATATACTGCATTAACCACTGGCTTATTTCTTTTTCAAATTATACTGCCCACCACATCAATTTTTCAGATTCAAGCAAAGATGACATGAGGACATCATAATAAATTCTTATGAAATGTTGCTGTTTCCCTTTCTTCTGTTCCTACATGTGAGACATAGTGGTTGGAGATCAGCTTTTCTACTTCCACTGCACTTATTAGTTTGGGAAGAGCTTCTCAATGCTTTGGGTCTGATGCCTGTCTGGACTCTGATGTTCTCCCTTCAAAGCAATCAGACACTCAGCTAAATACTGTGATTTTCAGAGCAGTATATAAGCATATGTGAAGCTACCTCCTGATAAGCTCTTTGCAAGACAGTGAGTACAGCAGAGGCTAGGGAACAGCCTGCAACCAGGTATATCTAATTAGGGTTCAATCCCATTGTAGGTACTATTCAGTGCCCAAATGGTGGAACATGTAGTTTGGGAGAGCAATACAATGGTTAGGTACAGAAGAGCAGTCAGCAGTCAGTCCAGATTCTGAGTGTGAAGCTAAGTGCAGGTGAAAAATGGGAGCATTTTTCAAGGCCATTAAAAATATATGGCTCTCTTTTATGGTTCTCTCAGGAGATAATGGATATAGAATAGTGTCTTTCTGTTGAAGTCTCCAGAAGCAGATTTTTCTCTCTGGAATCAGGGTGTTAGTTTCCTAATGTTATTTCAGTCATCCTTTTTACTAGGGTTTTATGCTCTAAAAATGATACAATTTATGCTATTACGCTTCTCTTCTTAAACTCCATTATCCACAAAATCCCAACTTTCAGCTAATCAGAAGAGCAAAATGCTACTAAATTGACTAGTACACAATAATCAAATTAGCTTCAGGAAAGCTCAAGCTTTGGGAAATAAGAGAAACTCTCCTTACTTTCACCTTTCCAACCAAAATCGTTCTTTTAGTTAATAAGAAAACAGTTTTTATTTTAAAATATGCATATATATATAGATAGATAGATATAAAATCATTCTGCAAAGATACCCGAAGCTGGGTCGATGGGATTCTTAAAAGATAATATTGCCAGAAAGAAAATGGAAAAGGCTGACACGTTCCTGACTTTGAAGTGCAAGATTATACTAGTTTATACTAGTCTCTGAAGCCAAGTTGTAAATACAGCTGCTGGCAGAAATTCAGCACTTTTTAATAGTACAAGTAGGAAAGTCATCTGTGTACTGACTTGCAGTTGGACATAAAGCTTTTATGGGCAGCAGTATATCTCTGCTCTACAAAAAAAAAAAAAAAGATTTCTTTGGGTGGCTCTTTGCATGCATTCATCACTAGAGTATGAAATATTTATATTTTGCTATTGATATTTGTTTTTTTCTATTTAAGACCCTCTACAGCCTCCTCAAACTTACTATAAAACTGAAGACCACAGAGCAGAGGCTCAGCAACTTAAAAAAAATTAATTAATCATTTTTAAAAGGTTCTATAACACTGCAGTTTTACAGGGATAAGGCTGTAAGAGGTTTCTGTGACAACACTGCTGTCAGCAACTGCCCTGTCCTGGCATCTGGGCATGTTTGGGGCTTATGACTAACTGCAAGCAATACTAGGTTAGAGTAGGGGAAAAAAAAAGAGTGATATGAAGTTTGCATGTAACTCAGCTTTCTTTTATTAAAAAAGAAATGCGCAAGCATTTCAGCTGAAACTTTAAGGAATTTTAGCATGACAGTTGTGTGTGTGTGAAGGCAGGTAGCTGGAGCCTGAGTATGTGAGGTTTCCTGGCTTCTGACTGCCAAAGCAGACACTCCAATATGCCATGCCCTCAAGTATGCTTGCATAACTTCTCTTCACCCTTACAGCTCTGTAGAAAAATCTGACATAGCCGTGTCAAAATTTATTAGCAAAATTGATTTCCGTAACAGGGCTTTGACTTGTTTTTGCTTAGCAGAGTGTCTTTAGAAATAGCCATGTCTGCAGAGTCAAACCTGAACAGCTAAAAAAGCACTTCCAACTATTCCAAACCAAACCTGAATTTTAATGATTTTGACTGTTGAGTTGTCGTAGAAAAGGATCTGGTGCTGGTAACAAGTACTATTTGGGAGGAGCTTGTTGCTGGTCAGCACATGCAATTGTTTGAACACCTAAATGGGTGTCAGATTTGAAAAACTTCCAATGTCTAATTTTTTTAGTGTCAGGCACCTGCTGCATGTACCACTGGATATGGACCTAAAATAAGGTGATTCTGAAAAAACCCCAAAAAACAACAAAACAACAACAACAACAAACTTTGTGACCCACATGTTTTGAACAGCCCCTTTAAATGAGCTGCAGTCCAACATGAGTGGAATAAGTATTTTATGAAGTTTACACTGAGGCCCTGGTGAATTACAGGAGCAGCAGCAGGTGATGATGGAAACAGTTTGAGTCACAGGTGGGAGAACTTTGAGCTTGGTGGGAATTTCAGCTTTAGTAAGCAAGGTTGCTTACTAAACAATGCTTCAAAGCTGGTGTTGTTACAAGAATAATGGTAGTAAAAGTAAAATTGTTCTTAACAGTTCCAGTGTGATGATGATGACATATGTAAAGGGTTTGTTTTAGCATATAAATACTTCCATTGCAGATTATATGTGGTAGTATTTTTCCGCTTGATAGCGTATACTAACTCATTTAGCCATTCATTTCATTGCATCCCATACATGGCATGCTTCCATTAGCATGATTAATACCAATTTCTCTGCAGCCATTGCCTCAGCATGAGTAAGGTGATGACCAAATTTCCTTTTTAAACAGGAGAGTGTCGAGGCAGAAGATAAGGAGACAACAGGAATTGCTGAGAAGGAGAGCGAGGTACATATGAAGATACTCAAGTATGGTTGTGCTTTAATATTTTCAACCATTGCAAAATATTTGTTATTTGCATGTCATGAATAGGCAGGCCAATACTGCAACCGTGACCTAGCTGTGGTATCTAAGTCTAACACTGCACAGATATATCTGCACCCATGACATATATTCTAACAGATCACCTCTCATTCAATGTAGGATTTATCTTAGAAACTGCCTGTTGCAGCAATATAGAGTGATAGATATTTCAGGGCAGCAAACAAAGCAGCTCCATGGCTAAAGGAGGTATAATGCTGTTTCTATTGACATTTGGTAATACACTGCATAGATTCCCAGTAGCTTTTACAATTTCTTTATATTTGTTTGCCTAGCCTTTCTATAAATTTCTTTATTAAAAAACCCTGTGATTAATAATTTCTTTTTCCTAGCACAATATGCCCTGAGCTAAAGCAGATACTTGGAAATAATCATGTTATGAGTTGGTTTGCTAAAGCACAGTATGGCATCAATAGATACAGTTTAAGTCAAATTACAAAGCAAATTAAAAGCTCGGTGACATACTTTAGACTGTGCATATGTGGACTTGAATGATTGCATATTGCTTATATTTCTTTGGGGGTGATAAAAGTACTTACTCTGAACGCTTGTATACTAAAGTGAAACTGCAACGTGTTGAAACCTGCACAGAGGGCAGTACAAGAGGAATGGCTGCATATTAAACTCAGAGATAGAACTAGCAACTGGGAAATAACTCCTACTTACTAATCACTCAGGATTTGTATCTCAAGGTGCTAGCAACCTGCGTTTTTGTTGTTACTCATTTGGTGCCATGATATATACAAAAAGGTAATGAACTGGTTTCAGAACATGCTAAGTTCATCTGTCCAGGCTTAGGTTCCTGCTGTAAAACAGCATTAGATCTTCTAGAGCCAAGGATTTATCTGTGGCTGTAGAGCATACCAGTGTCACTTGGAAGTGAATTTGGGACTTACTGGTGCCATATGCCTCACCAGCACTGCCACATCCACGTGGAAGCCAGTGGAATTGCATAGGAAGAAAGTGCAGAGTGGGAGTGGTAGATCAAGCCCAGCTTGGTGTGGACACAGTGCCAGAGAGTGTTGTGTTGTTCCTCCAGCATTGCCTTGTCACTCCCAGCAAGTCTGGTTCAAGAAGAAATATGCAAGAAATGCCTCACAATTGTGCTAGCACCAACACTAAGTCTTTGAAAATTTCCCCCTTTATTCTAATACTACTTGTTCACTCTCTTATCTGAGATTGAATTTGCCTCTGTTCTGTTTAAAACAGTATTACTATATGCGGAAGAGCTGCCATGAGAGGTGAGGTTACTTGCTAAGCCAATATCTGTTAATGGAGCATGGTCTCTTTGATACTCTGTAAATTGCATACAAATTCTTCAGAATTTTCCAAGACTTTGCAACTCATGCATTCCCTAAAGCTTGATGATTAGCCTCCCTTGACATTAGCTAGCTTAGCTGTGATTATAACCAACTGTCATAACAATTACCCATTCCTGTTCTAAATCCAGCCATGGGGCAAGAGCTTCAGCTCTGGAAGATGAGTGTGTCTGAGGGAGCTCCTCTGGCAGACCCCAGCAGCAGGCTTGGTACCCCTTCTCTTCCTAGGCTCATTATCGCTACTGCTGAATCTGTGGCATTGTGTTGATCTGAGCGCAATGTTAATGAGAGTACAGCTGTGTGGATCAGCTGCATCCTGGCTAAAGAAGAATTCACATCTGTGCAATTAAAACAGTGGAGTGGTTCTGTCACACCCCTCATTATACTGTATGACCCTTTCTTTCTCCCCTGTGTGCTTGGTGTAATGGGACAGCTGTCCAAATTTCAATAATACTGCTAGACATAGCTAATTTGGAATACAATTAGACTGCCTAATGTTATTAATTACCTATATAAAAGAGATTTGTAGGAGTGGTTTTCAGTATGAAGTAAGGTAATACAAGTAGCTGTATCTGCAAGGATATGATTCAACATAGCTGAGTATGAATTCAACAGCCTTTTTTTTCCTCTTCTGTAATAATCAGATATTTGAGGCTGATAGTGAGGTTCATTCTGTGCTACCTCACATGCCTTTTTATAAAATCTTTTCTAATTGTCTAGATTTTATTGGTTTTGTACTCCAAGACACAAGAAAAAATTATTGTGATTGTGAGCTGTGGTATACATTTAGTAACTCATGACTGGAGGCTGTGAGAGTGTCACCCTTTCACTGTGGGACATTTGTGAGCCAATTCATGTGAATTAGTATTCTCCTCCTTAGCAAAATAAAATGGTCTACACAAATCAAATAAATAGAAAAGCTGTTGATCTTAATCAGAATAGATAGACCAATTTCTGCATCATGCTCTTAGAAATGCATGGTGTAAAATCAATCTGATGTGTAGTCTGTTCCCACACTTTTCTACTAGCCTCTTCCAGGGCTTTAACATTCATCCTTTGTATGTATATCTTCCTGGATCTAGACTGCTGAAATTGGTAATACTATGAGTGGCAGACTTGCATGCCTTATAGGAGAAAATGTCAACATCTGATCTTACCTGTTGATGTTATTTCCTCTTATAATAGAGCATCCTTCAGCAGCAGCGGTTTCAATTTAAATTAAAGTTCCCCAGTGATTTCTATAAATCCATATGTTTTCTGTCTTCATGGATTCCAGGAGGATTTCTTTATTACATCAATTAATAGAAGCAAATAAGAGTAGTGATGAATATTTAATGTTGCTAAAAAACAATGCCTGAATAGTGCCCTGGAACAGTTGCTGAGTTCAGGTAGTGGAGTTAGCCTCATCCACGGGGAAAAGATCTGAGGAAACAGAGCATCAGAGTGTTCATTGGAGTTCAGAGAGATTTCTGCTGACTGTGGCTTGGCATTGGTACCTTGAGAAGGGTTTTCCTTCAGTGTTTTTTCTTTATCCTTGAGCCATCTGTTGTAAGGTAAATATTCTGTCTTGAAGTTAATTAGATTAAAACAATGAGTTTTGTCATTTACGTTCAACAGTCCAAACCTTAAGATTAATCCACTGCAAGTATATACCCAATATGCTACTGTAAGCAATATATAGCAATGCAAATGTTAGGGGGATGCATAAATTACAAGTGTCTTGGCTTAAGACAGTCTAAAAGGAGAACACTCTGGAATGTGTTGCCTCCCTTTATGGGTTCAACCAATCCCTTTCCGCCACTAATAAGTAAATGCAAATAGATATAAGTGAAAAAATAACAGTTTACCCATAAATGAAACAGCAACAGGCAAAAGCTAACAATAAATAACTGCTAGATACAAAATAGCTAAATCTTACGAACCCATGAGAACAGAGAGAGATCCAAAATGCCAGTAAACACCCTTTTCTGAGATAACACCCAACAGGGGCAACTGCGTAGGAAAGACAAAGGGACAAGATGGCATCCAATCCCTTCCAGGAAGGCAGGAGCTCATGGAACAATTCCAGTGGCAGATGAAGACCCAACAGCCCTTCTGGGGTCAGCGCCCTCCTTGCAGCAGGAGACAGCAAGAGAGGCAGGGCCAGGCAAAGCAGCTGGGCAGGGGCTACTCATGGCTGACAACAACCCGGGCCAGAGCCAGGGCTGCTCCACTGTTGTCGGCACGATACCTTGACTGCAGGATTCATCCCAAGGCAGCTCAAAGCCTCCAGCTTCAGTCTCTCCAAGACAAGAAGGAAGAAGACCAAAATATGAAAAGAGAACCCAAAAAGGGAAAAGCCTCTACTTAAGCAAAGACCAAGCAGCTCGCAAAGCAAAAACCACGCAGCAAAAGGGGACAATTTGCCTGCTAGAGCAGGCTTTAATAATGCCCACAATAGCATCCTGCCCCAGTTTTTCCAGCTGCAGGGTCTTAAAGAGACAGTTACAATTTGGGGAACAGGTAGATAGGGAATATAATAACCTTTTGAGTTACCCACAACAAATAACAGTTTCTGCTGGATGAAGGATTAAACATTGATCTAGTAGTAGGCAGGTACTTTTCTATGCACCTTTCAAGAGTTGGAATAAATGATGCATTAACTTCTCAACACAGACTGATCAGAAATTATTCGGTCACAGCCAGACTGAGTAAGCTTGTATGTTTCTTTTTATGCTGACATAACTGTAGATCTTTGTGGTTAATTTTTTTCTGATATTTATCCAGATGTAGAATATATTTACTTCTTCTGACATAGCCTGATTTGTAAGCCTCTCTGTTAGAAAGGAATGTGTAATTAAGATTACAAGATTTTTGAAGCCAGGTAAGGCTGTGGTGAGGTAGGTGACTAGCTAGAGAAGGCTTGAAGCCTCTTCCCAAGAACAGATTCCATTAGTGGGGTCTTGTGGACCCCTGGACAGTTTGCAACCTCCTCTTCCTCTGCAGAAGCTGGTGGTAAATTTCTTCCAAATACATCTGTAAGAAAAGGGAAGGAAAACAGCTTTGACAAACAGTACTCCACTTGTAAGACCTGAGGACTCTGCTAAGTGTTGCCTGGTGAGGTTTCATAAATGTCTCTCTCCCACCTATTAATCAGCTTCTCTGAACAAGCTTGTCCCCAGCTCTGCTCTTCTCCATAAACCAAGACAAACACAGTGAACTCAAGACCGTAGGTCAGCATCACACAGGGAGGTCACAGAGCAGAGGCTGGTCCATGTTCTCTCCAGCAAATATCTGTAACTCATATCCTGAAAGGTCCCTCCCTTCTGTTGTTTTTAGGTGGTACCTGTTGGTGAGAGGACTGCGGCATCAGAAGACAGTGCGGCTGTGGCAGCAGGAGCTGCCACCACTGAGCAGGAGGATGTTGCTGTAGGTGACAAACCTCAGGGAGAAGAAGAAGAAGCTGATATGTCTCAGGTAACTCAGATAGTGCATGGAGGGTGTGTTAGGGGAATCAGGACAGATTCAGCAGCCCAAGAGAGACAAGGCTACTGCATCTCTGTCCCTCCAGGTTCAACCAGTAAAGGTTCAACCAGTAGTAAAGTTGATGTTCCCTTGGGATGGCCCTAGGAAGGTCTCGCAGAGGGTGTCTTTTCTTCTAAGTCCTTACTTTGGGTTCTGCCTGCCTTTGTGTCTCTGTACTCCCCTAGGCTTGTGAAGATGGGACTTGATGGCACCTGTGATGGCCCTGTGAGCAGCATGGACACTATATTGTTTGGGACAGTTTGTCCCCCACTATTGTGTCTCTGTGCTGCTCTGTGGAGATAACATCTATAATATAACAGGGTTTTCTGGGAGAGAAATAGGCAGAGAAACAATTGGGTTTTTCTTATATTGTGGCACCATGTCCTATCAATAGTATTACTGCCTGTAAGTCATGGCAGTCAAGCCATGTGTCCTTATCTGGCTTGCTGCCTTTTCCTCTGCAATCTCTGAGGAGCTGGCAAACGCCTGCTAGAGAAGACCCTGTAGCTGGGCAGCCTGTTACCACCTGATTTCATTGCGTATTCTATTTCATCTGTGCTCCAGGATAGGATTGTCTGGAAGAGGATCAGTGAACGTTTTTTGTTCAGGTTGGGTGCTTCAACAAGTTTTGTTAAATGCCTTTTTTACTGGAATTCATTATTGGTCAGATGCTGCTTGTATTTTTTGCTTTCTCTGCTCCCAGTTACATTGTTGTGAATCAGGAGAGATCCTTTCAATCAAAGAAATAGGTCGTATTTCCTTCTTTCATCACCTTCTATCACTATTATCCTGCTGACGTCAATTTCCAAATAAAAACAGTACAGTGACTACTGAAACTACTGGCTTCACTTAAACCTGCTGAAACTAAAGAGCAGAATAAAGGAAAAAGGTCTCGTGATTTCCAGGAACACTGAAAATTAAGCCCAAGCTACCTACAGACAATTTTTATTATTTAGTGCAATAATGTGTAAAGTAGGTTTTGGAGGACTAAGGGGAGCAGTGATAACAGGGAGGGGCTTATTCCTTGGCATTCTTGCACAAATACTGTTTTCTGTCTTAAAAATTCATGGTAGAGAAAAAAAAGAAATTTTCATCCCTATATATGGCCTATGCAATAAAGAAACGATAGTGTTTTCCTGCTTGAAATAAAGTACTAAATAGTTTGCATTTCTTTTCTGAGGGGGGTTGTGGGGTTTTTTGGGTTTTTTATTTTGTTTTTTATTTTTTTCTCCAGGAAAAAGTCAGCAGCATCCCTTCAGTAGTAATAGAACCAGCCTCAAACAATGAGGGGGAGGGAGAAGAACACGAAGTCATCGTGAATGAGTCCAAAGATGCCACAATAGAGATGGGCGCTCAGGTCATTGACACTTCTCTCAGTGAAACTTCCCAAGCTGGAAATGATCAGAAACCTGCTGAAGAAATACAGGCTGCACTTTCTCAGCATCAGCCTGTTCCAGCAGAAGATGCAGCTTCAGCAATGCCACCTGGTTTTCTCTATAAGGTCTGCTTCTCCATTCTTCTTTTAGATATCTCTAGCTTCTGTGGATGTGTCTTGTCTGCATACATGGTGTCATGATTTCTTGAGGGCAAAGGATTCTTAGTTTATCAGCCACATGCACACACAAATACATGCAACTACAACTGTAATATTGTGTTGTTGCTTCATAAATAATCTGAGAAGATACATTTTCTGCATGCTTGTTGCTGTGCATATCCTTATGTAGCTGTAAGATTCACTGAAGTACAAGAACCCTTGAATCTCACCAAATGATTGCTGAAAATTAATATATTGAATAAAACTGCACTCCCACATAGTTAATCAGGAATATTGTTGATATATGCTAATGAATATACTTGATCTTTAAGGTCCCTTGCAAACCCAAACCTTTGTATGATTCTATGATAATTTTAAAAAATGGCTTTTTTCCTGGCCTGAAAATCTGTAGTGGAAGTACTGATTCTATTGAAACCCATGGCTACAATTAATGGTAATGAAGCCAAAATGCCATTCAGTAACTTTAGTAATAATATAAACCATTCAGGTAATCAAACAGAAGTGTTTAAGAGGCATGAGAGAAATTCTTTCCTTGGATGGCAAAAATCCCAGGGTTTCCTGGTTCACAAGGTTCTTTGAAAATACTTTTCATTTTGAATCACTGAGCAGCAGAAAAGCTCCTTGAGGATGGGTAAATTTTACATGCTTCCTACTATAATTTGCATAGTTCAGACTAATTAGTCCCATAGCACTCTCTAAGCATGCAATTCTTTTTGGTCTATTCTCATTGCTCAATATTTTCTGCAAACTTTATGGATAACAGTAGGGTAAAGGTAAACAGGATCATGCAAACATGCTGACATAGGTCATCTATTGCTTTTCATCCCACTCTCTTGGGTCAGACATAGAAAAGGAGAAGTAGAATATATGCTTGCAATCTGGTTTTCAATGCCACTTTCTTTCATAATTGCAGAGTTATCGTGGAACTGTTTGTGCTTTGAGAAAATTAGACTAGCTATCTTTTAAGGAGATAAAAACGTTTACTTAAAATGGTGACATGCTGATCTTGCCAATGTTTGAATGCTCACCCCTTTGAAAGGCAGATATTTTTGGCATACGCATCTGCTGGTAAGTGGGAGTTCCTTCCAGGGCAATCATTAAGTAGGGTTCCCACTACTCACCTCTGATCACTTATTGCAATGGGTACTATATGACTGACTCAAATTTTTAAAAATGTTCACAAGAAGAGTAATACAACAGTGGCCACAAGAGAATGAGAGAATAAAGTTCCTGAGAATCTTTCTCAATTTCGTTTGTAAAATCCTGCCACCCCTCTTGCAGCTCTTGTAATGATAATGGGTAATTGAAGAAAGTTCCTTACACGGGAGGAATGACAGTGGCAGGCATTATCCAAGAGACAGGACTTGTGGGGTGTTGCAGTATCATCTGTCCTTGAGATGTTGTAATCTTGGGAGAGCATCTTAAGTTTTTTCTGATAGTGTCAGGAAAGGAAACTATCCTTAAGTTGTCTCTTCTTCTAAGGAGCTGCATAAAAAAATGACGTGAATCAATGCCTTTATGATCAATTTATGCCAGATCAAAGGAGGTGATTCTGTTCTTGTGAGATCCCACCTGGAGTGCTGCATACAGTTCTAGTGTCCCCAGCATAAGAACGAAACATGGAATTGTTGGAACAAATCCAGAGGAGGGCCACAAGGTTGATAAGAGGACTGAAACAGCTCCACTGCGAACATAGGCTGAGAAAATTGGGGCTGTTCAGCCGGGAGAAGAGAAGGTTCCATGCAGACCTCATTGCAAACTTCCAGTATCTGAACAGGACCTATAGGGAAAGCTGGAGGCGGACTCTTCTTCAGGAACTGTAGTTCCTTGTAGGACAAGGAGTAATGAGTACAAATTGAAAGAGGGGAAATTTGGATTGGATATTAAGAAGAAATTTTTAGTGTTAGGGTGGTGAGACACTGGAAGAAGTTGCCCAGGGAGGTTATGGATGCCTCAGCCCTGGCAGTGTTCAAAGCCAGGTTGGCTAAGGCCTTGAGCAATCTGGTGTAAGGGAAAGTGTCCCTGCCCATGGCAGGGGAGGTTGGGACTAGATGATCTTTAAGGTCCATTACAAATTGTTAACATTCCATGATTCTGTGATAATTTGAATGTACTTGTCTATATGTTTGTATAAAAACCTTTTTTTTTTCAGTCCAGATTTAACAGATAATTTTGTTGAGGATGTGTCTTCATTTAGATTGCATCTATATGTGTGGTGTTATTTTCTTTAGGTTGAAGTTCTACATGATTTTGAGGCAGCTAACAGTGATGAGCTTAATTTAAAACGAGGAGATATTGTGCTAGTGATTCCTTCTGAGACCACAGCTGATCAGGTAAAAACATGTGGTTCTTGCTTTTGTTGACATTTTTCTTCATCTCAACTTTTTTTCATACCAATTATAGTTAATGGAAATGTGTATTCAAAATTATGTTATTGTAATAAAACACGAAGATTTTACTTATGCCTTTGTATGTAGTTTCATTTGAGACTAA
The DNA here is from genome assembly GCA_017589585.1 of Phylloscopus whistleri. Lineage (NCBI taxonomy): Eukaryota > Metazoa > Chordata > Aves > Passeriformes > Phylloscopidae > Phylloscopus > Phylloscopus whistleri. The sequence goes on along the minus strand of JADMLD010000989.1, from coordinate 2,924,597 downwards.
ACGGCATAGTTGACTACACCTGAAGTCACAGATAGATGTTATTAGCAGGATCTGACTTCAGCATATTTTAGGGGGATTTTTTTCCGACATTGTAGTGGATTTTATATTGACACACAGATTCTTCAAAAAGCTTCAAAAAGATTTCATGCAGAGGATGACCTACAAATTCTATTGCATTGTTCTATATCATCTTGTCTTAGCATTCCAGTAGAATTGATTACATGCTCCCTAAATGTTCAGAGTTTTTGTGTGATTTGTAGAAATAATGCAAATTTACCCACAGAGAGCATTGAGAATACACACAAATGGTGGTGTCCTATAGCCTAAAGGTATAGAGATGCTGCTCTGTGTTATGTGCCTCTGATAAAGATAAATTTGCCCCTCAGAAGCCTGAACCTGAATTAAACAACAGTTTAATTTCATTTAAGACATCTAATTTTGTTCTAACATTGCATTTCAGGTGAATTTTTAAACAATTGTATTTCATTTGTTAAACTGAATTGCAGTGAAGTATGTTGATTTTGGCTGTTGCTTTGAAAGAGAAGACTGTACTGTACACTATTAGCACCAGCCACCCCACAGGCATTTGTTAGTGCCTGTAGTGTTGGTAAGAAGTCTCCCAGTTGATTTGGGGGTTGAGAAGTGGGGGACTGGATCCTGCCTGATCAGGTGGCTAAGAGCACTGCTCTGAATGAAGAATATCTCTTAAATGGGCCTAAATACTAATGCCCTAAGCACATATGAGTTCTGAGAACTGTGTTTGAAATTATTTTGCTGATTGATGCTGTTCAAAGATGGGTAATTATCAGTCCTCTCAGCTGCGCTTTCTTTTAATTCAATATAAAAGTACTTGATTTTTGTGAGTGAGGTTTTTTTACTTATTTCAGAACAAAATATTTATACCACAGCAGGTACATAGCTCTTTTTATTGGAATGAAATCTATTATCTCTACTCAAATTATGCTGTCTTACCTCACAGGCAGTTCCATCAATTTCATTGTCAGTGTTTGCAGAATAAGACACTACTCTAAAGATAGCAAAATATGCTCTCTGACTTTAGTCTGGTTTTGCTAGGTTATTAGGTGTTAAATACATGATAGTGCTTGGTGAGTCCATAAAGTATAATTTTTCTGGTGTGCATTGAAATTCCCATTAGCATTAATTGAAGTAAATTGTGTGCAGTGATGGAGAAAATCCCTAAAAAACCCTGATGTATTCATGTTTCTGAAGCCATTCTTTTCATATATTTATTGCACGTTACATATTTCCCCTGTTCATGTTTAACATCATCATAAAGCTAAATACTTTTGTTTTTTGCCAGGTATTTTGTTGGTTCCTATAGAGGCTTATCTTTGTTATTCTTTATTCTCTTTCAAAATTGGCCTATCTAAAGCTGTAATTCCAGTACACCTGGTAACATTAACCTCCATTTGAAGCAAACCAGTCCCACCCAATGGCTTTTTCCATTAGATTTGTTTTTAAGTTATTATCCAGTAAAACTATGTATTCCTTTCTACAGTCTATGCTGCCTGTGCTAAAGAGCTGCAGTTCCTCTATCTCTTAGATATTCCACATGCTTCAAAAACTTAAACGTACCCAGCCAATGTCATAGATAAGCTGGATTCACTTTAATGATGCTTATTTGGGGGCAGACAGCCCCCACCAGCACATGCTGCCACCCCACAATCATGACTTGATGGTGTGTGTGATGATCTGTTCAAGCTATTCTATCTCCATGTGTACTGTCTGTGCAAACGTAATATGGCAACATTAGAAGTTCTGTTTGGCATGGCTTTGCTCCAGTTCCTTTTCTTTAAAGGAAAGCGGTGCGGAGTTTCTTAGTGAGATGGGTATAGATTGGTCACTTTTAAAAATACCAAAATTATTTTTTCCAGGTAGAATTTATCACACTTAAGAAAATCCAGTACTTTCCAATAAAAAAAATCTCTTTTGTTTGCTTGGACTGCTGGTAATTTGTTGATATTTCGCTTGTCAGTCCTGGTTTAGGTTTCCAAAAGTTTTTTGAAAAATAATTACATATTTTCCAGAGATAGTAAGTCCTGAGACTGCAAGAACTGTTCTTTCCTCTGACTGTTCATACATGAGATAAATGAGAGAAAATATATCTCAGGGGAAAAAATTAGGATTAAAACTGTTCTTTACCCACCTAGAACATTAAGTTAAGCCGGGAGTTAGATGGGGTAAAGGCTGTATCGCATGCTTGCAGTCACTTGGTCTCACAAAATTGTGGTCTGGCAGAACAGAGAAAATGGCCTGTGCAAAATTAAGAGACTGCTTTTTAACCAAAACATCAAACCTTTTAACCATGTTATTCTGAAACATCTTCAGATCTGAAGCTCATAGTGAAGAATGGGGGGAGACCTAAAATTTAAGAGACTGTCTTTTTCTTTGCAGGAGGCCGGCTGGTTGACTGGCATTAAGGAATCCGAGTGGCTTCAGTACAGAGATGCAAATAGTTATAAAGGACTCTTCCCAGAGAACTTCACACGCCACCTGGAGTAGTTAGGCAGACAAATGTAGTATGAAGCTCAAGTCAGTAGGTTTTTAACCTCTTTGAAACACAGGAGCTCATCTTTTTATAGTTTAAGCTGTTAATGGTTTACAGACTGGTGCCAGACAAACTTAGTTGAAACATATCAAATGAGCATGAATGCAAACAGTTAAGCTGTAATTTCTGAAGCAGTACATAGGAAAAAAAGTCAGATAAAAATGAAATGTCCTTATTTGTTCATGAGTATGTGGCAGGTGACAGGTCTGTTTGTGCTTCGTCAGAGCTATGGTGATCCTGTATTTGATCCTTTCCTATGAAATCTGAAATTAGCTTCCTCAATACCAAAACCTTAACTTCTCTGCACTAAGTGTATTGTATTCCGTTGCACTGCAGAAGATTTAATTAATTATCCTGTAGTTATGAGGTCAAACTATTATAAGTTTCATGTGTTTAAAAGATAGCTAACAACTGCAACGTTTTTCAGTGTTATTTTTGGACATGCATAATATATATACACAAGAACTTATATGTGTATATATAAGTGCATATGGCTATATATGCATTTTCACAACTTCATTGTAGTTCTTTAGCTGTGTAGTATCATCCAGTAAATGCATTGCTCTTTCACTGTCTGGCATTACAGGAAACAGTTTTGTTCAAAGCAAACCTAGCTGCTCCATTGCCAAAACCTGATACAATATCTGTGTTTGTAATGCGAAATTTTCATTCTTGGATGATGAATAACATCATGTTCAAAGCCGCTAACCTTTGAGAAGGCATGGCTTGGTCTCCTCTTCCAGCTGCAGTAGTTACAGTGAGATAACCTGGAGGGGGAAGTTGTTATGATTCTAATCTATACTTTTTTATTTAATTGGCTGAATACATTTTCAAAAGGAAACAGAACTAATATCTGAGAATAAATAAACACAATATATTTTCACTATATGTATTTATGCAGTGTACCTTCACAGAACCTTTTAAGTAAGATAAATAATGTATTCTGTATCAAAAAGTCATCTGTAACTTACGTTTTTCCAGTGCTGTGTCATTAAAAATAAACCTTTGGTCTAAAGAAGCTGTTTCTTCTGTGGTGCTTTTGAAGTTTTATAGGAAGTCCATATAATCTATACATTGTATTATATAATCTAATCTTAATTTAACACCACTTTTCCCAAAGGAATATAGCATAACAGGTGCAACGTCTAAATTCTTGCTCTCAACCCTAGTTGTGGCCAGAGTTCCAAAAGGTCTTGAATCCCAGCTCAGCATGTCTTTCTGCTGCTCTTCCTGTTCCTGACTCTGACCACCAGCAAATATCTGTCCACTGAGGAAGGGAGCTTGTCTGTATTTTAACCGTCACTCAGCTGAAGATCTCTACCTCTTAGTAATTTTTCACTTGTCCACTTTTTTCATGTAGAAAGTAAGTTCTCCACAAATCTGCTCCATTGTGTTTGCTGAGGCATGGAAGCTGCAAATATTTAGGAACATCTATATTTTCCTAGGAATTCAGTTATTTTTCATTATACATTGGTCATCTTGTATGCAAACAGTATCTGTTACCACTCCATTTCTAATTTTGCTGAATCTCTGTTGAAGAAACAGGTGTTTGTGCCTCTTGAAGAAGAGGACAGTTGATTTTTCTCTGTTTTTCAGGATGTCTCTCGGTAGGTTTCAAAGGCAAGTCCAATGATAGCTGCGTTTTGTGAAGAAGCTGGATAGCTCAGTTGTGATAGATGGGATTTTAGATTTGAAATATCCAGTGAATTTAAGGAGGTTACAGGAAAGCACTCTGCCTTTCTGTTCATTCCTTCAACAGATTTGATCTCGTATTGGATTACCCCAATATTCTCCGAGGGTCCAGCCCTGTTCGGAGTAATGGTTTAATAATCATTAGTGAGACTGGATGGTCGGGTGTGTCTTGATAAATCAAAAAGGTTTAATAAAATAAGGAAAATAATACAAAATAACAAACAAAGATTAAAGCCAAGCACAGTGTAGGGACAGATCCCACACCTGCTACAACACCCTAAGAATGCCTGCAGACCCTTTGTTCTGTCACCTTTTCTACTTAACAATTGATGATGGATCTACTGGCAAACTGTCAATAGAAAGAGGTGCAGGTTTTGAACAACAGTGACAAGGTCCAACAGGTGCACCTCTCCAATTGGCACTGAGCTAATTACAAAGAGAAAAACACAGAACTTTCTGGTTAAACTTCCTAAAATGTCCAAAGGTAAACTGAAACCCTTTCCTTACAGAGAAGTACCCACTCAAGAGTGGGGGGTGCATCTACAGTCAGAGTTGGGGCTCCTACAATCTAGGGCCAAGAACATCTTCAAGGACAAAACTTGTGTTTAGTTCGGGTTTTTTTTACAATAGATTCCAGACTTTAGCACACCATTTTGAGGTGGTCTTAATAACCTATTACACTTTGTTTATAGTGATACTTGTGATAACCTCCAGGCCAGTTTCTTGCTTAACTGCATCTCAACACTTGCCTTTCAGTAATGGCCGCTCTACATATCACTGGAAAAGCCCAGCACTGGGCAATGAAACTTCAGTCTTTCATGGACACCATGTCGCCACCTCTTTGAAAGGGACATACTATCAGGTGAGACAGTTATGTGTGACAATCCTAATCAGTAAGGTCATTATGATCAGCCCAAAGCATTACTATGATCAGCCAAAAGTACTCTTTTACCAGGTGTCCATTGTATGCTGTTAATATTATTAGGGGCCCTCTTGGTTTTAGAGGTATTGACATCAAAGTCAAACACCTTTGATCTTGACTCTTCTAATCTCCTTGGTACAGCACAATGTGCCAGATTCACAGAGGGTGTTCAAGTACACTTAAGATGGCACATAGATAGGAAAGGTCTCTGGTCTACAGCAAACAGCTTTCATGGTACTGTCATTATTTGCTGGCAACAAGACGTACTGGTAATGTTCCAAAAGACTTGGTATTGCTCACTTAAATGATGCAGGTTACCATGTATATGGCATAACATTCTGATACTGAGTATGTCTTCACATATCACACATACAACCCAGAGCCACAAGTGTCTTGCAGAAAGGATGAGGAAAATTATTGTCTTTAAAATACTTTGCAAAATTCCATATACTAGGATGATACACTCTTAGCTCTGCAGCTCCTGAGGTGAGTCCTATGCAGTAAGTGTATTTCTCTGTGATCTACAAAACTTTGTTCTAGGACAAGCAAGTGAAATACTTTGCAGTATGTACTGCATGTTACGTACATGATACACTTGTGTTACACTGCATTAACTTGAGTTATGCTCCACCTGAAATAATATTAGCACAAAATTATTTCTCTCTTTACTTGGATTTTTATTTTTTATTTACAAACAGTGTTGCACTGGGAAAATTACTGAATTTTGTGCTTTCAGAGTGATTGTAAAACTCACTATTTCTTGGTTTTGCTAAAGGCTTATTTATGCCTAAGAGAGCATATACTACTACCCTTTTTGAGCAAGTGTAATTTATACATAAAAAAAAACCCTTGAAAAATTTAGGCATACAATCTCCTGATCCCACAGACAGATTATTCATGGTGTGATCTTGAAGGAAAAACAAAGGAACTGAAGATAGAGGAACATGTCATGTCAGTGAACAAATAAATTGTGTATTTGCAGCTCATCTATCTGGTTTACAACCTTTCATGAATAATGAAAACAGCATCAGCTGAACAGTATTTCTGTCCTTTCTCTACTCCTCCTCTCCCTACCTTGCTGAGCACTGTCCTGTAGGAGTTTCTACAAGTCTGCCTGGACCTCCCTCATCAGCCAGCAGCTATGCTGACTTCTGCCTGAAGCTCCTGCAAGCACCTGCTCACACCAGGCTTGTCTTGCCTTCCCCGGCTGCCTTTGCTTCTCGGCACACCCTGTAACTCTCCCAAGTACGCTGCCTTCTTTGCGGCAGAGCACTGCTCTCTCGGCAAAAAGCAGCTTCTCGTTCTTGACAGCTCTGCTATGGAAAAGCAGCAGAGAGTCAGCAGAGCTTCTGCTTGAGGTGCTGCAAGCAGGGGTAACTCCAACTCGACTCACAGGAAAGTGATCCTGTGCTGGAAAAGGCAGGATTCTTGCTGCATAAGCATCTTGGCTTGCTGGGAACAGAAGAAAGCACGAAGGCTCCTCTGCAGAGAGCAAACATAAAGCACAAGCATGCACACGGCAAGAGGAGACTGCCTGACACCTCCTGCACTCAATACAGCACTCGGCTGCAGCCAGGGCATGTTTGCCAGGGAAATAGCCCTGGTGCTGAGCACTGTCCTCTAGGAGTTTCTACAAGTCTGCCTGGACCTCCCTCATCAGCCAGCAGCTATGCTGACTTCTGCCTGAAGCTCCCCGCAAACACCTGCTCACACTGGGCTTGTCTTCCTTCCACATTCTTCCCTGGCTCCCTTGGAGCTTCTTGGGATATGCTGCAGGCCCTCCATGGCTGCTCGCTTCTCAGTGGCAGAGCACTGCTCTCTCTGCAGAACGCAGCTTCTCATTCTTGACTGCTCTGCTATGGAGAAGGAGCAGATAGTAGCCAGCATAGCTTTTGCTTGAGCTGCTGCAAGCACGGGCAACTCCAACTTGACTAGAAGGTGATCCTGTGCTGGAAAAGGCAGGACTATTGCTGCCCTAGCGTCTTGGCTTGCTGGGAAGAGAAGAAAGCACGAGGGCTTCTCTGCGCACAGCAAACACAAAGCACAAGCATGCACACAGCGAGAGGAGACTGCCTGACACCTCCTGCACTCAGTACAGCACTAGGCTGCAGCCAGGGCATGTTTGGCAGGGAGCTAGCCCTGATGCTGAGCACTGTCCTCTAGGAGTTTCTATAGGTCTGCCTGAAGCTCCCTCAGCAGCCGGCAGCTCTGCCGGCTTCTGCCTGAAGCTCCTGCAAACACCTGCTCACATTGGGCTTGTCTTCCTTCCACATTCTTCCCCGGCTCCCTTGGACCTTCTCGGTACATGATGCAGCCCCTCCGTGGATTTCCGCTTCTGAGCAGCAAAGCACTGCTCTCTCCACAAAATGGAGCTTTTCGTTCTAGACAACTCCGACATGAAAAAGTAACAAATAGCCAGGGAGGCCTCTGCTCCTGGTGCTGCAGACATGAAAAACTCCAACTATATCAGAATCTTCTCCTGTTCAGGGAAAGGCATGAAATTTTGTGCAGTAGCATCTTTGCTTGCTGGGAAAATGTGCTTGGAAAAACTTTTGTGAATGATGGTTGAAAACAGCGGTGGAGGCTTTTTGTTCCAATGAACATTGTCTTTATTTTTGTGACCAATATGTGGAGTGTGAACTTTTTTGAGTGTATACAAGACAGCATGCTCTTATAATGAACAGAAGGCTTCTGAACATTTTACTGTATTACTTTGTGAGTCATGACCATTCCAATAACCACAGCAGGATTATGGTGGCAGAGGAGAGATTCACCGCCTTATCTGTTCTATGTGAAGAGGCATGAGACTCCTTCCTTTATGTAGTTGGTAAACAGAAGGCACTCTTATGCTTGGTTTCTCTATGTTAGTCTCTGCAGTTCAGATGAAGGCATTGCCTTCTGAATGTTTTCTCTAAGTTCCTCCATAATACAGTTGTAGCAGTGTGATGCAAGAGTGTCCAGGGAGGTACAGCCACCAGCAGGGAAACAGACAGGACAAGTCTCTTTCTTAAGGTCGAGAATCCATTTTTATTCCCCCCATCCCGGACCGGGGAGAAGGTGAGGACGAAGAGAGCAGTAGGGGCAGGATCATGGGTTTTATCAGGTATTCAAGGGAGGAGTCTTAGGGTTTGGGTCAAGGGAGGAGATAACACAAGGATACTAAGATCAGATTTCAGCCTCCTCAAAACAGGAGAACTTCACATACAATTTTAGGACTATTGACCTAAAACATACAGGCTTGCCCTGAGAATCAATAATTCCAGTGGAGGATGTAAACCTGATGTTGTACCCTTCTGTAGTATCAGAAGGATGTAAATAGGGTGAGCTCTTTCCTCCTTTTTTCACTTTAGTATCCCTGCAGCCTGCAGTGACTGTGTCCTGTAAGTAGAAAGCAACCTTTGTGTGAAGCTTACTGAAGCATGGGAAGCCCTCTCAACCTGAGTGTGCTGCTGCTTCTCATTTCTATGTTGGTATGCCTAGGACTGTCAAAAAGGCAAGGCTGGTCTCTCCCTGGAAACTGCCGTAAGACCTCTAGCAAATGCTAAGTGTCATATCATATAGTTTCTGTGCCTTAGGTGATGGAGTTCCACACAGTCTCAATGAGTAACAGCCCATTCATCCATATGTTTTGATGTGCCTCTCTAACACTGGGAAGATTCAGCCCTACCCTTTAGAGGGTTTCCTTCCAGTGTGCCCAAAATAACTTGTATATCAGTAGACGATGGTAAGTAAATTCAAACTCCAGATGGAGTGGATGTTGTTTACATTCATTGTGCATTGTTAGAAAGGGGCAGTTAGTGGATAAAATACGCATCTAGTAAAGAGCACTGTACCCATAGAAAATATTGATTTGAAAAATATAGTTGCAGGGGTTTTTTGCCATGCCAGGAGGTCACTAGTGATTTGGGAGAGGATGTTGATAACCTTGCAGAAGATATTTTATTTGAGGAGCTAGTGATCTTGAACAGACCATATCTGTTCTATTCCACCTTGTACTTGAAGCCTGAGAAGCACATATATTCTTCATATGATCTCTAATATCTTAGAGAAAGGTAAGCTCCATGTGGATCAATAGGTGGAATGTAATGGTCCTGACCAGAGACTCCTGTGCATTGTGGAGTTAGTGGTCCATATAACACTTAACCTCAGCAGGTGCAGGCCTGTCCTCCATATAAGAAGTGGCCACAGGCTCTGTGTGTTGCACAAGGTTCCATGACTGCAGGATCAGCTCAGCCAGCTCATTCTAAGTTAGTAACTTGCAGGCAGCTCCCACTTGGTAGCATGGCTGTGGTTTCATCTACAAACACAGCAAAAAATTATTCTGTGAGCATCCTTTATGAATAGAGCTATTCTCCTATAAGAAAATTAGAAGATAACTCAAATGACCAAATAAAAAAGAAGAATCTCATCTATTGACAAGGTCTGTCCAGCACGATGCATGTGGATCAGAGGCCTGTTCAAAGGTACAGCACCCAGCGTTCCTGCCATCTCAAATGATGTAAGATTGCCTATAATATACTCTCCTTATAGTGTCAGTTTTAGTAAACAACACTTTCAATGACAGTTTAGAGAGCCTGAGTACCTCTCTCTCTGAATTGTTACATGCTAGCGTCTTCTCGTGCAAAACAGAGTGTTTACCCCCTTGACAAGTAAGATATAGCTAGAATATTTTTAAATTTGAAATTAGGAGTCTACAGTTAGAATTCTATACAGCTAACTTGTGATCTTACTTGTAGTCTATTTTAGGTACCGTCTACAATGTATTAAAATAGAGCAGGTTCACGCTGTTTTCATATCAAGAGTGTTTATTCTGTGGAACCCAGGGTTTCTCAGTTTGTTAGGAGGATTAAGGTAATATCTTAACAATTAAGGTAGTATCTTTGAAAAATAAATGTCTGCCAAGGAAGGCAGAAACCCTTCTGGAATAGAAAGAAGACTTTTCCCTCCAAACTATTACAACTTTGAAACCATGGAGATTTCAGACAAAAACGTAGAAAAATGAGTAACAGTTCTTTAATAGAAAATAGAGCAGAACAGAACAAACAACAACGCAATGGCAGAAATTTCCAACATGCTGAGTACCTTTTCCCTCTGGGTGTAGTTATGAACGCCGCCGGCAGGGGGCGCGGGCGCGCCTGCGGGAGGCAAAGAGTCTCTTCAAGATAGATGTTAAAAGCTTTCTCAAGAGGAAAGATATAAAACAACAAGAAACCTTGCAGTGTCTTGGTGTAAGGGTCTTAAAGCTCGGCCTTGGGGTGACGAGGCATCAGGACAATGAAGAGTATAATGCTGTGCAGTACCAGTGCACTGCAACTTAAGGTCTGGTTTTGACACAGAAAATGGAAGGGGAAAAACTTGGGTTACTGTAGTACAGATCATGAATTAAATAACCTACTTACTGGTCAAGATGCTAAGGCTCCAGGTACAGTCAGTCTTTCCTGTGTGGAGATTCTTGAAATTTTATGCAGTGGCATGATCCCTGGGAATACTGTAAACTAAAACACACTAATGACTCAAAAGGAAAAATATGTATTTTAGTTTAACATAATCAGTGATCTGGTTTTGATTGATGGTTGAATAAGGCCTCCTGGTGGAAACAGTGTTTTTACCAAAAAAGCAAATTGAAACTGCAGAACATAAGCTGTTTCCATTTTTAAGATGAGGCCCACCCTTTTGCTGTGGGTGTAGCAGTCAAAGATACAGAAAGTTTTGAAAAACTGTATGTTAATTTTGGAAATGTTCTCCTTTTGTTCCTATATATGTTCCTATAATAAGGAATATGTTCCTATAAGTACTTGAAGGTAGGAATGTTTCTGATTCTCCCTCCTTCTACTCCTTCTTTTCTTTAGCCAGGTAAATGTTGTATGTGAATTCAGGTATCATGTCTCATATTCCATGTGGTGGCGAGGGCCTGTGACCACCACTGTTCTGACTCTGAGAAGCTGCTGCTTGGGCCTCAGTAACAGCTTGAGCACTTTCTTTCTGCTAGTCTGCTGCAGATGTCAAGTAAAATGTGTTAGTTCATGCACCTTTCATGAGTATGAAAAATGAAATTACATTAAAGTATATGAAAGGTTAGAAACCTGGAGACTTCATGTTAAATGTGAAGGGACAAGAGATGTAATTTTGATTGCTGACTAATCATTCTCCTAGAAGGATGTTCAAAATCAGTCTTGAAAAAGTTTATTCATACAGTTATTTTACAATTTAAGCTTTAAAATGATTGCTAGTTCTGCTGTTCTAGAAGAGGAAAGGAAAAGTCTCCCTGAAGTTACTAATCCATCAAGCCACATTCCTTCAAGGCAGTGCCTCCTGCAGGAGCTGTCTCTGGACACATAGTCCTATGACCATCTAAACTTTTTTGGGGAAGGCCTCTGAGCACTTTGTCACAGCAGAGACCTCTATCTTTTTGTAGTGCATTTTGATTGCATTTGCACATCTCTGTGTGTAGAGATAATTTCCTCATTTTGACAAATGCTTCATTTAACTTGATTATCTTGCCCCATGTATTCACTTTTCCACAAATGGCAAAACTCCAACTGGCATAAGAATGAAAATTTCATTAGAAGCTGAAGCTTTTGATTTGAAATCCAGTGCTCATTTAGAACAGTGGGTCACCTTTCCTTTTAAGCCCTCCCCCCATTTTCAGGTATTTGAACCACCCCCCCCCCCCCCATATTTGTTGGTTTGAATCTCATTTTCTATTCATCTAACTTCTCTAAAAGAAAATCTTTGGGAGAAGTTGTTGGGATTTGCTAGTGGAGCTGCTAAGAGAATGTATTAATTAGAAAATAAACAGAATGATTCCCATATGCTGTAGTATCTCACAAGGACATACGTGTATCAGGTTGCCTCCCTGGCGGTATGAAAATACTTGTCCAAAATGTATTCAGTAGTTCCTGAGGTTAATCTCAGGAACCAGGAAATTACTGGAAACTGGTAGTGCAAAGAAGTAAAAGTTGTCTATTGTGGAACTATATTTAATGACTCTTTGGACTCATTAGGTGAAACTTGACTAGTACTTGTTCATTGTCATTTGATTTATTTCCCTGTAACTATCTATATACAGAGATACAATTGCTTAAACCATTCCTCTGAGTTTTTTTGTTTTCTCATCACATTTCAAAATCTCAAACTGAATAGTCTACAATTTGAATCACTCTTGAAATTTATTACCTGTTGTATCGACAGGTATTAGCTGTTGGCAGACTGCAATCATCCTTATGTAGATCTTTCTAATTTATGGCTACATCTGAGAGGAATGCATGAGAGAGTTTCTGTATCACCTGTTGCAGGTTGTTTTGATTGTTGAGAAGTCATTATTCTCAAGCATGGATAAGTAATTGTACCATATAGGACACAAAAGTATTTTTTGATGATAAAGAATATGCAAATGGATTTACACAAATAAATGTATTTCTGCTAATGAAGTCTTTCTACTTTCATGGCAAAAGTTGATTGTATTCTATCTTCTTTTCATTAGAAGCACCAGATTTTCCATAACCATTTTAGTAGTATTTGCATTAATTCTGCAACTCTGTAACAGTAGAGCAGCTGTAGTAGTGCTCATACTTGTAGAAGCTTGAAATCCTTGAAAGTCAGTTGTGTAAGATACGTACTTGAGAATCATGTCTTTCAAGTGTTAGCAAAGTCCCAACAACAGATGTTTACACTTAAGAGATAACATCTAACTCTGTCCTGCACTTAGGACTGCAAGTCCTGCAGACATCCTGCAGCACCCGAGTTACTGGGGTAGCAATAGTCCCTATGTATCACAAACATGCAGTTAGACCAACGTGTATCAAACAGTGCATTTCATCGTGGTATTCACAAGTAACTTAGGCATGTGGTTTTTGTAACTTTGTATTTGTATTAAAAGGAAATGGTTTAGAAGCCTACTGTGGTAAAAAGCTGTGGTCTAACTGTCCTCAGCTAATCACCCGTTCTCATCACAGCCCACCTCCTCTGAACCAGTTGTGACTGGTTCAGTTTATAGGGTTTTTCCACTACATAACCAAACCTTGCTGTAAACAAACACCCCAGAACCCAGAAGCTTTAAAAATCCACTTTCCCTCTTATTAAATAAACAAGAATTAAAATCTTAGTAGGAGCAGTATATGTTTATGTAAAAATCTCCAGGGACATTTGAGCTGTTGAAAGGTGTAAAACCTAAAACCAAGCATTTGAAAAACCCCTGAAACTGGGAGGTGATGGTTTAGGATTGCAAGTAGGCAAGGAGTTTGCTGTATTGTCTCTCTGTTTTTCTGAACCGAAAGGACAACATCTTTCAGTTTTGTGTAGGAGACACAAAGAGTGGATTCAGGGATCATATAGTGAGAGATCTTGGTTCCTTAATGCAGTCAAGCTGTTGTCTGGCTGAGATGGAGGAGATCCAGGTAAGATCCATGATGCTACTGAAATCTACATTTCAAAAATACCTTTGTAGCTGTTTTGTTTCACCTTGATTGGAACCAAACCTTAACATATAATAGCATGGGATCCCAGGTATTTCTCAAACAGAGCTTGACTGAAGACTAAAAATCAAATTTCTTCCGACTGAAGAGTAACATGACATTGAAGACAGTAATTAGCTGCTTTGGCTTCAATATGCAGATTCTAACATAGCTTGTAAGGTATGCCATTAGTAAAATAGCTGTGGTTGTTAAAACTCAGACTGGTATGTTTTCCTTCCCTTACAATGGCATGAGCCATAGGAGGCAGTCCTGTTGTAACAACATTTCCCTTGGCTTGGCTTAGCTGTTTTACAAAGCTTAGCTGTTTTATAACGGAAAATATGTAACAAACTAGTATTTATTGTTCTAAGTAAAAGTGTTCCTATTAACACATTGAAAAACAGAAAAGTGATGTTTTAAGGATTTTTGACTTCCCGAGAAATTTATATTAACAGAGAAATTATTCAGGTTTATATGAACAGAGAAATTAATCATCTTTGTACAGGCTGTGGAAATGATGGAGAACAAGCACAGGGCTCCTAAAGACAGCTGGAGGAAATCTTTTATTGCCATCATTATTACAGACACAGTGAATGCAAATGCTGCAGGGGCATGTCTCCAAAATCTAGGGCAGTGTTTTGCCCAAAACCAAAAGCAAATTATTTATCCCAATATGTCTACTTCCTAGTTTTCCACATAAATTTGAAAGGAATTGATTTGTGGAACTGGAGATCAGGAGCTCAAAGTCTGAGAATTTTTCTTCCTTTGTGAAGATACTGTATCAGAGCTTCACATCTGTGGTTTTGCTCAATTTTAAAAGGTGTATTTAAACAAGGTGGTGTTCATGATTGTTTTCTTTTTTAATTTCATTTTTAATTACAGTGTGCAGATTTTCAGACCACGTCACAGTGCTGGTGGATTTCTTGAGTTTCTGCACATGTGCACCTTAGAATTACTTTTATTCTCATCTGACTTCTTCATTCAAAAGTCTTTTGTTTACTTTTTAAAGTTTTGTTTAAATCACACTACTTCAGAATAATTAATTCCTGATTTGTTGGATACATGAGAGTTGCAATGAATCACTGAAAGTAAAAATGTATCAAACTTATGAATTTACTGCACAGGAATGCTCCTAATGAAGCCTTAATTGCAGTGATAAAACACATCTGTGCTTTATATGTCAAAAGCCCTGTTTTATACCCCTAAGCTTCTGGATGCATAGCTACTTTTGACATGGCTACCTTCTTCATTTTGCAGTATGGACTTGGATTAAAATGCATTATTCCTATTGCCTATCTTTATTCAATATTCAGAAAAAAATTAGGAAAACCAGACTGATATAAAAACACTAGCAGTAAAGCAAAAGTAAAGCAAAATGAGCCTTTATGCACTAATACTAGATTTTTTTTTTTCTGTTACATCTAACACTGGGAGGAGGGGAGACTATACGGATAAGCATACGGCGAAGTAAATTGAAGATCAATTTGTAGCCCTTTCTTAAAACAGCATTTATGCCTTCTTTCCTTGGTGCTTGGTTGAAGCCCACATTCTGTAGATGAAGAGTACGATAAGATAGTACATGGAGCTCTTCAGAAGAAGAATGATATATACTAAATATGCTGTCCTGTGCATTAACTGATCTGTAACAAATATAAGACAGAAAAGTCTTGTTTAATGTCACTGTTGTATAGCATCCTAAAAAATGGATAGAAATGGAACAATGTAGTCAGTTTACTGCTGCAATTACATTGGCACCAGTGCATAGCATAAACACATACAAGATTTGTTCTGTTCTTTAAATGGGTTTGCACTGCTAATGAATTCTAGACCTAGTGGGGTTCTTAGCACTGAACTAACTCTCAGTGTCACTGGGTTATTATTTCTTGTAAAGGCAAGAGCATAACTGTAGTGCCTCCAGCACTTAGTACAATGTTTGTTTAAATCCTTTTGTGTTGTATCTCTTGAGAATAACTACTCATGATTCTTCCTAAATACCATTCAAGCCAAAAAAATTTCTTTGTCCAAAGTTCTGTGCAATTGCTAGGCTGATGTAGCATCAGCTGAAGTGTTTAACTACTCCAAGTGTTAAAAATGTGGTGCTTAATGCAGACTAATAATCTAGCAGCCCTGTAGCATCTGTAGCATCTAATAAAGCTATCTGGTAAAGATAGGAGAGCCCCTTATAAGAAGTTAGTTCAGAGTAGCGCTGACAGGTTTTTGAGTTGCTGACCCCAGACTTGAAAGATTTTCTGTATACTACTGAGTGATAATTTTTGTGATATTCAGATCATATGTAGCAATATCTAACTCTTGCATGACATCCATCACTTTCCCACATTTTAACACATTAAATTACCTCTATTAAAAACTGTTCTGCAGTCCTCTTCCTGAGGAGCGGTCTTCATAGAATCTATCAGAAAGAGAGTTTAAATGCCCCAGTTAAGCTTTTCTTTAATTTTAACAAAGATAAATTGAGAAATAGGGGACAAAAGAGGCTGTACAGGAACAAGGCTGGGAAAATGGGAAGTTAGTATCAAATAAAAAAACCCAGAGCCTTAAGATTAGTCTGCAAAGCAGATATTTACAGGTAGGATTCATTTGCAGAAAGAATTTGAAGAGGAGAAATGCTCAAAGAAGTGACTGGGTATTTGTTGCCATGAGTGGAAGATGTATCTTTGCCCTTTCAGGAATGTGCCCATTAGGCTGTTCCTTTGCAAAGTCTCTTTTATTTGGAACAGGAGTCAGTGTGACCACCTGACCTTGTCAGTGAAGAAGCAGAAGTCCATTTGCCTTCACAACCTACTGTTATCAGAAATGCAGAATAATTTACATTGGAAGACACTTCAGTTAATATGTTAATATGTTAGTGATTGTTCAACAGAAAAGAATTAATATTGAGAGTGTGTGATCTTAAATTTCCCTTCTGGGAATCTTGGTGCTGTTTTTTTTTCTCTAAAATACATCCTTTTTTGTTCTTGAAGTAGCAAATTTGAGTTTGTTCTTGCTTATGTTGTTTGTATGCATTGATACAAACGTTATAGACATTTATGTTGCATTTCTAAACACATCCTCCATCTAAAAAAACTTAAAGTATATTTTTGTCAGAATATGTTTTGAAGGTTGAAACATAATTTTTTATGGCCATGCTCTAACTCATTGGAGTTAGGTTAATTTATACTAAGTTAAGCAGATGTAGGTATGGAGAGAAGATTAATCTAAACCAATTTAGACTACTTTTCTTGTAGATGATTTAAACAATTTGCATTGAGTATAAGTTACTTTTTCTTTAAAGCTGAATTGTTTTTCAGATTTGGCTTTGCATAATCAATCTTTCCACAATTAAAAACATAATCTTGTTTTTATATATGACTATTAACTTACTATTTCTGGATCGTGGTTAATATTTTTAAACTTGTTTTACATCCTCAGTAATCTCCTTTTTAACTCCTTATTTTTTTATAGCTGTGATAATGTCAGGAGGTGTCAGAGGGACTTACACCTGAAAGCTTTGAGAGGTAATACTGTTTCCAGAAACTTCTGTAAGATGGAAAGTAACAGACATGTTTCAGTGTAGATCTGTTGGAGCTCAGCTAGTTTACACCTGATGAGATTCATTACCTTAAAATAAATATGATTTTTCCGTTATAATGGGATGCTTATTTGGGGACCATAACACAGGCTGAGTTACTTTTCCTGGAAAAACTTTGGGTAGTTTCTCCAGTTGTGTACTTTAGCTATTCTGGCTAGGAGTACAGATGTCTTCATCAGTAATAGAAAGCATTATTACTCTAATTTTATTGTAAAGAAAAATGATGTTTATAATAGCACATCAAATTACATTTTTAACGTGTGGAATATACCTTGTGTTGTCAGTGAAGCCTTTTCCTCTTCATGCTCGTATTTGCAGTAGTATTTCTTGTCTTCATTCTCTACTGGCACAGTTAACCAACTGGCAATTGAGTATTCATTCTCTTCTGTGGACTGCCAAGTGTCACCTTTTACTACGTTGTCTGTTACCTCCTTTTCGTCATCAGTCCATGTCACCCTAATAACTTCTGGATAGAATTTCTCAATAAGGCAAACATATGTGATCTGATTTTCATGTTTTTTCTGCAGGATTTCAGAGTTTGCTGGTGGAGAACTTCCTTTTTCTGAAAGGGTTATTGGAGGAAGGAAATTAACAAAACAGAGAGTTGGAAGATCAGTAGCGTACAACAAATAAATACACAGCCAAAAATACAAATTCTGAAGAGCAATAAAATAAATGCCTTATTAACAAATTTAATATGCTCGTAACAAATGTAAATGCTCTTTTGAGAAACTTTAAGAAACTGAAATACTGTTGAATATATCAATAGCTGTTAATTTCACTTGAAACTGAGTTAGAAATCTTAAGGTGGCTATAATCCACAGCCTTCCAAGCTGTACTGTTGTCAGAAAGTGTATTTGCCTGTTCAAGTCTCTGACAATTATTAAATAACAGTAATATTTCCTGAACAATATTAATTTATACAATAAGATGAATTTAATATGGCTTTACAATATTTATGCAAAAACAAATACATTAAAATTTTGTCGACTATAATATTAAACATAGACCACCTACCTTTAAAATCTTAGCAGTCTTATGTCCCCAGTATAAGTCCCCACTGCTATATAATCAACATCTGCTATATCTATTAATTTTTTAAAAGCCAATATTAATTTTGTAATATTTTTAGGGGGCAAGGGAAGAGAAGACAACAATGAATGTTCTGGTTTTAAGGCATTCCATGTATTTGCCAGGTGAAGATTTTTATCAAGACAGAAAAATGGAATTACAAAATGCCCTAGACACCAGAGGTTGGCAATGCCATTCTGCCTCTAGATCTGTTTAAATGATTGAAATAACACATCTGAAAATGAAAAACCAAAACCAAACTGAAGCAGAAGAACATGCTATAGCTGGATAACTTTTTCACATCTAAACAGCGTATCTAGCCAGAGTTGTCTGCATGGGTGTTGTGCTTTGGGAAACATGCTCAGTATGAATATACATGAATATTTTTTAAATTAAAAGTGAACTGTTTCCACAAGCCTAATTTACACAATCTCCATTTCTTTTTCCTCTCTGGATTAAGCCCGCATGCTCTCTGGATTAGGAGGAGATAAAATCATCCAGATTTTGTCCACACTGAGATATGTTTTGGTATTATTTAAGTGGATAGTAAATTTAAGGGTCTGATTTAGGTAAATGTAAGCTTCTGCAATGACTGCATAGGCAATGTTCACAGGCAATCATTTCTGTCTGTGCTTAACTGCAAGTGAAGGCTGAATACAGCTTTCAAAACTGACTTTTGTTACATAGAAAGTACTGCTTAAGACTGTTTTTTAAGGCAGCAGAGACATTTTAGGTGTTTTTTCCCACTTTTTTCTCTTGAATTCCTATGTAAATCTCTGCCACTGAATTTGAACAAGTAGATGCGTGGGGTTTAAGTTGTGGTGTGACTGATTGGTGCAGTTTTAATGTATTGGGAGAAAATACATTACTATAGCATCTATTTTTGCCAAAAATCTTCCACTTTTCTTTAAATGATCTGACTGTTCTAGAGAAATCTTCTACATTGCATTCCCCCTGAAACAACTTACTGATTCTTTGAAGTATTTCAAACTTGGTGTTTAAAGAGAAAATGACCCATCTACCTTCCTTATATTAAGAATTTCCTTCATTTTAGAGATGTCATTAAAATGACAATGTGGACTGAGTTCTGTTGTACCAAAATTAAAATTGCTGGCTTCTATAGCTCTCTAACATGAATTTAGGAGTTACCTTCTTTATGCATCAGTGCTCCCAAGTATGGAAGATTGAAGTAATTTCTAAAATTATGTATTTGTTCCAGAGTTGTATATGTTCACAAGACCATGAAGTAGTTCTTGTCCCAGTGGCATTGAACTCTGCAAATCTTCATACTATTTTAGAGGTTTCTTTTAGATTTTCAAAGTTTAGTAAGTTGCTCTAACTAATTTCAGTACATATAATAGCTTAGTTTACATTCTCTTAAGATATCAAGTCTAAATGGAGAGGTGAAAGAGATTCTTCCAACTGCTAGTTCATCCAGCTCATTTCAGAGACTTCTGTTATGATGGAATAATTTCCACCTCTGGAATTGCCAAAGTCATTCCATTTACTTTAAAAACACCCTAGGTGCATAGCTTACATGAAACAAATCATACCACAATACTGAGGAAACACATTGCTTGAATAATTGCAGCTGTATGCATGCATTGAAGTGTCTCATGTATGTATACGGGTAAATGGAAAATGGATGACAGTGGAGAATGGAAAAATTAAGTTTTGCATCTATCTATTTATCTATCATCTATCTATCTATCTATCTATCTATCTATCTATCTATCTATCTATCTATATCTTCTTTTTTGTGTGAGAAAAAAATCTTTGTATGCATGTTTCTGAAATAAAAGGATGGAAACCTGTAGAATTGGCTGTAGATTTTGATGTATTTGCTGATCTGCAAAGTCTTTGATGTCAGCAAGATAGTTTACACTTGCTTTTCTGGGCAAATTATCTGATTCTTTCTGAAGAATTTTAAAGTAATGAACTTGCACTCGTCTGTCAGTTTTGATTCAGCTAAACATTGAAGAATGTGGTTTACCTTGTTGAACAGTTTTCTAATGCAGGTTTTAAGAGGTATTACAGGTATTCTTTTTTCAAACAAAATATAGCTATGAGCAGATATTTCTCAAGCTAACATTTGTCTTTTGTCTCATGTAACAATGCAGCGAGGCTGTAAAACATTGTTCAAACTAAATCCTGGAGTTAGGTTCATAACCGATGAGCTATTAAAAAATTGAGTTCAAAATATATGTTTATATAGATTAGCTGTCAAAAGTTTTCTTAATTAAACTCCTCTACAGTTTCTTTATAAGTATCCATAAATAAGATTTATAAATAGGCTGTTTTCTTAAACTGAAATTTTAATTCTCACTACTTGGATGATCCCACAAAATGGAGTAATTTTGTACTGACACTCAAAGCTCCTCTGTTCCATTTCAAGCTAGTGGGACCTAAAGGCACTCAGCTCATAAACAACATTCTTGTCCTGCTTGACAGTGACTTCAGGAATTATAACTGCTAACAATATAGTATAGTCCTGACCTATGGTGAGCCTTTCCAGACACCTTAAAGAGCTGTCAGCCTTCTTTCCAAAGCTTTTGCATTACAAAACTTTTGAAAACATAATACTGTGAAAAAACTTACTGAAGACAATGAGTTTTTCACCAGAACCAAATACGGAATACCCTCTCACACTGGTACATTCCTTAACAGAAACAGCTGTCTGAAGGATGGGATGACATGCAAAGAGACCTGGTCAAGCTCAAGAATTGGATCCATGGGAATTTCATGAGGTTTAACAACATCAGGTGCAAGATGCTGCACCTGGGTAGGGGGCAACCCCTGGTATCAATACAGGCTGGGGGATGAACAGATTTAGAGCAGCCCTGTCGAGAAGGACCTGGGGGTGCTGGTGGATGAGGCTGGACATGACCCAGCCATGTGCATTTGCAGTCCAGAAAGCCAAACGTGTTCTGGGCTACATCAAAAACAACATGATCAGCAAGGCAAGGGAGGGGATTCTGCACCTCTACTTTTCTCTGGAAAGACCCCTCCTGGAGTGTTGAGTCCAGCTCTGGGGTCAGCAGCACAGGACAGATATTGACCTGTTGGAACAACTCCAGAGGAGGCGAACACATTGATCAGACCTCTCCTATGAGAAAAGGATGAGAGAAATGGTATTGTTCAGCCTGGAGAAGGTTTTGGGGTCACCTAATTGCTGCCTTCCAGTACCTGAAGAGAGCCTACAAGAAAGATGGAGAGACTTTTTTACAAGAGCATATAATGACAGGACAAGGGGGAATGGCTTCACACTGAAATAGAGTACGGTTGAATTAAATCTTACAAAGAAATTCTTTACTGCGAGGGTGGCGAGGTGCTGGAACAGAGGGTCCAGAAAAGTTGTGGATGCCCCATCCCTGGAAGTGTTTAAGGCCACATCGGATGGAACTCTAAGCAACCTCATCTAGTGGAAAGTGTCCCTGGCCACAGCACTGGGGTTTAAGGTCTTTGAGATCTTTAAGGTCTCTTTTAACCCAAGCCATTCTATGATTCTATGATTTTGGCCAGAAAAGTACCATATTTAATGACTATAATATGAATAATAGGATTCTCTTGGTTTGGTTTTGTGAAAGTAGGATATTTGGATTCAATCTCAGTTAATGCTGCTATTCACAAAGACCCTTATCCTAAGTCCTGGTTTTCTCCATTTCTTAATGTTTTTAAGTTCTAAAATGCGAAGTAACTACAGCCTTTTTACTCTAACAATGAGTCAAAAGCCTTGGCCTCATAAAGACAAAATCCTACACAAGTAGTGATGCTTGAAAATAATTTATTTTAAACTGTTTATATGAAAAGCAACTACCCGATGGCAACTACCTGATTAGTTAGACAAGAGTTTTCACTAAAAACAACATGCTTATCATGCCACAGATATTTCCATTGAATTGTAAGTATGTTTTACTTAGTCCTTCTGGCATAAATCATTAAACCAATCTTTGCTTGATATGTTAATATAGGTTTATGTATTAACCAGACTTAAAACACTTGGTAGCAGTAATTCCTCTGCCTCGTATTTGTATAGTTGTTCACTTCAGGATTATGGCATTTAAAAGCGCATGTGGGAAGTGGGAAAAAATATTTTTGTCTGCCACTTTCCATTTAAATAAATATCTCTGCAAGAAAGGCAAAAAAAATGATCACTTCTTCATTATGCAATTATGAAGCAGTAATTCACCATAATTAATTAAATAATTAATAAATAAAATATTATTCACTGAATAATTAATTAATTTGTTAAGCTGTTACTTAAGTAATGAGAAGAACATTTGGAGGTACTAATTTATTTTTAATGCCAAAGTGTTGTGTATGTGATAAAATAATTATGAATAAGTTATTTCACTTTTTCTAGCCTATTACAAAAAGATTTTCTGCAATGTCCATTGCATACTGCTCTTTGGATCTGTATCAGAAAGAGGTTTTCTTTTTTCATGCTTAAATCTCAGCTACTTGATTCCCTGCCAATTCCTTCAGTACAGATGGAGGAAAGAATGCCGTCTCTGAAAACTATTACAGACCATTTTCCACCAGATTTCTAGAACTATGATCAAAAGTGGCTTGAAATAAGTTTTTTTTAGGCACGTTTGTGATCCTGAACCACTGCATTACAAATATGGCAAGGATGAATGTAGGAATGGTGAGCTGAGGAGTAAAACCCTGCACAAGGAATGGTGCTTACTGATGATCTAAGTGGGCTGAGTGACCTCTGAGATAGTATAATACTCATCTATATGATCACTCCAAGCTCCTATGGCTTATTGTATGAACAATATGCATACAACTTACAAGATACAACTTACCTGAGACAATGAGTTTTGTACCTGAGCCAAACACCTTGTTGTAATAGCCAATCACAGTGAATAAAGCCTTTACAATATCAGTGCAGCTCAGTTGTGTTTGCATGGGTAATAAGTTATCTTTAAAAAAATCAGATATTCTGTGTAATCAATTTTTAGACCCTAGGAAAGTAAAAAAGGAGCAGTCACCTAAAAACCCCAAAAGTTAAAAATAAAAAAGGAAAAAATGTGGAATTGTTGGAGGGCATGTAAGTTGTTAAATGAACAGGATTCATGTCAGCTAATCTGAGTCTTCTGAAAGTGTAGGTGAACAGTGCAGATGGGGCACCTCGGCTCCATCTCTGCTTTCTGAAAACAGGCAGCATCACCATAAGATTTATTTGATCAGATGTTGGCACAGTAATTTGCTCCTAGTACACTCTCATAAGATGACACCTAGAACTGGTAAACTTTATGCAGACAACTGAGGAGCATGAGACTACTGACCAATATTTTTGTTACCAGTAACATGGAGCAAAACTGCATTGATTGGAATAAAAATTCCTACTAACAAGACGCACCATTTTCAGCTGGTCAAAATTAGGCAAACTGTTTTCATCTCAGATGCTTAGCTGAGCCAAATTACAGACAAGTATCATAGCACCTGGTGTTTACTTGAAGTAAAATATTTGAATAGTAATAATTGATAACAAGCGCTTTCTGCAAAAGCTAGGAAGAGAAAGCAGCTTTTTAACTCTGCCTATGTTAAAAGGTGCAACTTACTGTTCTGGCGTATCTCAGATAATTCTCTCATTTTCATTCATAGTCAGATATAGTCCTAAAGAAAAATGAGTTTTGCTTTTCAAAGAATATGTGTAACACAGAGGTTGGACATATTATTTTCAGAATGAATTAGGAATATCACAAAGGTCAAATGTGCATACTTAGAGATAAAAAACATTTTTCTGTTCTCCAAATTTTGTCTTTGTCATATTTAAATTCATTTTTACACAGAAAATCATGAGATAAGTTATAAGTCTCTTCTGCAATAGCTGTTGCGTTTCCCCCTGTTCTGTGCATACATACAGAACAATCACTTTTTATTCTGCAAATGGAAATGGAAATGCAGTTTAAGGGGGAAATCCTGCAAAATATTCAGAATAGTTAGAATTAGGGAGAATTAAAATAGCAGAGCACTTCATGCCAGACAATATCGAGCTGTTTTGAAAAGCATTTCAGAAGTAGTCAAGTTTTACATTTTGTACTTACTTGAAACTCCAAGTTCAGTTCCACTTTCAAATATTTTGACGTCAGCATCCCACAGTCTGATAATGTTTATCAATAACTCCTGTACTGCCGTTTTCTTGCATAGGCTACAGAAAAAGTCTCTCTGATTTAGAGGCTGGTAATAAATCTTACTGAGTGCTTAGCTGAATTTTCAACATTGACTAGAGCGCCATTTCTAGAAATACTTTAATTTTTGTAGCGAGTGAAAAAGTTCTGAAAATTTTTGGTCAGAGGCATGGATAGAAAACATTTTAAATTTCTCTGTAATTCTGCTCAGCGGTTTGCAATTTTACTTAATTATAGCCACCTTGATAATGTCATGTAGTTTCTGAGTAACATACTGTAAGCATTACCATATGCTTTATACTGAGAACAGCATTCATCCTTTTGACTGCATAGCTTCACCACAATTAAAAATAATACAAATGCAAAAGTAATCCAGTTGCTTTCAGTAGGGCCAGGAACTAGAAATTTATTACACTCAGGGAATTTTTCTTCCTAATCAATTTAGACCAGACCACTTCTGTCAATAAGAAGCTTTTTCATTTTTCACATGCTGTTCTGGGAGTTAACTTCAAGCAGTTCACTTTTGTTTCCTAGAACAGGATAAAACCATCCCAATATCTAAATCTACCTACTCAATTCGAACACCATGCACAGTTCACAAACGAAATACAATTCATCAGGAGAAATTAATTTTCCTCACAGTCTTTCATTCTTGATTATCTGAGAACCTGAATGATTCTGTGAAAATCAGCTCAATGATAATGGTACTTACCAGAGACTATTAGCTTTGTTCCTGTGCCAAAGTATTTGATCCAGGTGCTCCACACTATGTTTTGACTTTGCAATATGCTAGCATGCTCTCTTGATATATCATTGATGAAGAAAATCCCAATTTTTACCAGTTATCCACAGGAGTCGGCATGATGAAGATCCTTGGCTGCTGGGAGGTCATCGGGAATTTCAGATGTGCATCTGGATGTTCAGCCAATAGCTAATGTCCTTCGGAGAAAATCTCTTTCCTGAAGTTTTACAAATTTGTTAGATAACTACTCCACTTAATGTCTTCAAATTAGATTATTTTTTTTCTTTGATTTTAGACAGCAAATAAGAACACAGAGTTCTGCATTTAAAAAATCCACATGCCTTCAGGTGAAAATCCTGCTCTTTCCAAAGGTGTACACCTGCAATTACATGACATCAAGTACTACTAGCATAGAGTTCATTTTTCATAGTCTGAACACAGAAGAGGGAAAGGAGGGAGAGCCAGCACCAAAAGCATTGTGAAGGTATCTCTGTGCTGCATGTTGCATTATCTTACCCCAAGTAGGTGGTTATTGTCTGCCCATCTCTTGGAATCCCTCCAGGCTTTGCTACAGCAGCTCACTGGCAGCTTTTTATTTACTAGCTGGTGGTAGAAGGAGGCTTTTCGTTGTGCAGGTTTTTTATAAAACAGCCCAAGATAACATCAGAGGAAGCACTGCTACTGTCAGTCAAACAGCCTGCATGCTTAGTTTGGCATTTAAAATAAACTGAGTTAGAGTGCTTCTGGGATCTCTTGTAGCATACTGACTGGAAAATTATGTTGAGAAATTACTATTTGTGGTGAGAGGGAAGAACTAGAGGGTGAAGGTCTTTCAACTGAAGTAGGTGTAAAAAACCCAGTGGTCTATTTTGAAGTCTTCAGGACAAAAATATCCTAATCACAACCACAAATCAAGGGCAGGAGTGATGTAGACAGAATGATGCTGAATGGTGTTTTTCCTGCCATGCTCTTAGACATGCAGTGAAGGAAACCACCTATCTCAGTTCTGGCCTCAGGGTTATTTTTTTCAGTAGACAGGAGAGCACATGGCTAGGACACACAAGTTATTCTACATCACCTCACCTTATTGCTGGATGTGGGGGAAGGGAGTCTCCTCCTGGGGAGAAGGGGTTCCTTGTGGTCAAGTACATGTGGCAGAGGGAGCTGTTGGGTAATGCTGGTTCCAGGCTGGGGGGTGCAGTCAGCTAATGCCAGTTATAAGCAATCTGGTGGGAATTGTATTTTATGTTGCACTTCATTATTAACATTGTTCCTGTTATTGTTTGCTTTCTTATCTCATTGCTGTTTCCAGTAAATTCTTCTATCTCTATATATATATATATTTTTTTTTTTTTTTTTTTTTTTTTTTTTTTTTTTTTTTTTTTTTTTTTTTGCCTTCTGTGCCTTCAATTCTCCTCTCCAGCCCTCCACAAGGGAGCAGGGGGAGCAAGCAAGCGTAACATGGCTTGAAGAGTTTCAGTGGGAGCACTACACTGGGGAGTACCACTCCTAAACCATGATAGCCTTACTTGGTGTGCAAATGAAATGTTGAGATAAAAACAGATTGGTCCAGAGCCGGTTGAAAAAAAATTTGATCCAGGCATTTATTATATTAAGTATGGAGCCACTGGTTACAATTTTGCTTGATCTGTTCACGTGGTTGTGGTATACCTAACCCTATATATATTCCTGTATGTGCTCCTTGCAGTGCTCTTTTTCAAAGCAGGGAGAAAGATCAGGGTTGCTTTGTTGATGTATTGGGGGATATTAGCTAATGACATGACAACATCAAGGTCAATGAGGGTCTTTTGGGATGTGTATTCAGGGTTGCTTTCTTACCCTTACCTTGGACACAGCCTGTGGGGGTCTACTAATAATCACAGCCAGCTTGTGGAAGGAAAAGGAGAGGACAATTTTCCCAAGATTTTCACCCCCTTTTCCTCCTTCAGGCCTGTTAAAACAGCTTGTGAGAATTTTGAATTTCCCTTGGATGTTAAAGAAAGAATGTTCTTGTTGCAAAGTCTGCCAGGTCCCCTCAGTGTGGTCCACACCAAGTTTAGGGTCAGGACAGAGGGTTATAGGGAGGTTATTCAGGGATCTAATTTGAGGGTGGATAGTCATGAATGCCATGAAATGTAAGAGAAAATGGGCCAGCTTTTGAAGGATTATTCTGCTCCAATGTTTTGGATGTTCACCCCTGAACATCTACAGGACCCTGGCAGAGGTGTAACTTACTGCAATGTGCCCTGCCTACTCTTAACTGGATTCAGTTCAATACCAGACAACACCTTTAAGGGGGAGAGGAGGAAAACAGACCAACAGGCACTGTGGCCACTCAAACTGCAGCTGAATGAGAGGAACAACCCATGCTAGTACAGAAGAAGAAATCCAAGACAAAATCAGTTTGTTTAGTGAGGGATGAGGAATAGGGCCCTCACAAGAGGAGGAAGAGGCAAAGCTAGAATTAAACACCTAATCCCTACCCCAGGTGAGCTGTAAGATATGTGAAAAGATTTCAGCTGCCAGTCAGGAGGGTCCCTGGCGACTTGCCTGCTCTGATGCTGGGAAATTCTGGCCCACAACATGAAAGTAGATGATAGTGAACCCAAGAGCTGAGATCCTTGTTCTGGGATCTGGGCATTGGCAAGGGAATTGGGAAGAAGACAGAAACTTTCAGCCTCTGCAGGCAACTCCTGTCAAGTGGACAGGAAAGGATTCTTTCATCCTCTCAAAGATGATCCAATAGGGTACCCAAGTAGGTGAAATGCCATGGAAAAAGGTATCCAGTAACTGAGTGAATTAGCTGTGCTGAAGGTAATATGTAGGGTTCAAATAACAAGCAGTCCTTTGTCCAGTGTACACAATGTATGTGGCAGAAGTTTGTATGGAACTTGCCATCATCATACACCAACCCTTTGGCATCCTTTTCATTGATGTCAATGAAAGAAGAAACATTGCTTCAGTGTTTCTTTCACTGCCAACTCCGACAATATGTTCATCTTTTTTCCTCCTTATCAACCTATGCCTTGGCTGTGGAAACACTGCCCAAGACTTTGGACAGACTCAAAAAATTCAAGCATGTTAGAGAAGAAATGTCTGATGTCCTGCCAGTATGGACCATAGTCTCTTCTATTGGGAGCATGCACCCTCCTGCTCAAGAGAGAGGTACATACCATGAGGTAACCTAGAGGTGGTTTTACCTGTATGACCACAGAGAGGACATGAGGAAGCACCTCTGCCCTAGCAGCACAAGTATGAGTGTGCTGGTTTAAAAAAAACAGCTGGAAAATTAAACTCCATTTAAGCTTCTCTTTTTTCCCCCAACCCCCTCTTATGAGAGACTAAAAGCAGAGATTCTGAGTTAAGAAGCATTTACTTGAGTAAAAACATGAATGAAATAAGAAAAATGAACAGTAACTAAATTAAAGTACACAAAACAAATCTGATTTACATACAGAAGATAATTCACCAAGCAAGACCCTACACAACCCGAGACAAAGAAGAAAGTGAGGCCTGGCCCCTCCTCCTGCACACCGGGCCACGCGGCACCTGGGAGGGTAGTCTGAATGGGAGCTGTGCTGCTGAAAAACACTGGCTCCATCAGCTGCAGCAGTGGTCCCAGTGCAGCCGTCTCTCTTTCCCCAAAGCAGTGGCGGTCCCAGTGGTGGTCCAGGTGGGCACTGCAGCTTGCATTGGGGTTCTGGGCAGCTTCAGAATTAACAGCAACAGCAGTAGCAACTGTGGCAGCAGCAGCTGTGGCAATAGCAGCATTTACCCCTTTTGAGTTTCCAATGGCCATGTATTTAAGGGAACAGTTTATTCTTCCCCATGGCCAAGGTGAGACTTACTGCTTCCAGCTTCTCATGGTTCAGCATTTTCTGCTGCAACCAAGCTCCCATCATGATGTGAATGGTATGGAATTAAACAGTGTTAGAAATTCCACTCCTCTTTTTTAGCTCTGTACCCAGGACAACCTCTGCAGGAAAATTTTCAAGGATAAATGCCCCTCCAGTTTACAGTGGGCAAGTACTCAGAAAAAGTAGGAGGGCTGATGTTACTTCTGATCCTCTTGAAGGCACCTCCAGTTCATGTTTACAAGAACTGAGAAATGAGTACTATAATCAGAACTAGAGGGGCCTCTAGCCAGGTGGAGAAAAGGGACAATCAGATCTATTGGACTGTGTGAATCCAGTGGCCTGATACAAGAGTGTAAGGCTTTAGACACTAGCACACAATGTACCCTGATGCCATCAAGATCTATAGGGGCAGAATCTGTCTCTATTGCTGGGGTGACAGGGTGATCCCAACAGATGACAGTACTGGAAGCTGATATAAGCCTGACTGGGAACAAAAAGCAAAAAGACCCCATTCTCATTGGTCCAGAGGCCCCATGTGTCCTTGGCATAGATTACCTTGGGATAGGGTTTTTCAAGGACCCAAGAGGGCATTGTTGGGCTTTTGGGATAGCTGCTGTGGAGACAGAGGAAATTAGGCAACTGAATACCTTGCCTGGTCTCTCAAATGGCCCTTCTGCTGTGGGACTGCTGAGGGTGGAAGAACAGGTACTGGTCACACCCACAACAGATCATCAACATACTGCACCAACCGGGTCTCTGTGACCCTCATCCATGAGACAATTAATGAACTGAAAAGCCAGGGAGTGGACAGCAAGATTCACTCACCCTCTAATAGCCCCATACAGCTAATGTGTAAGTCCAATGGAGAGTGGATACTGACAGTGGGCTATCATGGCCTGGATGAAGTCACACCACCACTGAGTGCTGCTGTAAAGGACATGCTGGAACTTCAGTATGGAGTCCAAGGCAGCAAAGTGGTGCCACCATGGACATTGCTAATATGTTTTTCTCCATTCCTTTAGGAGCAGAGGGAAGGTCACTGTTTGCTTTCACCTGGAGGGATGTCCATTACACCTGGAGTGGACTGCCCAGGGGTGGAAGCAGCCCTGCTATTTGCCATGGATTGATACAGACTGTATTGAAAAACAGCGAGGCTGCAGAATATTTGCAATACATTGGTGATATTATTGTGTGGGGCAACACAGCAAAGGAAGTTTAAACAGAAGAGGAGGAAAAGGCCCCACCATATAATCAGGTACCAGAAAATGAAAAGTGATCTCTTTACTGATGGCTCTTGCTGTATTGTAGGGATACACTGATAATGGAAAGCTGATGTATGGAGTCCTACAGGGTAAGCCGCAGAAGTTATTGAGGGACAAGTTGGATCAAGTCTGTTTGCAGAGCTAAAAGCTGTCTAGCTGGATTTAGATATCACTGAATGAGAAAAATGGACAGTGCTCTGCCTCTACACTGACTCATGGATGGTAGCAAATGCTCTGTGGGGATGGATGGAGAGATGCAAAAAGAACAATTGGCAATGCATCTGGGCTGCTGAACTGTGGCAAGATATCACTGGCTGGGTAGAGAAGCTGGTTGGAGAAGTACATCATGTAGATGCACAAGTGCCCAAGAGTTGGCCACAATGACAGATGGAATGGGCTGCCAAAATTAAAGTGTCTGAGATGGATCTTGACTGGCAAGGATGAATTATTTCTGCCTCACTGGGCCCATGACACCTCAGGTCATCAGGTAAGAGATGCAATATACAGATGTGTTCCTGATCAAGGGGTGGACCTAATCATGGACATTATCTTCCAGTTTATCCACAACTGGGAAACATGTGCTGCAATCAAGCAGGCCAAAAGGGTAAAGCTTGTGTGGTATGGGGAACCATGGTCGAAATATGAATATAGGGAGGTCTGGCAAATTGATTGCATTGCACTCCTGCAAACCCACCAGGGCAAGCACTATGTTTTTAAAATGGTGGAAGCAACCACTGGATGGCTGGAGTTGTACCCTGTGCCTCATGCCCCTGACAATGCTACTGTCTTGGGCCTTGAAAAGCAAATTCTGTGGCAACATGGCATCTCAGAAAGAAATGAGTCAGACAATGGGACTCATTCTAAAAATGGCCTCATAGACACCTGGGCCAGAGAGCACAGTATTGAGTGAGTATATCATATTGTCTCTCATGCACCAGCCTCTGGGAATATTGAATGGTACAATGGACTATTAAAACCATATTAAAAGCAATAGGACCTTCAAACATTGTGATCTATATTTAGCAGAGGCCACATAGTTAGTTAACACAAGAGGCTCTTGAGCTTGCCCTACCCTGTCAAAGCCTCCAAATAACAGAGAAGGGGATAAAGTCCCCATGGTGCTTATGAGGAATGTATGCTAGAGTAGACAGTTTGAATTAGTCCTGCCTCAAGCAAAGGCAAAGCAATCCATGGGACTGTTTTTAGTGAAGGACTATATGAACGTGGTGGGTAATGCAGAGGGATGGGGAAATGCAATTTTTTCCTCAAGGGGATTTGATTTTTGGGTAAGAACAGTCTGTAATGTTGATTTGTATAATATTGGTTGCTGAATGACACTGCCACTATATGCCATAACCATCATGGACAATGAGAATAGACTGCTCCAGATATACCAGTCATGATCTCCTGATGCAGCTTGCAACCACCCAACAGCACGCCAGCCCTCCTGCCCTGGAAGACACCAGGACAGATAGAACCCACAGTCATGGACTAAATGAACTCAACAGACACCTTGGAGGGATGGCCATTGACTATAGAAATGATACTCACTTTTGTATTTATATAGATATGTGTATATATGTACATAGCAGGAATGTGTAGAATCTGATATGATGTAGATGGTATAGAATAAGAAGCAGATAATGTCCTGGCTTCTGCCAAGACAGGCTTAATTTTTGCAGTAGTCCAGAGGGGCACTTGTATTCTACACCACCTTGTGTCACTGCTGGGAGCAGGGGAAAAGGGGGTCTCTTTTGGTTGGGGTAGCATGGTAGTACTTTGTGTTTTACATGGCTCTGTGTGGTGAGTTCTTGCACATCAATCATTTGCCTCTTTGTACAATCTCATCAGTATTGTTGCTGTTACTGTTCCTTTTCTTATAGCATTGCTATTTGCAGTAACTTGTTCTTATATCAAACCATGATCTTTTCCTTTTGTGCCTTCAGTTCTCTTCTCTAGCTCACTGCAGGTAGGAGAGGAAAGGGGAAGTAGGAGTGAGAGAGCAACACAAGGTTTGGAGAGATTCAGTGGGAACACTAAACTGGGGAATACCATTCCTAAACCATGACAATTCTATTTGTCTTAACATGAAGTGGAGGAAGATGATGGTTATAAGCAGCACATTATCAGCTCTGGTAGGTAAGAGACTGTAAATCTCTAACTTAAATTGATCTGTGTGGAATTTTGTGATAACTGAATTAGGGTAGACAGGGCTTACAGTTTTTCCAACAGCTTATAGTTGCTTACATGTACAGCAGGGAAGATTACATGGGGAAACTTTTATCTCAAAAGTGCTGGGCAGTGCAAGCATATAATTCCCACCACCAAGGTACTTCCTTCAGCACATCGTATTTCTTTTCTGCCTACTCTTTCCTATGGGAGAAAAGTGGCCAGACTAGAAGATTACTGCTTCTCTGTTTGCTCCCCTAAAGACTACCAGAATTATGTCATGGCTGTGTAAACAGCACCAAAGGAGCAGATAAGTGTCCACTATTTATGTGCTAAGTTTTAAGGCAGTGAAGACTTCCTTTGCTCTTACAATAATAGATGTGTGTTAAAGACAGGAGTGCTAATGATAAACCAGACTTTGAGAAGGACAATTATGTGGGGTTACCTGCTTTTTTGGAGTACCAGAAAAAGATTGGGCCTTTCAGCAGCTCACTCAGATGCAGTAAAAAGACTGCTGGAATGGCACAGTTACAACCTCGTGGTTCAGATATTGTGGGTGGTTTTTTTGCCTTGATGATCTGCGTTTCTATCACAGTGAGGATCCCAGAAGGCACAGTAGTAAGTAGCAGCATCATCTGGAATTACATCTTTTATTGTAAGAACACTTAGCTTCTGGACAGAACTTCTTTCAACCATGTATCTGTTTGCTTGAAAGCCACTTTCAATGGTAACTTTGCCTCCTGAATCAAACAGAAGCCTCTCAGGAGCTTCACCCTCCTTCTGCTTATACCAGTGTGTGATGATGCCATCAAAATTTACCTCTGTTTGAATTTCACATGTCATCCGTGCACTTTTTTGGAACTTGGTGATGGATATAGGATTCTGCATGGGAATTTCCTGTGCAAATCCATCTACGAAAGAGAAAAAGAGAAATTCTGTCATTAGCTGGAATTCAGGGATTTGGAAAGATGCCTGTTAGCAAAGCCATGGATGCCTGCAAGGAAAGGTAGAAAAATAAGGAAGTACTTACAAGACCAAGAGGCTGTGGCCACAAGCACTACCAGCAGCAGCATGTTTGCTTATCACACTTTGCTCTCACTGAGATTCAGAGGATGAAAGGGACTCTAAATGGGAACTGTGTTGTATGCAAGGAGGAGGTGGCTCTCTTGAATGTTCTTCAGTGATGAATCTTCTGTGTGCAAGCAGATGGGATGTCTTCACAGAAAACCCTCTCCAGGCGGCCAAATACTAAAATTGGAAAGAAGGTTGGAGTCTTGTCTGCTTTTCAAGTAAATATGGGATTTACTGATAAAATTTAAAGATTGTGGCCCTGTAAAACTCTAGTCAAAGTGACTGAGAAAAGGTTGCAAGCAAGAGCATGTCCAGATATGTATGGTGGAGTGAAGGTTTTAGCCTGGAGGTTTCCCTGGTGGGCAGTGAGTGCATGCCTCACACGAGGGGTGCAGAGGTGCACAGTGTCAGAGCAGGTGAGGACTGCCTTTTGCTGCTTCAGCTTAGTCACCTAGATGCAAGGTGCAGAAGTGCCCAAGGTGCCCCTGTGCTGGTACTGCCCATCACCAAAGCTGAAGACCATCAACCTGCAGTGACTGCAGTGACTGCAGAAGCTCAACTGTGGGGACTTGCCTTTGCTTTGGTTTAGGGTGTGGGAGGAAATACACGGCCGCAAGATTTCAGTTTCATAGCTTAGCCGAGATGCAAACACTTCTTGGAGAAAAGGCTGGAAAATAAAGAGAACAGCTGTTGTCAACAGCCATTGCAGAGAGACATCTTGATGAATGGGTCTGATGCTGTGAGGTCTCTCCTGTGACTGGTGAGCCTGGGCTATTGGTCGATGAAAGTGAAGACGGATTGCTTTGTTCTTCCTCCTGCTGGCAGTTTACCACATACAGCACGCTGGTGGTAATCACGTTGCTAAGTGGTTTGGAAAGGTGCATGTGAATGCAGAGCTCTGAGGAGGGTCAGGCAAAGAGTGACAACTGCTTCTGTGTGGTGGCAGTGGAAATAATCCCGCTCATCCCAATAAATAAATGTGGGAAGGCCTGTTTAATTTTCCATCAGGCCGCCCTGAGGTGAAGGGAGGGAGAGTCAAGGAAGAGATCACTTCTACCAGCAGTCTCCTGCATGGCCAACTACAGCTCATCAGAGTGAAAACTGCATTGGCTATTGTATGTTGAAGACCTGAAATCAAGCTGCCGTTGTCAAAAACTAGCATGTATGAAATAGTAGCAGTACATTGCTATTCTTCTGATCACAAAGCAGAAATCTGTCAGGTACCGAATTCCAGATGAAGAGTAAAGGAATATGTCAGTGACTAGATCACACATGATTAAATGCGCAATTTACAGACACTGTCTATGTTTTGTACTCTAAGCTTTCTAACACAGTAAGTCTCCAAGTAGGAATAATTACTGGCCAAATATGATAGTGTCTATGCCAAGAAAGTATTTCCTTTGTCTCAGCATTTACCCATAAGAATAGCCTTCAGGCCTCTGAGACCAGATGGAAAGTTTGAAGGAAGAAAGATATAGCCTTTGTTGGAGGAGAATCAGACTAGAGAGCACTTAAACTGCACACACCTAAATCCATGATACCTGATGGAATGTACCCACACGTGCTGAGGCAGCTGGCCAATGCCTTTGCAAAGACACTCTTACTTACCTTTGGAAGGTCACAACAATCGCACAGGTACCTGAAGACTAGAATAAATCAAATGTCTCCCTTGTTTTCAAGAAAGAGGAAAAGGAAAACCTAGGGAACTACGGTCAGGTTAGCCCTATCTCAGTCTGGAAAGGTGATGGAGCCACTTATCCTGGAAACCATTTACAGACAGGAAGGTGAAGAAAGTGATCAGGACTAGTCAGCACTGATGTAGAAGGAGGAAGCTATTTAGATAACTTTAGATAACAAAGCCCTTTGTAAAATAGATTTTGGCCATTTCATTGGTGACAAGTCTATTTAGTGATAATTTGAACCTGGAAAGGTATTTTGTAAAACAGTATTCCAGCCTCATGGCTGGAGATTTCAATTTATGTCTTGGACATATCAAATGAGGAATTGTGACAATAAAATTAGGTTTTCTGGGCTATTGTAGGACTTTTAGTGACTGAAGGGAGGCAAAAGAAGAATATGAAGGAGGATGTGCAAGATGAGCTGGTCTTCCCCCCTTCTTTCCTATTCCTGTCTTTTCAAGAAAAAATACTGAGGGATGAAGAAATGTTGCTCTGCTTGCTATGATTCTAGTAGAGAAGAGAATTCTATAACTCACACACAGAGACAGACTGTGTTCACTGTCAGGTGAGTGCTTTCAGTAAAATCTAGCCTTTATTTTAAGAGCAATATTTCATATATTTATCTTAAAAGTGACAGGAAGGCTTCACTTTCTGGATGTTGCAGATAAATCTGAGTACCAAAATGATATACTGATTGTCAACATCAGATATTTAACAGTTGTCATAAGACATTGTTTTTCCTCTCCTGCTGCAGAAAATCATGAAACAGGTGTCATAAGGAAGTATTTGAATTTTAGAGTTCACAGCTGGTGGTTCAGAGCACAAAGACTCTTTTTGTAAGGCTTATCTTTGCCCAATTAATGCTGTGGTAAAGCCAGTATGCACAGTAATAAATGCCAGAATCCTTCGGGGTTAAATAATTTATGATGAGACCATATACAGGCTGAATAGGATCATTCCGAACTTGAAATCTATTTTTATCGTTGTTGTCCTCAAAAACAGGTGTCCCTCCAGACTCGTACAGTATCCTCTTCGGCGGCTCTCCAGGAAGCTGCCTGTACCAATGCAGGTACACTGTGTTTTTGTCCCCCAGTCGACATGCCATGCTGGCAGACATGCCCTTCATCTGCTTCTGCAGCTCTGGGGTTTGCACTGGCACTGACTGCATGTCTGCACCTGGAAGCAAAAGCAGAGAAATTGCATGAGGGGAGAAACTCCTGGAGTTTGGAACCAGGCCTATGTTCACTGTAGACAGGAAGGAAGAGAGGACAGGAAAAAGGTCTTACAGGACCAAAATGAAGTTGCAAGAAAGACTGGAAACAGCAACATACTGCCTGTGCAGATTAGACCTGAAAATGAAATAAATAGAGAGAGCAATGTTATAAAGCCCTTAAGGTGGACAAAGCATCAAATGACTGGGAGGAGGAAATTGCTCATTCAGTACATCCAATGGTTGTACTTCAACGCACTACCCACAGAGGGTTTTAAATTTACTGACAAGCAAAACCACAGCAGGAACAGCATAGAAAGGACAAAAGATACTCAATCTGAAAGAACCATCTTCATCTGTCTACCTACTACAATTATATTAGACTTGCCTACTGAGCACACACATAAAAACTCAAATTGTTCAGCCCAGCCCTTCCCAAGGATGTTGTCTTCTTCTCAGACACCTCCAAGCTGTCCCAGAAAAATCTTCCACCAGCCTTTCCTTAGAACTTCAGAGAATCAAAGAATAATAGAATGCTTTAGGTTGGGAAGAACCTTAAAGATCATCTAGCTCTCACTTCTACCCCATGGGCAGGGATGTCACCCTCTAGGTCAGGTTGCAGGCCCTGGCCCCATCCAACCTGGCCTTGAACACATCAAGGGATGGAGCATCTAGATTTTTCTGGGTGGTCTGTTCCAGGGCCTCACAACTCTTAAAGAATTTCTTCTAGCATCTACTCGAAAGGCTCTTTCAGTTTAAAACCCATCCCCATTCTTCTATCACCATCTACCAATGTAAAGATTTGGTTTTCATAAGGGCCCTTTAGATACTGGAAGGTTTCAATAAAGTCTCCCCTAAGCATTTTTGTGTCCAGGCTGAATGGCCCCAACTAGGCATTAACTAGGCCTATCACTAGTATTGTCTGCCAAGGTTCAATAGTATTGTTTAACTTGTTCATCAGTGACTTGGGCAAAGGGGCAGATGACTCCTCAGTTCACTGACAGCATGAAGTTGGGAGGAGTGGCTGACAGGATGGGACCTTGACAGGATGGAGAGATGGTCAGGCTATTTCCCACCTGAGGGCAACAGTGTGGAAAATGGTCAGAGTTGTACAGTGTTGCTTTAAGTTGGTGTGGAATTTATGAGGATAACATGAGCTGGGCTCTGTGCTGCCCTTACACCTGGCTGCAGCAAGGTCTCACAGCCAAAGGATGCTGGGGCCAAAGTGGTCTCACAGCCCTGTGTTGTTTCAGTGAGGCGCAGAGGAGCACCTGCGCCTATGTACCACTCCTTGTCCTCACTCTCCCTTCACCCTGAAAAGTGAGCCTTTAAATCTGGTCTGATGAGAAAAAAAAGCACACAAAAACTATGGAAAAGATCAGACAGCAAAGGCTGCCTCAGACATTGGAGGGGGGCCAAAGTGTTTATTTTACCTCTTGTGTTAACTATAAATTCTGACCAAAAGTAAGTGACATTCTAATTGACATATTTAACTTTCATGCCCCTTGGAATGCAAATGAGGAAGAACATGAGACATGTAATGCATGTATGACCAAAGTTACCAAACCCCATCTACAGCATGTGATTGTTCCATCTCATTGGAGAAGGCCAAAAATTTATAATATAAAAGGTGGGCTTTGGGGCAGAAAGAGGTGGAGGGGCAGAAAAAAGTTTTGCCTGCTTCAGATTGGTTGATGGACTGTGTCTCTCCTCCTCTCCTGAGGAGAATAATTTTGGTTAGCTTTGCACCTCCAACTGCATAGGAACAGGCCTAGGAATATTTAATTATATTTGTCTGTCTGTCTGTCTATCTATCTATCTATCTAAGGAAAAACAGGCAGATGTTAATTTCACTGTGCATCAAGAATTACAGATACATAAAATGCCGCGTAAACATTTGGTTGCACTGACTAACCATGATACATTTCTTTTGAAGATCTTTGCATTCCTTTAACTCTCTCAGGTTGTTGCATGAAATAAGGAGTTCCTCTGGCAGTAGTGTCTTGCCAGCAGTGAGATGGTTGGACCTCTGTGCAAGTGCCTGCCTTCCTTGACAATGGGGTTGTAGTACCAAATAGGAAAAATACAGCTGGTGGCTCTATTACAAGACAGCCTCAGTGGCTGTGGCAAAACCAGAGTGAAGCATTCCTTTCTACCAGACAGGTATTTGCTGCCCCTTGCTTTTTCTTGTACTTTCCCTGATTTCAAAGGCTGAAAATGTGCCCTACAAAGACTTTATAGCAAATGATCCCTTGGGCAGCAGGCTTTATACATCATGCTCCTCCCTGAGAAGAATTTCAATTTTTTTGACCCAAAAGAGAGAATCCTCTGGATCTTTTTTAGGCCTTTGTCAATAGCACTGTAGACAAGTGAATATCATGTTACAACTGGTACAGGAAGTTAATATTCTTCTGTAGTCCTAGTGATAAATACATGAGTTTGCGTCAGGTCCTGTAATGCAGATATATCTACAATGAAAGGACAAAAAAATAACTTGCATGGACAGGGAGTTGTGAATACCCTTGCCACATGAAATTTCCCTGCAGCTCTCCTCACACCTGTCTGGCTGAGCAGTGCTGTATCACCATTTCTGTATGTTCCCTGGTTTAATCTGCAGCTTTTCCTTGTAAATGGTCTTCACAACTCTTTCTTGGAACAGTCTTTTCAGGTGTTGCCAAGTGGAAAAGATCCTTGCCTATGAAAGTCATGGTCATCATAACCATTAGGTGGGAGTTACTACTGATAAGTATCACCTGTATCTCCATCATCACCTGTATTTGAAGCCTCCCAGGCTAGATCTTAAGTGCAAATATTCTCCTTCCTATGCCCCCTTCCCAATATTGCTCCATTTTTGCTTTCTCAGACTGTATTTGGGAAAGCATCTGTACTGTTCAGAGATGATCTGTGTTACTATATAATTTAGCTGCAATGCCATCACCCACAGGAGTGCTCATTTTCCCCAGCACAGAGCATTATACCACCAAAGTTGTGGTATAAGCACATATAAAGCACATCTTTGCTTTTCTCCTTGTCCGATATTCATGTAAACATACTCAGCATAAACATGCTGGGGTGTTTTAGAGGCAGGAAGTGCAATTATGATTCTCTCTGTTTGACAGAAAGCCTGCCCCTTTCTGTACAGACTGCCTGTCACCTGCTAGCTCTGTGGAAATGCCAGTAGGCACAGTAGTAGGTACCTTCATCATTGGAGTTGATGTCATTGATTGTGAAAGTGCAGACGTTTGTACCTTTCTTCGAAGAAGAATACTTGTTGCTATAGGAATTGTCATTGTAAGAAACTGCACTGGGTCCGATATACAGAATCTGTTCTGGAGCTTTGGAGGGTACATGTTGGTACCAATGTATAAATGCATACTGGAAGTCAGGAATACCCTCAGCTATACAGTCCATTGATGTAGTTGTCTTGTGCCCTCTCGTAATGGATACTTCTCTCTGCTTTAGAAGCACTTGTGCTTGTCCATCTAGAAAGAAAGAGAAAACAGAACAAATACTCTTAGCTAGCATTCACACACAAACATGGGATTTTTCTTTCCACCGCCCTGTGTCATGGTGACAAAGGGAACCTACAAGACTATGCTACAGCTAGGGCCAGGAGAGGAAGCAGCAGCATCCTGAGGGCTCTTGCTTGTGTCTGCCCTCAGCAGGAAGTTAACAGCACTCCCAGCAGGGACAGAGTATTGCAACTGAGGAAAGGAAATGACGCACTTGGGCCTTCGGAGGGGTTGTCCTGGCAGGTGTTGTTTGAGATAAAGCAGCCTGATTGAACCCTGCTAAATTAACAGTCAGATTATAGTTTTACACAAGCAGCACAAACCTCTCCCTTTCTCCCTCCCCCCTCCCTCCTCCAATTACTTTAACTAATCTACAAAGTAATTTTGTAGTCCGAAGCAAATTTTGCCACTGCTTTTAAACTAGTTGAAAGCTTCTGAACAACGCCTGGACTTTTCCTTGGTCTTTTGGACCAAGGAAATGGACTTTTCCTCAGGTTGGCTGCCAATAAAACATAAAAAAAAAAAATAAAACTCAAATAATGGAGCTAAATGAATTGGAGGGGTGTGAAATTACTGCTCATGACGCAGATTGAATATTGAAGACCAGGAAATACACAGCAGACATTTGGGAGCTCAAAAGCAGGTTTGTTGTGTTTGTAACTGTTCCTTGTCATGGGTAAGGTGAGATGCTACATCTCAGGGTGGCTTCTTCAAATGCTGGAAAGAATCACAACGCAAAGAAATGCAAATGCTTTGCAACCCCCATAGGCCTAGTTTAAAATAAAGACAATTAGGTCAAGCAAAATATAGAAATTATTTTGTGCAATTCAAAGTAATTGTTCAGATGCAAGGTCACTTCTAGTTCCCTCGGAAAGAAAAGGAAACCAATTCCCCTTTTCCTGATGTTGTCATGCCATTTTTTTTTTCATGACTTTTCACACTGCTGTCCTACAGTTGTGCCAGGAATCTTATATTTCTATCTCTTGTGAAATGCAACTGGTGCCCCAGTGCTCAGTGTGTTCTGGAGACCCTGTACTGAAGACTGGCAATACTGGGACCTTCAGGATAGGAACACAGTGGTCCTGTGACTTTATCTATATGTTGTTTGTCCATAAACAGAGCTGAAATAACTCAAAGGAATGTCTTTCTGTTTGCAAAAATAAAAACATCTGTTCTATAGCTGCAGTCTTGCTATGTAGGATGAGACATCCCACGGAAGTCAGTTAGGATACTTGTGTTTTAATCTAAATGAAAATTTGATCAACTCCAAGCAGAAAACAAAGAGAAAATAAAACCAGGTTCTTAAGTGACACAGAAGTATAAAATGGGTATCTTGCATCTAAAGTCTTGACGGTGCTTCAGGTTCTATTCTACCACTCAAATGACAAAAATGGGGTTTCATTACAAAGGTGTAGCTTGAAGGGTAGTGGAAATAGGAAGATTTTTTCTGCTTTTAGCAGGACCCTGCTTTTAACCAAACCTGTCATCTTATAAACCCACCCAGATTCAATCCATCCTGACCAAAAAAAATGCCTTTTTTTTTTTTTTTGAAAAGTGAAATAACAGGTCTGATGGTACCAGCTATAGTGTGCATCTGCAAAGCTCAGCAGCATCTTTTGTATCTGGTTTTCTGTGCAATCTGATTCAAAGCTTTTGGGAAAAGTAGGGTGGCAGTGTTCCTGCGTGTTGTCAAACACTTCAGATTCTTATTTGGAAAGCAGAGCATGCCTTTGTGCAGGTCCCCTGTGGCTTTCTACTACCGTGCATCCCAGCTAGCACAGTAGTAGGTGGCAGAGTCTTGCAGCATTACTTTGCTCACTGTCAGGGTGCACACAGATTTGCTGGGATCCTTCTCAACAGTAAACTTCCCCTCATCAGACTGGTTTTCAAGGAAAAAAGTGGAGGACATGTAGGCAACGCGCTTGGGAGCTGCATTGACCCTCTTTTGGTACCAGTGAATAAAAACGTTGCTAAAATCTGGACCTGAGACGTGGCAGTTGATTAGCACTGTTTTGCCTTCTGGCTTCGTGATGGATATAGGGGTTTGCTGCAAGTCTTGTGTAGAGCCTACTGTGGCAATGAAAGAGAAAAAATAGAGAAGCCGAGATAAGAGAGCATCCCCTTTTCCACTGGTGAATGTGCAGGCAGCAGGATGAGCAGGGCATGTACAAGTACAAGAAAAAAGAGATGCCAGGAAGAAAGTGTTCAGCAACCACATAGTCCCTGCTCTTCTTAGGACTTCCTTACAGGCACAGGGTCAGTGTCAGCCTCAAGAGAGGGTGAAGCAGATCTGAGTGGCAGAAAACTATCCAATGAGGCTGTGCCAGGTACAAGTTAAAAAACGATGCATGAACCATTTCCTTTTGGTTAACTCTCACACAGGAGGGGAAAACCCAAAAAAACAGACAACCTCTGCCCCTACCCCAAACCCAAAAAAACCCTCACTCATCTCCAAAACCCACCCTTGTAAGAAGAGAGCTCACTACTGAGAAAAACTTATTTTTTCCCTTTTTTTTATTTCCACAGGGAATTTGCCTGGATGAGTAGTCACCTTTTTTCCCCCTTTGCTTGTTGTACTGTGAGCCTTGTTCTCCAAGATGTATTTGCCAGATAAGGTACTAGACAGAGATCAGCCCAATTTCTTACCTCTCTTACAGACCAAGATTCTGTAGGATGAT
Source organism: Phylloscopus whistleri (assembly GCA_017589585.1). Taxonomy (NCBI): domain Eukaryota; kingdom Metazoa; phylum Chordata; class Aves; order Passeriformes; family Phylloscopidae; genus Phylloscopus; species Phylloscopus whistleri. Next base: position 2,881,981 of record JADMLD010000989.1, on the reverse strand, counting down.
TTTTCATCCCATGACAATACCTCCAAAATGCTTATTTTAATAATTTGTCTTATTCATTTTGAACATTGAACATCAAATACGATTCTGTAATATAGCTTCTACCAGAAATCCCTCTTCCCACAGTCATCATTTGGAGTTATCCAGTACAGCAAAAAAAGTCCCAGTGTTTTCAAACTTTTACTGATGACTCCAGTAATTAAAAAACCATAAATATACATTGAGAGTATGCCTGACCAGAAAACATCTTCCATTACCTGGCCCTACAGCTGCTGGATTTACATTATTCAATAGCTGGGATTTCTCACTGCCTATCAAAGTCAATGTCTTCATAGTCAGGCTTTTCCCATGGTCTTGGTACCTTTACAAATTTTAGCAGGCTGAAATGTATGTTTAGCTCTCTAGCTTAAACGGAGATGATTTGTAGTATAAACTTATACGACATGGCATTAGTAGTCATTTTCATGTTCTCATTTTCATGTTCTGACATTCCAAAACCAGCAAGAGAGCCCTTTTTAGAACATGCTTTCTGTGCATCTAGTGTAGTTTAGTATCTGATTTTTAATCAAATAGTGATTAAAACTATTCAACAGGTGGCCCTTCCAAAGCCAAGTGCAGCACATGGCATGTATTTTTATATCAGCTGGCATTAGTCAAACCAGAAACTCTTTTTAAAAAAAGGTCGATATTGAGATCTGAAAGCCTGCTAATGAACAGCTGTCTTACATGGCTATCTCCCATCTCCACTGCTTCCTCATCCACATCATCTGAAAAAATGTATAATGAGAGTTTACTGATACTGTTGGGGTTGTTTGTTTTTAAAGTAGAAACAAATTGTTTACAGAAGATATAATTTTTCTAGCATCATGAAGTAATCCCACACTTCCACACTTTCTAAGTCAGCTCTCAAATTTATTTGAATTTCACATTCAAGGTCCAAGGGGTCTTCCTAGGCATCTGCTAAGAGTGTATGTTTAAGTCCCGTGTTTCTGTAAATAGGTCTTGTTTGTAGTTGACTTTTATCTGATAAATATACCACAGCTTAGCAGCTTCTCCCAGCTGCTTATTAATTGTGTGACTTACATCACTTAACAGCCTGAGAGGGCGGGGTTAACAACCTAGGGAGGGACAGACAGCATTGTGCAAAGTAGGATACTTTGGAAGATACCTCTCATTAACTCTCAGAAAGACTGCACTTGTATTGAATTGAAGTAGCAAGAGGGGGCTGCAGCAGACAGGGCTCCTAGAATGGCCCCTTGGAAATCACAGGTATATGCAGTCCCTTCTGTCTCCTGCCCAGGTATTCAACTGAAGATAGTTTGGGAAAGACTCTCAGTTGGAGGTGGGTTTCTCTCATAAGGATTCCTCAACATTTACTTTGCCCTTCACAATTCACTCATGTGTAGTGGTGCATTATTTTATTTGCCTTTTAATTGTTAATGGTTTGTTCTATGTACCCCGGTTTAATTCCCAGTTTGGTTTATCCCACAGCTGGATCCCCTGTTCTGTTCTACGTCAATCTCTGTTCCCCCTGCCCCTGGGACCCTGTCAATCCTGACGCAGTCTCCCTCCTGCCTCTGGAAAGTTCCGGGGAGGGCATCGAGTGATTGGCCGGGATGTCGGGGGTCCCCCCCCCTCCTCCCCAGGGGATTTGTCCCCTCTCCTGTCTCTCACCCCTGGAGCGACTTCCTGATTGGTCGTCCCTTCCCCCTGTTCCCCCTTCCCCCAGTATTAAAGCAACAGTCACTGGGCAGTCTTTGCTTTTGGTTGGGGAGACCGTCTGAGATGAAGGTGCCCACTTGCTCGGGGATTCCAATAAACCTCACTGATAAATCCCCGCAAAGTCATCCTTTCATCATTCCTTCGCCACAGTCACACCGCTGCTAAAAGGACCCGGCGGGGCGGAACCGCGGCAGCGCGGGCTAGCCGAAGCCGGCAGGACAAGACCGTCTCCCGGAGCCCCCGCGGCTTCAGACTCATGGACATAATTTTCCCATTTCTCTGGGTTTTGCATCTATAAAGTTACTTATTCTGGGATAAAAGTCGGAAGCTGCCAGGGGACACGTAAACTCAGCAATTTCATCCAAAATTCCCTCTTTCTCCTTAGTCACTTAGAATTGCTCTTCTCCTTTCCTCCTATTCAATCCTCCTCCATCCATTTCGGATGTCCCCAGTTCCCTATCAAGCACTTCCTGACCCTTCTGGGTGCTGTTTTCCCATGTCTAGACAAAGAGGCTGGCATGTCTCCATGCAAGAAGTTCATGGCGTTTTGTGATCATTCTTCTGTGGACACACTACAGCTGCAGTAAATGACAGAGGTTGAGGGAATGGTTGTGGGTGTTGCCCCACACCATGCAGTGAGTGATAACATTTGCTCAGTTGATTGTCCAGCTCATGCACCAGCAGCATGCAGGCATCTGTATGGGTAGATGCTTCTTTTGAAGGAAGTCTATTATTCCAAATAATTTCAGACCCAGAAAGGGTGATACAGACCAATCTCTGTGTATGTAGAGGGGGTCCCAGGTGACATTTGATATCAGTGGATGTAGGTGAACTGTGACCACCAGTTACTTCGCAGATAAACTTGACAGCGTCCTCTGGGAGTGATGGGGCTGTGTGATGGAGGCTGGCCAGGTGAAGGGCCCAGAGCATACCTGGAGGGAGAGCAGGGAGAATGCAGCAGTGATGAGGTTGCATTAAGAAATCCCCATCACTGGATTCAAGGAGGATCCTTAAATAGCAGGGACCCAATCCGTGAAGAAAAGGGTCTGACCTTTACTCCGTGCTTCTGCTGGTAAAGACAGAGAGTGCTGCACAATATAAGGAGGAAGAGAAATGCAAAAACTTTTCTCCACCTTTTGGCTTATATTGCACACATTTCTCAATCATCACACAGGGTAATTAAGGTATTTGTGCACAAGTTATCTGCCAAATGTAATCTGAACTTGGGACTTGTGTAATAGGACATTGCAGATATTAAAATGTACAAGTAGGCTGGATGACAATGGAAATGTGATATAAACTCAACAAGAAATATCTTCTGATTCACTTAAGAACAGCTAATAAATACCATATACTTACAGGGCCAGAGACAAGACTGGAAGGTTTTAAAGAATCCTGTAATTTTATCTAGTTCTGCTGTGGCTCCTCAGAAAAGGAAGTTCAGAGATGCTGGGATCAACATCTCTGGGTTGAACTCTGATGAGACAAACCCCCCCCCAGATATATACCTTACTTCCTCAAAAAAAGCAAATGAATTGGTGAAAAGACAAGCGATTTTTTTATCACCTTAGCTTAATTTTAAAAAAGAGGCAGAGAGGCATGTATTGATGTGAAAACTTGATAATGTCATTCACAAGTGTTGCCTGTGCCTGAAAGATTCTAACCAGAACAATTCACTATGCTGTTGTTCTGCCTGTCAGGCACCTGCATTTTTCTCTGCTTTGCCTCTCTGTGCCAGGGTACAGCTACTTCTGAGCCCCCTCATGGCTCCTCTGGACAATAAGAGAGAAGTGACTGAGGGACAAGTTTTTGAGAGCTGGGGAGCACCCACACAAGTCTTACTGGGCAGAGATGTGCTTTTTTCTCCTGGCATCCAGCCATCAAACCTTCCCAAACCCAAACCAGCTACGTGTACCTTTGTATGACCACCTCCCCCTTCCTGTACTCTGGCCTTTGCTTGTGCTGCCTGAGATTGTGAGTGCTCAGACATCTATGTATTTAGACAGCTAGCCTAGGTATTTTCTAACATACTTAACATAGTTATCATGCTTGCAGATTAGTCTGATGTTGTGTGATGACAACAATGGTAAGGCATTCAGTGTAGAGGGACTTGAGTAGGAGATCATAAATAAAAATAGGAACAATGTCCTTATATTCTGAGAGAAATACTTTGTGCCCAGGGTCTTATCTTTTTTCACAATACCATTTCACTTCTTTCTGTGCATACTGCCTCTCATCCTGGGTAGGGAAAACGCAACTCCAGGTGGCTAATATTTCTCCCATCTTATCACATAACGCATAACCCAATAAGCAACATGCCTTCACCCCACCCCAGTAAAACTCCTGTACCACCCAGTGTCTGGGACATCAGTGAAGACATAAGCTGTGTTTTATTGAACAGTGATACAGTTATGACAGGTCAGGGGTTTTTTACAATTTTACAGTAAAACTATGGTAAAAATGTAAAAATCTTGTAAAAAATTCGTAAAAATTCTAAAAATGGTGGAGGAGGGTCATACACATTGTGTAGCTGTGGTCTCATCAGACCATGTAGTGAATAGGGATGTTTCTCCAGACATCTCCCTCCATCTGAGGAAGGGCTTCATGATCTGGCTGTTTCCTCCCTGCTGGCACAGACATGCCTATGAACAGCCTCGTGAAAGAGTGCTGCTGGAGCCTGACCTCAGCCCCCCTCCCTCTCTGCTTACTCTCAGGTCAGTTGCAAAATCTCAGACTTGCAGCAGTGGAGAAGGCTGCAGTGAGCTCAGCTGGGCTTGATGATGCCCAGCCAGAAACTTCTCTGTTGTTGAAGTGCCACACTTGAAAAAAAAGAGTAATTCTTCACCCTTTCCCTAGTCAGCATCTGTTTTGCTTATTGACTGGGAGCATAACTTCCCAGAGGTGGGGATGGTTTCCCAGAGATTACTTTTGAAGAACAAATTCAGCAATGGGTCACTCACAGACAGACATAACCATGACAGCAATCACAACAACTGAATTACTGTCCTGCTAAATGTTCCTTTTATGACATGGGGGACTTCGTTTAAGATTGGTCCTCTGTTTTGTTTGGAGAGCAGTGTGGTTCTTGTCTGGAGTACTACTAATGAGATTGTATCTAGTAGACTAATGCGAAAGGGTCAGATTGAACATAAAGAAAACCCTATTTTCATTGAATGATAAAATCAATAGCAGAGTGAAGTTTGGACTTTTTCAGGAATAAAACAAAATACCCAATCAGTGGAGGCACTAATTACTCACTTTGATGCAGTGTGAAAGAATCAATAATGGGACATCACTCCATGATCAATATGATCGAAGTGAGCCATTTATTGCAAAGTAACAGTACTTTTTATACAGTTTTCAGCTTCAATCACGCATTACATGCTGCTTTGCAATTAGATATACCTTAAATATACATATTATTACACCTTCAGGCATATGAAAGGGTGTAACAAAAGCGTATACACATATCTGTAGTCATAGTAACAGGGAAAGACAGCAGCACCCTCTATTAACCTGGGCACATTAACAGCCATGACAAACCATGACTACAACATCACTGCTAGCTTCTCCATCACCACTGAAAGCAAAGATATTTAACTCTATCCTCTTCAAAATGAGCACAAGCCTCTGCAGTCTTCAAGCATTCAAACTGAATGAAAGCAAATACTCAGTTTGGAAATGTGTCATGTTAATGAGAAACTATCACAGCATTTGATAAGGTGTCACCCCCTGCATCTACCTCCAGAGTCATTGCATTTTGTGACCATTTGGTAATGGATTCAAAGCAACTGACCACACAAATAAATCTTGCAGTAGTTTCACAGGGTTGAGAGGGTTTGCTCAAAAGACAGTAATTTCTAAAGAGTAAAATATTTGAATAGATGAAGAAAAGTTATGTAAAGCAGATGTTGTTTTCATCTGCTCATTCATGATGAGAACATAATTACATTAAGCTTCCAGCTCATTCCCCTGTCATTTTATTAGGGAGAGGTTTAAATCTGTAAAAAAAATGGTATGAAGTTGCAAACCACTAAATGTGCTAAACTCTACATTGGAAACCAAGTTACTTCATCAGTCCAGTCTTTCCTATGCTGATAGAACTTGCTGCCCACTGTCTACCAATATTTCCAGGGCTGATGGAGAGCAAAGAGAACCACTGCCAGGGCTTGACAAACTTAAGGGAAGTCATCTAGAAATATGTTCTTAGAATTCCATCTTCCTTCAAGTCTCAGTATCACTGCTTTTCTTAGCTTGGAGAAGCCAGGATGGCTGGGATGGTTGTCAGGACAGCAGCACTGAGGCTCCGGCATGGAGGTTGTGAGCTAGGAGGAAATGGGGGTTGTGGAGCTGCCACAATGAGGCTAAGGATGATGGTAGGCTTTGCTGAGCAGAAGACTTGCACAGGCATCCAGAGGAGTATCCCTTTGGGAACCAGCCCCTAAGGATACTTTTGTGGGGGGGGGGGTGGGTCTCTGCTGGCTTTGTATGGACCCTCTTGTTCTTTCCATCCTTTGTATAAAATGCAGGGCAATGCAGCCCTTGGGCACTTCAGCATATTTTAAATATTCCTAAGACCTTTTGCAATGGTAGGGCAAGTTACACCATCCCGAAAGATAACTTACTTGGGTTGTTTTAAAACATTTCCCTGCAATTAATAATTTATCTATTTACTTAACCACAGGTAGACTATAAAATTATTTTCAGCAGAAGTAGCATGTAAAATTATTTTTCCTCTTAAACCAACATTGTCACTTTGAATTGAACCATCTGAGTAACTTATTTGGTGCAGATTTACCATGTTTGGTATACAACATGTTTTAACATCTGTGAGATACAAGGATATGTTGCTCGAATGACTTGAACTGCAGCTTGATAGTAGTTTTCTGTCTTTGTCTGCATATTGAAGTAGCCAGTTAGCATGAATAAAACAGGGGTTTTTTTCTGGTATGGCACTGAATTTGCTGTGTGTGGCTGCAGACATTAGCCAACTTCAGATAATGAGAGAAATTACTGAAATAAACTCATAGTTGAAGATTGAGCCAAATGACAGTTTGGCAAATGCAAATTCTGGCATCTACCACCCTCTGCTGGGTATAAAGGAGTAAAACTCTAAGAAGCCCTTTGTGAGCAGCTGTGTAATCCATAAGCATGGACAGATGCCAAGAATTCCTACACTTGAGATTTTTAAGAAAAACTGTTTAATATCTGTCTTCTAAATTTGCATGAGTTCTTTTTAGGTGGACAGTAGTGTGATATTTTTTCTTTGGCTAGGAGATACCTAAAGATCCTTAGCATTTGCATAGCCTGACATGTGAAACATCTTACAGACTAAAAATGCAGTGTTCTGAATTTCTGCCAAAGACTCTGGACAACTTCCACTTTTGTGTACATCTCTGTGACACCTTGGGAGTTACAGGACCATGACTGTCAGATTTTAGCCACACGGAGAATTTTCCATGACCTTGTGTAGTGGAAGCTGGCTGGATGCCAGGCACCCACCAAAGCCACTCTCTCACTCCCCTCTACAAACTGGACAGGGTAGAGAAAAATTAACAAAAAAAATTAACAAAATAAGTTAATAAAATTTGTCAGATTTATCTCATGGGTTGAGATAACAACTGGGAGAGATCACTCACTAAATACAGCCATGGACAAAACAGGCTCAGCACAGAGATTTAAATTAAATTTATTAATAAAGAAAATCAGAGCAGGATAATGAGAAGTGAAATAAAACCTGAAAAACACCTTTCCCCTACCCTCCCTTCTTCCCCACTCCACCTTCTTCCCCAATGGGCCAGGGAGACAGTGAATGGGGGTTTATGGTCAGTTCATCACCTGTAGTTTCATCTGCTGCTCAGGGAGAGGAGTCCTTCCCCTGCTCCACTGTGGGGTCCCTCCCACAGGAGAGAGGGGAGCAGAGAGTTCTCCAAGAACTCCTCCAGCATGAGTCCATCTCATTAGCAGCAGCTCCCTGTGAACTGCTGCAATGTGAGCCCATCCACAGGCAACAGTCCTCCCCAAACTGCTGCAGTGTGGGTCACTCTTCCATGGGGTGCAGTTCTTCAAGGACAGGCTACTCCAGAGTGGGCTTCTCTCTCCATGGGCCTCCCACAAGGTCACAGCCTCCTCTCAAGCATCCACCTGCTCTGGCATGGGCTCCTCCATGGGCTGCAGGTGGATCTCTGGATCCCCTTCGTCTTCCACGGGCTGCAGGGGCACAGTTGCTTCACCATGGTTATCGCCACAGCCTGCAGAGGAATCCCAGTTTTGGTGCCTGGAGCACCTCCTCCTCCTTCTCCACTGACTTTGGTGTCTGCAGAGTTTTTCCTCTCCCATATTGACACCCCACTCTTCTCTGGTCACAATTAGAACTGTGCAATAACTTTTCTCCTTTCTTCTTAAATCTATTACTACAGAGGCATTACCACTATTTCCAATTGGCCCAGTGTTCACCAGCAGCATGTCCCTCTTTGGAGCTGCCAGGGATTGGCTGTGCCAAACGTGAAGGAAGCTTCCAGCAGCTTCTCACAGAAACCTGCAGTCCCAGCTACCAAAAACCAGGCCATGCAACCCCAGTACACCTTGTCATTTGGCAATTACATGTTAACCTGCACAGTTAATTCTTCAAAATTACGTTTGGTTTATTTTTTCATTCACTGACATACAGCCAGATTCTTCCTTCCATTTGCAGCTCAGTATGTTTAATTTTAAAAACTTTAATACAGAGATGTTGAGTTTCTTATGAATTAAGTTTGGAAATCTGGACTGTCTTAACCTTTGCCTTTGCAACATGTACCTTTGAAATGCAATAATTTAAGTGTATAACTACTTACCTTTCCAGTGCTTTGATGTTCTTGGTCCAATTATACCTTGTACTACAAGCAGTCTGTCTAGGCAAATATAAAGAGACTATTAGTGACTGGGGGTTTATCTGGTTAACACCAAAGCCTATGATCTGATAGCACCAAAAGAAACCCCAGCCTCTTTTCTCCTCTGAAACCAGGCTGAGGACGAAGAGGACTTTGTATCTGTTGACCGTCTTCAGCAGATTGTTTTGGTTTTTTTCACAATAAATTTCAGACTTTAGCACACCATTTTGATGTGGTCTTAATAACCTATTACACTTGGTTTACAGTGATATTTGTGATAACCTCCAGGCCAGTTTCTTGCTTAACTGCATCTCAACACAGGAGCTGGTCACTGGCTCCTGAAGACTCAAGTTTTGGTGGCTACACAGTACTTTGTTGTTATCTGCATTGTCTTTAGTACCTGTGGCTGAATAGAAAGCCTGCATATACACAGAGTGATACTTTTACTACTGCCTGGGTATTTTCTTTCACTAAAGTTTCCTTTAACTGCTATTAAGCATCTGAATATGCAGCATAACCCTCTTATGGATAATTTCAGCTTTTGCAAATTAATGCTAATTAAGAAGTCTTCCTGTTGGTTACAGGAGAAATCATTTGGAAGTTGCTGCAGTTTCCCCTATATGATGCTTCTATGCTGATTAAACAGGCCAGCGTGAAAAGAGGGAAAGATATGGTTGAAATGCTGGCAGAGATATGGTGCATCGGAGCTGAAATCACATGGATGAAGACTGTTGGGACAAAAGGGTTAAAAGTTAAAGAATGGTAAGGAGGATGGTAGATTTGCTCAATATTGCAGCTTGGGAAAAGATAATCTTTCAAATCTGCTTTAAAAACTAACAACAAAATATGATTTTGTACTTCAAACAGCAAACTCTGGTGTTTTTGAGGCTACTATGGTACTTACGCCTGCTACTTGCTCATGCTCTACCTGCACATAGCAGAGGGGACAGCCTTGTAAAGTGTCCTTCAGTCAATGGTTGTTCCTTCCCAACCCCATCCATCTAAACTACCCATCAGAGTGGCTTCCTTTAATGCATTTTTCCCTGTGTCAGCAAGACACTATAAATTTTTCATTAGGAATGAGCTTAATGAGATTCTATTTAACATTTTTCTGACATTTGAGCATCATAAGAATTGAATTGCGTGCTCAATCCTAGAATTGAACGCCATGCTATTGGAGCAGGACTGTGCCACCAATATTTTCTGTGGCAGTGAGAGATGCACATAGTGGAAGAGATGAAGCAGGACTATTTCCCTGCCAAATATGCCCCGGCTTCCGCCGAGGCCTCTACTGAGTGCAGGAGGTGTCAGGCAGTCTCCTCTTGCCGTGTGTGTGCTTGTGCTTTGTGTTTGCTGTGCGCAGAGAAGCTCTCATGCTTTCTTCTGTTCCCAGCAAGCAAAGATGCTACTGCAGCAAGAGTCCTGCCTTTTCCAGCACAGGATCACCTTTCTAGTCGAGTTGGAGCTTCCCATGCTTGCAGCAGGTCAGCAGAAGCTCTGCTGGCTCTCTGCTGCTTTTCCATAGCAGAGCTGTCAAGAATGAGAAGCTGCCTTTTGCTCAGAGAGGAGTGCTTTGTCACTTTGAAGCAAGAAGCCATGGAGGGGCTGCAGCATATATATGGAGAAGCTCCAAGGGAGCCAGGGAAGAATGTGGCAGGCAAGACAAGCCCAGTGTGAGCAGGTGGTTGCAGGGAGCTTCAGGCAGAATCTGCAGAGCTGCTGGCTGATGAGGGAGCTTCAGGCAGACTTGTAGAAACTCCTCCAGGACAGTGCACAGCCTCCGTGGCTGTTTCTCTGCCAAACATGCCCTGGCTGCAGCCGACAGCTGTACTGAGTGCAGGAGGTGTCAGGCAGTCTCCTCTTGCCGTGTGCGTGCTTGTGCTTTGTGATTGCTGTGTGCAGAGAAACCCTCGCACTTTCTTCTGTTCCCAGCAAGCCAAGACGCTAGGGCAGCAAGAGTCCTGCCTTTTCCAGCACAGGATCACCTTCTAGTCGAGTTGGAGTTTCCCATGCTTGCAGCAGCTCAAGCAGAAGCTCTGCTGGCTCTCTGCTGCTTTTCCATAGCAGAGCTGTCAAAGACTTCCTCTTCAGTGGCAGTCCAACCTTCAAAGGCACTGCCAAAACCAATGGCTCATTGCAGCACCGGGTAGAAAGTCCTACCCAAGGCACGCCTGAGGACAGATGTCAGAGTATCCATCAGGGCCATTGTCCTGTTGCAGCCTGTCTGGAGGTCCTGTACAGGCCACTGGATGCGCTCCTCTAGAAGCCATCTCAGATCATATGCCCGTATCTCATCCTCTTCCTCCTTCTTTTCCTGCTCCTCACCACTGATCTCTGCCTCACAGCTTCTTTTCCTCCACATAAACCATACAGCCATGAGAAGAAGCAAGAGACCGGCAAATGCCCAGACCTGCCAGGGCTGCAAGGCAGACCACTGCAGGCCTCCCCAGGATGCGCCACACTGCACCAGCGCGAGCTGCTCCACCTCCCACTCCAGCCAAATCCTCTCCTGTTCCTGGAGTTTTGTATGCAGCTGCATGCACAGACTCATCCAAACCATCACCCATGGGCTGCGGGTACTGGACTGTGCTTTGCAAGAGCAACAACCACAGTACCCAGGACTCCATGGTCTGCAGGAGGATGGAGAGAAGGCCTTGAGGGGGGCAGGGAGGGAGGCAGCTGGCAGTGGGGACAACAGGGATGGGAATCCCAGGGATCTGGGGCAGGAATGACAGGGCCCCAGACATCTGGGAGCAGGAAGGCCTGTCCCACTGCCCCAGCAGCAGCAGCAGCAGAAAGTGGCCTGGTGAAAGGTGGCCCTGCCCTTGGCAGCAGGGTTGCAACAAGGCAATCTTGAAGGACCCTTCCAAGCCCAACTATTCTGTGACTGTGGGATCAGAGGGGCTGGGGGCAGCTGGGATGAATTTCTGATTAAAACCAGAATTAGAATTTGTGATTAGAACCATTAGAATTCAGCACTGTAAGGCTGCTTGAGTTCAAGGAGACTGTTCCCAAGCCCCGATTCCCAGCGTGTGACATTTACCAGTACTATAGGTCTAGCTGAGATCAAGAAAGTCTTACACACTCCAGTTTCTGTAAGATAGCATTTTATTGAAAAACAGCAAAGCACTTTCCTGCTTGCCAGTCATGCATACACTAACTATGGAGCATTAATATGTGTCCAAACAGATAGTGACACTGGATATGGCCATGTTTCTGTACGAAAATATGATACATGCGATACGCATTACATATAGTCTAAAAATGTATTTATCTAATAGAAAACTTTCCTGTCATAAACACGGTAGCTACAGAGCATTAATATTGTCACTATAGATAGTGACATGACATGCATACTGTGGATGTGAAAGAAATGTTTGATAAGTTTTAGTTATGAATATAGTATAGCTTTTTAATTGTGAAGTTAGAATAGTGTTACCCTAAAAAGGCCCCTTGTCTTGGAAGGTACTTTATCAGGATTGATAAGGTTACTAAGACAACGGGAACCTCTGCTTGGAGATTCTCAAGGTCTTGGGTATCTGACCACTGGTTGGCAGAACACTAGAGACCACCTCTAAATTGGTATTGGATTTGTTAATGTTTAGGTAACTTTGTTGGAATGTTTGTTTGAGTTGTTTTATTGGCTTGTAAAGATGATACCCACCCCCTTTGAACCCCATGTACAAAACCCCCCTGCAGCTCCTGCTCGAGGTCTCTCTGGAGGCACTGGACAGGGGCTGGGGAACCCCCAGACCTCCCAAATAAAACCTTTGTTTCCTGAATGCCTCGGAGGGTCCACTCTTTCCAACCACAGCCGTGACAGCGTAAGTCAAGACTGCTTGCTGACCCAAAGACTCACAAAACAGTTGTGTGGCAGCGTGATTGAGCAGCTGGGTTGGCCCAAATAAGCCAGCAGGGCCAGAGAGTGTCACGCGAAGCTACACAACTAAATTTATAATGCTTTGTTATCATATTGATGATGATGACGATTTCTTTCATTCTATAACATGTTACGTATTCAACAAACATTCACTTATTAACATATATTATTCTGTGTAATTCTATAGGAATGATCTATAATTTCTTATTTAATTTTCATTTTACCTATTAAATGATTGTTTTGTATTAAACACAATATGTGTATAATATATATTTTATAAATACAATAATGTAATAAACATCTTGCCTCTCATAAATACAGTAACTTCAGAGAATATGTGTCACAACAGATAGTGACATTATCTATGTGCTATATCTTTTTATAAAATAATATGATAATTGATAAACTATCGTGATAATAGGTATCTATTAAAAACATATCTGTTCACGTATTATATACACGAATAACATAGAACTATATAACTACCTTTGTAATTATATATATATATACACACACTATAGTTATAGATACGTGTATCAATCTATGTATGCCACTCGTTCCTGTCCTTGTCATGGCACTAAAAGCCGGTTCTCTGCCACCAGCTGCAAGCCCCACGAGCACACACGCTCCAAAGGAGGGGCGCTGAGGGGCTTGGAACACAAGTCCTGTGAGAAATGGCTGATGGAGCTGGAGTTGTTTAGCCTGGAGAAACGGAGACTCAGAGGTGGTCTTAGGGCATGGGTTGGCCTCGATGATCTTGAAGGTCTCCTCCAAGCTAGTGATTCTGTGAATCTACGAGCCCTGCTAACAGTGAACATAGGCCAGCACTCCTGCCAGGCGATGGCGCAGATCAAGGTAGGCTTGCACGGTCTGAGAGTGGGCGGCCGGATCTTGCACCGGGCCGTGGAAGAGGTTGGGTGGCCTAGCCCTTCGTATATCGGGGGGCAACCTGATCTCCTCCAGAAGCCTCTGGTTGCCCATGATAAAATCCTGCAGGTGTCTCTCTTCCAGAGATAAGCGCAGCTGCTCCAGGACATCCGACAGCTGAAGCAGGAAGTACCTCCTGTGACACTGTGCCACTGGAACGGTGTTCAGCAGGCGCATGACAATGGTCTTGATGGAATGGGTATCAATGTCCTTGCGCGCAAGAACACCAGTAAGCAGCTGCAGGCATTCCAGGTGAGAACTGTCCTGGGGAACCTGGCTGGCCATGTGCCTGATGAACTTTGTCTCTGCTATGGTGTAGGTCTCAGGCCACATGGTGCTTGGGGTGTGGGCCCCTTGAGACCGGCTGCAGATAAAGACGTCTGAGCCACATCGCTGCACACCTAACAGAACCCTAAGTTGGAAACATTTTTGGCTGTTGGTCAGCCTGAGGTTGCAGGAGCGTTTGGAGGGCAGCAGCACTAAATGCCAGCTGCGTGACTGGGGCAAATGCTGCCAGCTTGTTCTCACCAGTGCGCAGAACCAGCGGACAGTTTTCCTAACATCGAGGAAAGAGCCGGTGCAGCAAGCCAAGCCCCTTCTACAGCCAGAGGCCTTCCTTTTCCAGCACAGGATCACTTTTGAGTCGAGTAGTAGTTGCCCTGACTTGCAGCAGCGCAAGCAGAAGCTCTGCTGGTTCTCTGCTGCTTTTCCATAGCAGAGGTGTCAAGAACGAGAAGCTGCCTTTTGCCGAGATACAAGTGCTTTGCTGCTGAGAAGCCTGCGTACTCGGGACACCTGCTGGGTGCACAGACATGCGAAAGGCAGTGGAGGAAGAATGTTGAAAGCAAGAGAAGCTCCGTGAAAGCAGGTGTTTGCGGGGAGCTTCAGGTGGAAGTCGTCTGAGCTGCTGGCTGCTGAGGGAGCTTCAGGCAGACTTGTAGCAATTGCCCAGCACAGTGCACAGTCCCCGGAGCTAGCTCCCTGCCAAACATGCCCTGGCTGCAGCCGAGAGCTGTACTGAGTGCAGGAGGTGTTAGTCAGGCAGTTTCCTCTCGCCGTGTACGTGCTTGTGCTCAGTGTTTGCCTTCTGCAGAGAAGCATTCGTGGTTGCTTCTGTTTCCAGCAAGCCAAGATGCTTGTGCAGCTAGAGTCCTGCCTTTTCCAGCACAGGATCACTTTCCAGTCGAGTTGGAGCCGCCCCTGCTTGCAGCAGCACAAGCAGAAGCTCTGCTGGCTCTCTGCTGCTTTTCCATAGCAGAGCTGTCAAGAACGAGAAGCTGCCTTTTGCCGAGATACAAGTGCTCTGCCGCAGAGAAGCCTGCGTACTCGGGACACCTGCTGGGTGTGCAGACAAGCGAAAGGCAGCCGTGGAAGAATGTTGAAAGCAAGAGAAGCTCCGTGAAAGCAGGTGTTTGCGGGGAGCTTCAGGCGGAAGTTGTCTGAGCTGCTGGCTGCTGAGGGAGCTTCTAATAGGCTTGTAGCAATTCCCCAGCACAGTGCACAGCCCCCGGAGCTATCTCCCCGCCAAACATGCCCTGGCTGCAGCCAAGAGCTGTACTGAGTGCAGGAGGTGTCAGGCAGTCTCCTCTTGCCGTGTACATGTTTGTGCTCAGTGTTTGCCTTCTGCAGAGAAGCACTCGTTTCTCTTTCTAGCAAGCCAAGATGCTTGTGCAGCAAGAGTCCTGCCTGTTCCAGCACAGGATCACTTTCCAGTCGACTTGGTGTTTGCCCTGCTTGCAGCAGCACAAGCAGAAGCTCTGCTGGCTCTCTGGTGCTTTTGCATAGCAGAGCTGTCAAGAACGAGAAGCTGCCTTTTGCCGAGAGAGCAGCGCTTTGCCACTGAGAAGCCTGCATACTCGGGACAACTGCTGGGTGTGCAGATAAGCGAAAGGCAGCCGGGGAAGAATGTGGAAGGCAAGACAAGCCTTGTGCTAACAAGTGTTTCCGGGGATCCTTCAGGCATATTTTTAAAAGTTAGGCAGCAGGGTAGTTGCTGAAATCTTTGGATTAGGAATTTCAATTAAGGAAGAAGAACCCTCTCTTCTCGTCAAAGCAGTTTCCTACTTTTTTGATTAAGAAAACTTGCACAGGCTCTCTTTCCGGTTCTAGACAAAACATGTTTACTTGGCTGGTGATTTCACCGTGTGGGGAGAGTCAAGGCAGCCCCATACAGCTCTGCTTTGTGGGTGCAGGAAAAGCAGTAGCTGAAGCAGTGGGGTGCCAGCTAAGTTAGAACATGAATTGTGCCCTGAAGAGTAAACACTTTTCACTACCTGCCAATCATCTGTAGCCCAGGGAAGCAGAGAAGTAATTTCAGTAATTTCAACAGGTTTGAGATGAGGTCACCTTTTGTAAATCAACCCTTTTAACTCCAAATACAATTTCATGCAAGGCAAGGAGCAGGGAAATACAGTTACTAGTGATTTGCCCTACAACCTGTAGGATGTTTCTGCTCTTATTGTTTCAGCCAAGAAGACAGATAATGCTCAAAGAAAATGAAAGTTTCTGTAAATTCTACATTTATCTCCTCCATGTAGGAAAGTATTAACAAGAAAAGTTATCTGTAAAATAATCTCCATTGTGCTTCTCTTTGCATGCAAAAACCCGGCTAAATCTGCAGTAGATGCAATGGCACCCTTCCATTGCCTACAGCTTCAAGATTTGTTTATATTCTATGGAATAACCATTCAGGTGTTGTTAATTTTTAATGCTGTTTGATTACTTGCCATGAGCAATCATAGTCATAAAATAAGGACATATGAAAAAACAAATGTTCATGCTAACCATAAATCCAGACTATATCTGCAGTATTTAGGTGAGAGTTTATTCCCATTTATTTGTTCCTGACACACCTGGATGCCTTTCACAATGAACATCACAACACTGCAGTCCACGATGGCAGACTGGCCTCCAGGTTTGGCCCTTTATTTATGATAGGAATGAAATATGCTGAAACACATCTGGCTTGTTTGTTAATAGAAGAGCCCCTAAATGAGGTGTCTGTTACCAGCATGAAGTGGAGGGAGAAGAAGAGAAAGAAAAAGGTACAGGAAACGATGTATGAACAGAGGACATGAAGGTGGCTCCAGGCTGTACCTGGTGTAGCTAATGGATAGTTCAAGGGAAGGTGCTGGGAAACTGATCTCAAAAGAAGTCTGTCTGTGTGATATGGAGCATAAGCTCAGCAGGATCATTATGGGAATAAAAGACCAAGCTTTTCTAGCCAACAAAGCAGGCCCAAGGGAATGTGAAAGGGGCTGTCAGCATCTAAATCAGTCTAATGAGCATTTACCTTTCAGAACAAAAAGGTCAGTCAGAAAGGGAGCCTGATGACATTGGTCTCAAGTGGAAACCACATGGCAATACTGCACAAAAGAAAAGTGACATCTCCTCTCATCACGGGATAATAAAGACAGTCTTTGCCATGGACCTGCAACTTAAGAGAGGGTTGTCAGCACTTGGAGGACTGAAGCAGCACAGGTTAGTGCAGGCATTGGAACTTCTCTCAATTGATTTCCACTTAACTGCATTTTTTGTTGTATTTAAAGATGACACAAAATAGCTTTGATCTTGTTGTCTAGCCCTGGTCAGGCTCTTGTCCTGCCCAATGTGTACCCTCTAAATGCCCTTCAATAAATACCTACTTTATTCTCTAGCTCTGTCCAGTCTCTGTTTCAGGTCAGCCTTCCCAAGGCATCAGTTTATTTTGCTGAAAATGAATTGGTGGCGAACTCTTCCTTCTCCAACTTTCCTTGGCAAGCTAGAAACTCTATAAAAAGGCAACTTTTGCTAGACTTTTCTTAATTCTTTTCTAGAGTTCCCTTGTACAGGTAAAGTTATGTACCCAGGGCATGGAACATCCGCTCTATACAAAATTTAATTTTGCAGCATTCTCCATGGTGATGTGGTTTCCCTATGAAACATCTGTCTCTGTGGGGGTGGGAAGTGTTGCCAAAACAGGCTTCCATATTCTTATTGCCTTCTCTGGATACTTTTTGGTAATTTCTTATGTGACTGATTAAAACAAATTGTTGCTATTCAATGTAATATTGCACAAAGGGGCTATTACCTGTGCTAGTGAGAAAGCCATACTGGGCAATTTCAAATAGGCTGGAAGAGAAATCAATACTTATTTTCAACTCGGTCCCTCTGTTAGACCTTAATTGTCATTATTATTCATATTTAAATTGCAGAGGCATTTTCTTTTGCAGCCAGTTAGCTGAGTGCACCTTAGTGGCCTCCATGACCTTTACCCAAGTAGCCTCGCCAGCCAGGTTTTTTTGGGATGGAATTCGGTCACATCTCTGGCAAGAGTGGTTGTACTGCTGGGAAATGGGTCTTCAGGACCCTTCTGTCCTCCCAGTGAGTTCAATGGCTGAAGTTTGGAAAACTACTTTTCTGCTTGAGCTTTGAGGAGGGCCTGTAGTGCATAAAAGGGGCTGGAAAGGCAGATAAAACCCCTGTGCTGTCTCGTTTGGGCTGGGCATGAACCAGCAGCAGCCTCACCTACTGTGAATGACATGAGCCTCCCCTCACGCGGGAGGCCATGTTCTGCACAGCATCATCTCTTTTCTTTCCCTCTCAGCCTGATCCAAACATGAGGAGAGGTTGGTTTGGGAGTTTCAGTACTCACCTTGGGCATTTTGAGCCTGGGCTGGGGAGACACCAGTGAGCAGCATGCAACGCTGTGAGGGAGTCCCAGTGCTGTGAGGGGGGCAGCGATGTGAGGGGCAACTGAGAGGGGGTCCCAGTGTAGTGGGAGGCTCGGAGGCTGTTACAAATATTGAAAGCCAATTTCAATCAAGAACAATTTATTGCCAACGAGAAATTTCAAACAGGAAATTGACAAAGCCAACAAATCAAGGAAATGGTGCACACCGGGTGAGAACCTCAGATGTGAGCTCCGCAACGTCACGTCCCTCCGAGGTTTCACACCGTGTGCCTCGAAGTCCATCTGCTTTATACCCTTCTCGGTTTGGACTATGTGTACATGTCCTGACTTGTTACCCAGACCCAGGTGTTGGGGGGATCTTGAAACTTCTCTGCGGCCGGATCTGCTGTTCAATTCCAAAGTTTCTGTATGTTCTTTTGTCCCTCGACTTAGTGGTTGATAGGATTTGGAAAACAGAGGCTCCATTTGAAAGGATTTCCTGGGTGTGAGGGTGTCCTCGAGTACCCTTAATGTCCCAGATAAGATACCGTCTCCAGGCCATTAATCCTGATCGAAGGTTCTTCGTTCTGGTTTCTCTCCACCTTTCATTGATATTGTAATTCTTTGATTCCCTTTCTGGAGACGAGGGGATCCTCTTAACGAAATTTTCCAGCCCTGCGCTCCTCTGGGGCTTCCTTTTTGGTTTCTCAGATACTGTAAGTTTTATTCTTTTGCTTATTACAACACTGTTATTACAAAAATATAATTCACCCACCACCAAAACAACATTATTACAAAAACATGAATTAACTAATTACTACAGTGTAGCTTCGCGTGACACTCTCAGGCCCTGCTGGCTTATTTGGGCCGACCCAGCTGCTCAATCACGCTGCCACACAACTGTTTTCTGAGTCTTTGGGTCAGCAAGCAGTCTTGACTTACGCTGTTACGGCTGTGGTCAGAAAGAGTGGACCCTCCGAGGCATTCAGGAAACAAAGGTTTTATTTGGGGGGTCTGGGGGTTCCCCAGCCTCTGTCCAGTGCCTCTGGAAAGACCCAGACAAAGGGTTGCAGGGGAATTTTGTACATGGGGTTCAAAGGGGGGGGGGTGGGTATCCTCTTCACAAGCCAATAAAACAACTCAAACAAACATTCCAACAAAGTTACCTAAACCTTAACAAATCCAACACCAGTTTAGAGGTGGTCTCTAGGATTCTGCCAACCCGTGGTCAGACTCTTGAGACCTTGTAAATCTCCAGGCGAAGGTTCCCGTTGTCTTAGTAACCTTATCAATCCTGATAAAGTATCTTCCAAGACAAGGGGCCTTTTTAGGGTAACACTATTCTACCTTAACAATTAAAAAGCTATACTATATTCATAACTAAAACTTATCAAACATTTCTTTCACATCCACACTACAGGGACCCAGCATGGTGAGGGTCAGGTGTTTGAGAGTCTGAGAGGGGAAGCTCTGAGGACGTCCTGGGACCGTGAGGGGGGAAGCTATGAGGGGAGGTCCCCGCGCTGTGAGGGGCAGTTGTGAAGGAGTCCCAGGGCTCTGAGGGGCTGTGGGAGAGCAGCAGCGCTGTGATGCAGGCAGCGATTTGAGGAACTCCCCATGCTCTCCTTCCGCACAGAGGCCGCCTCGCGGCCGTCCCACTCCACAGCGCTGGGGCTGGGGCGAGCACGTGCTCGGCACTGATTGGCTGCCGCCCCCATTCTCCCCGCCCGCCCAGGGCACCGCTCCATATTTGTGTCCGGGCGGAGCCGCCGCCACCCGTGGGCTGCTCCCAGCCCTGCGCACTCCCGCCACCGCCGCCACCACTGCCCCTCCATGGGGTCCGGCCTGGCCGAGCACCAGAGGGGCAGTGGTCCGACCATGGCGGGGCGTGAGCGGTGGCGCTGAAGGGTGTTGGTGTCAGTCCCCGAGTGGATGCCTTGCTGTCCCTGAACATCACCCCGGAGCAGTTGCGCAGCTCCTACGGGACTACAACGTGACGCAGGAGCAGTTCATTGCTCTCTACAGGCTGCAGCCGCTGGTGTACATCCTGGAGCTGCCAGGGCACACCAAGGTAGCCTTCGTCCTCATCTGCATCGCCCCAATGCAATCACCCCAAAATCACCCCAAAAATCACCCTAAAATCACCCCAAGAACCCTCAAAATCACCCCAAAACCACTCCAAAGTCACCCCAAAAATCAACCCAAAATCACCCCAAAAATCAACTTTGGCACCCTCAAAAACCCCTAAAATGCCCAAAATTGTCCCCAAAATAACCCCAAATTCATGCCAAAATCGCACCAAAATCACCCATAATCACCCCAAAATCAGCTCTGGCACCCCCAAAAACTGCCCCAAAAATACCCCAAAATCATCTTCGGCAGCCCCAAAAAATCACCTCCAAATTACCAAAAAGTCACACGAAAATTGGCTTTGGAACCCCAAAATCGCCACCAAAAAAAACCCCAAAATCACCCCAAATTTTCCCCCCCAAACGCCCAAAATCACTGCAAAAATCACCACAAAATCTTATCAAAACCACCCCCAAAATCGCCTCAAAAATCACCTGAAAATCATCCCAAATAACCCCCAAATCGGCGGCTTCTTCCCAAAACTGCACTAAAATCACCTTTAAAATCACCCCAAAATCATCCCCAAACCCATTGCAAGTCACCCCAACAATCACCCCAAAATCATCCCTAAAATCACCCCAAAAATTGGCTTTGGCACCCCCCAAATGGCCCAAAGTCACCCCAAAAATCCCTCCAAATTGCCCCCAAAATATCCCTAAACTCACTCCAGAATCACTCCAAAATCACCCACAATCACCCCAAAATGAGCTCCGGCACCCCCAAAACCTCCCCAAAAATCGCCCCAAAATCATCCCCAAAATGGCTTTGGCACTCCCTAAAACACCAAAATCAGCCCAGAATCACTCCAGAAATCACCCCAAATTTCCTTAAAAACCTTTGAAATCACCCAAAATCACCCCAAAATCTGGTTCAGAACCCCCAAAACACCTCCAAAATTGTCCCAAAAAATCACCCCCAAATCATCTGATATCACCCCAAAATCAGCTTCTGCACTCCCAAAACCCCCTGAAATCACTCAAGAAACCTTCAAAATTGCCCCAAAAACAACGCCAAAATCTCTCCAAAATCTCCCCAAATTACTCCAAAACTGGCTTAGGCAATCTCGAAAAAAACCCAAAAATGGCCCTAAAAACCCCCCAAATCACCTGAAAAATCACCACAAAATCAACCAAAATGTCTTGGTTTGAAAAGACAGGTATCTGCCAGGGAAACTGGGGTTTCCCTTAGAATAGAGAATGCAAACCCCTCACCCCCGCCAAATTATAATTTTTCAATTAAGGGCTCTCAGGCAAAGATTTGGGAATAGTTCTTTACTAGGAATATCAATAATACAAATGTGGTAGAAAAACAAAACCACCCCACTAAACCAGCAAACAAACAAACAACAATTTTGGAAAACCCTGACAGAGTCAGAGCTGCCACCTGACACCCTGTTGGTCAGGGTGTTGGAAGCAGTCCAGAAGTGAATCCTCCTGGAGTGGCAGACGTGGCTCTGTTGAAGCAGGGACGATCCTGTAGCCAAAAAGGGTCCAGAAGTGGTGAGGAGGGGTCCAGGGGTGAGGTGATGGTGAGATGGGGTCTGGCAATGGTGAGATCGGGTGCAGTCTTCCTCCCAGAAGTCGGGGTGAAGAAAGTGAACTCCCGTTCCCCCGTCTCCGTTTTTCCCGGCCGCAATCCTTGACTCCCCCCACCGGGCGGGGCATCCCACAATAGGACCATGCATGCGGATGGGGCTCTGGGGCTCTGGGGGGAGCGGGTATAGTCCGGGGGTATAGTCCGTTAATGGCCCATTATCAGAAGGCACCCGCCCCTCCCCCCCGTCCCCCTACTTCCAAAGTTACAAGAGGTAAAGAACAATTCCCCAACTGCTTTTAGCAGATGAAAATAGAATACACATTTTTGATTCCATAACCCAGGACACAAAATCACCTGAAAATTGGCTTGGGCACACCCAAAAATCACCACAAAATGATCCCCAAACCATCCTCGAAATCGCCTCATAAATCACATCAACATCACACCAAATCACCCCCAAATCAGCTTCTGCACCCCCCAAAACCCCTAAAATTGCCCCAGAAACCTTCAAAATTTCCCAAAAACCACTTCAAAAATCAGACCAAAATCACCTCAAAAATCACCCTAAAATCTCCCCAGAAACCATCCAAAAATCACCCTAAAAAAAACTTAAATCATCATCGACACCCTCAAAAACACCCAAAATTATTCAAAACCTCCCAAAATCGCTCCAAAAATCACCCCAAAAATCAACCCAAGAACTCTCAAAATCTCCCCAAAAACCAACTCAAAGGTGCCCCGATATCACCCCAAAATCACTCCAAAACTGATTTTGGCACCTTCAAAACTCCCCAAAATCACCCTAAAAATTGGCTTCAGCACCCCAATAAATCACCCCAAAACCGTCCCAAAAATCATCCCCAAAATCACCTCAAAATCACAGCAAATTACCCCAAAATTGGGTTCTGCACTGCCCAACCTCCCAAATCTCCCCAGAAACCTTCAAAATTGCCCCAAAACCCACTCAAATTCTCCCCCAAAACCACCCGGAAAACTGTCAAAATCACCCCAAAATCAGCCGAAATTACCCCAAAAGTGGCTTCAGCACTCTCAATACCCCCCAAAATTGCCCCAAAAATCACCCCAAAATCAACCCCAAACCATGCAAAATAAACCCCAAATCATGCTGAAATCGGCTTCTGCACCCCAAAAATCCCCCCCAAATTCCCCTTAAAAATTACCCCCAAATCATCCCAAAACTCACCCCAAAACCTCTCAAATCACCCCCAAAATCCCCAAAATCGCTACAAAAATCACCCCAAAATCGCCCTAAACACTCACACCCTAAATCACCCAAAAATGGGCCAGGCCAACCCAAAAATCACACAAATATCACCCAAAATCACAACTGGCTTTGGCACCCCAAAACTTCCACCAAAACTCCCCAAATCTTCCTAAATTAGCCCCCCAAACCCCCCCAAATAGCCCCCAAAATCACCACAAAATTGTTCCAAAATCAACCCAAAATAGCCCCAAAATCCGCCCAGAAGTTGCCCGAGTCGTTCCAAAAATCACCTCAAAATTGGCTTGGCCTCTGCCAAAAATATCCCCAAAATTTGAACCCAAAATCTTCCCAGCCACCCATCCCCCCCCAAATCACACCCAAATCACCCTAAACACAGGCTTTGACACTCTCAACCCCCCCCCCAAATGGCACTAACCCCCCCCCAAAAATTGCCCCCAAAACCACCCCCAAAATCACCCCCAAATCAATTGAAACCACACCAAAATCAACTTTGGAACCCCAAAATTGTCCCCAAAACTGCCCCAAAAATCTGGCTCTCAGCTTTCTGAAGTCCTCCGGAAGAATTCTGTATGTGAAGCAGCCTGGGAACAGGGTTTACATACCAGGGGCGGGCAATTCAGAGCCCTCTTCTCTCCCACGGGCAGAGGGTCTGGCACTTGCCATTTCCAAGGGCCCTGCAGCTGCCAAAGGTGCCTTTTTTGCTCGGTTGTTTCTTGTGGGATTTTTTGTTTTGTTTTATTTTTATTTTTTTCTGTGTTTGTGTTTATTTTAGTTTTAGTTTTCAATCAACGTTCCCCATCAGCTCTGGCCAGAACTCTGTAACTGTATGTGCCACTTGTCTGTGGCACTGTGGAGGTGGCCAAGGGGACCTTCCCCGAGCTGTCTGCAGAGGAATCCAAATCTGCCCAGGCTGGGGCTGGTCAGTGGCCAGTCAGTTGTGTTTACTGGGTGCAGCTCTGGATGTTTCCCTTGGGTGTCTCCAGGGACGGAATGTTTGGTCTGCCAGGGCTGGGGTTTCACAGAGAGGGGAAAGCTGTTGCTGCCACCACTGTGGTGTCAGAGAGAGGAGAGCGCTGTGGCTGGCACTATTCCTGTGTCATACAGAGGAGAATGCTCGGCCTGCCCTGCTCCTTCCCCGGCCCCAACAGCTCTGTCAGCACCTCGAGTGGACAGAAAGGCTGAGCCAAAGGTGAGAATTGCAGAAGGGGCTGAGCTGAGAGGGACCTAGTGGGATCATGGAGTCCAGGCAGTCACAAGCCGGGCATCCCTGGGAGTGGTGCCCAAAGGCTCCTGGAGCTGCAGCAACCTCGGGGCTGTGAGCATTCCCTGAGGAGCCTGGTCAGTGGCTGAGCCCCCTGCAGGGGAAGAAGCTTTTGCTGATCTCCATCCCAGAGCTGCCCTGGCCCAGCCCCAGCCGTTCCCTCGGGTGCAGTCCCTGAGGAGCCTGGGGCTTAGGTGGGAGCTGCCCCAGTGCTGGCCCTCGGAAGGAGGCACAGCCCCCTAGGAGCTCTGAGCTCCGTTCACTGGGCTGCGGCCAAAGCGAGCAAGTGCCTGCAGAGCTCCAGGAAAAGGTCCTGCCCTTGGCTGAGGGCCAGGCTGGGGCCACAGGGAGAAAATCAACTTGCAGCTTCTGCCCCACAGCAGGGAGGAGCAGCAATTGCTGGCTAAGAGAGACTCTTGCCAAGGGCCTGCAGGGAGAGGACACAGGGAATGGCTTATTGCTACCCGGGGGCAGGCTGAAATGGGACATGGATATGGAATTGTACCCTGCAAGGGTGGTCGGGCCATGGCACAGGTTGGCCCGAGAAGTTGCAGCTGCCCCTGAATCCCTGGAAGCGTCCAAGGCCCGCTTGGATGGGGCTTCCTGCCCAGGAGTGATGGGATGGGATGGGATGGGATGGGATGGGATGGGATGGGATGGGATGGGATGGGATGGGATGGGATGGGATGGGATGGGATGGGATGGGGCGTTGTAGGGTGGGGATGGAACTGTGGGGGGTGGGATGAAGTTTTGGAGGGGTGGAGATTGGAAAGAGGGGGCATGGGGTGGTTTGCCCTCTTGGAGTGAGGCACTAGAGGGAGGAACAGCAGGGGGCACTTTTGGGGATGCTCCTGCTGCTTTTAGGAATTTTGGGTCCTAGAAGTGTCTTCTGGGCATTTGCAGTTAAGTTGGGAAGGCTGAGGTAAAGGTCCTGAGCTGTGGAGGGTTGAGGCGAAGAGCCAGGGATTTTGGAAGGGTGAGGGTACCTCATTCCAGGAAGGAAGGGAGGGAGGGAGGGAGAGAGAGAGGGAGAGAGGGAGGGAGGGAGAGAGGAAGGAAAGGAAGAAAAGGGAGGGAGGGGGGGGGGGAGGGCTCCAGATCTGTTCCTTATCTGCAGCTGGAGTCTGTTATCTGGAGTTTGCTGGCACTGCCAATGCCCAGATCTGGAAATTTCCTAGTGTCGGCGTGTCCCAAGTCCAGCAATTTGCTGGCACAGAAAGCCAAAATTGGGCAATTTTCCGGTTCTGGCACTGGCACCGCCTAGATGCAGTAATTTGCTGGTTCCAGGAGTCCAGATCCAGCAAATTGCCAACACTGGCTCCGCCCAGGTGTGGCATTTGCCAGCACCAGTACCAGCCAGATCTGGTAATTTCCTGCTGCTGGGACACTAAGGGGGTCTGGCAGAGCAGGAAAGGTGACCCTGAGTCAGGAGATTTCTTTGGCTTCAGCAAAGCCTGAGATTTGCTTTAGGGGAGGATAGACACGTTTGTCCTCAATCCACAGCTGCAGAAACTAACTGGGTTCTAAACATACCCAAAACTGAGATTTAAACACAGACAAGTTTAAATGTTTGGGTCCAAAGTGATAATAGAACTTTATTTTTTTTTATATATAGAGGAGAAGAAATGAGAGAAATAGAGAAGTAGGAAAACTGCCCAGAATATCTGTGAGAAACACAGGGAAGGGGTTACCACCACCATGGGTCCAGAGCTGGCTTTTAGAGTGCAATGGGGGAGATCTGTGTAAAGTGGAATAAGTCTTTCTCTGGTCACTCTGGTAGTAGTCAAGCGAGCCAGAGAGCAGCAGCGGCAGCAGCACCAGAGGTGTTGGGGGGTGGTGATATCTGAGGGAGCACGAGCAGTCTTGCAGGAATAGCCAGGATATCAAAGGACAACACAGCACAGCAATGATTCTGGCACTGTACAGATTTTTGCAGCGCTGCCATGCATGGCCGGTTGGGCACTTGCTTCTAGAGAGTTTTGAGCACAGCAGTCTTCACATTCACTTCATGAAGTTCATTGGCTGGCTCACCTGATGCATGG
Source organism: Phylloscopus whistleri (assembly GCA_017589585.1). NCBI lineage: Eukaryota > Metazoa > Chordata > Aves > Passeriformes > Phylloscopidae > Phylloscopus > Phylloscopus whistleri. The sequence goes on along the minus strand of JADMLD010000989.1, from coordinate 2,855,717 downwards.
AAAAGTTTACTGCTTGTTCTCTTAGCATATCAAAAGTTTGCAGTTTGCTTGCCTCATGTACCAAGTCTGCTGCTACCTCACTTAATGTATTAACCATTTACTGCTCTCTTGCCTGCTGTAGCCAAAGCCTGGTGTTAGCAAGCTTAGTGTATTGTTTACATTAAGCTATATTTATACATTCTAAGACTACTTGTTCACATGATCACTCATTTTTTGATTGGAGGCTCTATCTTGTCCACGCATTCAGCATGCACCTTCAGGAAATATGATTGGTTAGAGTCCATCACTTCATGGGCCTCCTTTATCTAGTTCTTGTAGTCTTGGTATTCTGTTTCTCAGTCTCCTCTTACTTATTTTAGCACTGTTTATGTCTTAGTAACCTTGACGAATTCCTGAGGGTTCTGATAAGAATAACTACAGATGGTTTGGCTAAAGCACATTATGGCCTAAGATGTTCAAATACATTGCTACAGGTGACTCTCACTTTCCTTCTCAGCTACCTGAAAAAGCACATCCTTTCAGTGTTGCAGAATCCTGAGCGAAACTGAACAGCAGTTCCACTTCAAGCAGCTCAATGTGCCAGGACAGAAAGCTTTAGCTGACCTGCCTTCTTGCCTTTTCCTTGCAGCCTTTCATTTTCAGAGCACACACTGAAGCCATGCACTTTGTTTCTCAGCTGAGCATAGTGTCATACCGCCTGAGGCCCATATGTCCATCTCCTTGCACAGACAAATGGCTTCAGTCAAAACATGCTGATGCTACACGCTTTCCTGCTCAGCAATTTGCACCATCACATTCTATGTCTCACTTGTAGTCTGAATCTAAACTGAGAAGTTTCTGGCTACGTCTTGTACACACAGATATGCCAGGAGGAAAAGGTTGCTTGGACCTTGCTCCTTACATTCAAAAATGTCCTTTTGCTCCACAATCGAATGATAACTTTCTTCACTTTACATCCTGCAAACTTCACACACATATGCACAGGGCACGCACACACATACACACTGGAACTCACCAATCCCCCACCTTGACTTCTCTACCACTTTTCTCTTGGTCTTGCTGTGCATGAACTGTTCCTCTTAGGACACCCATTGTGTTGTCTACCCCTCCCTTGCCTTGCCTTTCCTACACAGCCTTGCATATTCTTGCCATTCCTGAACATTCCTTCGCTTTGCCTTGCTTCCCCACACCTTGCATTGCCTTGCTGCCTCCTCTGTAGCTTTCCTTTGGCACTACCTTGCATTGACCTGCTCACCCATCCCACACCTTGACATCCTTACTCATTTGCCCTGGTCCAGCCTTGCCTTTTCTTCTTCTTCTAAGACTCCCACTGCGTTGCCTACCTCTCCCTTGCCTTGCCATGCAAAGCCACCGCTTGTCTTCCCTTGCCTTTGAAGCCCTCCCTTGCCTTGCATTACCTTGCTCACCCCTCCCCCACCTGCCATTCAAGACCCCTTTTCTCCTGTCATTTCCCAGCCTTGCCTTCCTCTACATGCTCTTCCAAGGACTCTCAAGGCTCTCATGTATCCCCATGTATCTCATGTTTCATGACCATGTGAGAGGAAGCCCATAAGAGGTCATTTGAAGCAGGACCTGTCTGTCCTGGCAGCTTTTGTCTGGCACCAGTGCTTGCATGTGTTAAATTTTGGACACTCGATCCACAGTTCACCCTTACGCTCCCCGACCGGAATGACAGTTCTTTTGCATAGGAAAGGAAGCATGTAGCCCCAGTGTTTTAGGTGCAGATTAGACATGGCCCATGCAAGATTTAAGCCAGACAGATGAGTTATTTCTGCCCACTTTTGTCTGTGAGCAACTTTTGTTTGTACTTCTCTCTTGCCTTGCCTTGCCTTGTCTTAGAAGCCCAACAATTTCCTTGCCTGGCCCTGCTACCCCTGCCTTGTCTTGCATTCCCTTGCATGCCATCCTCTGTGTTGATCTGCCTACTGCTTTCTTGCCTTGCCTTGCATTTCCAGGCTTTTATCTTCTTTGTATTTCCTTGCCACTCCTGACTAGATCTTCCTTTGCTGCTCCTGACTCATCCATGCCTTTTCCTTGCCCTTCCTACCACTCCATTGCCTTGCACTGACTTGCCCATCCCCCAACTTGAATTCCCTATGCATTTTTCCAGATGTTATCTTGCCTTTACTTGTCCTTCTAGGACTCCCATTGCCTTGCCTACCTCTCACTTGCCTTGCTTGGCAAAGCCATCTCTTGACTTACCCTGCCCTTGCACCCTTCCCTTGCCTTGCATTATCTTGCTCATCCCTCCTCCACCTAGAATTCAGTACCCCTTTTTTCCCTGGCATTTCCCAGCCTTGGCTTGCCCTGCCTCCTCCTCCTAGGACTCTGAACAACTCCATGTACCCCCAGTATTTCAGAAGAACATGAGAGGCAGCCCAGGGGAGGTCTGTCTTGGCAGCTTGGATTGCTCTGGAAGTGTAGTAGGAAATATGTGTTAGGAGAAGTGACCTGTGAATAAACTGCTGTTCAATTGTACATCTCCAGCAGTGCTGAGTTTTGAAGAGTGGTTGTAAGGGTTTGTGAGAACAGCGAATGGACAAATCAGCTCCAACAGGTTGAGGACTGTCTCCTTATATTTACAGAAGACTTGCCCGCCAGTGAACCCAAAGCTTGTGGCAATAATGAAGAGTAGTAATTGTGCCTTTCTATCTCTCAACGTCCCTGGACATGAACGGACCCAGAGCTTCTTGAGGCCCTGGCAGAGAGAGAAGCAGCAAATGGTGTTGAGAGGGTTTCTGTGAGTCCCTGCTTGTGAGTCTTTTTTGGTGTTGTCCCACATGTTTGTGGCTGCACATGAATTTCTCCACATTTCCATGTTTATTGGTGCCATATGTGAGCCTCTTTGGGTTGTCCCTCATATTGGAGGCAGCACACCCACTTTGCCTGGATTATTGGATGCTGCACACACCTCTCCACATTGTCCTGTGAACTGGATGCTGCATGCACGCCTCTCCAGGTTGTCCCATGAATGCATTTAGTTCCACCCATGATCCTCTTCAGGTTGTCCTGCATCTTTGCTGCCATGCACAATCCTCTCCACATTGTCCCATGCATTGAATTCTGTATGCAATCCTCTCCCTTTTCTGGCATATTGGAGGCTCTGTGAGAACTTCTGCATGTTTTCTGGCATATTGGATGCCACACACTGTCCCCTCTGCATTGTCCCACATACTGGGGCTGTGCATAACCATCTCTGAGTTGTCTCGTGTGTGGGAGGCTGCATGTGGTCTTCTCCACATTGTCTTGCGCATTGAATTCCACACGTGATCCTCCCTGCCTTGTCCCATGCATTGAATTTTGCGAGCAATACTCTCTGAGGCATTCTATGTCTCAGATTCCGTGCGAGAGCCTCCCCGTACTGTCCCACACACTGCATTCAGCATGTGAACCTTCCTGTGTTGTCCCATGCACTGGATTCCATGCATTGACCTGTGTCTTGGATCCTGTGTGGATCCATGTGTGATCTTCCCCCTGTTGTCTCGCATCCTGGGGGCCACACATGATTCTCTCCAGGTTTTCCCTTGTGTTGGACTAAGCCCATGCTCTTGCCTGGGTTTCCATGCCCCCCTCTGTGTGCTGGACTGTACATGCAATCCCGCTTGGGTTTTCCCCCCCAATTTCTGCATTCTATCTTTGATCCTATCCTGGTTTTCCTCTGTGCTGGACTACATGCATGATCCTGCCTGGGTTTACCCCCTGTCCCAGGCTATGAGCACTATTCCTCCAGGTGGTTGCCCGTGTCAGGCTCCATGTGTGATTGTGCCTGAATGTTCCCCTCCATGCTGGGCTTTGCACACAGTCCTGCCTGGGTGTTCCTCTCTCTGTGCCAGGCTCCATGCATTATCCTGCCTGGGTTTTCTCCCATTCTGTACTCCGGCTTTAATCCCCCCTGGATTTCCCCCCAGTGCCAGATTCCACTTGTGTTCCCACCCAGGTTTCTCCTTGTGCTGGACTCCAGGTATGATCCCATATGGTTTTTCCCTCCCATGCTGGGCTCTGCATACAGTCCCACCTGGGTTTACTCCTATTGTGCATTCCAGTCTTGATCCAGCACAGTTTTTTTTCTCTTTGGTGGACTGCATGCACAATCCTGCCTGGGTTTTCTCCCCTGTGCCAGACTTCTGGCATGATCCTGCCCATGGTTTTCCTCCCCATCCTGGACTCCCTGTGCAATCCTCCTGGGTTTTTCCTCATTCTCTATTCCAACACTGAACCAGAACGGGTTTTGCCCTGCCCCATGCCAGACTCTCTGCAATCCCACCCAAGTTTCCTCCTCATCCCTCATGCCAGACTCCAGGTGGAATTCTGTTCAGGTTTTCCCTTATTCTGCATTCTGGCCTTGATCTGGGCTGGCTTTTTTCTCATGCTGGAGTCCATGCACAATCCTGCTTGGGTTTTCCCCTGTACTGGACTTCGGGTGCAGTCCTGCCTCTGTTTTACCCCATTCTATATTCCGGCCTTGATCCGTACCAGATTTTCCTCCATTCTGGCTTCTGGACATAATCCGGGCTGGGTTTTCTCCAATTCCGGCTTCTGGGTGCCATCCTCTCACGGTTTCTACCATTCTGAATTATGGCAGAGATCCAGCCCACGTTTTCCCCAGTTCCAGATTCCAGTCTTGATCTTGTTCAGGTTTTCCCCCATTCCAGATTCTAGGCATGATCTGGTCCAAGATTTTCTCTATTCCAGACTTAGGGTATGATTCAGTCTCTGTTTTCCTTCATTCTGGACTGCATCCTTGCGATCTGGCCTGGATTTTTCCCAATTCTGCATTCCAGTCACTATTGGTTTCGGTTTTCCCCCATTCTGGAATTCAGCTGCAGCCACACCAAACCCTCGGGATCCCAGGGTTCTGGTAGGGGACAGGGAGCAGTGCAGGACGTTGTTGGAAATTATACGAAGTTTAAAAAATGTTAAATAGAACTTTAGTCAGCAGTTTTGTTCATCTTTGCCCAGAGGAAAAGGAATTGAAGATTCTTTTTAAAGGACCTTGCCCTGCTACCCCTGCCAGAGTGGTGAAATCACCACTCTGAGGCCTGATGAGTTTAACATCCCAGCAGATTGAGAGTAGTACAGACAATACACAAAAGATAACGACCGTCAACAAACATCAACTTCAAACATCACCCCTGGCATAGTCAGAGGCACCTGGTCTGGGAAAACATAGGTAAGAGAACAAAGAATGAGAACCTAATTAATATCGAAGGCAAAGGAATCAGTAACCAATAGGAAACCAAATACTAAGAACTGTGTAACTTGGGATCAATGAACATTGAACCAATTAATTTCTCTGGGTTTTGACTGTATAAATAGGTGAAAAATCTAGTAAAAATCATGTGTGAAGGAAGAATTTTCTCTGCATAACCCAGGCAATATGTGAAAGAAATTATTTCTGTTGCACATCCTGACCAGAACAACATCCTAGTCAGAATAAAGTAATTTCCTAATTCTCTAACACTAAAAAGTGTTATTGGTGAGTTTTTGCTTTTTTCATACTTTCAGTGATGCTCCCAGCCAGAGCACTTGTGCTCACCCAGATCAATGCCAGAGGCAGGAAGGCTTTATCCCAAGCCAGAGCTTCATTGGAGGGTCATCAGCTCCCTGGGAATTGCTTTGAGGAAGGATTGAACTTTGTTCTGCACTTCCCATCCGTTTCCCACATGAGCCAAAGTGTTGGGTCTGGGCCATACAGGATTTGAGCTGCCAAATATCACCTCTGAGGATGTTTGTTATTATTGTGCTGGAAATTACTCTGAAAGTATTTAATTTGCTTTTCCATCCCTCAGAATTTCCATGATATTTGATTGTAGCAGAATTTCTTAGGGAACGTGGACATGAGGTGTTTTGGGATGAGATTTGAACTACCCCAAACTGGGCCTCAGTTTCAGGCCTGTGTGGAGGTAGCCAGACCTGTGGCGCAGCTGTAATTTCATCTTAAGGTGTGTTTAAGTATTAGATAGCATAGTTATAGTGTGGTTATGGTGCCCTCCTTAAGGGCAAAGTTATTTACATTCTTTTTCACACTGAATACCAATTAGAAAACACCTGTAACTGTAAACTATTTGAAACTGTATTTAACCCCCCTTACTGGAAGAATAAATTGGAGAATGCATGATCTAACCAAATTGGTCATACGTGTGTTGCTCCTGTCCAGCTTCCCATTTTAATTAAGAGTTCCCTGGTTTCATTTGATGTGATTCCCTTCATAGGGTTTACTTTCCAAATAAGCTCTGAATATCCCAGTAAGTTTCAGCTAGGAAAATTTGGCTTCTGGGTATTTTTTTTTTCTGTCTGTCTTACAAGCTGATTTAAATTTTAACTGAAATCTCATGCAACTCTTCCCTGAAACTGGTTTAAAGGAAGATTCCCACAGACACACTTATGCAGCACTTCATTAGGAAGCCTGGCGAGCCATAGCATTTGAGCTTACAGTTGGAAAAAAGTCCCTGTTTTAGAAGCTTTCAGTAAACTACTTAAGTTCTCCTGTCAGTAGCAGCTTCTCATTCATCCTGGGAAACTAGATAGGGACCCTCCTAAACACCATCTGAACTGGGCACAGCTTTTTTTCCTGGAGAGATGCACCTGGCAGCGAGTGTTGGGGATTATTCCATATGGAACCATACCTATAACCTGGGATTGATCCTGATTCTTTGACATCATTGAAGTTTTGGGTTATGGAAAACAGACAAGATCATTCATTTATGTTACCCAGTGGTTTTTGGGCAGGGCTCAGCAATTTGCAGCAGGCATGATTAGGGAGAGGAGCCACTGCTTCCCTTTCCAGCAAGGTATGGGAAAGATAGCCTAGAGGATGAGGCTTGGGAAGGAATTGTGAGCTGGAAAGTAACTCAAATCGGCCTTAAATTCCTGGAATGGTCTGGGTTGGAAAGGACTTTATAGATCATCATGTTCCAACCCACTATCACGGTCAGAGACACCTTCCTGGGTTGTCCATGGAATATGCTCCATGCCAGGGTGGTGGAACGGGCAGGTTTTTCTCCCTGAGCCCAGTTGGAATTTTGGGGATTTCCTTATGAAGAAGCCTGTGAGCTGCATTTTTGGACCTGGGAGGCTCCATGCCTGGAAATGTTTCCAGTACTGCTATTTGCATTTTTTCAGTCTTACATTTCAGCATTATGTTTCTTCCCAGAGTGAGGTGGTTTTCCCTTGATTGTTGGGATTACATACTAGGTGTGTAAGGGATGTGTTGTCTTTTTCTGCTGAATGGAAGAGTGAGGGAACATGAATGAATTGTCACAGACGATCAAAATATGAACAAGTTCTCATGAAACTCAGCTCTTCAAAATTTGAATCAGGGTAAAAAAAGATGGGAATGCCCTTGGCAGAAAAGCAGCTATGAGGCAAAGCAGGCTTAAAATGCCTGTGAGCAGGAAATCCAGGAGAAACGGCTGCTGGCTCCTGACATCCTGGGCTTGCCAGGCAGGTTTTGTACTAGACTGCTTATGTCGCCCTCTTGCTCTTGCTCTCTTCTTCTTCTCTCTCTCGGGCCTGCTCCGAGCTGCAGCTGGCAGCTCTTAGCAGGGCCCCTTCACCCACACCCTATGCAATAAACCACATGCTCCAAGACCAGCCTCATCTCCATCCGTCCCAACTGTCTGACCCTGCTCCTACAGTTGCCTATATTGATTTGGAAAGATCCATCACCAGTTACCCTCAGAGTTTACCATCATCCTTATCCACACAGCAGCTGGAGGAAGCTGTCACAGCCAAGGACTGGAGAGCCACTCCCCAACACTGGGAATTCCTGCAGGTGCCTCCAGCCCCAGGTGAGGCACCAATGTCCATGTGAGAGGGCACAGCTTTTACACTGTTAAACAAACAAGCTGACAACAATTCTAGTACAGGAATAACTGCCTTCATTCTCCTGTTTGGCTTCTCCCTAAGGCTGGCCACGGCTCAAGGAGGAACCAAGGGACTTGACTTTGATCCTTCACCCCCAAAAAAGGCTAGATGGGGACTTGTCTGGTTTTCAAATACAGAAAGAGAAATCCACATTTCACCAATGAACAGATACAGAGATAATTGCTAATAATGATTCATTAATGAGCAGATACAAATAGCGCATTTGGTTGGAATGTTCATCCAGAGGTCACCATTGGCTCAGGGCTTGTTGTTTAGGCCTCGATCAGGGCCTGTTGTTCAGGCCTTGCTATTTCAATCGGTCCTTTTTCCTAGGGATGAACAACAACCTTCATAACAAATCTTTCAATAACACAGTTTGGAATTAGGTGTTCGGTATAAAGGCATTGCCTCTCGTCCTTCAATTAAGTGCTGCTCAAGTTCATTACTCAGAGCTATCATTCGCATTCCTTTAAAAACATGCCTAATTAGTTGCTATTCACTGTTAGTTATGAAATCCCCCTTTTTTGTTGAGACTCTTGTTTCTTTTAAGACAAGTCTAAATACTCCACTTCCCAGCATGGAGTGCCACAACGATTCTAACATGGAATCATAATACAGCAAGTGCTCACGCTGCAACGATTACAGACACTGCCACAAACCTACATTTCACAGCAGCCTCCAATTTCATAGTCATGAGACCAATCCCACCAAGAGGAATTGTCTTCTTTCTGCCACTCTTCTATTGCTCTTTCTATCAAGGTGATTCCTGACTGTTGGCCTTCAAATCCATCACTGACAGAAGTGCAACGTTCTTGTCCCATGATAGCCCAGGTTCCTCCTTAGCCAGCAGATAATGCAAGGCAATGCAATTCTGTGCAGTCCCCATTTGTATTTGTTTGAGCTCCTAGGATGCGCTATTGGATATTTTAACAGTATCATTTGCAAGTATCTTTTAATAAACAATTTAGCTGCTAAATGTAAACTCCACAGGATGAAGCTGTGCACATGGGGCACAGCATGAACCAGAATCTTTTGCTTTCTGAAACCCAAGGCACTCTTTGGCAGGAAAAGGTTCTCTTGGCCCTAACTCTTCCTTGTGCTTGTTGCTGAAGGATCCTAAATCCTAAATGCCAGCACTCCAGCTGGGAGTGTTGTAAAACTGACATGGACCAGCTCCAGCACCGCAAGTTCTACTGACATTGTGAATGATGTTAAAAGCACAGAAATCCTTTCACACTGTGGCCTCTAACTATGACAGGGTCCAGTTTCTCCTGAAGGGAAATCTTAGTGAATCCTGTAAAACTGATCACTGTATTCCTGTGTTCCACAGCACAGTTTTCTTTAACTGTCCCTTCACTGACTCCGTGACGAGTCAGAGCCCATTGACAGACTTCTGGCCAATCCTTAGGGTGGGCCCTCCAAAGGAACCCCATTCCTCCCAACTTCAGTTGAAAACATACCCAGCAATTAGTTACACTGAGCATTTTGGCTACCTTAAATTTTCCAAACAATTTTGATCACTAATCCCTTGGTGAAACTCTAGAGGTGTTTCTGGCAAACAAAGATTCTGGCTGACTATCAAGATACAACTTACAGACAGAAGCAGTACTTTAGTGACAAGGTTATTCATTCTTTTTCCTCAGTCTCATTCTGGGTACAAACAATAATCCTGTTGTCCATGGAGCTGGCGCCTTTTCAATTCCAGAATAATGGCCCCAAGATCCTTTGCTGTTCAGCTTGACCGTGGTGTCTGTGGGCAACAAGGCTTGGTGGAGTCCTTTCCCCTTTGGCTGGAGAGGTGCCAGGTGCCAGTTCCTGACAGGCACCCAGGATCCCGGCTGGAACTCGTGTAGAAGTCCCTCAGTGTCACATCAGCCTTCCCATGGAGCCCCGTGGATCAGAGCATTTTCCAATGGGACCGTTGGGGCAAACAGGGAGATTTGTTCTGTCAGGATCTGTAAAACAATATCCTGTAACTTCTACTTGTTCTCACACAGAACACTTGGCTGCAGGGACATCTTCCCATTGTTCCTGCCCAGGTTTCAGGATTCAAAGAGCATTGTCTTTCCCCAGAGCTGTTCCTTCAGCTGGTTCAGGAGGGCTGTTTGGCCTCTGGACCCACACTCTGGCTCCATTATTAGGACTGGTGGATCCAAATCCTTTATCTCCACAAACAGTGCCAATTTGAGGTGGACCTCCTTCTTTCACAATTGTTTTTCAAATTGACAATATCAATAATTGTGCTACCCTTTCATGGGTTTGAATAATCAAATCTTGTTCACTATTGCTTAAAGAATTACTTCCATTTCTCCCTGATAATCTGCATCAGTACCTCCTCCCATGACATGAACACTTTGCAAGGCCAAGCTTGAGTGAGCAGTTATCAAACCAAAGTGTCCTGGAGGAATCTGAGTTCCTGTTTTGCTATTCCTAACTCTCGTTTGCCTCTATATACTAATTCATTCGAATGCATGAAGGTCCAGCCCTGCAGCCTCTGAGGTGGCCCTGTCAGGGGCCATCACACCAGACCCATTTCCCAGGAAGTCAAAGTCTCACTGTCTATGGTTGTATTTGCAAACTGGGTGCAGCCATGCACATACAGGGGGTTTCTGTTTCCAAAGTGGGCCCACTGTTAAGGGCCTGGAGCGCACCTGGGAGATGGGTTTTCCATCAGGATAGGTTCCCATCTCCTCATTTTTTTAACTGCTCTTTTAACAACCCTTTCATGCCTTCAACCAATCCTGCAGCTTGGGGATTGTCTGGGCTATGAAAAACCCAGCACTCTTAATCACTGTATTTTTCACAGTAACAGACAAAGCATTCTGCATCACAGTATCAGCAAACCCTACAAAAAAAAAAAAAAAAACATTTCATCCCTTCCTCCTTTTTCATTGGAAGGAAAGACAAGCTTGGTGAGAGCAGGTGTTTGCGGGGAGCTTCAGGCAGAAGCCGGCAGAGCTGCTGGCTCCTGAGGGAGCTTCAGGCAGACTTGTAGCAACTCCCCCAGCACAGTGCACAGCCCCCGGAGCTATCTCCCCAGCAAACATGCCCTGGCTGCAGCCAAGAGCTGTACTGAGTGCAGGAGGTGTCAGGCAGTCTCCTCTCGCCATGTACGTGCTTGTGCTCAGTGTTTGCCTTCTGCAGAGAAGCACTCATGGTTGCTTCTGTTTCCAGCACGCCAAGATGCTTGTGCAGCAAGAGTCCTGCCTGTTCCAGCACAGGATCACTTTCCAGTCGAGTTGGCATTCGCCCTGCTTGCAGCAGCACCAGCAGAAGCTCTGCTGGCTCTCTGGTGCTTTTCCATAACAGAGCTGTCAAGAACGAGAAGGTGCCTTTTGCCGAGAGAGCAGTCCTCTGCCGCAGAGAAGCCTGCGTACTCGGGAGAGCTGCAGGGTGTGTGAGAAGCAAAAGGGAGCTGGGGAAGAATGTTGAAAGCAAGACAAGCTCGGTGAGATCAGGTGTTTGCGGGGAGCTTCAGGCGGAAGTCTTCTGAGCTGCTGGCTGCTGAGGGAGCTTCAGGCAGACTTGGAGCAACTCCCCTAGCTCATTCTCAATCCACCTCATCATCTGCTCCTTCAGCTCACGCTTCCTGAGCTTGCCAATGAGAATGTCGTGGAAGAAGTGTCAAAAGCCTAGCTGAAACCCAAGAAAATCACATTCACTGCTGTCCCTTCATGTAGCCAGCCAGTTATCCCACTGTAGAAGGCAATAATCTCCAATTTGGTTTTTTCCATAGCTGTGACGTGACAGTAAACCATTAAAGTTCATAAAATATAAATCTGTTAAGTGTTAATAAAAAACAATTAATTAGGCAATGATCTGGTATGAAAAATGGGGGAGTCTTTTAGTGAACCGGAATAAATTGTGCTTCAGATTGTCATGAATAGTACATCACAAAGTGAAAGATTAATTATTACATAACTAACAGTTGAATACATGCATCTTACCAGTCTAAACAAAGAAGAGCCAAACATTTATGGTACTAGCCACACGCACTAAGTTTGTTTTCCTGACATAAACATGTCCCCGCATTAATAAGAAGGCTAGATTTTAAATTTAAGCTCTATCAGACAAGCCAAGTGCACTGGAAATCCTTCACACATTTATTCATCACATATTGCACATATAGCAGAAAGTTCCTGTTTTAAATATGAAGAACTGAACCAGAGGTATTTAAGTCCAGGTCACATAAGCTATTTAGCCACCTAATCTGCGTGCAATGCACCTCAGTCTATGCCTGAATGATTTGAACTGGGTCATTCATGATGCTTGCTCTGGAAATAGTATTTTTTCCATAGTGTTGACATAATTTTAGTCTTACATTTAGTCACTGGCAACCTGCCCATTTGGGAATTGTCATTTACGAAAAACAATACTCACACCCTCTCACAAGGGTCACTGCAGTCCATTACTTGTTCCCAGCTTTTTCTTAGAAATGCAGAGTAATACATTTTTTTCACAGCTCTTTATCATCCTCTGTTGTTTCATTTTTCTAATCAAAATGTCATTCTTTTTTAATTGCTGTGACATTAAGAAAATCAGACTATATACAAAGGTTTCTTCCAATAAAAATAAGGATCAGTAATGTAGTGTGTAACCAAAAAGCAAGAAAATCAAGAGGTTTTGAGTTTCCATACCATGACAAAAAAGGGTTAAGAGGAAGAAACCAAAAACATGAAGGGACACCAAGGGACACAAAAGTGATGCAAATATTTTAGGAGGAATCTGTGTGAGAGTGTTAGAATATTTATTCCATGATTATCTGATTGATCACATCCTCTACTGGATGATAAAAATAAAACTAAGGAGGCAAACACAGATATAAACCCTGATTGATTAGCATTAACGAAGACAGTAACCAGAAAAAAAAAGAACCAAAAATATCTGTTCACACTAATTGTTGGGCTATCAACAAACAGCAGGCTACGTTGGTTCTGGCTGTGATAGACTTAGTTTTCTTCATAGTAGCTCATATGCTGCTGTGTTCTGGATTTATGACCAAAACAGCATCGATGACACAGCAATGTTTTTGTTATTGCTCAGCAGCACTTACACAGTGCCAAGGCATTACTCTCACACTGCCCCACTAGCAAATATGCGGGGAGTGCACAAAAAATTGGTAGGGACACAGCTGAGACAGCTGACCCCAACTGACCAGAGGGATATCCGTATCATACAGCATCATGTTCATCTCAGGGAAAAGAAGAAGGAAGAGAAGAGCATTTGGAGTTATGCAGTCTGTTACCAAGTATGTGTTACGCATGATGGAGCCCTGCTTTCCTGAGAATGGTTAAACACCTAAGCTCATGGGAAGTAGTGAATGAATTCTGTATTTTGCTTTGCCTATTAAGCTATCCTTATCTCAACCCACGGATTTTTTCACTTTTACCCGTCCATTTCTTTCCCCCATCCCAGGTGTGAGCGAGTGACTGGTCGCTCACCAAGGTCAACTCACAATACAGGCAAAATGGGATTTTGCAAATGGTAAAGATGCAAACCTCAGCACGTTGCAGACAGTAGGTGAAAATATGACAGCTTGATGAGGCAATGTGTAGGGCAAGGGAGAGCAGGAAGGAACAAAGAGGGAAAAGGCAGAAAGGCCTATAAACAGTCAGTCAACACACTCATCACTGCAAGCCTAGTCTATCTTCTCACTGCCTCTCCTTCAGCTTTCTCTTGAGCATTTGCATCTCCATGAACAAAAGATTCATTGCTCCCTTAACATCAATACCCCTTGAAAAAAAAAACAACAAACAATCAAAAACCCAGCACTTCTGATCATAACAAGTTACATTCTAGAAGAAACTCTCAGTCTCATTTGGCAGCACAGACTCAATCACTAAAACAATCAAAGGCTATATGGAACATGCCAGGATAACAAATAAATCACACATGGAATGAGGAAAAGACCTCAGAAAATAACCAGGAGGTAGAAGCAGGGACAGTACTCCCATGAGTGAAATCTAGTCATGCTCTTGGCTGCTTGGCATGAGAGCCTAGATGCAATCTCACCATGTCTGACACCATGACGACCCAGGTTGTACAATGTTTTCTATCTGGAAAGGGAAAAAATGTGATCCACAGATAACTTGTTCTTTATTTCACACCAATTGCTGTGCTCACGCATGTCCTCATATGATATTGATTTTGTACATAGGGATTTTCACTGCCCACATTAACAACAGACTGTTTTGCTCATCCTCTCAGGCCAAGAGCTGAACAAAGAGTAAGCACAAAGAGAGCTACTGAGATATGTTGCAGCAAGTCTAATCAAAAGATTTCTCCTGGAACAGAATTCAGTTCCATACCACTTCAGGAGGGCTGCACATATTTGTCCAGGCAAATATCACTCTGGCAACCCTCCAGAAGGCTCTCCTGTTTCATGGAGGTATGATAGCTTGCTGAGAGATCCCTGAGCTTGGATTACGTTGCTCAATACTGAATAACACAACAGCAACTCCAGAGGTGAATTCTAACTTTAGTTTCTTGAGGAGACCGAAGTATTTAATTAAGTGTGCTTTTGGGATGCTTTGAGGTGTGGGTAAGGCAAATTTCAGTTTTGCTCCTCCTAAGACTAAGATATACCAACACTCCCCAGCATTGTGTCTTTCATAGCATATAACTCTTCAAAAAAATTGCTGTCTGGATGAGGAGGTATTTTGAATACTTTCATAAATATTGAAATAATGTCCATCTGTTTGCTACATCTAACAGTGTCTTACATCAAAATACTCCAGCAACTCATGAAAGATTTCCGACTTCATGAAAGAGGCCTCAGGTTGGAAAATGACCAAGATTCCAAAAGACTCAGGAAATTGCTGGAATAAAATACTGAAGTGAAACCTCCTCATGGAGCAAGATGAAGTGGACAATTCTTTTATGTACAATATCTGTAAAGAGAGAAAAAAAATTAAAACAAAAATCCACCTTAAAGCAGAAAAAAAACCCTTAAAAATTACATCTTTTAAAGATGCCACCATGAGAACAATGCTTCTGCCACTTCTGACAGAAAGGTAACTAGACAATTTAAATCCTTGAGGGTCTGTGAAGCATTAATAGTTTATGAAAGATGATACCAAAAAGTAAATATATAGTGTATAGTGTATATATATATATATACACACATATATATATACATATATATATATATACATATATATAATAATGCTTCACCCATTATTTAAATCTTCCTTGGGAAATTCTTAGCCTCTGCACTAAACCACAACAAACAGATGTTCTCAGGAAAATCATAGAGAGTTATAAAAATAGGATATAAAGCCCTGCATAGACTTCTGCTAGAAAGAAAGTATCGTTTCTATGGCTAGAAACACTAGCTGTATAAAAAGCATTTTAGTATTAGACTCAGTGTAAGACAGCATCCAAAGGAAAAAAAAAAACCAAACCCCAAAAAACACACCAGTAAATTCCAATTTCTCTGCTAGAAGCTAGAGGCTTTAAGACGTTCAAAAATAGTATCTCAAAATAATAATAAAAATTAATAACAACTTCAAAACAAAGACAAGAAGACAATACACATGATTAGTGAGTCTGAGTATTCAGCTTGAGACTCTTAAAAGGGCCTGACTTATTTTTTCTTCCCCAAATGCCCAGCACCTGAATCTTACTGCCTAAAAATATAAATATCCGAAGTCCTCAGGTACAGTACAATAGCTTTCAGACAGACAAAACAGAAGATATGGTATTCTGCATTCTGCTGAAACTAAGTATGGCAAACATCCCTGCTTAACTGGAGTTCACAAGCAGAGCTGTTGAACTTACTGCACAATGCTTTTGTAGGATTGACCTGCTGTCCAGCAAGCAGCTGCTGCAGCTTCTTGATGTCTATGCATGCTTCAGCCATACTTTCCAGATCTCTGCTTTGAACAGAACTTTGACATCCATCTTCTGAAGCTAAAAGCATAAGGACACAACATATAGTCCAAATACAAAAAGCTGTTTCAACACCCATAAGGACACACCTGAAAACTGCTGAAGTGCTGGCACTCAAATGGCTTGTTTTTCAGAACAGTGCAAGGAAAAGAAATCCCAGTTTTCCTACCAAACTGTCAGGAATAATGGAAGAGATTCCCCACCACCACCCCAAACATGAAACAGACACTCCACTGCCTACTTTTTTTTTTTTAAGATTTCATTTGAAGATTTCAAAGTACTTGATGCTATATTCTAATGACTAAAGGTAAGTACTATTATAAGCAACACACTTAAGTAAGGAGATCAGATGGACACAAGAGGTAACAGGGAAACTTACCCCAGGGAGGATTTCCCAAGTCTTTAAAATGTGTTGTTACAGATACTAAGTCAGTTTCTATTTTCAAGTTCATTTCACCACTCAAGTTTGCTTCAATCACCTGCAATCAATCTCAATTTTAGGCAACCCACTTTCACACTGCAGAATTACAGAAGAATACAGTTTGGTTTTGTTCAAATACAAGCTTCCAGGAGTACTTCAGTGCAAGTCAAACATACTTTCTGAAAACAGTTTGAACATTTGAATGTTCAGCTATAAAATGCATTTCCCATCATTCCCATGTGAATTACTCTAGACCAAACTTCCAGAAGTTATGAAAAGAAAGCAATTTAATTGCTCTCCAGTACTTTTAGAACAAATATTAGCTTTGGGAAGTCCATGTTCTGAGGAAAAGGCTTCAGAAATAAGAGACTGAAGCTGAAGAAATGCAAAGATTCCTAATTTCCATTCAGTTTTTCAACAAATAGAAAAGCACCAAGAGAGTCTATATGACATACACAGAAAACTGGATGTACCAGGAGCTGACAGTGTTGCTTTCAAGAATTTAAAACAGACAACAGCTGGATGAGATCAGTAACTCCAAGAGGAATTTGAACTAACAGAAATCCTGGAAAAGTGCTAAAAGCTTTCAAATTCCATCCTGAAAGCTGGAAGGAGGAATTTGAAGGAAACTATACATGATCTTACACAAATCCCAAGCAGATCAGAGGACTCCTAAAGTACAACCTAGCACTTTGTTTCTGTGATTAGATGAATTCTCAGTAAGTAAAAAAAAAAAAAAAAAAAAGACATGTACTGCAACCAGAATCTTGTATACAGTGGAGATATCAAGCTCCCAAATAATGGACAAGTACTATCAGAAATTGCTTCTAAGGGCATTTTGAAGCACTGATCTTGACCAGTTTTATTACCAGGATGCATCCTGCAAAAATAATTATTTGTCACACAATATTTTTGTTCTCTAACAGCATGAAAGCAAGGCACTTAGTATAAGTTCAATCCCATCATACTACCCTGTGTGAGAAAAGAGCCTCAGCTCTAGAAACAAAAGCACTGTGCTCAATTTTGCGCTCACTGTGCTCAATGTCCACCAAGGACATAGGGGCAGGAAAGAATGCAAAAACTAAGCCCCCAAAATATCTCACAAAAGAAAAGAGTTTGACATGTATTTGCAGGATGACTGCCATTTGCCAAATTGCCAGTAACCCAGGGTAATCTCTCAACTCTTCCAAGTCTTGAAAAACTGAGACTGTTCCAATTTCAGAATTCTCAGTTAACAGAAAATTTCCTATTTATTAGAATTATTACGAACAGCATCAAACCCAAACTATTCCAAAGCTCTACACTTACTTACTAACTTTCATGTCAATCAACTATGGTGACTGTGAGCAAAAACAACTGAATAAAAAACCAAAGCCCTTTTCTGTCCAACTGCAGAGGGCTTCTTTCAATTAAAAGGCCCACCAGCACTCTAGAAATACAGGGCAGACTGCAAACCCAACATGTCAGTCTAAAGCACAATGTGACATCCTGGGGCTATTAGCCGAATTTCCTTTAAATCCTACATCGAGTTTACCTAAAGTTCATTCACAGACACCTAACACAACACTCACCTGATAGGCATTTCCTTAATGAAATAACCTGGAAAGCCTCCAGCTAGCTTCCTGAAGGACTGTCATTTCTTACCAGCTATAAAGAGTGACTTGTAGCAATACGATGCCATGTTCTTTCACAGATTTAGTACAAAGACCATCATTTACTGAGAAGCCCAGGAAAAGCTCTTAAGTGTAAATTCTAAAATAAATCCCATCATTCTTTTCAGTCTTTACACAGGCTTCAGGTGCCTTGATTTCAATGTCTAACTCATCTCAAAATAAGATTATGTGGCAGCACCAGTTTAGGCAACATGTTATGTCCCTCATGAAATAACATCTGTAGCATACGTGCTTTAAGTGCCTTAACTTACAATGAAATTGCTGAGATTCTTCATTCTTTCCACAACACTCTTCATTGTTTTCAGCACTGGAAGGTAAATACTGACCTAGGAATACATAAGAATTGCATTTACACAAGTATTTCAGATGTGATTGGGGTACATTTATTTCTGCTTTCAATTCTATCTTAGTTTGGACTGAGTTATCTATGGTTTTCAGGATGCACAATATCTGAAATCAGCAAATGTCTCAGGAACAGAGGAACTCTTTCCCATTATACCAACAGGCAATCATTCTAGCAATTGTTCCAGACATAATATTCCAAGTCTGTGTTCAAAATAGAAGCATGTTTTTGCATATCAGACTCTCACATGAACATCTGTGTTACTAAATAGTCAATCACAATAGTCAAAAAGGAAATAACAAGATTCCGATGATACTGCAGAAATTTCTGGAACTGCAGCAGTGTAAATCTGAAATAAAAGAACAAAATACTTCAAGTTTCTTCTTGTATGTCTTCAGAGTTTAAATACTCTTAGCTATAGAGGTAACAGACATCCATAACCTCAAATAGGTGCACATTTGTACAAGGACTTTTCCTTGCAACTCTGCTAAAAGTCAAAAAGGATATTGAGAGAATATATAAAAGGCAGAAGGAAACAAATATATCTTTAACTCTGCCAGATAGGCCATAAATTTCAGAAAGAACAGATTATCTGGGCCACTTGGCACCTGAACACCTGAAACAGTCTTCCTTTGCCATGAACATTACAGAAGCAGTTGGCAATCATCCACTCTGTTCCCATAGGCTCTGGGCTCTCGTCAGGATAGAAGCCATGTTCCATTCCCCTAAAAAACTGTAGCCTCCAGTCTTCCCTCTTTCCTTTCAACTCCTTTCCAAACCCCATCAGTAGCATACTCTGTAGCAATATCATTCCACTTGCAAACTCCCCTTTCAGTAGGGAATATAAAAACAGAGGCTTACATCAAAGTCTGGCACACTGGGCTCTCTGAAGTCATTCCACATTCTTCTGGGAATAACTCCCACAGGAATGTCATGTGTCACAATCCTACTGCTGCTTGATAAGGATGGCTTGAGGGGAAAAAGAGGATGCTCTTGCAGTTAAACACAAGACTGGAATTCTCAAATTAAATTTTTCAGACCCACTCTGGGAAATGCTATAACTACATGCCCTAGTTCCAGTTTTCCCTAGGTTCCTATCAATATGCTTTTAAGTGGGCTTCCCTTTTGAATGAGGAAGAGTTTATGATGTATCAGTCATCAGTGTATCAATAAGCTATCCTTAGAGCGGAAGAGGTGAATAAGTGGAGTTAGCAACAACAAAAGAATCAGAAGTCAGCATACAATATCAGGAAAACCAAAGGCAAAGCATAGAGCCAAACACTGAAACCTCCTTCACCTAGTGGCTTCAATGAAAAGGCAATAATCCATGGAAGATATAGAGGATAAAGGAATGGAGAAAAGTAGACATTTGAAAAAGTTGTTTCAATAGTATAGTTTTCTTTCTTCCTCCACCTCCTCCTTGCCTTTTGGAAAATACAAAACTGGCTCTGTATGCTACAAATCACGTAAAGAAAGGCTAGTGAAATGGAAAATGGCACAATGTTTCTTTCGTTTTCTAGAATTACACTGTATATTACCCTTTGATCTTAGCAAAAGCACTAAATTTTAAAGAACTTTTTCTTAAGAATGAATTGTGAAAGCATGGTTGCACTTACTAGCTCCACAGCAACTCTGAGACAAGGATAGTGTTTATTAGTCAACTTGATCTTCACCGCCTTAGCACTCTGGGAAGTTTTTAATGCTCTCGACAGGTTTTCAGGCATTAACTCTAAATAGATTTCATTGTGCTCTGCAGCTACTCCTTCCATCTGAAATTCATCGAAGAAATTCCCCTACAATTTTTGAAAGTTGGGAAATAAAGCAAACAAAAGGGGCAAGATTTATTTATCAGACCTTAAGCTTAGAACTGCATGGGTACAGCAGAAACTCCCCTCTGCCCGGCATCACCTGAGGAATCACAACAGGCTGCACAGCCATGAAGACTCATTGCTTTCAGCTAAACCAATTAATGTCCTCCCCTAACACCTAATTAGTCTGTTAGACAGTGAGTTATGCTTTCCCATTTCCAGTTTTGGGCAGGCCCATATGGGCCAGCATACACTGAAGCTTTACACTGAAGTGACAATCAAGGTAAAGGGAATATCCAACCTGAAACACCCGTGCAACCAGACAGACCTTGAGAGACCTGGCACATCGAAGGCAAGGGCTACAAGAATCGCCTCGTCCATCAAACCCAATTGCATGCTCTGGTTTTCAACATGTGGTTACTGAACTTCCCTGGGCTCACCTGGCTCAGCTCACACCACATACTGACGCCTCCATTTGCTACTTTATCGGAGAGGATGAAATACAGTTTGCAGACAGTAAGGCGCAGGATGCAGGTCTTGGCTAACTTGGCGATTGTGTTAATTATACCTGCCGGAGGGAGGGAGGGAAGGAGGACGTTACAGCGGTGATGGCTCCGTCCACCCCGGGCTCTGCAGGACAGAAAAACCTTCAGCTTTTACAAACGCAGCTCGTGCTGCTGCGCAACCTCTTTAACACCTCGAAGGCGAGGGAAAGCGCCTCATGCCACCTCCTCCCAGGAAAGGACTGCGATTCTCACTTCCCTGCCTCTTTCCTTTGTCCGAGAAAGGCAACCCCAGCCGCTCAGCGAGGCACTGCCGCCCTTCAGCCTGCCTCGTCATACTCACGGCTGAAGTGGTTTAGGCAGGCGAGATCCACGATCTTAGCCCGAAATCGCATGGCGGGGCGGGCCCTCCCGGACCCTCGCCGCTGCTACAGAAGGCGGTCAGGGAGAGAGAGACCTCACACAGAGCAGCTCCCCTTGGGAAACGGCCATTGCAGCCGCTCGCCGGATGTGCGGCGGGATTGGGCAGAGTCTGGCACAGGCGGGCCGGACTTCCTTCCGCTGCACTAGAGCTCGCAATCCGGGCTGAAAAGCTTGCGTCGAAAATGCCTTGGCAGCCTCCGGAACATATGTGAAAATTCGTCTGCATGGGTCACAGCCTCGGTGTCTCGAGAAATTTCTTTTTCAAATCCAAGGGAGCCCTTGCAGCAGACACTATCAACCCCTGGCAGGGGCCAAGCCGCGACACCGTCCCACATGACGCGGTGGTGAGGAAGGAAAGCAACAGTCGTGTTAGAAAGTGGAGCGAACAGAGCTTTGTGAGGGGCCTTTCCCACTGCCCCGTTGTTGGCCAGGCCACCCAGAAGAGGCTGGGCAAAAGTGTTTTGAGGAAGATAGTCTCTGTGAGACCGGGTACCTCATGTAGTCAGACTCTCAGATTAGTGCACGGCGCACAAGGGTTTATGCAAATGTTGGAATAGTTCAAGGAAATAGTGGAGGAAAACTGCTTTACTTGTCAGTGTGCAGCATGCCTGTTTCCTGTAGACGGTGTCGTTTGCCTTGATGGTTCTGGTTCCTTGCAGTCCTTCAAAACTACAGCATTTGCAGAAACAGTTTTCTAGTATTACTCTCTTTTGATCTGTCAGGATTGTCTGGTGTTCTTCTGTCACACTGCAAGTTTCCCAGAGCAGCTTAATTGCCTCTCTCACATTTAATTTTGAAATAGTCTTGGGATGCTGCTCACATGTCTTGATGCTCTCTTTCAATACAGTCATTATGAAGAAAATGAAAAGAAATAACCTTGGGTCTGCATAGTGACAGATACAGACAGTTTCTGGAGAGATTATTCTCTGCTTATATTGCTCTTAGGCCCTGTAAATTTTGTAGAAATAAGCTGATGTTTTTCCTCGAGAAACCGGTGCAGCAGGGTTTCTCATCTAGGATCCTGCCAACTATGCCAATTTGTCACAAATGTGTGGTTTAGGTTCATCATCAAAGGTATTAGCAAAAGTGGGGTTAAATATACATTTACGAAAGTGTAACATAACGTTCAGTGACAAGTTTCATTCCATCATGCATGAAACACACAAAGAAAAATCTTACTAGAATAATTTTAGAATGATTTACACAGAGACCAAAGACAAAAAAGAGTAAGGAAGACTCCTGCTGAATCACAAAGTTCAGAGTATACCCTCTTGCTTTCTAAACTTCTGATAGAGCTTAGGTGCAGCTAGGTCCAGTCTTAGCTTCAGAGTTGGACAATCGTTTATACCTAACAGAATTATCTCCAGCTTTTTCATTAAATACTGCTCCATTAGCCTTTTTTTTTTTTTTAATAATAATACATGGCTGCAGAAGATAAAGCTCTGATGGTGTGAAATCCCACACATTGCAATTTGCAGTTCGACACACTTTCCATCTTTCACAGATACAGTTGCAGATTGCTTTTAGTGAAATGATTGCTACGTGAAGGCTAAGCAGGATTTGTGGAAGGAAGGTTGATCTGATCCCTTTCAAGTTGTGGGTGGCATCCTGATACATGTGGATTGCATAAGGTTTAACAGATCCACATGATTTACCTTTTCTGCCTTTGACTGGTTTCCTGGCTTGACCCTGGCCAAACGCCAGGCACCCATGAAAGTCACTCACTCAGCCTCCCCTGCCACAGCTGGGCAGAGGAGAGAAAAAATTAACAAAGGGTTCATGAGTTGAGATATGGACTGGGAAAAGAAACTCCAAGGGCAAAACTGGCTTAACTTAGAGGTACAAAGTGGATTTATTACTAAAATCAGAGAAGGATAATGGGAAGTAAAATAAGTTCTTAAAAACACTTTTCCCCAGCCCCTCTTTCCTTCCCACCAACAGTACAGGGAGACAGAGTGTGGAGGTTTTTGGTCAGTTCACCACCTGAGATCTGCTGCTGCTCCTTCACCTGTGAAACTGTGGGGTCCCTCCCACGGGAGAAAGTTCTCTGAACTTCTCCAGCATGGATCCACTCTCATGAGCAGCAGTCCTCCCAAAACTGCTGCAATGTGAGTCCCTCCCATGGGCAGACACTCCTCCCAAAACTGCTGCGGCGTGGGTCACTCTTCCAGGGGTGCAGTCCTCCAAGGACAGGCTGCTCCAGCTTGGAAGCAGGGCCCCCCTCTATTCACTGGCTCTTCCATTGGATCACAGCCTCCTCCAGGCATCCACCTGCCCTGGCGTGGGCACCTCCCCCACAGGCTGTGGGTGGATCTCTGCATCCCCCGTGGATCCCCATGGGCTGCAGGGACACAGCTGCTTCACCATGGTCTTCACCATGGCCTGCAGAGGAATCTTGGCTCCAGCGCCTGGAGCACCTCCTCCCCCTCCTTCTTCACTGACCTTGGTGTCTCCATGTTGTTTCCTTCACATGTTCTCACCTCCTCCTCTCTGGCTGGAATTCAAACTGCGCCACCACTTTGTTTTGATTTTCTTCTTAAATATGTTATCACAGAGGCATTACCATCATCTCTCATTGGCCCAGCCTTGGCCAGTGGCATGGCTGTCTTCAGAACCATCAGGGATTGGCTCTGCCAGACATAGTGGAAGCTTCTAGCAGCTTTTCACAGAAGCCACCTCTGTGGTCCTCCGCTAACAAAACCTAGGCCATGCGAAACCAACACAGCTAGACAGAAGTTTGTTCTCTAGCTTGTTTTCTAGATATGGTCTGTTGTTAGCAATGGTTTATAACCTCTGAAGATTAAGCCACAATGAGAAGACAGACTTTATGTATACAAAAATTTCCAAAATTGCCCTAAATAATAAAGAACAGGGAATTAATAACAAAGATGGGCATCAGAAATAAATTATGATATGCCACATATACACCCAGAAGTCTAAAGGGAAAAAAAAAAAGGTTTTATATTGCTCTATGCTTTCATCACAGTTGACTGACAGGCTCTACTTTGGAGGTTCAGGCCAGACAAGAGCAAT
The DNA here is from genome assembly GCA_017589585.1 of Phylloscopus whistleri. Taxonomy (NCBI): domain Eukaryota; kingdom Metazoa; phylum Chordata; class Aves; order Passeriformes; family Phylloscopidae; genus Phylloscopus; species Phylloscopus whistleri. Next base: position 2,831,736 of record JADMLD010000989.1, on the reverse strand, counting down.
TTATTACTATAGCTGTAGGAGAGAAGGTAGATGGACAGAGGTTCAGTTTTCTCTATCCATACTGGCTTAAAACAGAAGTGCTAGGGTAGATCACATTGACAGCAGATATAAACAGTTTAGTAGAGCCTTGATATGGCAGAGCAGCACTGACAGAGTAGGAAACTGTCACAGCAGTTGTACCCCTCTTCTCCTAATAACTCTGTGCTGTCTGTGGATCTTCTCAGCCTGTCACCCTCTTGCTTGTGACACTGCTATATCTGTTGTTAACTTTTGGACCTAGTGGGTACTGCTGCCACACAATTACTTGTGATCAAAGCCAATTTCTTCTCCTGTGTTTGCTTGGTTGATGTATTTTTTCCAATTTTTCTATTAGTTATTTACATAATAAATAGATTATATATGCATTTGAAACCACGAGTTCTATGTTTTTAAGCCCATCTAAGTAACTTTATAATTATTTAAGAAAGAAGGCATTCACACTGCTTAGGTTGCTTGATGGAGAGACGAAGTGAAAAAAATCTGAGAATGTCAACTCTGAGAAGCAGAGGGACACTGAACATACCACCACAGAAAATTAGTAGCTACTAGAAAGGGCTCTTTCTCTGTAAAACAGTTTTAACTGTACTATTAAGTCCTTTCCACATTAATTTGATCTATGAGTGGATATTATTGTAACTGATCATTTGGCTTGAAAAGTCTATGTGATTTGATCCCAGTCTGCTGAAGCTCAGCTCTGAACAGGTCTATATCACTGGACTGAAGAGGTAGTAAAATAGCATTTAAGGGGGTTTTTGGGCCATTATGGAAAACTTCAGTATTTTTATGTAAATTAATTGAACCACCACACACGGCTCCTACAGGAGGGCCAAGGTATCAGACCCAGCCAGCATGGTTTAGGATGGGTGGGTCGTGCTTGACCAACCTGATATCCTTTTATGACCAGGTGACCCAGCTGGTGGATGCTGGAAAGGCTGTGGATGTTGTCTACCTGGAATTCAGCAAAGCCTTTGATACCATCTCCCACAGCATACTCCTGGAAAAGCTGGCAGCCCACAGCTTGGACAGGTGCACCTTTCACTGGTTAAGAACTGTCTGGATGGCCAGGCCCAGAGGGTGGTGGTGAATGGTGCTGCATCCAGCTGGTGGCCAGTCACTAGTGGGGACAGTGCTGGGCCCACTGTTTAATATCTTAATTGATGATCTGGGTAAGGGAATTGAATCCACTATCAGTAAATTTGCAGATGACACCAAGCTGGGAGCATGTGTCGATCTGTTGGAGGATATGAGGACTCTGCAAAGGGAGCTGAACAGGCTGGATAGATGGGTCAAGTCCAATAACATGAAGTTTAACAAGTGCCAAGTTCTGCACTTTGGCCACAGCAACCCCCTGCAGTGCTACAGGCTGGTGACAGAGCGGCTGGACAGTGCCCAAGGGGAAAGGGACCTGGGGATACTGGTTGACAGCTGACTGAACATGAGCCAGCAGTGTGCCCTGGTGGCCAAGAAGGCCAATGGCATTCTGGCCTGTATCAGGAATAGCATGACCAGCAGGAGCAGGGAGGTCATTCTTCCCCTGTACTTGGCACTGGTGAGGCTGTAGCTTGAGTGCTGTATCCAGTGCTGGGCCTCTTTAGGAAGAATGTTGAGATTCTTGAATGCACCCAGAGAGCAATAAGGCGGGTGAAAGGCTTTGAACACAATCCCTGTGAGGAACAACTGAGGGAGCTGGGGTTGTTTAGCCTGGAGAAAAGGAGACTCAGAGGTGACCTTATCACTCTCTACAACTTCCTGAAAGGTGGTTGTAGTCAGGTGGGGGTTGGTCTCCCAGGCAACAACTGACAGAACCAGTGGAGAGACTCAAGCTGCGCCAAGAGAAGTTCAGGTTAGATGGCAGAAAGAAATTCCTCACTGAAAGAGTGATTGCACACTGGAATCGTCTGCCCAGGGAGGTGGTGGCATCACTGTCCCTGGACGTGTTTAAAAAAAGACTGGATATGGTACTTAGTGATTGATGAGGATGTGTTAGGTCATAGGTTGGACTAGATGATTTTAAAGGTCTTTTTCAACCTAGTTCATTCTGTGATTCTGTGATCACCAAAAGCTCTTTGGAGACAGGCTTGTGACTGCATGTGAATGTCAAGGAGATGAGTTGCACCAAGTACTGGGCTTTCTCCTACTTGATGCTTAAATGATGTCAGAATTCATTCTGTTCTGGTCAAAGCATGGCAACAAGATGCAGGTTTTATTTAGAAAACAGACCATTTTCAGTAGCAAACATTTAGACATTTCTGGGGTGATGTGGCAGAAGGAATTTGAGCCATCTGAGACTAAAATTCAAAATAATCAAAACCCAGGGCATTTGCATAAATATCACCCTTATTTTCTTTCTGCCTCCCATTACCTAGCTATTTGTTTCATTAAGCTTCAATATTTTTTTCAAAATTTTAACTGAAATAGTCCAAAAAGCCATTTCATAACGTGAGTTGCATTAAATTGAGTGTAATAGATGGGCGCAGAGCACCCAAAATCATTAACATTTCATGGATTTATAAACCCTTGAACAGTTATTAAACGAGGTTCAGAATTTTGCTAATCAAGACTTCAGCCTATCCAGGCCAGTAAAAGTGTCATTACAAAGCCCGTCTCTAAAGAAATCCTTCTTGCTAATTTGTCAGTCTTTTGAGAGTAGTCTCTGACTTTTCTTGAAGTGAATATAGGTATAGTGGGAAGAATGTAGGCTAAATGATGATAATCCAAAGTGTTTTAACTACCTAATTTCAGCTTCTTTATAATAGATCTTCAGACTTTCTTGGTTTCCACTCGTACATGCAGTTTCATCAATTAAAACAGAATACAGCAAGCCATTAGTCATTTCAAACTGGAAAACTTGCAACTGCTCTGTCTTATTCTAGTCTACAGTTGAAAAATCCTTTTTGTTCAAAACAGGCAGGTGAAAGCAGAAGCTATGGAAGACCACACATCAGTTTCAGTTCAGAGGGTTTGCTAAAATAACTAGAGCTTAATTTTAAGCAGTCTAGAGTCCAACCTCCTTTCATTTATGAAGACAAAGAAATAATTAATACTGAAAAAGATTTGCTACTATACCTAGAGAGGCAAAATCATCCTGGAAAATACCCTAGCAGTGTAACAGGTAGCCTAGCTAAAAGATGCTACTTTTTGTAGAAACAAAGTTATGTATGTCCAAAATTTGTATTCCAGCAAGGGATGACTGGTAAACAATCAAATAATTCTGCCAGTGTAACATGTTAGGATATAGACACTCTAAAAATAACTTTTAGTATGAAGTCAACTAAAAAAGAAAACCAGATAAATAAAATTTTCCCTAGAACAACTTATTCCAGCATCCTGTTCATCTACACACAGACAAAGTTACACTGCTCTCCAATATTTATGACAAGTTTCTTTTCCTGGAGTAAATACATATCAGGGATTTTTCAAATATCAAGTAATACAGTTATGAAATCAGAAGCCTATAGTCAGAATTACCCTTATAAAAAAACTATTATACATGTTTACTGTCTCCTGTATTTGAGTCAGGAGAACTGCTAGAGCTGAGTATTTTAATCTGACATGAATTTTGACTCAGCATTTTGTCTAGCCTTAGATTGTTGACATTAATATCTTAGCAGTTGAGACAGCTTTTCATGTCATGTTCAGGAATATGAGAAGGCATGGAGAAATTGAAAACTTGACCATTTCCTGATACACATAGTTTTGGACAAGCCACATGCTCAATATTCGTGTAAGAAGAAGAAAAAAAAAAAAAAAAAAAACCACCAAAACAAAACATAAAAAACCAACCCAAACAAACAAACAAACAAATAAACAAAAACAAACAAACAAAAAACCACCCCAAAAAAAGGCAGAAAAGCAAAAATCTGCAAATGATGATAGAAACCTGGAAATCCATGTTTTAATGGGATTTAAATCACTTTAGTATTTGAAACAGATATCAAGATGGATAAAGTAATCCATATACTGAGAATCACTAACCTTTATGGATATCAACATTTTACAGGTTTTTCAATATGGTAAATTTGTCACTTTGTGTGGGAGTTACAAGTATTTTTTAATGAGTGATGAGTGGTAAGTATTTAACAGAAGCAAACATCTTCAGGGTATTAATTATTCTCATTTGACTTACTCCAATACAGTTTGATTGGGCAGTAGAGAGGAACACAGAATTAAAATCAGTTTCATGTTTCCAGTACACACAAAAAAAATTCTTACAGTTACATAAGCAGAATATTTTTCATGAAAATAGTTTGAGGGTAGGTTGAATTTTTTTAAATTTGGTTCCAAATTAGTATAGCTGTACATTTTTTTGTCTTGGAAAATTCTGATATTTTCCCTGTGAGTCTCATCTACTTCAAATGCCAGTGTTTTATAAAAATTCTAAAGGAAATCGGTTTTTCTATTTGCTGTGAAGATTTTTGGCTGCAATATTTTTGCATCGAGACATGTGTGATCCTCTACTCACTTTGTTCCTTTCTTTCTTTATTTGTTCTATTTCCCATTTTGTTTAGTTTTCAGATTTATGATCAATACTTTTATTGTCAACTTGTGCTTTATTTTGTCCTTCTTCCACTTCAGATATTTTGTGCTCATTTTAGTGCATGAAGGGTGAATGAAGGTTACACATAAAATCCCCTAGGCCTTCACAATCACCAAAATGCCCAGGGTCCCAGACATCATACAGCTTCAACTTGAGGCAAATGGATTTATATTAAACCCTACTGGAAGCCTTCCTGATAGACATCTGTAGCAGTGCCTGCTGTGCACAGGTATCACCAATACTACTATGTTGTCCTCAGCTGGTGAAGGGGGGTCCGTAGGGCTTGGACCCCCAAGGAAAGCCGAGCCACCCCAGGAAAGTATCTCCTCTGAGACATCCCCTAGGGGGTCGAAGGCGCTCCTCTCAGCTGGGGGTTGCTAGCTCACAGGAAGGCAAGTATCCAGCTCTTAGTGATTTCAGCTCGTGATTCCAGCCTTTGCCTCCTGTGCAGCTTCGCTTTCCCCTTGTAGCCGGCTTCGGGTGTAGAGAGAGTGAGGGCCCGTCTCAGCAGATTCCACAGAAGCAGCTTTATTGTGGGGGCTTCCGCGAAGGGGGCTGAGGGAAAGACCCTGCTTGGGACGATTTTCTAGGGGGTTTTATAGGGGGCTAGGTGGGAGGGGGGAAGGGTACAAAACCAATCAGTTACAATGAATCTACATAAGATCCGAGGGTGTTTGTGGGAGTCCCTGGAAAGTTGCCCTGAGCTGGGGGTAGCCTTGTTATCTCAGGGTCTGGGTGGGGTTGCACAATATCTTAACTCCTCAGATAGGGCTGCCTCCAAGGCAAGGTCATTGGGGCTCCGCCCACCCCCACACTACTAGATTGTTTTTCATTGACTAAGTTGTCTGTGGTAAACTCACTGAGGTAAATTTGATGTCCCGAGTGCTAGCAGCTATAGCTGCAAATGAAATCAATGGCCACTTTGCTCTACACAGTTTCACCTCAGAGGAAAGAAACTCTCAGAGAGTGTCCTGATTTAGGGCAAATTTGGGAGGAAACCTCCAAAGGGGGTTCCTCTGGAAGGCAAACCCAAACGGCCCCTCCCCCTAGCCTGTCCTCAGAGAAAAGTAGAAAAAACTATTTATCTAACAAATAAATAATAATCCCACAAGCATAAAGAATGAATAATATGAAACAATAAAACCTCTTGCCGCTCCGACGAGAGATGGCAAACTGAGAAAGTCCTTGCCATCAGTGTAGCTCAGCTCACTCAGTCTCTCACCAGTCCCACTTCCTCTGGAGGTCCAAGCCCCGGCAGGCCGCAGGTGTGAGCCCTCACTTCTCCTCTGGGTTTTTCAGTCCAGAGCAAATTTAAACAGTCCCAAGAAAAAAGAAAAAACAAAAACAAAACAGTTCAGGGAACTTCTCTGCCTCAGCTAGCTAAAACTAACTAAAAGCACAGGAGATCTCTGTCTCGCTGCTGTCCATGCCTCAGACAAACGGCCGGAGGAAGGACATGTGGGAGTCAGGCAGTTTTCTTAAAACAAACTGTGTGCTGCTTCTTTCTCCCGCTTCGCTCCCAGAACCAGTTTTAAAGGTACAGAGCTTAATATACAGCACAAACAGAACAGACGACTGGGGATACAAGCATCATAAAGTCACCCCAGAACAGAGGGCTAGGAGACTGCACTGGTAGTTACACTTGGAAGAGGCACAAAAATCACAATGCATATCAGGATCACAAAACTCTGTCAGAAGTTACAGTAAGAATCTGCATTAGCAAAGCTCACCCCTTCATACGGGCACAACCATGGAGTGAAAATAGAAAATTTCAATAATTTTTTAAAGCTCCTTCCCAAGCCCCCAAAGCATACCAGAAACTTCAGAGAGATGTCCAGAACTGCAGTGTTATGGGCAATTCATTCAGTGAAATTACCTCAACAGGTAATTTCCTGCTGCCCCCCAAAACAGTATTTATATAAGCTAGAAACACAGTTAACTGTGTGTCCTAGGGTGACTTTATGATGCTTGTATCCCCAGTCATCTGTTCTGTTTGTGCTGTATATTGAATTCTATACCTTTACGACTGATTCTGAGACCAAAACAGGAAAAGAAGAAGTGTGGAGTTTGTTTTGAGAAAACTGCCTGATCCTACACATTCTCTCCTCCTGACAGTGTGTTCCTCTGAGGCACGGACAGTGGTAGAACAGAGATCTCCTGTGCTTTGAGTTGGTTTTACCTAGCTGAGGCAGAGAAGTTCCCTGGATTTTTGTTTGTTTGTTTTCTTTTTTCTTGGGACTGTTTAAAACTGCTCTGGACTGAAAAACCCAGAGGAGCACTGAGGGTTTGCACGTGCGGCCCACCGGGACCTGGACCTCTGGAAGGACTGGGACTGATAAGAGACTGAGTGAGCTGAGCTACACCCATGGCAAGGACTTTCTCAGTTTGCCATTTCTCTTTGGAGCGGCAAGAGGTTTTATTGTTTCATGTTATTCATTCTTTATGCTTGTGGGCATTTTATTTGTTAAATAAATAGTTTTTTCCACTTTTCTCTGAAGAAATTTTTTTCCCAGACCAGCTGGGGAGAGGGGCCTTTGCGTTTGCTTTCCAGGGGAACCCCCTTCAGAGATTTCCTCCCAAGTTTGCCCTAAACTAGGACACTATGTTATTTAAAAAGATCAACAAGAACACAATGGTGTTTGTCTCTTTTATTATGAAAAATACAAAACCAGAGTGCAGTGAAGCTATCATTAGAAACATGAACTTTTTTGAACCAACTCTCTATTTACATACACATCAGAATACACATCTGAGACACAACAGAATACACAATATATACAAGTTCAGAGATTTAATATCTCTGTTACTCCATACATGATGGCTACACAAAAGGTCAATTCCTACCTGCTTTCCACAAGTATTTTAAATTAAGTTTATGAGACAACTCAAGCAAAATAAAGCAGAATCTGGGGAATGTTCTACTATCTGAATGGTTACTATATAAAAATAGTATAAAATAATAGAGCCAGGTTTTAAAATCACTCTGAATATTCTGCCAATAGCCCATACTCCAAACTGATGTAGGTAAAAGAACGAAAACTGTTACTGATTTTTATTGTCATCAAACCAGAAATATCTCAGGAGTTCAAGATGCACTCATTTTCAGATCACTAATCAGCTACTAGGAAAAGTAAGTATTTTTGTTTATTTTTTAAAAACTCTTGACCTTGCTTTGCATGATCAGCCATTCTGATTAAAAACATGAAATACAAGAAGACATACCACTTTGTATGGTTTTTAACTGGAACCAACTACTGCTTAATTGGTAAGGCACTTCTTCCTTTAGATCAGTCCACTTCCCCACATTTTAGTTTAGCTCCATTTCACACAGAGAAGTGATTTCAGCTATGCCATCTGTGATAGCAGAAGGGATGCTGTTAAGAACCTTTGCTCTCCAAGCATGGATGGCCTCAACAATACCTTCTGGATTGCTTGAACCCAAGTCACATAGTGAATATACGGCTGCCAGCTGCACACCCCAAGGAACACCTGCAAAAAGTTAATGAAAATCAGCTTATAGAAACTTTGATAAGCAAGAATGTTTTGGGGAATCTTGAATCTGTAGAAACTATTATTCAAGAACTGAAAGTAAAACCATAACACAGAAAGATGACAACCTGCACACAAATTCCATAACATCTCATTTTATACTAGCAGTTTCCAATTTTCTCAATTTCACAACTTTTCAGTATTCAAAGGGCAAACAAGAGTTGAGAATCTAAGTGACTTTAGTTAACCATAATCAGACTTAAGAAAACAGTAAGGTTTACAATGAGTTTGAAACAAACATAGACATAGACTGTATACCACACACCACCAAGTTAGAAGAACTTGAGATTGCAAGGAAGAGAAGATATACAGGTGGTTCAACACAGCTCCCTAACATTAACAAATGCTTCACTGCAAAATATACTTAACATCCCGAGTAACTTAGCAATATGGATCTCTGCTGCAGCCTTGTTTCGTCTCATCAATATCTTGAACTGTCTTTCTCCCAGTACAACAATTCTGTTAGTAGTAAGCTTCAGCATAAATTGCTCAGGTAAAAGAATAGCTATTACTGCTCAAATTACAATCACCCTTCAAGTGATCTTAACTTGATTGCCCTTTAAGTATCTCTAATGCAGCTGGACATTAAACAGTCCAATTCCAAGATGTCTGAAACCATCTCAGAATTTTTCTGTCTCAAACAGAAGGTAATAGTGTTAATAACTCATTAACTTTGTAAGAGAAAGAGACTGAAACTGAAGACTGACCTGTTATGCACTAACGTAAACTGCAAAAGCAGGCTGTTTTGCCATATGTGCCTTAATTTATATTCTGGGATTGCAAAACTTCACACTGTGGATGTTACACTCAAGTTTCTCTAAAAAAACATTACCTTCCTCTTTTGCATGCTGTACAAACAGTCCAATTACTGAACTAATATTCTTCACTGCAGCAAGATAGCCTTCCTTCAAACCTATTTGTCCTAATCGACCTGAAAGAAAAAAAAGAGTTACTACATATCTGACTAGACAGTCAACTTCCCAGCTTTTATACTTCCCAACTGTCTGATACTTCTGTTGAAGTATCAACAGAAAATGCAAATTTTAGCTACAAAAAAGTAATTCCTGTTATCATGTTGTCTTGGGAAACAGTTGTCCTATTCCTTGTATAATAAAGACTCCAAAGCATTTTTCATCAGATTGGTTGAACCTCCCATAGGTTTACAATTTTTGAGCGTAAAATCCAGAAAGAATGCAATTTTTGTTTAATAAACAGTATCATATGGCCTACATACTGAAAATATTTCTTGAAACTCACACTGTATCTATTTACATCAAATGCCACCTAGATCCCCTCAAAAAATCTAACTTAAATTTATTATGGTATGAAGTTGCATTAAAAAACATATTTTATACTGCTGGAAAACATATGGCATGAAGCTGTGTCATGGGAAATTTAAGTTAGCTATTAGGAAAAAGTTCTTAATCCAGAGGGTGGTTAGGCACTGGAACAGGCTCCTCAGGGATCTGGTCACAGCATCAATCCTGTCTTGAGTTCAAGATGCATTAGGGACATGGTGTGATTCCTGGGGCTGGCCTGTGTAGGGTAGAAGCTGTACTTCAATGAACCTAGTAGGTTCCTTCCAACTCAGGATTTCTATGATTCTGTATGTGGCTACAGATGATTTCATTTTAAATACATAAAACATGTTGGTATTTTTTATCAGGAATCAATATAGCATCTCTTAAAACTGAAGTACTTGCTTTCTACAGGCTGATAAACAGAAAATATCTGCATAAAAATCCAATAAAATTCAAAAAAATTCCCTTTCCAGACAGGCCTGACACTTTCATAAGGACATACTTACACAAAGTAGAAGTTCAACCAAGAATTAGATTACTTACCAATTAGTCTGAGTGTTAATGCTATAACACTATCACGAATGGATTGAGCAGTTTCATGTCCCTTTCTCTTCTTTATCCAGTTATCCATAGAAGGCCAAAGCACTTTGCTGTGAAAGAAATGAATTTGAAAATCCCATAGTGCATGAAGGGGTGGTTATAGTATTCATACAACAATGAAAGCAAATTACTCTCTTGTTTATTACTAACTTTAGGTAGACTGACTTCACAAATGGATATGAAATCATGTTGCTTTCAAATATCATGCTGATATATTCTGTAAGTTTCTTATATGACTGAAAATTCAATTTGTATGTTACAGGTAGGATGTGATGCTTGTTTTTAAACCTAAAAGGACCCGAAGTAAGACTTTTTTAATCCTTAAAATTATGCTAATAGACCTAGTTACCTATTACCAGCACAACTCACAATCACCTTGGTATGGCTTTAATTAAAACTACATACGTTTCACTGAAGCTAATATGTATTAATTTTAAAAGTATTTCACCAAAAGTAACTTCTTTGCTATCTGAAAGTATGAAACTTGTATAGAAGAAAATGATGACTATAAGTATCACTTCTTATGTTATGTCACAGATAAACAAATGTCTACTAAGTCATGTAACTTCTATATAGAAAATCAAGGCTGTCAGGTGAGTGTAGGTATCAAAATGGAAGTCTTTCAAACAAGGTTAATTATGGTGGCAATCCATATCCTGGATTATAGCTTCAAAGAAATTTTAAGACATTGAATCTAAGTATTATAATTATTTTAGAATTAAAATCAGACTGAAATTAAGAAAATACACTAATGAGTATGGATATATTTCACTTTCAGCATTGAAGCAGTGTTATTTTCCTATCAGGAATCCCACCCTCATTTTCTACTGTGGGGGGAGGGAATTCAACAAGTAAGTCCAGAAGAAGAGAATCACTTTGCTTTACTGACAGACAATTCATCTCAAAATCTTATAGCTATTTTGAAAACAATTCTTTACTAGAACAGTTCTAACAGGGTTCATTTCTTAGGACAATACCATAAAATCCTACATTTCCTCATTGATCACTTGTTCTATCTTAAAATAATGCACACATACACAGTAGTCTAGGTCTCATCAGGCCGAAACATCCTCATTTCTAAATACCTAAGCAATATTTTATTATGTTAAAAGCCAAGTCATAATGAATTTGGGAAACAAAAAAGCCACCACCAAAACAAAATACAGAAAAACCACAAAGGAAAACATTTGAAAGAAGTGATTGCCACAATACCTTATAACGTTATCATGTGTCCAATCCCACTTCATGTAAGAGCAGAGTAGATCAACAGCAAATATATACTGCCAAGCATCTTCACTCAGATCTTCTCCATACTGCTCACTCAAGTGAAATTCTACTTTTGTACATGACTGCATTTCCAAAAGCAGGTTTGAGACCATAATACCAGCATCTAAAGATGAATTCTAAAATTTTGGAAGGTAATTATCTTAATGCACGAAAAGTTACCAGTCCAGAACCAAATTCTTTACAAATATTTGATACTGACTGTGTACAGCATCTTACACCATAAATCTAACTTCTGGGTTGAATTAACACAAACAAATAGAGTACATAAACCAAAACCATCAAGTACTAGTATTTTTCCTGACGCCTTTACTAAAAGGAGAGTTTTGGGGGAAAAATACCCAAAGAAAAACCACAGATCTCACACCCATTCTCTCATCTCAATCTACAATTTGGGCATTTTTGTTTCTTTCAATGCAACATTAAGGTAAGAAGAGTGTTTTTCCAGTGCAAGAAGATTAGTCTAATATTGTTCACTTTCTAAATAATTTTACAATTTGTTACTCTTTATTCTTCATTAGGGGCATATTTGCAAGCAAATACTTTCAATAACAGAGGTAAATAAACATGCCATGTGAAACCATTCTTCTAATTAAGTAGCTAGGGGAAGAAAGGAAATTAAAAACCAAACATTTTTTTAATATCTGACATATTAAGAAAAAATGTCTAGGCTTATCACATAAAAAGAATGGGTGCTTGGCAGATCTTCCTGGTACAAAACCTCATATAATTGGCAAGTTCTGCCATGGTGCAAGTCACTAAAATTACATGCTTTGACCAAGAAATAAATACCCATTCCATGTGAGTTTCCCTTTTGGAAGTAGAATAATCTTCTCCTAAAACTATATGTATAACAGACCATTAATCACAATTTGCTTGAAACTTTTACCTGTATTTCTACCCAAGTAAAACAGCTTACAGACAGGATGATGTCATCTCCTGTCTTCAATATAGAAAATTCTGAGGTCTTTCTCCCCAGCTGCAGCAGCTCTCATATTTCAGAGATCCATTAATAAAGCAGGTAGTGAGTGCACAAAGAATTAATATTTCCAGGAACATTTACTAGACATTATTATGTCCATCTCTACTGGCATGATACTAAAAGCAATAACCTAACAGAACAGAGAAGACAAATTCTTTGCTAAACAGAGGCTGCAGTAAAGCATAACTCTGAATATTAGAGCTTAATGTTGCATCACAACTGTGATTTATAGTAAAATCTAGATTCAATTCCATGCCAAATTAACTCACTCCTCCACTAAAGCAGGAGGTTTAGGGGGCTGTAATTTCAGTGATCATACAACACCGAAAGGCTATGATGACAGCAGTGAGACTACTGCATTCCTCAAGGCAGTTGTAGAGCAGCATGTTAGAGTAGGGAATAGATGAGCTATTGTCATGGTTTAGGAATGCTATTCTCCCAAATTAGTGCTCCCACTGAAACCAAGCACTGCTTGCTTCCCCCCTTCTCTCCCTTCTTCTTCTCTGCGGTAGGATGGAGAGAAGAATTTGAGGCACAAAATGTAAAGATCACAGGTTGAGATAAGAACAATTTACCGGAAACAGCAATGAGATAAGAAAACAAATGGTAACAGCAATAAATTATAGAGGGTACAAAAGAGAGACCAACAATTCAAACAGAAACAAAAATACCCAACCTCTCCCTCCACACTATGCTGGTCTGGAAGGGACTCATTCTCCCTGGAAGAGACTCCCTTCCCTACATCCCTGGTAATGATGTAAGGTAGTACAAAAAAAACCTCCAGGTCCTAGCCATGCCCCCCTTTTGGCTACTGCAAAAATTAACCCTGTCCTGACCAGAACTAGGACAGCTATGAATCAATATGATTTTGTTCACTTAATGTTTACAAAATTATTTTATTTCCAGGAAGCAAGCCAGGCATTAATATGGAGTTTTCAAAACTACGGGGTCCTAGCCTTTAAACAGACACACAAGCCTGTTACACAAACTCCTTTAGAAGCAAAGCACCTCTGGCTTTGCATCTGCATGATGCAAAATTGCTCCCAATGATTTCAAATTTTCCTCCTTGCAACATTCTTTTCAGGATGGTAATAAGTGCCTGCTGAATAGTGATAGAAATGAAATGATTTTGCCGAACAGCTCAATGACTTGAAGTCAGCTCTCATTGATCATTCTTCTGGTTTCACACCAACTGCTTATGAAATAAACTTGGGATTTTTTGTGAGAAACAAGTATTTACAGTCTACCTTGCAAAACAGTCATGAGTAAAAAGAGACAGGCTCATCTTGAAATTAACTGTAGTAATGTATTACCTGTTAAAGAGAGAACTACAAAAGATAAAACCAACACATATTTTAAAAAGCAACAATCCAAAGCAAAAGCAAAAAACATCTCAAAGAACAGTTCCACAGATGGAAAGGATTCCCTAGTCCTACAACACTAGTTAAAAGTTTAAAAACAACCTTTACTTTTAATGTTCAGTAGGTGGATTAGTATTTAACAGGGAAAACAAGAAAAGTACTGCATTCTAGTAGGGTCTCAACAACTAGGGGAAAAAGGCCTGAAGAGGCATTAGTTGCACAGTTATACAGCCTCCATGGGATATTCACACCTTTCATTAGAAAAGTAAGTTGTTTGATTTGATTCAGCCAGCCAAGTGACCAACGCAGACAAAAGCTGATACTGACAATGAAATCAGACATTACCTGCTCCCAGTTGAGATAAGCACTTAAACAGGCCAGCATCTCATTGCTTGCACTTCGCTGGACAACTAATTGCATAGCTTTGTTAATTGCACCTTGGAAGACAAATATGTCAGACCATACATTGGTGATAAATAAAATCAATTTTTCTGAGTCTGGAAAGTCTAAGGAAAAAAAGAAATAAGGAAGTAATTTTTTAACATTTCAAAACACAAAAATGTATCTTCAGGCATTAAAAGCTACTACATTCAGCAAGGAAAAAAGGTACAGAAGTCACATCACAACTGCAGCCTAAGGAAAGAGAGTCATACTAGCACATCACAGTCCTGAGACTAAATAAGAAGAAAAGATCCTAGAGAAAAGCCACACAAGAAACACCAGTAGAACCCCAACAAATCTTAAGCCACCTCCCCCATTGTAATTTCACTTCCTCCCCCTTCATCTTTCTTACTGCACTTTAGTTCACTAAGGAGAGTGGTCTTAGAGCATTGAAACTGGATTCTTTTAGGATTGAATTAGACTGGAAGATGCATTTCAACAACCTACCTAATATATTTTAGTCACAAATAAGCACTCTGATCACTGGACCAAACCAGAATTAGTTCAAAGAAAAAAATAATCTACAGTACTTGCTAATACCTTGCACCCTATGAATATATATATATATATATATATATATATATATATACATATATATATATAAAATAAAAAGCCTGCAAAGAACTTTCATACAATTCAAATCTGATATTGCTCAGCAGTTTTCCCAGATTTTATCAAAGAAATTACGTATTATGCAAGTTGTATGTGAGCATATATGAATGTTGCATGCTACTATTTGTACTTCCACAGATGTAAAAATTTGTGCTACTCCATATAATTGAAGAAACTTCATTCATTAAAGTAATTCAGAGCAAGTATCTGACAACTATCAGTTAGAGAGAACAGAGTTCCAGGCCATCAATGGGAAGACAAAAGATGCTTCTAAATACCAAAGCTGAGAGCTTCAAGGGAAAAGATAAAACATGAGTGTGTAGACTGTAAGCAATAACAAATACATTGGAATAAGTAAAAAAGTAGATATTACTTTCATGCATGAAATGCTATACTGGAATACATATGCCTGGAACACTATGCAAAAACCAATGAAATCTGAAAAGCTAAATGTACCTTTCCTCTTCACTTCAGCATAACTTCTACATTTTTTTGAAAGATCTTAAGAACTAGAAAGCATATCAAATCAAGAAGGTTTAATAAGCATAAAGAATTTAGACTTCAATGAAGTGTCTTGGATGGACCTTCTACTCTGAGGTAGCTCATCATGTGAAGAATTTACTTTTTTCTATCAGGGCTATTGGTGAACTAGAATTACAGACAACTTGAATTGCCTACCCAGGAATTTGAAACACTTATAAAATGCACTCTGTGATGAGTAAGAATTCAAGAGGCATCAAAAAAAGAAAAGTTAAAAAAAAAAAAAATAAAGGCAGGGAACATAGGAGAGGTAAAAGGAAAATTAACCAAGAAGGAAACATTTTATTTGTAGTCACTTAAAGCAGAGTACTGGAAAGGAGAACAGAACAAAAACAACAGTCGTCAAGACAATAGGTGATGTTAGTCTAAAGTAGGAATACTGACTGTTTATAGTGAATTTGGTAATTGTGTAGCTTGTGTTGTCATAATTCTGATGGGAATATGTGAAACTACATGAAAGAGGAAAGCCTAAAATAAATGCATAGTAATCAAATAAAACCAAACCAATTTTAAAAAGCCTAAACAGCACTTAAGATGTGTTTACAGCTGTTCCAATTCAAAACATAACTATAAAACCACAGAACAATGACAATAGAAACTTAAGCGATTCAATGTATAGAAGAGAAAATCATCTAATAAAAGTCTGCATTTAGCTATTAAAGTTTGGATCTTAGACAGAAAAAGAAAGGAAAAAAGGGGGAATGTTTAATATTTGCAAGAGCCCACAAAAAGAAAAAGCAGCAAGATAATGCAAAACAAAAGGCTTAATTATTATTTTAGATTAAGAAAATATATCTGACAAGTAATAGTTTCTAAGATGGTGCAGCATTAAAATTATTACCATGAAAGAAGTAAAAGTAGAGTTATAATGAACTGAAGGATAGAAAAACAGAGGGGAAAACAGGAATTTCAAAAAGAAACAAAACATTACACCCCCTCAAAAATGGTAATTAAGAACAAAACTAAATCACAAACCCTTTTAAGATTAAAAAAAAAAAAAGACAGGAATGTTTTATGAAAGCTAGTAAGTAATTGAAAGAATTTCAAGCTGTAGTACTTTGCACGTCAGTGTTCTTGAATTTTATTTTATTTTAATGTGAAACACAGATACCAGTATACTATTTTAAAACTTAGTGACCTTTAATCTTCCAAAACTAAGATTCTTAACTTAGCAATAGTATGTATGTATTACCTTTGTTCCTATGACCAAAAGGCAGGGGGGTAAAGGAAGGGAACCAAAATGGAAAAAACTTCTCAACCAAGCAAGAATTTGGATAACAGGAAATAAAAAGATTTTAAGGAGGACATATAAAAATACACTCATCAAGGTATTTTCCAGCTTCTGACACTATTTTAAATACCTGTTTTTAAATCACATTTCCTTTATGAATCAGTACCTACTCAATTAAAATAAGAAAATACTAATAGGCTAAAAGGACAAAATTCCCAGAAATCACATTATCATTTTGGAGATGGTGGGGAAATGAAAGCACAGAGTATCCTAAATGAAATATCTCCTTGGAAAAATAAGCAGACTACTTAAGAGCCCAGGTCACCACAAAACTACAGCCTATATGTGGTGGAACTATGAGAAGGGGAATTTCTTTTAAACCAGTTTATACTTCTGCATTACAGAAAAACGTTCTAAGGAAAACAACCCTTTAACAGGATTTCTGTTTTTACAAACATAATAATTCTGATACACTAAAGCAAAAAGACACACAGCATATTTAAGATATAAGGCCACTAAGCCACACTATACCTTCTTTAAGTAGGCTATAGCAGAAAAGGCGGGCTCTTTCCAAATCTCCCAACTGTCGACAAATTCCTGCATAGACTCGACACAGAGCCTGACTGAAATTGTAATTTGCGGCATTCTTCTGAGCCTTCAGCTTATTGAGAATAACATGCAGCAAGGATTCTGCTAAATGCTGTAAGACACAAAATATATTGTTAGACTGTTACATACTTAAGAATACTTGACAACACTGTAGTAGCATAACAAGTAAAAAGAACTACTATCTTATTTGCAAGAATACTGTCTGCATACATTTAAAAATGCAGGAAAGTAAATCAGAGGCAATCAGTGAAAGAAAAGAGGGAGGCGCGGACAACTTCCCAGAATAAACATGCCACAGATGAATGAAGAATAGGGCTACTATTGTTTGAATATAAATCGTTTAGTTATTAACAACAATCTTCCTCAAAAAACAAGGAGAATAATGACAAATACAAGGAACGAAGAGAGGAATAATGACAGGTAGAGCAACCCAAATAACCTAATCAGAGCCAATGTAAGCACCCTGACTTAACTACTTCCGAGGATGCCACAGAAGACAAACAGCCCACTGTCCAGGTGTGAAATTTACTAGGTAAGTTAACAGCAGTCTTTCCCCAGATCACTCTACACACTGCAGGACATTGGGAGGAGATGTTGCTGCCCATAGTAACATGGGACTCAATATGAAATGCAAGAAAAAAGAATACTGGGATTGTGCACACTGTACATGACTTACTAGGGGATGCTTAGAGGGAGACCTAAAAGTGCGGAGTAGAATGAGAGGTTTAGGAGCCAGGTGCTGGAGTTTAGACTGGGTACCTGTAGACAACAGGGATTCTGAGTGTTAGCTTTGGGAGGAACCAGAAGGTCTAAATCAGCTACCTGAAACACCATGAGTCTGAATGCCAGACACAAGCCCGGACCAGCTGCTGGAGGAATGTGTGTACACTTCTGTGTCTGTAAGTTTGTCAGTGCATGTGAGACAGGTGGCAAGAATATCAGCCATCTACTGGATCTACTGAGTGCCTAATGTTAGCTGCTGTGAGAATCCATATTGTCTGTACATATATGAATGTATTTTCCTCTACCAGGGTTTCAATTTGATTACCAGAGAAGGAAATAAGGGTAGGTGTGTACTGTACGCATGTCCCTCTACTAAGAGTACATACTTGGCCTTGCTACTGGCTAGACCTGAAAACACAAAGCTACAAGCCTTCCTTCTATGTAGTTACCATACTTGACAACTCCTAACAAAGATGACCTGACATCTTGGTAGCAACTTCTCAGGAGAACTTAATTACATTCAAGGACTGTAACAGGACAAAATGTTGGCATGTATCAGTTGGTGAATTGCTTTGCTGTAGACTACAAATTATCTACGAGAAAGATGGCAACAGAAGCAAAATTTTTGAACACTGATGCTAAGGAAGTTCTGAGAAATAAAATAAGGGAAGAATTTTCCAATAAAATTAAATTTAATAATCTGATGTAGAAAAGTAAAGGTAAGCATAGAACAAAGTTATATACCACAATATACAATGAAGTTTATATTTTTTAATTTAAAAAATGTAGTAATTTTGGAGGAACTCTTACAACTATTAATATTATTGACTTCCAAAAGCGCTGAAAAAATAAAGTGGTTTATGCATACATCAGAAAAGTATATGTATTTATAAATGCTGTTTTGCATCTTGAACACCACTGAACAGTAATTTCTTGTGCAGTTCTGTATTTTCTTACATTATACAAATTTAGATTTCTAATAACCTTTCAAGACTACACTTTGGCACAGGAGATTGCCAGAAGAATTAAGAATGCAAATACTACAAGCTTATACTCCTTCCACCTGCACAGAAGTGCTTATTAAACCATAAAATTTAAAATTATGCTACTTACCTTGTTTTTTATACCAAATTCATAGACAACTTCTCTCTCTTCATCTCTCATTACTGGAATCTTTGAGATATTACCAACATACACATGACCTTTAATAATTGGTAACAAATCAAAACAGGATTCAGCAACTTTCTTTAATGCCAAAGAAACTTTCTGGCAGTCAGGATCCTTCTTTACTGGTAGTGATTCTTCTAAATTGGAACTCTGTGATGAATCACTGATTTCATAGCTTTTACTGTGGAAAGCCTCCTGCATTTCAGAGATAGTATTTTTAGTATTTCTGACAGCAGTAATATCACTGGGCTCCATTCTTGGTGGTTCACTGTCCAGCCTCAGTCTTTTGGCACTTCTCGGCATAGATACCTGCAACAGTGTCCTTTTTTCAAGATGATTTGATGATCTTGAAAACAATTGCTGATTTTGCACACCTTTGTCTTCATCTTTGCTACGATCAGATTTCAAATTGCTCCCAGCTTTAACAAAAGCAGTTGATGCAGATGAAATTGCTTTGAATCCACCTGTTTGAGAAACAGGTCCTGGCAAATTTTGGCTGTCTGGAAAAGCACATCGGTTAAGCTGAATATTGCCTTTCAGAATGTTTAGTGTCCTTGCCCTTGCAGACAGCTCTGGATACATAGTGTCCAATATTTTCACAGAGTTCTCCTGAGGAGCATCTGGACCAGCACTAACTGCTGCAAAGAGAGGAAATCTTCCTGGAACGGGAAGTGCATGCTTTGGAATGGAAGTACAAAATTTCAAAGGTGAGGAGCGAATCCTTCTACCTACTGCCATTTCTGAGGGTGAGGGAGGAGAAAATAAAAGAGCAGATTTTACTGTTGGAGTATCTGTTATTGGAGACATGAGAGGAAGAATAGGAGTTTTGCATAGTGGGGATATCAGGCCATCAAGAGGGGAAAGCAAAGAGGATTGACTTGTAGAAGACATTACTGGGGACACAGTACAGGCAGTTTTTGGAGGAGTAGCAATCAGAGGCAGTAGCAAGGGGGGCAGAGGGGGACCTATCTCTTCTCTGATTTTATTTATCATCTCAGATGAGCATTTTGTTGCCACAGAAGTATTAGCATTTGCAAGAACTGGCTGAGTAACTTTAAGAGTCCTTGTTTTTCTTTTACCTTGAAACAGTCTCTTTGATAGCTTGGTATGCATTACTTGGGCAGCTGTCTTGGTAGAAAGAGTCAAGATTTCAGATGATTCTTGCTCTTTACACTTCAACTTATTGCTCTTTTTGAGAGCACAAGACTCTGATTCCACCATATGTAACTTCTCAAATACTGTCTTTTGTGGTTCAGAAAGCTGCCTAACTGTTTGACAACTGCACTTTATGTCAGAGAGGGTTGGATTTGGGAGATACTTGAGTAAAATTTTTTTTCTACCACTATCTATGATAACATCAGTGCTGCCTTCTCCTGTATTGCAAGCAGTGTAAGTTTGATTATTATATTCTTCAAACCCCGAGACCCCCATATCAACACTGTGTAATAAACTTTGTTTCCCATTTGACTGAAGTTTTGCAGAATCATTTTCTTCTAAAAAGCTGCCAAGTGATAACATTCTTGTATTTAATTTACTGTTTTTTACAGTGAGCCTGCAATTTTCTGATAATCTGTTTAACATCTTGCATAATGGTAACCTATTTTTTGAAGCATTTGGCATCACAGGGCTTTCTTTTGATGTTCCAGATTTTAATAGACTTTTCTTGTGGTGGCTGATGCATCCAGCTATGTTAGACTCCACCATGAGTTCATTAGCACTCTCACTATTTTCAGAAGTTACTAATATACATTCCTTTTTCCAAGAGGCTGAGTCTTCAGGATAACCCTCCCCAGTCACACTTGACCACTCATTTGCAGCATCTCCAGAGTTGTCTGGCTCACAGTGTGTATTCATATCCACTACAGTGCCTGCTTTTAGGTGATTAACTGTGAAAGTATTTCCTGGGTGCATCATTAAATGAAGCTCACATACATGGTAATCAGCATCAATAAATGCACCAGTTTCCAGAGCATCCACTGCAATTCTCCTGGAAACTCTCAGTTTGTTTCTGAACATTGGAACACATTCAGAACACTTCACATACTTAACTTTTTGTATAGAACAGTTTTTCTCTTCACAGTCATTGCTCTGTTCTGGCATATCAAAATCACTTTTACACCTTATTATGGCATTTTTCCCAGAACCCTCAAAACTATTCAGTTCTTTACTTTCTCCCCCACCTGTTAGTGAACCAGTTCTAGAAGGATCTGCTCTAACCTTCCACGTAGAAGTCCTGCATCCTGATTTTTGACAATCAAATTTTTGGAAGAGAAAATCATTCTTCTTGTAAGGGTTTGCATACACGACCTGTGATTTAACAGATGCCTGAGGTTCTTTATCTACTGACTGCTCCTTATCTGAAATTTTCACTTCATTTTTGTGTACATATTCTCTCTCAGGGCAGCCCAGTTCTTTGTCCATATTGACTTTTTCAGCAGACAGAATCTCAGCACCCTCTTCTAAGTTTTCAGAAGAACAGTTAAATGTACTACTCATAACAGAATTTTTATGTCCCTTATTTTCCCAAGTACAGGAAAAAGCAGCCCTTCCTCTGAAATTAGTTTCGAGGAAACCAACAGCTTTCTGAAGACTGAAATTTAGATCAGGTCTTTTGGATTCCAAGCCAATTCCCATGTGCACAGGAGAATTGGTTTCCTCATTTATATAGCATTTCTCCAAGTCCCTTTGAGTAGAAAAAGCCAAGCCACTTTCATAATCCATTTCTGAAGTAGGCTGGCAAATGACCTCTGAAATACTATTTTGCTTCACAACATTCTTTTCCCGCTTCAGTGAACTAGAACAAGTCTCAGTCACCAATTCCTTGCTTTGTTTATTTAATTTCCGTTCTATTTCATCACATTTAACATTTTCAGTTATCAAGAGCTGAGTCAGAGGTTTTGCAAACTGTTTCAGAGAAGTAGGATTACTTTCTACTATGACAGATTCAATACTACCCCCTCTTGCTAACAACTCACTGCTTTCCCCTCTGTAATCTTCTGGATTAACTTTGACTTCAGTCTCTAGTGATTCAAACACTCTAAAGTTTTGAGATTTAGACTGCCCACATTCTAATGTATTACATAAGTTTTCAGATTGTTTTATTTCACCTTTCACTTCTGTAAAATCTAACACTGAGGATTCACACTTAGCTACACTGCTTTCTGCACCAATAATGAGTGCCGTCTTTGGTAGTGCAAGTATATTTTCCAAGTTTGACTTCCTTTGAGATAAATTACTATCATCTTCCTTGTGATGTGGTTTGCTTTGTAAATATACCCTCTCATTAATATCTACTAATTTTACATTTTCTGCACTATGTAGTAGCTCTGACAATTCAGCAACTTCTAGAACACTTCTTCTATTAAATTTCATAGCTAGCTCAACAGTTGGAGCTCTGGTTATATTAAAGTCTTCAATTTTGAGCTGTTCATCTTTTGGAAAGGCTGACAATAAAGTTCTGATTCCTTCCGTAGCAGATACAGGTAAGTAATGCCTAGAGACTTTAACAGTCTCTGGTTCACATTCTGTGTTCACTTTGTCTTTTGTTTGCATATGTTGTTTCTCCAGAATCTCTTCACTGTCATATTTTATTTCAGAGCACTGAGAGTGTGCAGAGATCTCAACAGCTCCAGCCATATTAATTAATTTGATTACATTTTTTGATTTATTTTCAACCACTTCATTTTCTATCCACATATCAGATTTTTCCTCAGCATCTTCTCTTTGAAGCACAATGCACTGCTCAGATAGCAAATGAGTAACACTTTGCAGAATAGATGCTTCTCTGAGAGTTTCTCTCTGTGCTACTAATTTCTCTCTCTCTGCATTCACTAATTCACCACATTTTTCATGTGTTCCCTCATTATCAACAGCTCTAATTAAGGTTACATTCTCCTCTGTTTGCTCTACCACACTACATTTTTCTATCTGATTCTGAGGCTTGAAACTTTGTAACATAAAATCTGCTGAAGAATTTCCCTCTTCACTGTCCATGTCCTCACCATCTCCTTTCTGTTCTTCCATGTCTTCTGATTTGTGTGCTGTTGCTCCAGTTAGTTCTCTGTTCTCAGTTTCCACATCCTCAGAATTCTCCTCCAAACAATCTTTGTTAGTTTCCATGTTTGTAATTAGAGTAGCATCTTCAGCTTGCTTTCTTTCAGCGTCTCTCTCTTCCTTGTTTGATATCTTTGGACTGATATGAACATTCTTTTCAGTCCAATTCAGATTAAGTGAGATTTCTGCATCAAAACCGTGCTCACATGATTTGCACTGTCTGTTACACTCATCACCAGGGCTGATTACATTATAACTTGGAGGCTGAACTTTGTCTTGTAAAATACCCTCCACTGCAGAAGTACTGCAATCATCTTCTTCATCACTGGAATCTCTCAACAACATATCCTTCAATTAAAAAAACAAAGTTAATAATCTAAACCCTAGTATCAGACTTACTTTTCTAAACGACTACGGTTAAGGCCCTGACGTACAGTGGTTTTGAGAGATTAAGGCTGGTCAACAAAATTACAACCTTCTCCATCACTGTTCTTCACAGTAAATGAAAGTACCTCTGTAAAAAGTAGGAGACATCTTTATCTACCTACTTGCATTCTAAAATTACTGGGAAAGAGCATTTGAGTAGCACTCAACCTTCAAGCTCTGGAATTTTGCTATGAAAGCCATGCTTATATTGAACACAAATTGGGAGTTTAAGTCTGCACCACTGGGAAATTATGACAGCAAGTTGAGACATAGGTGACTGTGTACTGGTTTTGGCTAGGATAGTTAATTTTCTTCACAGTAGCTACTGTGGGGGTATATTTTAGATTTGTGCTGAAAACGGTGTTAATAATATAGAGATGTTTTCATAATTGCTGAGTGCTGTTTGCACAGCATCAAGGGCTTTTCTGCTTCTCCTACTGCCACACTGGTGAGGGCACTGGGGGTACATGGAAGCTGGGAGGAGACACAGTTGGGCAGCTGACCGCAACGGACCAAAGAGACATCCCACACTGTTATGGCATCATGCTGAGCATATAAAGAGAGGGAAAGAAGGAAGGGTGGGACATTTGGAGTGATGACACTTATCTTCCCCAATCACCATTATGCATTATGGAGCCCTGCTGACTTGCCTGCTCAAATGAAAGAGTGAATGAATTCCTTATTCTGCTTTGCTTGTATGCATAGCTTTTCCTATTAAACTGTCATTATCTCAACCCACATGTTTTCTCACTTTTATTCTTCTGATTCTCCCCAGGATACTGCTGGTGGGGAAGTCAGCAAGTGGCTGTGTGGTACTTAGTTGTTGACTGGGGTTAAACCATGATACATCTACTTCTGAAGGGTATGTTTTTGCTCCCCTCCACAGGCAGTATGCTACAAGGTTAAAGAAGTATCCATATGGATCTAAAACCACAGAAACCCTTTCAGTGCACAAGTAACTAATACTGATTAAAAAAAAAAAAAAAGCCCAGGAATATAAAATCATGATTTGTTCAGTAACTTTAAGACCAAGTTAAGTGCCAAGTCAGACACATCCTGAAACTCACCCGTGTAGTCAGTGGTGAAAGCTGTACTGGAGAAAGTAGAGCAGGAAGAGGTCTGGCCCAATTCAATATATCCATCACATTTTCACCTGGGTCTCTCTGCTCCTGATCGGAGAAGCCTGAAGTGCTCTGCTCCCTGTCTGTCTGTAATATCACATCTACAGTTTTATCCTCACCACTGCGCAGATGTTCTTCAGTAGTCCTGTTTTCAGCATAATCATCTCCAAAAGGCTTAGTACTTGTTTGAAGAATCATTGCTGTTACAGAATTTTGCTTTACAGCACTTTCCACTGAAGAACACCAAGGTAGTGTTTTGCCATCACACTTCCTGATCTTTTGGTGGATTTGTACAGTGTCTAAGATAGAAAAATATTGTTAAGAATTTTCTGCGTCCCATTTTTGTTTACAGAGATAATACGTAATAGTAATAAAAATATAATACCATATTTTCAAGTGATGTTTCCAAAGAAGATCTTAGTCACTTTCAGAAATGCTTTCTTTATAGAGATGTGATGTTGTTATTCACAATTACTTTTTAATGAAAAAGGCATGTGTGTGTGTGCAAAGATGTTCTCCCCAAACACTTTCTGACTTTGATTATTAAAACATTCCCAATTTTTCCTATCAGGAAGGGTCATTCTTGGTAGGACTGAAGGTCCATATGTTTTATTTCAGTCTTTGTCCAGTAACTCACAGTCAGTAAAAGCAGGACAACCATGCACAGACATTCCCCACGCAGGCTATAATTCTCAGCTTAAAGCAACCTGCAGGTTTGAGCCAGCAGCTTTACTTCCAAGCAAGTTACAATTATACCATGCCATAAATACAAGGGAGCTCTTAGCTACATATGCATATTAAATCATAAACTAGAATGTTTTCTAGTTTATGATTTAATATGCATATGCTTTTGATTGATTGTTCTTTAAATCTGAATATTAAGTCTAATTACACAAGATTTTGTCTTTAAGATTATTTAGTCAGAGCCCTTAATAAGCACCACAACATATCCTATGCACAAATGTTGGTGTTTATGTGGGCCTCCACCTCTGATGGACTCCCACTGCATCACAATCACAGACCTCAATCACCTACACATCACTGGCATCACAGATGGTGGTTATCTTTGTCTTTTTTCCTCTATCTTTTTTCTTTCCAGTTTTCCTCTCTTACGGTGATCACACACTGCAGAACAACTATACACCTATTTCCAATCCATTACAGTGTTTTCCACTTACGTTTCAAAGCAGTTCTAATAAAATTTGTTGTTATATCAATTATTTAGCATTTTTCTACTTTAGTCCACCCCAAGGGATCCTTTAGCAACAAACCTGATCGCCCTGCCTCAAAGACAACTCACAACACCATCCCGCAGTAGAAAGAACAACACATGCATAAAATGGTTTTGACTAGAGAATGTACTGATTTAATTGGCACAACTTGCATTCTGTTGGGGAAAAAAAAATTGTGTGCTTCATTACTGCTGTCTGTGTTAATCCACCACTAGAACTTGCACAGATATTCCCAAAGCAACATCAATGGTAGTATCATATTCAAAAATATTAATTTAACTTGATAGGTCAAAATAATCTCCTCAGCAATCAAAAACTTCTAAGCACATTCTGATATATCAGCACCACTAAAGGAGTAAATTAGAAAAATTGATCAATAACCTTATTTCAAAGATCCATCTCAGTCACTTAATGTAGCAACTACATGTAAAAATCTCAGTTGCTGCACTGGACACCAGGAGGGAGAAACTGATCAGCCTGAAGGGCCCTAGCACACCATTTTCACCAAAGATAAGTAAGCTCTGCCATCTCCCTTTATATCTTGAAAGTATCACGATAATACATTGTTTTATAAAACCATTTACAAGTCACATAGAGCTTCCAGGATATTCTAAATTTTCTCAGGACAAACCTACATTCTTTTTACAATTTGAGTTCCATTAGATGATCCAAGGGAAAAGGAGATCCTTGACAAGCAGAAACAAAGAAAATAAGGAAAATTCAGAAGTTGGTTGTTTCTTACATTTTTTTCATGTTGTTTTGTGCCAACCATTTCAAAGCTCAACATTTTCCCCGCACTGAAGCTGGCAGCAACACAGTTACATATTTTGCCCTTATAAGAACTCCAAACAATTAGGAAGTTTACTTTTCACAGTGAACTACACTATAGTACTGAGTTATTAGGGACTTTACATCCTATCTATACTCTCAAAATCAGTTATGCACCTACATCAAGTCCAAGAATATTGATACATACCATTCATTTAAAAGTGTCCCCTGAAAAACAGATCAAAGATATAATTTCTGAAGAACTAAGAGATTCTCCCAATCTCTCTACTCATCCCTTTCCAACCCAGTCCCTGATAACTGCATTTCTTTAGAAATGAGATACTTTTCTGATAGTTAACCCATTTATCTGTAGGAAGAGTTGTCATAGCAATTTTTAAAGATTCAGCATAAGTAAGTTTCCTCATTCTAAGTGTCAACTCTCTGGCATCTCGGCCTGAACATCAGGTCCAGGAAAAGCCCTACTAATATTGAACCCATCTTACTGGAAGGATCCTCTCAAAGACCGTGTTTCACAAACAAATTTTACTTTATCCAGGGAATTGCACTCTTGTTCATCAAGTGACTCGGTGAAATGATTAAGTTTTCTCCTGAAATCTACAACGTGGAATCTAATTCATGTAGCTTCAAACCCTTACACTGCTGCCTTCTCTCACTTCTGAAAACATCATCAAAATCTATCATGTACAACTTGAAATACCTTCTTGATGCTGAGTGGAGAAAGAAGTAGAGATGAAATAAGTGATCCACTGATAACATTGGTTGCTTTGGTACTAAACAAACTCAATTTTACAACTTAAAACTTTACTCTTGATTGGGCACATTGCAAGGCAATTCACTGGTGCAAGTTGTTCTCTCCTCACTCCAAGGAACAAAGCAACTTTTTGAAACAAGCCTTGCGTTTTTTTCCTCTCAAGAACGACCAGATTAAAATGTGATATTTTATAAAAATAAATAACCTAGCCATAGAATCTCATCTGATTTACAGCAAAACCTCATCAGCACAGTGATTGCAGATGCCTGGCAGTAGCAACTGCACACTTCTCAAGAACAAACAGTGGTGCTTTTGTGAGAAAAAAATTCCTCCACAGAAACTTTTAATGCCCTGACAATGAGGCAGAATTTTTCAACCTGTTTCCAATTATGTGAATTTCAGGATGCTTCATACACTAACTATGCTTTGAGGCTACAGACAGTATTCTGTTTTCTGAGACAGTAAATCCACATATTTCATGATATGAAACAAAGAACTATGGTGAATACTGCATACCCAAAACTAAATATGCAATGCTACATTATGTTATATGTCAAGGTGTTATCTTGAGAGATTTTCATATGTTTTTCAAGACAGAAAAGAGGTCTGCTTCTCAAAGTACTCATGTGCTACAGACTTTAATCTCAAGACCATAAAATACACATATCCCTGGGGATTCAGTCTCATCTTTATGTTTTATATATAACACCACTGTGTTTATCTCCTTTTATCTGATATTAAAGCAGACAACTCCAGTGTACTCCTTTCCATCTCCGCATTTAAGATCTACATGCAGCTCGTCCCCTTATCCTGTATCCCCAGACAAAAAAGATGAGCAGATAAGATGGGTATAGCTCAGTAGTAAGCCAAATTTAGTTCAGAATCCAGTTACAGAATACCTCTTGAAGTGGCTTGGCTCCTCATAGACTTAGCATGTTCCTTCAGTTCATCTCACCATAACATATGAACAGAGCATGCTAGAGAACCCAAATTACCAAAATATTCAGCACTCAGCTGCAAGATTCTTCAAATGCTTCATTAAATGTTTGTTCACAATGTAGGTGATTCTATGCCCCAACTATATGAGATAAAGTTTTCCAAAGACTAAAAAGCCATCAATGTCTTATTAACCTTAGATTATGGCCTAAGATTACTGGTCTGATAATCAGATGCAGGTATTGTCAACTTTATTACTGGTAGATTTGTAACAATACTACCAAATGCCTTTAAATTAAGTTTAGCAAACCTCCATTATCCTATGAGACTTTCACAACAGCACATTTGGAAAGCTTCCTGAGTCTTCCAATTTTCATATATGAAGACATTCTTCAAGAAAACCATTCAAAGTATCAACTTTAGCAGAACAGAGAAGACACTGATCATAATGCAAAGCTTTGGGTATTTTACAGCACATTTGACTATACTAAGAATCTGTCATAAGGCTAGATGACTGTCATAAGGCTGAAAGGCCAGATCCAGGCAGCAGACGAACTGACATTCTCTGGAAAAGATACCACCATCAAACTCATCTGTTCTCTAATTTGAAACTATTATAATATGGGACAAGAAATCAGGGCAAACTCATTAAGATCCCTTTTTTCCTAGAAGATTGCACCTGTAAACAGAAGCACTTTGTTATTATGAATTCAAGGTAAAGGTCATTTCATAAGAGGCTGAATAACAAGACAGCTGTTCTAGGCTTGAAGAGGGGAAAAAACCAAACCGATAACAGAATGAAAGATGTATTTCTTTGAAATCGAACCATTCCAACAAAATCATGTTCTAGGCTTACAATTTTCTCCACACTGAAGTGGGCAGAAAGAAAGACTAGCTAGAAGAGACTGTTACAGATAATCAATTCCTTTTATGAAAGTACTGTCACTTCCTTGAGAAGATAAGAATAGACAAGATGGGACAGGACTTCTGAAATCCAAAGTTCCTCTTTTGGTGGATGGCAAAGGGATTACTCTGGAACCTGATATCCCTAAAATATTTCAAATTCTTCCGTTTCTTGGAGCTTGTTCTTGTCATTTGATTGACCCTTGATCAAGACATTACATTCAGAATTACAGAGGAAAAGTGTCTAGCTCAGTTTTGGAGCTGAAGCCATGTATATGCTCTATTAAACTCATGGAAGTAAAGCTGACTAACAGGTTTATGAACTGGTCCTTATATTTTGGCCCTCTTAAGTGGATTTCATTGGAACACATCTGAAGCCAGACTCATTGGGACCTATACTAGTAGCAAATTTTCTGACTTAACAGGTTCTCTGAAAAGTTTATCTTCAAAGCTCTTAATGCAGCTGGGTACCTATCCCAGGCAATATCTCTACACCTTTAGTTACACAAAAATCAAAGTAGTAGAGAAACTGAAAAAAACAATAAAGCGTAATAAAAACATTCCACAGACGCAACACAGAAATTAATGCAGTTTCAAGACACCTACTACTCTTGAGTGCAGAAAGAAAATATCTGCTGTGTAAAATCAAAGCAGTTCAAGTTTGCTGTGAATATGCAAGTGGACAACTACTAAGGTTATTTTCTATTATTATCTGAATATTACATTACAATAAAGAAAATGGAGGTAACAGCTTCTTAAACTTCATAATTCAACTACGTTACCACATATTTGTTTCAGACTAAAAAGAGCCCATATGCAACATCATTCACATTACATACTACAGAGTTTATAATGATCTAATTACATTTTAAACATGAGTTTTGACTACTTACAAACAGTAAAATAATTTGATTTCTCAATTGCAACAGCAAATTACAATAGCTTTTTATCAGAAGATAACAGAAGATATCAGATCTTCTTAAGAGAAGATCAAGTTTACTTACCCATTCAAATTAATATTTGAATTATTTTCAGATAAGTCTAATCACACATGTACTTGACCAGACAAACACTAAGGAAAGTATTTAAGTCTTTTAAAAGAGTGTTATGCAGTCACTATCCAACTGGAACCTACCTTCTGTAACAGTTAGTCTTCTTTTGTCAGACCATTCCTTATCCAAAACAGAAGCTGAAAGAAAATACCAATATTGCCTTTTGGTCAGAAAAAGAGAGCGTCAAGAAAATTTCAAAACTTTGCATGCCATTGTACCTAAGACAGAATCATTTCTCTCATTCTCACTTTTTCCTGTTGCACTGTCAATGCACATCCAGAGTTCTTCTAATAAGAGCTTCACTCTTCCTGTTAAAATAAGTAAATGGAAATATTTATTTATTTAAAATAAATTTATAAAAATGAACTAAGAAATTATGTTTATTTTACCCAGAACAGAGAAACGCCTACAACTAAATACAAAAAACCAGCAAGAACATTAAGATAAGGCACAAGCTCCAGTGAAAGAAAAATGCTAGATGCCATTTAGGGAATGGATCCTGTACTAGCCATGTCCATATAGCAGACTACAGGAACAGCTGGAGAATGCTTTCACTTTTCCTTTTTATAAGGAGTACTGCAAAAATTTATAGCAGCCTCCAGAATAAAATGTAAAGGAGATTCAAATGTAGCATTAGTGAAATTAAATAGCTCTGTAAAACAAATCAAGTTACGTGAACTTGGGAGAAAATTTTCTAGGAAGATTTGTATCACATTTATGCTCACTCAGTAATAATTCATCTTAGTTTTATCATGTAATAGCACCATGTATCTGAATTAATTACCAGGCCACAACACTAGGAGACTCTGTCTACATCCTAACAGCACTGCTGCTAGGTGATGTGAAACAACCTAGTTTCAGAGACAGAAGGGCAGGTTGAGAGAGAAGAAGAACCCAAAAACTCAGTAAAATACAGAAGCACCTCACTTACTTATGCCAAAACTATCATCAGATCCAACAATCCAGCAATCAGGAACTGAGACTGTTTTTGTGCAAATTCTGTAAGTCAAAGGCTATAGCAAACTGCTATTATTTTATGAAGAGGCATATTAAAAAAATCAACGTATAAGAGGAAAACCTGCCAAATTTTACTAAACAGCTAGTAAAAACACTAACATTTACTCATTACTTAGAAATCCTTGCTGCTATTTGAAGCTCAAATTAATGCTCAGATATTAATTTTCCTATTTTGCCATAGTTAAAAATCAAAGGATTAAACTGGGTACCAATTCAGTACAATCCAAAAGTAAAAAATATGCTAAGAGACACAGAAACTGACAAGGTGTGGCTTTTTCAAAAATTTAATTTCTGCAACCAACTTATTGCAAAGCAAGAAACAGAACAGTCAAGTTCTTTTGCCTCAAAACAGCCTTCAAAATATCCAAACAGCTCAAAAGCAGTAACAGCACTTTAAAAGATTGCAAAAAAAAATACAAGAAAAAAAAAATTGCCTGAAGTTTGGCCTCTGTACTTTAGAGGAAGTTATGAAGGAGTTTGCTCCATAACAATTAGATTCAGGTAATTTGTAGCATATATTTTAGATCATCAGAGGGAAAAAAGTCAGTAAGAAACAGCTATACCTCCTGTATTTCCACTTCATTTTCCAGGTCTCATGTAGAAATGTTAGCAGATTACTCTCCTATTTGGTCCTTTATGATTTCAGCAAGCTTCAGAGGGATTATTAATTTTTTTTTTCAGTGTTTGCATTCTCTTTTATAATTGCACATCAGCTGACTTCACACATGCACAGGGTAGACTAGTCATTTTTATGAATCAAGAGTTTTCCTTACTGAAAAACTGAAAATAGTAATCTATTACATTGGTCCTTCATCAGTGTAACCTACTTGTATCAACCATATCTGCTCTTATAGCACTTTGGCAGTATCCTCTGTTTCCAAAAATGCAACTCCAGTAGAACTGCAATACATTTGTAACAATTGGTTCCAGACAGAGAATGGACTTGCAAAAAGTCTTACCTTTGTCTATATCTGTTGCAAGATCTCCACTTGAACTCTGAGTTTCTGCATGTTTAACTAGTAAAAAGAGAAGTGGGAAGAAAATGTTCAAATGGAACAATACCACATACAAATTTGAAAGCATTCAAAGGTAAACACTTACGTTTTCTGTACTTCTTTTTAATTACACCATCAAGCTTTCCCTGTTAAAATTAAGAAGTACAGAATTTTTATGCCATACATATTTTTAGAGCATCAACTGCTAAAGACCATGAAATCTATATCAACACTTCAAAGATCATTCTTCAGCTGAAAAATTTCTCTCTTATGGTGAATTGCTATGTTTACATACTCAATATCCCCCCAAAAATGTAATTTTACTGTTTCAGCATCTATTACACTACTAGCTTCTTTCTTTCCCCCAAAAATACGAAAAAGTTTCACCTAAAGACAAGGAAAACCTTACTTGTGCTTTTTTTAGCTCCTTTTCAAGTCTTTTCTTTTCAGTTTTCAGTTGTCTGAAGTCCTGTGTATGCTTTGTTGCAGCCTCTTAAAAAAAGAATGAAAATTCAATTTAGAAACCACACTGTAAGAGGCCACTGATTTAAGTGGTGCTGGTAACTAGTTTGCAAATCAAATTGACAAAAAAAAAAAAGATAGTGTGAAATACAAATCTCCTGAGGTTATATTTCATTCAGACAACAACTCATCCATACAAGTATGTTGCCTTCTGCATAATTACTGTTTTGAACCACTGCAATATTTATTAGCTTTCTCAATTATATGCAAGAATGAAGATTGGGTCATTGTGTAATGATATTGTACTGTAGAACAATATACACCAAGTGAAAAAAGGACATAAAATTGAGGTGCAAAGATATTTTTACACATTTTATTCTCTTATTTAAATAACAGCTCCGGTTCAAAGATGAAAACACCATAGCCAGCTGCATTAAAAAGATACAGACAGCACTCAAGATTAATAGAGAAGAAGACTTTCTCTCTTAATGTCTAACAGACACCTCGGAAGAGTGCAGATGGGTGAAAATAGAGGCTACAGGGTAGGTGAGAACTTAATTTGAGGTTCCTAGGAAACTTCTCAGGAGACAGAGTCAGCTGAGAAAACTCCTGGGAGTTCAGCTTGATGACTTATATACAGATAGGAAAGAAAAGAAATGGAATTTTTCTGCTGATCGAATCAGTAGAGAGCCTATTAAAATAAAAGGTGTTAAAAAGGAACCTTGAGTGGTAGGCTAACAAAAAAAAGACATGGCAAAATTTCCTACTGACAAAAGATAGGTTTGAAATATTTAATGAACACAGAAAAAACCAAAACAGATAAAATAGTCACTGAAATTGGACCTAACACATACTCCCTCTCAATATTTTGTTCTAGTTCTGCCAGGATTTAAGGTTTTGGAGGGAAGTGTGTAAAAAAATTGGCTGTCCTCCAAAATTCTCATCAAAATAAACACCTTGTACCTGTACTTTACACTAAGGTTCAGGGGGTTTCTAACACCAAGATATGTCACTCAGTTCACTGTACTTTAAACTATGGTAAGCACAGCCAAAATATGTGTGATATAAATGCGAATATCTGCCCTGCCAATTGATGATAGAGCAAGTGAAGTCTCCAAAAGTCTTATGTATATCCATCCTCTACCAGTAAAACAAGAAAAACCAATGCCATGAAGCCAATGCTTTCTCCCCATGTAAAAACAAAGCAAGCAAACAAACTAACTAACCAAAATACAAGTGCCAGAATATTTAAAAATCAGAAAACATGCATCAGGACCACCATATACTTAAATATGAACATAAAAATGAAGAATCCTGCCAGGATTATTAGAACAACAGAGCACCATGCCCTATGAAAACAGGCTTGTTGAACTAGACTTAATTAGCCAGAGGGGAAAACAACAAATCTCAGAAAGAATCCAAGAACAGCTTTCCTGTACAAGGAGGTATCAAGAAGATGGAATGACACAGTTCACTGCTGTATGGTAGACATTAGGTATAAACTGAAACATGGGAGTTTCCAACTAGTTATAAGGAAAAACATGTTACTGAATCAAATTGCCTAGAGAGGCTGGTAAGACTCCATCCTTTGAAGTTTTCATGACCAGAAGTTCCCTTCCAACTTCATCTATGTCATGTGCCTAAGACACTCAGCAGAAAACATTCTGCAGGAGGGCTATGTAAATCAGAGACTAAGCACCCCACATGGTACTGGTCTGCCTTGCTCCTTGGGCATCAAAGTTAAGGTCACAATTCCTCTGGACAGAAAAGGAAAAAAGAGATTAAGTTACTGTACTATTGTCCTACTCAATGTAGAAAGTTACCTTCAAGTTTTTTCACTTTTGTTTCCAGTTTCCTTCTCCTGTTAAAAAGAACACATTGATAGATCATTTTTTTTAAATAAAATTATGTTGCATGAAAAGCCAGAAAAAAATAAATCTAGCCATTCAAAGAAAATACACCTCCTATACCCAGGACCTGTGAGACCGATGAGTCCCTGGAGTTGAAAAATTAAATTGGTGGCATGTTGCTGATATTCTCACACAAACAGCTGTATCTGTTACAGAGGCAAAGTTTGCTTTTAAGAGAGTCAATCCACTAAATATACCTTTAGCTACAACTTGGAATTAGAAACACAACCTCAGAAAACTGGCTTCTGTTTCTTGCATTTCTGTGATGTAATGCAGATAGGTTAGTTTTACTCCTTAAAAACAATCAGGCTTTGCTTACAATGAATATATAAGCAATGAGGTAATCAGGAATAGCCTTCGGGATGTCTTATGTCCCACAGCTTTTTGTTCAGAACATCCAGATGCTTTAGACTTGAGGTCAAACCAAAGGAAAAAATATTAAGCATCCCGAACAGTTTTGACTTCAGCACTTCCAACCCTACCTTAATATGTAAAACACACAGAACTGGAAAAAAATAGAAAAGTAAACAATTTTATTATTTTCTTCTGTTAAACTCCAATATCCCAGAAATTGTTTTTAAACTGTTGTGGTAAGTGAACAATTCTACCAGTGATCACTGATCACTTTCATGAAGCAGAACACAGTTCATCTATACCCCATATTAAAACCTGTTAATTGAGATTTACCATCTAAGCCTTTCTGGATGTTCGAACTTTAATTACCACTTCAGGCATTAACCAGAATATATACAAAAACCCACTCATAAATGGTATGATTGACCACCTTTTGCATGTTCAGTAGTCAAAGTATTTATACTATAAAGTAATAGACCAAGGATTCTGTGCCTTCTCAGCCTGAAGTGGTTCATACTTACTTTCCTATATGATGGCTTTGACGGTCAAGCCATAGGTGAGAATTTCAGCAAAATTTCTCATAAAACATCTTTACAAAAGAAAAAGGCGGAGGGCGGGGGGAGGAAGGAGGGAATTGTTCCTTTACCTCCTAAACAGGAGGTAAGAAACTTCTGTTTCTCTGTAGATTATCTTCAAGTGAATACACAGAAGTACTACATACACAATGCATGGACATTGGAAGCAAGATCAGTTGACACAGGAAGATCAGAGAGATGCTGTTTACCATTGCGGGGAGAAGACTCATGCAGTCAAAGCTCAATTAGAATTCAAGCTGAACAGTACTCTGAAGGACACAAAAAGGGCTTCTCAAAATATCTTAACAGCAAATGGAAGATCAGAAATAACATCAGTCCATTGCTTGATGAGGTTAGTCACATCACAAATAGGGATGCAAAGCAGAGATGTTTAATGCCTTCTTCACATCTGTCACCAACAACAGACCCTGGGATTCCCAGAAACCTGGAAGACCACAACTGGCTTGTTTAGCTTAGGAAAGAGAAGGCTAAGGGGTGACCTCATCACAGTTTACATCTTCCTCAGTGGGGGACAGTGGAGAGGAAGGTGCTGATCTCCTCTCTCTGGTGACCAGTGATAGGACAGAAGGAAATGCAATGAAGCTGCATGGTGGAAATTCAGATGGGACATTACGAAAAGGTTCTTCATGCTCCTCAGGGATGCAATCATTGACACCAAGCCTGTCAAGAGTTCCAGATGCACATGAATGACAGTCTTAGTCCTACAGCTTAGTTTTAAGTAGTGCTGCGAGAAGGGAATTGGACTCAATGATCCTCATAGGTACTTTTCAACTTGAGATAAAAAAACCTATGATACAAATAACTATGAATCTGAATAAACAAACAGACACTAAGTGCCAACATTATCATTGCAATAATATTTACAAATTAAATAATTACATTTACATATGTAGTACTATACTAATTTCATCAACACACAACTACGTGAAAAAAACAGATGTTAAATCTAGCAATTTACAAAAAGCAGTTTGCAGATGAGGTATTTGGGCAGAATTCTTCTTATGCTACCCATCTCAAGTTCCTATCTGATCTTTAAGATACATGCACAACTGCAGCTGACAGAATGCTATGCTAACGGAAGTTGTACTCCATGGGAATTGTCATCCTTGTAGAATATTCAACTAGACAGTCCTGAGCAAGTTAACTTTAACACTGGCTCTGAATGGCAGATTGGATCAAAGGACATGAGTGATAATTTCTAACCTAAGTTTTTTAACAGTAACTGTAGATTAACAGTAATTTTATGAAAAATTCACTATTACTCTGCTTCTGAAAAAATCCAGCTTTCAAATTCCTGAACTCATATGACCTACTGCTTAAAATGGCCTCAGTATCAGAGGTATACAGAACAGCTACAACATCACAGAATTGAGGCTGAGGTTGCAAGAATTCTCAGGAAGTTATCTTGTCCAACCCACGCTGCTCAAGCAGGGTCACCCACAGCTCACTGCCCAAGACCATTTCCAGATGGCTTTTGAATATTTCCAAGGATGGTGAGGTCACAAGCTCCCAGGGCAATCTATGGAAGTACTCAGTCATTTTCACAGCAAAAAGTGTCTCCTGATGTTCACAGGAAACATGAACTTCTTTGTCTTAGCCTGTGCCCATTGCCACTTGTTCTGACACTGGGGTTCAAGGACGTGAGCCTGGCTCTGTCTTCTTTACATGCTCCCTTCAGGCATTAGTAGACATTGACAATACCACCCATGAGTCTTTTTTTTCTCCAGACTTAGTAGTCCCAGTTCCCTCAGCCTTCTGTCAATGGAGAGCTGCTCCTATTCCTTAATCATCTTCATGGTCCTTCACTGAACTCACTCCCATACATCCACGTCTCTCTCTTGTATTGAGGAGTCCAGAACTAACACAGTACTTCAGGGGTGGTATCAGCAGTGCTGAGCAGAAGAGAAGTAGCACCTCTCTTAGCCTGCTGGAAAAACTTTGCTTATTGAAAACCAAGATACTGGTAGTCTTCTTTGCAACAAGTGTGTACCATTGGCTCCCATCATGAGAGCACCCCAAGCTGTGGTCCACCTAAGTGTCTCCCAGCATGTACTGGTGCATGTGACTGCTCCTCATCAGGTGCTGGGCTTCTCACTTCTACTGACCTTCTCAAGGTTTCTGTCAGCTCATTTCTTCAGCCTGTCAAGCTCGTGCTGGATAGCCCATTGGGCACACTTGTGTCAATGGCAAGCTTGCTGATAGTAGGCTCTGCCCCATCATGCAGATCACTAACAAGATGTTAAATTGCACTAGACCCACTGTGCAGCCATCACTGTCCCCTCCCAGGCTAGTATTATCTACTAGTCTCCAACTAGACTTTGCACAGTGTTCATCGCCGTACTCAAAGACCCAGCCATTCAGCCAGTTTTTGATCCACTATCTGCCCATCCAGCACCAGCCTACTGGGCTATGATGAAGCTGTTATGGGATATGGTGTCAGAGATCTTACTGATGGTCTGTCAGACCCTAGCCACTACTCTCCCCTGATCTAGCAGACATGTTCATTTATAAGGTCAGGGAAGCACAACTTCCCTTTGGTGAGGCCATGCTGTCTACCCTGAGCTTTTTGTCCTTCATGTGCCTGAAAATGAGTTCAAGGATGACCTGCTCCATCACCTTCCCAGGGATCAAGGTGTGGCTGACTGGCCTGTAGTTCCCTGGCTCCTCCTTCTTGAAGTTATGAGTGACAGACAGCGACAAACATTATATCTATACTGACCAAATAAACTGCCAACATATCAGAGTGGTCAGTTTCCTCTTAAGATGCAGTTAGTAATGGAGTTGCTGCTCTCTGCTGCTCTTAAGATAGAATGATGTGTTGAATATTTCATTAAAGTCACAGTACATTGAGTATGTGAAGTAAGTGCAAGCTGGCTGAAGAAATGACAACCTCCTCATACAGTCTTTTGAATAATAATGGCTTGCTGCTCTGCTTGTGAATACTGTATGTTTCAGAAGTCGCATAAAGATACTAGGGTATTTCTTTTGAGAAATGCTTCAGTCACTTGATCATCTCCATAGACCCTTTATTAGACTCTCTTCAGTATACCCATATCTCCTGTACAGAGAAGCCCAGAACTGGACACATTACTTCAAAGCATGGTCTCACTAGTACTGAGCAGATGGAACCAATCATTTCCTTTGACCCGCTGGTAGCACCAAAATAGCTTAGAAACACCAAAGTTAAAAAATTATAACCAGCTTACATGAAAGCAAGGAGTCACCAGCAGGAGTCCCACTGGGATGTGTGCAAGAACACATCAGAAATAAAAGCTGACTACAAAACCAGAAGGTTATTAGAATTCAAAGAGAGCAATCATTGCTTTTCATAAATGCAAAGTGATGCACATGAAGAAAAATAACCACAACTACCAATACTTTGCTATATATTAGCCGGTTCTCTTTTGAGAGCATGAGTACCTTCCCACACAATATTGAGAAGTCACAGTTCCCTGATATAGGTGATTCAAAGGATTAAAAAGCAATTAGACAAGTTCATTAGAGTATCCAACAGGAGCTGTAAGAGTTAACACACACATATGCTCTAAGCAAGGAAACCTCTGAGTGACTGTTTACTGGAAAAACAAACTTCGGGAACTATCAAGGCACAGCTTCAGAATATTCAGTATTATGGCAGCATAAATGACTTTTGCACTTTTGGTGCCAAATTCTTCCTGCTAATTTCCAAACATGGCAGACAGTTCACTATGAATTCCTGAGCTGTTAAATTAAAACAATTATTTTAAGGACTGATTTTAGTACAGACCACTTTGACAGTATCATTCCTATGGTGGCCTCAGAGACTTAACAGCAAAACTAAAATGGATGGCAATACCAAAAGCTGAGACTAAGAAGTATTTAAAACTGGAGAAATTAGAGCTGTTTTTCAATTTCATCCTGTTCTTCAAAACTTCGATTAAACAACCACATAAAGCCACTCCATAACAAGACAATAAATTAACACGGCACTCAAGAGTGTTTGCTACAAAACTTAAGATCATTCTTCCATCTACTCCCTGTTCTAAGAACCTGTAAGTACAAAAATTTTTGTGAAATGGAAAGCATAAGTAGATAAGGTACACTATCAAGTTAGGAAGAGGTAAGAGAAGCAAAGAAAGGTTGGGAAAAAAGGAAGCATCACTCACATAGCATCACTGTTTAATATTTCTTCTTTAATTTTAATATATTCCAGTTGACTCTCCCGATAAATCTTGAGAGAACTCTAAAGAAGGAAAGCACAGTTAAAATATGTCCGTATCGAGGGGAAAAAAAAAAGAGATGGCAGACACCTTACCTCTTCTACTGAAAACAGTGCCTGGCCAAAAAAGCATATTCAACAAGAAAAGAAGCAAGCTGGCAAGTCAGGTTATCCTCCTTCTTTAAAGGCAAAACTTATAACAAACACATAAATCTCTATATGTCTGTCTTTTGAGTACATACCTTCAACACCTAGCTAGATAGGAACTTGAAACTGAAGTCAAGATCTTAACTATTATACACCATATAATCCTATCTTTTCTGGAAAAGTGCCATCAGGACATCAGCTACTAATGCTTGCTGAGGGAAGAGGAATTACAAAACCATTCTAACACAGAACACTAACTAGGTACAGCAACAAGACAAATTAGTATCTTGCCTTATACCATCATGAAAAACCTACATGAAAGAAGGTATTTTCTTCAGAAATTACAATAATATCTAGAAAATACATACATGTAGGTAATTTGAACAATCTAAACCTTCTTTCCTGTAGACTGAATCTCAGTTAAGCAATGCGACAGAAATTAGGAATAAACTTAGGAAGCTAATGATGTAAAAACATATGTTCGATAAGGTAAAAGAAGCACAACACTATTCTGCACAGACCCTCTTTCTTCGCCCCATTTCACTAGTATAAGTTATATTCAATAATCTGACAAGATCAGAGCAGAAAACCAAAGGAGTCTGAATATTTCTCTCTCTCTCCTTCCTACCTTCCTTCATGAGGAAATAACTAAATAATCCAATCAAAAATTGTAAGAACTACAACATCCTAAACTCATTGTCTCTTCGAAACCTGAAGTAATTTAATTAATTTCACCACAGCTACCTGTCCCAATGAGCTGGAAATAAGAACAGAGCCCATTAACGTCAGCTTCATTAAGACCAGCATTAGATACATACATTTCCTTCAACAGAAAAAGTGAAAGGTATTTAAACCTTACAAGCACACCTTTTTTTCTTCCAACTCTGCCTTCAAGGAACCCAACTCTTCCTGGCACTTTTCCAGAGGCAGAATTTTCTGTAACATCTTCTCTACTTGGCAACGAAGAGCAGAGATCTCTCTGAAATAAGATGTGCAATTAAAAAAGAAGTTGTCAAAAACACAGATGCTTTGAAACACAGTATTCTGATTCTTCGATCAAGCATCTGAGTATTCTGCTTTTATCCTATGGAAAAAATACTGTAAGAGTACCCCAAAACTTTCGGAGTTTCAGTGTTCTCATTTTTCTACCCATTTAAAGAAAATCCAAAATCTGATTTAAAAA
The DNA here is from genome assembly GCA_017589585.1 of Phylloscopus whistleri. NCBI lineage: Eukaryota > Metazoa > Chordata > Aves > Passeriformes > Phylloscopidae > Phylloscopus > Phylloscopus whistleri. The sequence continues at coordinate 2,790,635 of JADMLD010000989.1, read as the reverse complement.
CACTACACTGAACCCAAAGCTAGACACAAGCATGTGCCACAGAAGTATGCTGTATGCTGCCTACACTAAAGTGCTAGTAATAAGTGTCTCTGCATACATACACATGTATGTGTATGTATGCACATGTGCATACATACAGTGCAGTAAAGTAAGGGCAGAGTCCAACTGCAGTGTTTTTCAGCAGGCAGGTTGGAGTCCATAAAAATAATATGCTGCCTCTTCCTCTATAATCACAGAGTAAGCAAGGGCACACAGAAACAACTCTTTAAGTCAAAATGCTTCACACAAATATGGATGCCCCAAATTGGCTTACACTTAACCACCATGAAAAGACGAGCTTCACATCTCCACTTGGTCACTTAAGACTATCACTAGCCCAGGGCCAGGAAAGAATCCCACACAGGTATTTCATGAAGAGGAAGAACAGATCTCTCTCCTAATCACACCTTTGCTAACTATGGCCTAGGAAGCATGGTAAAAATACCATACTAAAAGCACAACTTAGACCCATGGCTGTTGCTATGACACCATCAGACTCCTAAAACTAACCACAACACACAGAATATAGTAGTGTATCTTTAGTAAACAATATAAATCAAACTTACCGTTCAGCAAATTGAAGCTGTAATCTCTTGTTAAGGTAGAAATTAAAAACAGTTTATCAAATGTCCTTAAGTATATTTCAATCCAACTGCCACTTGCAAAAAAACCTCCCCAAGACTTGTAGAACTAAGTGTTTAATATGTGCCTTTCAATACATTTGAAGAATGAATAGGAAGAGCTTCTTCTGTTACATGAAAAAGATTAATTCCCAGCAACTCAGATTTCAAATAGACCACCTTAAACCATATACCAGAAACAAGCAGATCTTAAATGGATAGTTTTAATTACAAAGGCCTATTTTCTTTACAAAACCTACCCAGTTTGTTCTTTATTAGAGACATCATCTCATAACTTAAATAGAAAGCCTCAAGCCCTTTTATAAGAAATGTTTTAAGTATATTAATCCTGTAAGAATAAAAATAGAAAACTAAAGGATATCATTGCATTTCTGTTGATACTCTGTCAGCAAACGACTGTAAGAAAAGAAAAATTCCAGACATTACTTATTTTCTCACCTGATTTTGACAATCGTGTGTTAGGGTATCTTTCCTTTTGCTTTACTGATAAATAGAGAAAGTGTAAGATTGGTTTACATTTTCTGTTAGTAGTCAATATAAATGTTTTATTTCATTAAGCCATTTAAACCTCAAATCAAACTGCTTTAAGTAGAAAACAAAACAACTGGCAATTACATGAAGTTGTAGCCATTAACTAACAGCTTAAAAAATATTGCTTAAATATAGGACGCGATGAATACACTAGAACATATTTCCAAACTTGAAAGGATGTTCTCCTAAAAAAGAACACACATCTCAGAGAAATAGTTTGAAAGACCCTAAAAGGCTTTAATCTTTATTATTCTCCTAGCAGCCATAAAGGGTAACACTTACTCTGATGCAAGAGGGCCATGGGACAGCACCAAGGAAAGGTACTCTTTTCTTTCCTCAAACTTTGTTTTTTTAAGAACAGAAAGAAGAAATGACAAGAAAAAGCAATACCATGGGAGTTACCCCAAGACAAAGAGGGCTGCATTACTTTCTATTTCAATAGTTAAGAGTAATCCAGTAAAGCAAAAAAGAAAGGCTGAGCTGGAAGTAGTTAAAGAAGAGGCAGTTTCCACAAGAAATACATCCACTGGCAGAAAGAAGAGGGACACAAAGTTTAGAGGTCAGAAAAAAAAAATCATAACAGAGTAAAGGAGCTTTGAAAAAAGGTACTAGTTAAGAGACCCAGTGTGGGCTAGCTGAAATACTCTCTGGAAACAGAATGCAGGACTGGCATTTAGATTCACTAAAGCCAGATAGACGCATATCTAGGGAAGGGTACATAAGACACAAACCACTACATTTAGGAGACTCAGCATGGATATTAGGCCATAGTATGGAAGTATACATAACATATCTTGATACATTATTCTGTACAATCACATCTTGATGCGTTTTGAGAAGAATTGGAAGCAAGCACAGAAAAGAAAACAAACTGTAAGAAAGATTTCATAATCATACTGTTCTGAACAATGTTCAGCTTCACTTTTCATATTCTGATATTTAATCTCAACAGAATTTCAGAACTTAATGATCAGACTAAATTCTGCTGAAAAAGTTCACATACATCTGTACTCAACTTCCGGTTCTCATATTCTTCACTACAAAAAAATGAAATAAGCGAGCACAATTAAATGATTGAGAGATAAATAAATATAAAGATCTGCTTCTGCCTTAAATAAATAAATTAAATAAGTCTCTTCAGAGCTGGTTCTGCCTGTGCTTCTAATAATATTATAGGTACACAAAATAGGTCTGTTTACTGTCATTATACACAGATGTTTTACAGAATAATTTAGTCCTACAGTCTAGATTTAGGACATGTTTGTGAAGAATTTACTTTCATTTTGAGGAGCATTTAGTATAATGCATTAACAAATATCCACATTCCACAAATCATTATTTCCTGCATTGTTGTAAGTACTTAAGAACAATAAAACCCCAATAAACAAAAACGTGTGCAATTGTACTTACTCTCCATCAATCATTTTTTGCTTCAGTGCAATTAATGCAGCTACATATTCATTTATATTCTGTAAGGAAGAGTCTCAAGTCAGTAAAGAACTTACACCCCAAAAATCAGTACTGTAAATAACCCCTAATCTGATTGCTAATGTTATAGAAAATGCAATGAACTGTCTTATTTTTTTCAGTTCTCTTGGTGAACAAGTTACTAAATCACCCAAAGTACATTCATTTAAATATATGCAGAGAATGCAGACTCCACAAGGAAGTATGCATCTTTAAATGAGGCGTTACTACAAAAACTCTTCAATCTTTGCCTTTGCAATACATTCTATAATAAATTCATACAACTTTTTCCCTCAAAATCCAATCGATCTTCGGCAGAATATCAGCAATAAACATTAGCTCACTTGAGTCTACAGATTTTCCAATTTCTCATCCATGCTCATTCTAAGTGTGCCCTGTGGACTCTCAACAGGACCTTCTCTTCATTTAAAGGAGAAACAAAAATTACCCAAAGCGTAATACCCTAAAAATGGACGCTCGCTTAAGAGCCTTCAAGGAAATAAATCGTAAGTCCTTATACTTTGCACCGAAGCAAAGCCAAAAGGCCACGACTAGAAATTCCCTGACAGATGCCACTAGGCACACGGCAGAGACACGAGCTACTTTTTCATATTTTGCCTGGCTAAAGCTCGACACTGCTGCTACTTTTACAGTGCCCGTTTACCACGCACGCTATCCGCATTCCTGACGACGCAGGGAGCAGTGACTGTGGTACCGACACTTCCCAACCGTCAGCGGCCCAGCGCTGACCTACCTCGTCCGTGAGCAAAAAAAACCCCACTCCAGCGCCGCAGGGACGGCGGTCCGTGCCTACCTGCTGGAGAACACCGCAATTGGCGCAGGCCCCGCCAGCGGCCGCAGTCCCGGCCGGCGCCAGCGGCGTCTCCCCGGGCATCATCGTGCCCACGCCTCCGGCCGGCGCCGAGAGCAGTGCGTGTGCGCTGCTCCAATGCGTCACACGCCGCGCCACCGCCTTAGGAAGGACCCTGCTCGCTTTCGCCTCCTCAAGAATGATGTCCACTAATGCCTGACTAGTAGCAGAAGAAAAGACAGCAAAAAGTGCTCTCTGCAGATACTAAGTGCTGAAAGCAACTGGTGAACAGCGACTTAGCCCACTGAAAGGCACCGCTTCAGCAATGCCCTTCTAGCAGTACTATTATTTTATATTCTTTTAGCTGCGAGCACTTCTGGTACAGGAACTACTATGGTCCCGGCGCAGGCGCGGGATAGGGCAGCTTCTTTCACCTGGCGCGAGAGGCGGGACGGAGCCACTGCTGTGGCACCGTGTGCGGGGGGGGGGGCGGGTGGGGCCTGCGCGCACGGGAGCAGCTGCTCAGTGACTGCGCCCGCGGAGCCAGGTCGGGCAGAGCCGAGCTCCAGTGCAGCCGCAATCACCGAGCATTGGCTTCGGTGATCCGCGGCGAGCCTGAGGTGATACCGAAATCGGCCGGAAAATAAACTGTCACAAATTGAAGTATTAGAAAGCCGGCCTTCTTTATTACAGCGTTGGACACTTTGGGAGGATATCTCCTCTAATCGGATGTGTATCATGAAACTACAATAGGGCATTTATTCTATCATGATTATACATACTCATTACAACTTACTTCCTAGCTAATATATAACTATAGCTATATAACTTCCGGTTGGAAGTTCTTTTATGGTCCTAGACGGTTGTCTAAAGCGGTCTCTGAGGGTTGTACTCACTGAGTGTCCCAATATTACAGATGACCTTCCCTTGAACATTTTTTGGGCATGCGCTGTTACTTCTTGTTACATAACTGCCAAAAAATCCCACTGTATTTCTTATTCTCTATTTATCCACTGGTTCCAGCCATGTTTATTATCCTGTGCAAACTTTTACAATCTTTTATCTTTTTGTTTTGTTTGTTAGTGGATTTTTTGCTAGTTAGTTTTCAAGCTCTATTTAGGAACTTCCGGGAAACTGAAAATTTCTGTTCTCTGTGTTATCTTTCAGAGGCAAATCACCCTTGCCACCTTCTCTCTGCTCCCGTGCTGTAAAGCTAGAGCTGCCACCTAGACAAGGGCATGCATAGCTGATGCTATTCCCAGACACACCCTGCCCCTCTCCCCTAGTTTTTCAAACGGGAGCATACCAGTTCAGCTCAGTCAGACAGCATCTTCTGGGAACATAATACTCATGGCAAGCTCTTTATTTCATTCAAGCACTTTGTAAAGACTTTTAACGTTTAATATTTAGCACCGCTTGACTGCCTGCATTTACCACTTACACTGAGAAGACAAAGGACGCTACACAATTCAATATGAATCTAGCAAAAGCTGTTTATTGTGCTTCTAAACATTGTTTATATTTACTTCTTATCTTGGTTTACACAGTCACACATTATTTGATTGGTAGCTTTGCATTGTCCACGCATCTCTTGATTGGTAGCTCTATCCTGTTCATGATGCAAGGATGCATGTTTTTATTTGTCTAATTGGTTGATACTGTAAGCCTCATGTTACTCAGGTCGACATCCTCATGTCTGTCAGCAACTTTTCTGCTTCTTCTTTCTTCTTGCAACATCAGCTTTTTTATTCACAAAGATGACCTCGTTCTTTAGTTCCAGAAGATTAAGCTGGTTCTTTTATTACATGTCCATTTTCCTGTAAATATGACCCGACATTACATCTTTCTGTAGCGAATGAGCTAGGGAAGGACTTAATAGAATTACAGAGTGGTTTTGGCTTAAAAGGGACCTTAAAGATCATGTAGTTCCAAGGCCCCTGCCATGGGCAGGGACACACACTGCTAGACCAGGTTGCTTATGTGTTTCAGGCCATGCTTTCAATCACTTAGAGGCACAGAAATTAAAGTAGTAACTGCTTACTGTATTGAGCCACCCTGTATTACTGTTTGAGGTACGTAGCAATCATTCAGCATTTAGCAGACAGGACAGATGGTTGCACATAATGTGAATTAGTTTGTAATTTTTTTCTATTCAGCTTATGGTGTTGGACTTTATTCACTGAATGCTGCTGCTTATACTTCTAGTCTACCGAAACTTTCTCTGGCTTACAATTTTCCAGTTGCTTTTTCACTGTTGTCTTCCTTGTAGTTTGTACATATTCCTCAGGGGAATCAATATTCATTTCTAGTTCTGCAGACCATGTTAAATCTTCCTTCTGATGAACAGTACCTGGACCTTGATGAAGACGATGAAACTTGTAACTCCTGTATAAGTGCTCTGATGAAACACAGTGTTTCAGGCTTTCTCAATCTTTCTACTTTGAGAGCCTTACAATATAAAGTATAATAAAATACCCATTAGAATAGCAGTAGAGTTTAAGTGTCAGTGTCACTGGAATAAATTTACTTTCCGGGCTGAGTAAGTTTCCCATGTGAAGTACCCTTCTAAGGGAATGAAGCTGGCTACTACGCTTTTTATATTTGAGAATTTGGGACTGTAGTCAGATCAGGTAACAAGGCACTATATTAGGTGAGTTTCTTAAGGACAGCATTCTGCAGAAAGAAACAATGCTATATCTGAAAGTAATTAATACATGTTTTCAGAAGGATTCAATGTTTCTTGTAACTATTCATGCTTCAAGTGAAAATGTTACCAAAATTTTGCTTTAACATTAAAGATGTCCAAGTTTTCTAGTTGTTTAGGCTTCATAGAATCATAGAATCATTTAAGTAAGAAAAGACCTCCAAGATCATCAAGTTCAGTTTTTACCAACCTCTACCTTATCAACTAGGCCATGACATTAAGTTCTACATCCTATCTTTTCTTGAACACCTCCAGGGATTGGTGTCACTACTGCCTCCATGGGCAGCCCATTCCAATCATTAACAACCCTTTCTGTGAAGAAATTCTTCCTATGTCCAATTTAATCCTCCCCTGGCACAGCTCAAGGCTATGTCCTCTTGTCCTGTTGCTAGTTGCTGGGGAGAAAAGAGGGTGACCCTCACCTTGCTACAACCTCCTTTCAGGCAGTTTTAGAGAGCAATAAACCCCTGAGCCTTTTCTTCATGCTAATCAATCCAGCTCCTCAGCTGCTCCTCCATGGACTCCTGCTCTAAACTCTTCACCATTTTTTTGCTCTTCTCTGACACACCCCAGTACCTCAATGTCTTTCCTGAATTGAAGTGCTCAGAACTGGACACAATACACAAGGTACAGCCTCAACAATGTCAAGTACAGGATGGTGATCACTTCCCTAGTTCTGCTGGTCACTCTATTGCTAAAGCAGGTCAGGATGCCATTGGCCTTCTTGGCCATCTGGTCACATTGATAAATACATTTACAGACAGCTGTTGACTTACACTCCCACATCCTTTTCTCCTAGGCAGCTTTCCAGCCACTCTTCCCCCAGCCTGAACAGCTCCATGGGGTTGCTGTGACCCAAATGCTGGACCTGGTTTGCCTTGTTGAACCTCATACAATTGGTCTTGCCCCATCAATCCAGCCTGTCCAAATCCCTCTGCAGAGCTTTTCTACTATCCAGCAGCTCATACACTCCTGCCCAACAACTTAGTGTTGTCCATGGGTGGACAACTGACAGTGCACTTGATTCCCTCTTCCACATCATCAGTAAAGATATTAAACAGGGCTGGACCCTATACTGAGCCTCAGAGAACCCCACTAGTTGTCGCTGATGTTGGAGACAGGAATGCAACAAGAACACACTGAGTTGATGCAGCAACAGCCGAGGTTTATTGTTGGGCACCCCCCTTTTATAGGGGCTTCAAATGTCCCATGCTTACAAACATGATTGGTTAAGGGTCTTAACTCCACTGAGTTCACTGCCCAATGATATGGGTGCATTCATGATTCAAAGGGATTGGCTGAGGTCTCCTGTTTGAACTTGAATCTTGACCCATCATTATCATGTCTGGGGACTTATTTACTTCTATTCTCTAATGAACTAGGCTGGTTTAATTGGTGTCTGTTAGGCCAAATTATCTGTGCAGCTTACAGCCCAGCTGAAGCTGTCACAACTAGTGACCGGCCACCAACTGAATGTAGCACCACTCATCACATCTCTCTTAGCCCAGCCATCCAGCTAGTTTTTAACCCAGCAAAGAGTGAACCTGTCCGAGTCGTTGGCTGCCAGCTTCTCCAGGAGAATTTGTTGAGAGACAGTATCAAAGGCTTTGCTGAAGTCCAGGTAGACACATCCACAGCCTTTCCCCCATCCACTAGGTGCGCTATCTGGTCATAAAAGGAGATGAGTTTGGTCAAGCAAGATGTGCCTTTCCTAAACCCATCCTGACTGGGCCTGAGCCCTTGGTTGTCCTGTATGTGCCATGTCATTGCACTGAAGATTATCTGTTTCATAACCTCCGTGGACACCAAGCTCAGGCTGACAGGCCTGTAGTTCCCTGGATCCTCCTTCCAACACTTCCTGTGGATGGGCCATTGGCCAGCCTCCAGTCATTTAGGACCTCCCCAGTTAATAAGGTCTCATTATAAATGATAGAGAGAGGCTTGGCAAGCTTTTCTGCCAGCTCCCTCTGTACTCTTTTATGAAGTCCATCCAAACTCATAGGCTTATAAGTGTGTAAGTGGTTCAGCTGGTCACTAACTGCTTCCTTCTGGATTACAGGGGGGCTATTCTGCTCCCTGTTCCTGTCTACCAGCTCAGGGGGCTGGTTGCCTTGAGGATAACTGGTCTTACTATTAAAAACTGAAGCAAAGAAGGCCTTAAGTACTTCAGCCTTTATCTCATTCTTGGTTACAATGTTTGCTTCCATGTTCAATAAGGGATGGAGAACTTCCCTGGCCTTCCTTTTGTTTTTGATGTATTTGTAAAAAACATTTTTTATTATCTTTCACAGCAGTGCCCAAATTGAATTCTAACTGAGCTTTCACCTTTCTAGTTTTCTCTCTACATCTAATGACATCCTTGTACTCTTCCTGAGTTGCCTGCCCTTCTTTCCAAAGGCCGTAAACATTTTTTTCCTTGAGTTCCTGTGGAAACTCTGTTCAGCCAGGCCATTTTTTTTCCCCACCAGCTCATCTTTTAGCATATAGGGACAGCCTGCTCCTGCTTCTTTAAGATTTTTTTCTAAAAATGTGTCCATCCTCCCTGGACCCCTTTGTTATTGATTATTGTTTCCCAGGTGGCTTTGAATCAGTGTCTTGAACAGGCCAAAGTCTGCCCTGCGGAATTCTAAGGTAGAAGTTTTGCTTATTCCCTTCATTACTTCACCAAGAATTGAAAACTCATCTCATTTTGTGGTTCTTTGCCCAAGACAGCCTACAACCACTGCACTTCCCACGAACCTATCTCTGTAAACAGCAGGTCTAGAGGGGCACTGGCCCTGACAGGCTTGCTTACTAGCTGTGTCACGAAGTTCTCTTCCACACACTCCAGGGATCTCCTAGAAAGCCTTCTCTGTGCTGAGTTTCCAACAGATATTTGGCAAGTTTGGCAAGAACAAGGTCTAGGGATCTTGAAACATCAGCAAGCCTTTTATAGAATCTTCATCTGCCTCTTCATCCTGGTTGGTAGTCTGTAACAGACTTCCATCAGGATGCCTGCCTTCCCCCTGATTCTTACCTATATGCACTCAGCCTTGTTATCATTAGCTTTGAGCTCTTTACAGTTGAAACACTCCCTAATGTACACTTATTCTAAAAAAGGTCTTAAATTTTATTGCTTCGAACTCTGAATAAAAGGTAGAATTAGGCAAGTAAATTTATGAAAATTTTGTATTCCTTTATGCCACACTCCCATTCCTTCAGAACAAGAAAATGTTTTAAAACTGGTTTAACACACAGTACAAAAATGAGTTACTAAAACAATTTCCTTCAAAAACCTAAAATTTTAAAATTTTAGCGGAGTATGAAATAATAATTTAAATTGTAGGTTTTTTTAAAAAATTGTACTTAACTTGATTAGGCCAAGAAGGAGATTGTAGAATATGGAATTCCAGATTCTGCTTCATTATATCTCAAGTGATGACTACATCAGAGTTCAGAGAAGATGCATGAGGATGCCTGTGAAAGGGTAAATATGACCTAGAAGAGGAGGGTTATAAATCTGAAATTTAAAAAGTTTTGTGAGTTCAACTTATTCAGGGCTAAGATGTGGCCATGAAGTCCAAGTCACAGAGATTTTGGTCTCTTTTGTTGGTGATAAAACAGAAAATTAGCCACTTCTTTAGATGTGAATCTCCTCATTACTGAATGGGGCCATTAGAAAAGAATTAAATTATGCCTGCAGGGTTAATGTGTTTATTTAGCAGAACTGAAATAGCCAGCAGCACATAAACATGATTTCTTTACTGTTCCTTATAGAGACAACATGAAATGTCCTTCCTGGTTTTCATGAACGGTGAACAGAAAGATGTTGATTTTTCCCAAGAATTTTTGTACAAAAAAAGTCTCAGGTGGTCATTCATAGCATTTAAAAGTGTCATCATTTCACCACCAGCAACTGAAGGCAATATTGGTGATAGGTGAAATTAGGGAGACTGAAGAGGAAATGAAGATGCCTAACCATCTTCACAGCTTGTCAATATGACAACATCATGGTCCCTGACACTCTCAGCTTTATAGCAGAAAAGTGTATTAACTATAGTAAATGTGAAAGAAATCTAGCATGGTTAGATTAGGTATTAGTTTACAAAAAAAAAAAAAAAAAAAAAAAAAAAAAGGGTTGTCTAGCATGCCCCGGGAAGCATTTGAGTCACCACCCCTGGAGGTATTTAAAGGCCATGTAGATCTGCCACTTAGAGATATGGTTTAGTGGTGGAACTCAGAGGTGCTAAGTTAATAGTTGAATGTGATTACCCTGAGAGGGAAGATGTGTACTAATGTTTTTACATATATTTTGATGGGTGAAAGTATGGGTGTCACCTTGTTCTTCTGAAGTTTTTCTAAGCCTTCTGATGTTTACATTTTTGTAATGGAGTTTCTCACGCCCTTTTCATGTAAATAATGATTGTTTTGCATTCCTTTCTGGAGGAGGAAAGAGTGGATGGACTGTTGGGTTGACCAGTGTGGTTGGAGAGGACAATTTCATCCTCCAATCCATGGTCACTGTTGGAATTCTATAAATGTCAAGGTCTGTAAATAAACTTTCTCTTTTTTGCCCTGGACATCTCAGCAGGTGAGTGTGCATTCATGTTGTATTGCAACATATGGGTTTTAATGTCTTTGAAATGGGTCTGAATGTCTCTAAGTGACCTTGGGCAGCAGGTTTGTTACAGGGCCCAGACAGCTTGACTCCTGAAAGAGACAGGTGGGTCTGCATAAGCTTGAGTTTCTGAACAGGTTCAATGGGGGAATATGTGGTAGGCACTTCAGGAAGGCTGTACCTTCCTAGTACCTCAGACAACGGGTAAAGGAAGATGGCAACATGCAGCCAGGAGTTTAGGATAAAAGGAGACTGTGTCCTCCGAAACCTCAAGAGAAAAAACCTCAGGGGTATGTGCCCCAGTGGACTCTCTCCCTTTATTAAAATAAAGTTGCAGGACTCCTCTGTCTCCTTTATGGACACTGGCTTTTCATAGAGATTTTCCATACAATCCTAAAAGTCTTTTTCAACCTAAGTGATTCTATGATTCTCTAATTTTTTTATTACTTCATGAAGATGTGCCACTTCACCTATCTCAGCCGTAATCACATGCAGAGTGACTTCCTATGCAAATCATCTATACAGTCTTTCAGTGGAATCTCTTGTTTTAGCAGCTCTTGCTGATTTCAGATTCTTGTCAATTCTCTATTGGCAGTCTAATGTACAAGATCTCGGAAATACTTTACACCTCTAGCATGGAAACACAGACATATAGAATCCCACTCTTTTTGCTCAAAAGACAACACATCAGGATGGAATTACAAGTGTCACTTTTTCTTGCTTCCTATCCATAGTACTCTGGGATACGATAATGGCAAGGAAGCAACTCATTTAAAACAGATTTGAAGCAGCTATTTTCTTTAGACATTACCAGACAAGCATATTATAATTTTCTTATTTTAAATATTACAGCACCATAGGAAAAAAGTAGCTTTCAAGGGACTCCCGGAAATCCAATCTGCTCAAGTGAATTTAACTACAAGGTAGATAAGGTTGCACAAGGTCCTGTCCAAGTGGATTTTTTACATCTGATGCCCAAGAACTAGGCAAGGAAAGAGTACTCCATAGTGTAGGCCTATAGAGCAGGTATCTGTTTACTCAATGCCAGGAATAAAGGGGATAGTTCCACCACAAACTCACTTGTCCATTCTTCACACAGTACAAGCTTTCATACTTTTTTACTTAATGTGCACATTATGTTTTCCTAACCTTCATATTGCAACATATTTTCTAATTACATGATTACATAAGCCCTTGTAGCACATGCGCCATTTCTGCACAAGGTGGTTGTCAGCTTCCTGATGGTTGTTTTCTGAAGGCTCGGAAGTCTTCCTTGGGCTTGAACTTTTCACCTTTGTTTCTGTGCATGCTCTATAAGTTTGCCTGCTCAAATAGATAGTAGTTAGCTTTTTGCAGTTAGCTTGTTCTGCTAAATTTGCTGATTTCTAAAGTGCTTAATTCACATACATTGTTACAAAGTAACTACTTCTTTCCACAGAGCTACAGCTTTTTGCATCATTCAATCATTATCTCGTTGCCTAGGCATCAAAAGGAAGGAAAGGAGGAAGGGACGAACCAGGGAGGGTGATGGGGCAACATCCTCTTGTTGGCCAGGTATCACATCTTCAAGGGTGTCGATCCTACCATCTCTCTGGCTGTCTTGTTTAAAGACAATTCAAAGGGCAGACACTCCAAAGTGAGGTACCTCTCTTTTTCGTTTTAACTACTCCCCTTTTCACCAGTAGGAGAGACAAATGTAAGAAGACATAAATGAAAAAATAAGTTTACTAAAAAGTGAAAGCAGTAGCAGGCAAAAATAGCAGTGATAATCACTAGATACAAAGTTGTTGAATCTCATGAACTTCCCAGAAACAAAGAGAAACAAAATGGCAGAGAAACCTCTCCCCCAAGATGGTGCCCTACAAAAACAACCTTGTGGTCTGAGAGACAAAAGGCAGAAATGGTGGAGAAACCCTTCCCCAAAATGGTGCCCCTGCAGACAACCATGCAGTCTGAGAGACAAAGATGGTGGACATTCCCTGCTTAGGTCAACTTTCCCCTGGAAAAAAACAAAACAAAACAAAACAAAACAAAACCCCAAACAACAACAACAAAAAAAAAAACCAACAACCAACCAAACAAAAAAAAACCAAACAAAAAAACCACAACCAAACCGGGAAAGGTTACTACTTATGAAACAGTTCTAGTGGCAGATGGGGTGTGCTGGCATTGCCTGGGGGCTCCAGTCCCTTGATGTCAGCTCCCCTGCTTCCTTTTGGTGACTGTGTGTGTCTGTGTGTGTGGTCAGTGCAGCTGCTCGCTGCCTCCTCCTGCCACCTGCTGCACTCAGCCAATGTTGGTGCTGCTGCCATGGGTTGCTGTTCCAAATGGGAGGAGAGGGGAGAAGCAGAGTTGTCTAGCAACCAAAGAATGGCGGCCCAGTTGCTACTAATAGATGTGCCTGAAGCAACCTTTTCAGGAGCCCAAAGAGAGACAAAAAAGGCTTCTGTCTTGCACCATCCCAGCTTCCCCACAAGAATGAAAGAGAAAGGCAATAGAGCTTCTCCCTGAGTGCTTCCAACCTTAAGAAGACCCTGGCACCTGCTGACTTCTTGTCTTGGAGTGATTTATGATTCCCTGATCCTCTGCTTTATGCCCAAAAAATGGTTGCTGTATCTGTAAGGTGGGTCTGGGGGAGAGGGGAGCCTTGGGCTTGTTGGCAGGTTTTTTTCAAAGCCTCACTCCCCAGGCATCCGGGGCTGTGGTGCAGTCTGGGTTGTTGTTTGGCTAGCTTGTTTTTCGTTAGTCCAGGCAAGAAGCTTTTCCTTCTTTCTTGACCTCAGAGAAGCTGCAGCAGCAATCCTTCGGCAACTTTTCAAGCTGAACTGGACAGTTTGTTTAGCCTGAGACCAGAGAAAATGGGATCTGTGGGAGAGGAGTTGGTCAGGATCAGCAGGAGAGAGGGACTGCTCTTGTTTTTGGCCCCAGACCTTGGAAAAACCAAGCTGAGGAGAGAATGCACACCAAGAGGCTCTAGCCCGCCTGCTTCATCTGCTGTGGAGAGGAGATTGATGCCAGAAAGTCATCAAATTTTCATCTGTTTGCCTGAACTACAACCTGAAACCTGTTTGGTTTCTTTTCCTGAGAGAGAAGCCAGTGCCATCTTCTACCATGTGGCATGAGCCAGTACTTTTTACCTAGCATTTTGGGTTCCTTTTGTGTGGTAAATATATTACCATGTTGGCTTTTGCAGTTGTTAGAGTGAATACTATGTGTTTCATAATCTTGACCTTTGTAAAAGAAGTTTTACTAAAGCTTAGAGTTCTTTTCATCCGAATGTTGTGTTGTGATGCTAATGTTGGTTGGGAGTTCTAATGTTAACATTTAACCAATGAAAGAATCGAGGCCTGTTGAATGTATTAAAAAGTAGCAGATGACCATAATGAGGATGACTGCCCATGCTATGAAGGGGAGGGATGGAGGAGGAACTATTGAAGTGGAGCAAGTAGGGAAGCTTTACTTGGCACCTGGACACACAGTGGATAACTTCGCCAAAGACTTGCACACTGAATAGAGCAGGCATTGTGTTCAAATACACTTAAACTCATCTATGAAAGTTTCAACATTGACTATATATATTCAGAACCTATCCTTGCCCGCTCTATGTTAATCAACTTTTTTTCCGGTCTGTGCTTGTGCATTGTCTCCTGGTGGTCTCAGGCAGGGGTCGCTGGATGAAGTAAAACAGTCTTCCTCAGGTGTCCTCTGGATGAACCCAGTCTTTGCGCAGACTTAGTTTCTCATTGTCCTCCAAGGCTCCTGGGCATAGTCTAAACTACAAATCCAGTTTTTTTTGAGCACTGGTTTCTGCTTATCAGTCTTAAACAAACAGCCAAGGTTCTGTTTTTGTATGGCAAAGGTCTATTTGTTTTTAACACACTTGATTACACAGCAAATCTGTTTAAATTTAGTTATAAGTTCCCTGTATCACTATGTTAAAATGATTGAATAACCATTTATGAATATGTATTTGGCTGGTGCAATACCCAGGATACGTATATAAGGGATGTTGCTGTGTTGACTGGTGTGCCTCTGGCTGTGGCTAAGCATCCAGCACTGTTCCTTTTGCTTTATTGACTTTGTCCCCTATTGTCTCTTACTAAATTTTCTGTAAATTTTAACTGAGGAGTGGGCTTCGTTTCTCACAGTTTTGGGGGGGGGGGGGGGGCAAGGTCTGACACATTAGTATCTAGCATTTAATTTACAATTTTTACCATGCCTTGTGGGCATTTTGTTTGTTAACAAACTGTTTGGTTTTTTTTGTTTTTTCACTTCCGCCCACTAGTATTCATTTGCTATTTGTCAGGAAAATTAATCCACAATGTCAGCGGTTTATGTCCAAAAAGGAGACAGAGGAGTCCTGTAACTTTATTCAAATAAAGAGAGAGGCCATGGAGCACTTCCATGGGGTCTCTCAAATTGCTAGAGGATGCAGCCTCCTTTTTATCCTAATTTCCCAGTCGCATTTCCCTCTCTCTTTTCCAATTGGCTGAGGTACTTGAGAGGTACAGACTTTCTGATTCACATAACAGAGTCCCCCTTCTAATGTGCATCCTCCTCCCCTACCCCCTGCCTACTTTTCGTTTTCGTCTCTGTTCTTTTTCTCTAAGTCCAGGAATTTAGAATGGCCTTGGGTGAGCAACAGTCTGTGTCAATTAGTGGAATTCCTAAGGAAGGTATGGTTCCTACCGTTGCTTCTTTCTCCTATCAGAATCTGGCTTTATCTACCAGCAGGCCCACAGTTTGTTTGTAGACACCTCCCTCTTATTCCTTCCCTTCTCTTTCAGCTGTTAAAGAGGCAGTAACAATTTTAGGCAGATGATCTAGCACAGCTAGATATAGAATACAATAACATTTTGGGTTACACAGGACAGTGGCTTAACTGTTCTAAGAGTGAAGAATATTTTATCCTCTCTAGTCAGAATTTCTGTGGTTACCATTGCAGTCTGTTGCTCCCTGTTGTGCATCTTAGAGAATGGCTTCACCCATTCTATATAAAACAACTTAGGTAGTTGAAGACAGCAATCAGATTTAGTCTTCTTTTCTCTTGGCTGGATAAACCCAGTTAGATTAGCCTCTCTTTGTATATAAGCCCCGTAGTGGACCATTCCTCCTGCTTGTCAAGGTCAATGTGAATGACAGGCCTGTCTTTGCATGTCATGTGCTCCCTGCAGTTTCGTATCATATGCAAACCTTCTCAAGGTCCTAGGGCCCTTCTATCCCCTTTTCCACACCATTGGTGATGATGTTAAACAGTGCCAGCCTCAATGTTGACCCTTAGGAAATCCTGTTTAACTCGGCTGACAGCTCTATGATCACTTGCAGTTAGTCATAGTGGAGTCATTTACCTTTGGTTATCTGGTATAACCAAATGTTTTCCTATTTTACTTCTCTCCTTCTTCTTCTTTATACAGATACGTACACACGCACGCACACATTCTGCAGAATTACGAGTTTCTGTTACATAAATTGACAGTAAAGGAATTTGACAAAGACTATTCTAGTTTTTCACTTGTTTTCTGTTCAATTTCTCTGTTCAATTTTCACTTCCTCTTTTGGATTTTTGCTCTAGAATAAGTCAAATCCAGACACACCAGTTGAACTCATCTACTGGGTTATCACTGCATAGTATTCAGAGTGCTGAAAATAAATATATATGAGTTTTTTCAGGTGACTGTACTACAGGACACAAAAATCTTCTCTTTCCTATAGTCTCATGGACATTGTGTAGGAATCTGTCTGGGCGAGTCAATATCTAGTTCAGGGTGCCAATTACATATTTTTATCTCCCGTCTCAAACTTTCTCCTTCTTTACCATATTTTCTAAGTGTTCTGCGCATATTTATTCAAATTGCAATATCCCTTTTTTACATCTTGTTTTCTTTTTCTCTCTGATTTGCCAGATAATGGAAAGCAGCTCTGTTACCTCTCATCATGGCTAATTTAGAGATACACTTTCTTTTGATTATGAAAATAACTCTGAGAGAGGCTTTGGTTCTTCATTCTGTTACCATGACATCAAAGATTTTTTTTATGCGTAATTTCTGAAGTATCATTCTTAGTGCCTCTTCTCAGCATTGGGAGAACATTCAAATGGTAAATTATCTGGCATGGTCCTCCTGTATAGTTTTACTGTATACAGTGATTTATTTTTGTGATTTACATGATAAAGGAAAGAGAGAGTACTGGTTACAATGAGCTATATAAATCTCTCATGATTAAACTTTAAGATCTTTCTTGAAAAAAAAGGTCACCCCTATGGCAGTAAATTCTGTGACACAACATTGGTAGAATCCTCTTGTACTATTGTCTTGGTTTGGAAAGACAGGTATCCACCAGGGAAAGCTGGAGTTTCCCTTGGAATGGAGAATATAAACCCCTCACCCCCTCCAAATTATTATAATTTTGCAATTAAGGGCTTTCAGGAAAAGATACAGGAATAGGAATAACAGTTCTTTACTAGGAATATTAAAAAAAAAAATACAAAAGTAGTAGTACAAAAAACGAGCAAGCAAACAAACAACAATCCTAGAAACCCTGAGCCAGAGATACAACCCGACACCCTGTTGGTCAGGGTGTTGGTAAAAGGCCAAAGTAAGTCCTCCTGGAGTGGCAGATGTGGTACTGTTGGAGCAGAGATGATCCTGAGAGAAAAGGGTCCAGTGATGGTAAGAAGGGTCCAATCTTCCTCCAGGAATCCAGTGGAACCAGATACCTTGTGTTCCTATGTCTCAGTTTTTATCTAGGTAGGAATGGTTGGCTCCCCCTCACTGGGTGGAGCATCTCACAATGGGATGATATAATGTGTCCTGTCATTGGTGAGCCTTGATGGCCCATTAGCAGAAGATATCCCCCGGAGGGAGGACAGGTGGTGAAAGAGATAAGAAACACTGCCCCACCTGGTTTTAACAGCTGGCCCATTATCAGAAGGCATCCCCCCTCTCCCCCCAGAGTTACAAGAGATAAAGAAAAACATCTCCCCAACTGCTTTTAACAGATGAAATAGAATACACATTTTTAGTTCCATAACCCAACACAACTATTTTCCTTGAAATTACATAAAGTAGGAAAAGTTGACTAGAAATCACAGAGATATGACTACTCTTTTCTAGATCCACTGCATGTCAGCTGTACATGTGACAGATGCAACGGAGCAAGTGCCTTGTGTGCTGGTTAGAAGTGTTGTTCTGAAAAATATATACATGGTAAGCCCAGTATGTTGGATTTCACATGGACATTGGAGATGCTTTTTGTTCATACTGGGGGATCTCAGCAGCACACACTACTACTCATCCAGATTTTCCAGGTAGAACTATGGATATTTAGAAACTTTAAGGTAAGATATAGGTCATAGTTATAGCTAAATTCTCCGCCCAAAATAGGTTGCCTGCTGCAAGCAAATCAGAAGTTGTGCCAGACTGAAATGTTACAGTTAATGGCTTAAACCTTGTTATGAAGAATTTTTGCCCATTATAGCAAAACCATATAAAGGAGCTGCCACCACCTAAGTCCACCCCTCCCTGAGTATTCTTCTTGACTGGAAGTTTGGACTGTGAGTTAAGCCACCTAACAGGAACTTGAGATAAGATAAAGGTGAGACTATTATGCAATAATCTCAGGTCTAGGTAGAAGTAACAAGGCTGAGGGAGAATAATGTATCTACAAAGAAAGCCAAACCCAGCAGCTGACCTGAAACTCAGCACTGGCTGGTGTTGCAGCAGCCCTCTTATTAGAGGGTAAAAATGAGCCAAGGCACAGACTTGTTACACACAGCATAAAAAGGGTCCTGGTTTATTCCTCTTCATGGCTTAGTCATCTCAACTCCAACTATTTGGTGACTCTGGCTGCAGGAAGCTCTTACTGTAGGTTTCCTTTGCAGCTTCTGACTTCCGGTTATTTCCTGCTAAACTACGACTACATATATTAGCTTGCAGACTTCAAATGCAGGCTTTTGCCTAACTGGATTATAACTGCAGGTTCCAGCAACAGGCTCTAACTGCAGATCCAGACTGATCATGCAGCAGTGATTCTCTCCCCAGGATCCTGCACCATACTCCTCAAGGCTCCTCCTGCATAATGATCCTCCCATTACCAGCTCACCCCTTCTTTTATCTCATTCATACTTATTGGATACAGCTGTTACACATCAGGGGTGAGCCTGTATTGGTTAATTAACACAGCTGTAACTTATGAGGGGTGAGGGCACCCATATTCTCTTCTTCTGCAGGCTGGGTTTGGAGTGGGGAGGTAATAGCCCACAAACTCATTTCCTGAGGCCAGGTTTGCATATACTCCACCCCAAACAAGATGGGAGAAGGAGAGTTTTGGGTGTGTGGTATAACCTCCAGTCATAGAAACTTAACACCCATCCTCACTTACACAAACTGGCTCAGTTGTAAACTCCCCCACACCCTAGGAAGGCCCCACCCCCATGGGACATTCATATGAGAGGCAGCTGAGGAGGTGTCATAAACCATTAGACCCCTAAAGTGCCCCTCAGACCCATTCCTGAGGCTTTGCACCAGAGGACTGCATGCTATGCAAAGTGATGCAACAGATCCAGAGTCTGTTGCAAGAGACAGTGTCAAACTTGCTCCCTGCTCCCAGAGGAGGTAGCTGGGCATTAATCCATTAATCCACATTAATCCACTGAACTCTGTTCTGCAGGACCCTCACCACCAAGAACACCAGAAAAAGAGAATCAATGGGGCGCCATTGGGATCCATGGGGTGGTGATATTTTCTACTTAATCTGTCTTCTCTGTCACTCTCTTTTCCCCCACTCTTTTATTTCCTCCTCTCCTCTCCTCTCCTCTCCTCTCCTCTCCTCTCCTCTCCTCTCCTCTCCTCTCCTCTCCTCTCCTCTCCTCTCCTCTCCTCTCCTCTCCTCTCCTCTCCTCTCCTCTCCTCTCCTCTCCCTGTTAAATAAAATCCATACTATTGACTACAGCATATGGTCTCATTTGCACCTTAATTCAAGCAGAGACATCTCTCTAATAATTTTAATAACTGGATCATAACAGAAGTCAGCTGCCATGAGTTTTTTAGCATAAATGCCTTTCGTCCTATGTACCAGCAAGTCTTCCTAATATGCCGTGCACATCTCCCTTTCCTTACCTCCCTATGGATGCCACACTAAAATAATACTTACTCCATACCTGCAGACTGGTGATCTATGCTTAGTTCCTGGTAACACAACGTGCTGTCTCTGGGTCATGCACATTTCTACCTCATTTGCTGCATTCAAAACTGTTGAGGAATACATCTGGTCCACATAGCCCAGTTTGCTAGCTGTCAATTGAGATGCAGATTGAGCTCTGGGTACAAGCTCTTACACCTCAGGCTGTGAAACGCTGACCTTTTGGATAACACACTTCTGTGTTACTGCGCCATGAATAAATTGCTTTTTGGAACTCATCATCTGAGACTCTGTTATGGAAAACTTGGGGTCAAACTGGGAAGGAAATTTGGTCTGACTGCATGTGAGTGGGGTCTGTCAAGTGGTGCTACCTTCAGCTCATTAGAGCCACTCACTGTAAAGGGGCTTCAGTCCTAAGAGTTAAGGTCTCTGCCATTGGGAGCGTGACTACTAGAGAGTCTCATAAATGGGAAGACTGGGGAGTTTTCTTAACAAAAACCAGGCTGCTTTTATCACCTACTTAGTCCTATGGGGGAACCTGCTTACTTATTCCTCCTTGGACAGCAGAGCTGCTGCTTGCTGAAGCCTTCAAACCAAGGTGCAAGCTCTTTGGAGTCATGTGGGGCTGGTCTGGTATCTCAGCAATGTGTAGAAAGGAACAGTTGCTGTAGGCCACCTATTTTTGTCTGGGTAAAAGGGCTATGTGGGGACTTCAGAACTTGTCTTCCATAAGCAGGAAAATACAGCACCTAGGACACTAGGAGCAAAGGCAGGACCAGTTTGTGCTATGCACCAGGAGCAAAGGCAGGACCAGTTTGTGCTATGCACCTCAGAAATCAGAAAGAAGAAGTGGGTACAGAATTTCAACAACTGAAAAGTCATGTCTGAGACTCCCATCTGGGCCACTTTTTACTGACACTCAGATTTCTCAAACCAAACTGGCCATTCTGTTACTAGTACCATGTTATTAGTACTCTACCATTATGGTTTTCAGCTTCAAACTTGTTTGGTCATTTGAGTGCAGTTTAACTTCTTTTATTTTTATATTTTACTCTCTGTCACTGCTTCCTGGCCAGGACTCTAAATGATCTTTAATTTTATGTCACCTCTCAAAGTCCTTTCCCCATTCCTTTGTCCACTGAGAAGAAGGAGCCAGGTTTGTGTAATTTATACACAATTTATACACTGTCTTGGTATTATCTCTGCTTATTCTTTACTGCTTTCTTAGCAAAGTTTAATAATTTGATTTGCTTTTTTTCACACTACTGAGCATAGATAAGACATTTTCATACAACTACCTGTCTTGTAACAGCTCAGGACTCTTCCTTTTAAATGTGAAGGTAGGATAGTTTCTTCCCACATGCCATGCTTTACAATGAGCTTCCCTAAATTCTATCTTTTTGCCCATATACTCAGTCCTCAAAGATTCTTCTGCTTGCAGTTCTACTCAGCCTGCTGTTGCCTATATTTCCCTAAATAACACTGCACTGTCAGCAGACTCTGACAGTGCCATTTCCAGATCCTTGGGAAATATGTTGCACAGATCAGGTTCCAAAACATTTCCTTGTGGGACTCTACTGATTACCTCCTTTTCCTCTGAAAAAAGACTATTGACTGTCTTATTTCTTATTTTTCATTCAGTTATTTTTTCCTGCAATTAATTATTTCTTGGCAGTGTAACTTTTAAGAGCTTTTGATAATTGACCTCTCCAAATTCCTTCCAGAAATCCATGGTCAGTATTCCAGGATCTATCTTCCTTAGCCATCAGGAACTAATAAGTATTTCAGTAGGATTGTGAGATTGTGAGGCAGTTTTGCCCTTTACAAAAGCCCTTATGACTCATCCCTACTACAACATCTTTATGCATATGCTCACCAATTCTAATCTATGTTACAGTTGCCACTAAATTGCCTGCTATGGACATCAGGACTGTACTTTTCTAGATTTCTTACGGCATTCTTTTAAAATCAGCTTTCAAGAGTCAGCTGTAGCTGCCTTCTGCTACTAAATCAGTTTTGTACTAGAGGTTTTTCAGGACAGTTTGTAGTTCACTCTCGAATTCTTTTAGAATTGCTGGTTATATACTGTCTGGTCCTTGTGATTTGTTATTATTAATTTTACCTATATGTCCCATAAGCTGTATGTTATATACGGGATCTTTCAAGATATAACCCCTCGTGAGTGCCCTCATAAAAAAGAAGAGCTAGCTTGGGAATCTTTCATCCATCTCTGCTGTAGTGAACACAAATTTAAAGAATTAATTTAGATTTTCTGTTATTTTCTTAATTCTCTTAAATTTCTTTCAACTTTACTGGTACTGCAGTCTGTCGGGCAGACAGCCAGTGCCTGAAGTGTTTGAAAGGGGATTTATTAATAGATATTTTTCCTTATGTAAGTTGTTCCCCAAATTCTTTTAGACTGTCTTACGGTGTGGTTTACTTTTTATCTGTCACAAGTTTGGATTCTATTTCAATTTTATGCCCAAATTTAGCTTCTGGAAGGATGCTTCTAAAAAGCTGTCCCCAGCAACAGGCATTTTTTAAGATGAAGGCACATATTGGTGGATGAATTTTTTTTTTGCTTGCTTGCTTGCTTGTCCATTAGGGCTTTATGTAAGGAAGGAGAGAACTAAAGAGAGAGTATCACCGTGTGCTGCAATTGACTGTGCCTGCAGCACCTTATAACTCCTCCCTTGCCTTCTGGAGGTGTACACAGTACTGTATTAAACTACTGCTCCTGGCTGCAGAGATTGTAACCCCAATGGCATTTGGAAATACCTAGGAACCTAGGAACAGCCTCTTTAAAAATCAGGAACTCCAGGAAATACTTTGCACAAAAGGGTATTGTGTGTGTGCAGGAGACTCATGCTGAACATCTAGACTTGTAGTTTATTGGCTGTAGTCCATTTCATCTTCCTCACCAGAATCCCCATATCATGACAACCTTGCTGTCTTCATGTCAAGGCACATCCTGAGCAGTCACTGACCCCACCATGGACTGACTGGTTTTTAGAAATGACTATACCATGATGACAATTCAGGAGTGAATGTGTTTCTATTAGAGATTTATCCTCTTTGGCATGCATGCTGACACAGACTCTAGGCTATGGTTCCTGTTCCTTCTGCTTCCCTGCCTCATCTCTCCCTCCTCCTTGAAAGGCAAGGCTGTTTACTGTCATCCCTGATGCATATAGGAGAGATGACTGTAAGAGTGCCGAGTGTATCTTTCCCATGTCCCTTCCCCTGACATCCTGGGTATTTGTCTGGATGAGCTCACACCAGCTTCAAAGGGTGCCTGCCCCTTCTTTCCCTCACTGCTTTGAAACACCGTCTCTCTTTCTTTCTGCCGGAACTATGTTGCAGGTATGCTTGTGCCTAACCTCTCTGACTTCTGCTCAACTGTCTTGACTTCTGTCTTGAGCTGCCCTGTCACTACAGCCTTGCACAGCAACCTGGCCTGTTGCCTGGACTGTTGGTGAAACTGCTTTGCTCTTCTTTCTCAGGTATTGAATTTGCTGACTTTTAGCTCCCAGCTCTATCTTCTACATCCAGACTGGAGCAGTCTGTCCCTGCTACCTCCTGACAATCATACTGTTCAGAAGAAAAGATGCAGCCACTGAGCAAAGAAATGAGTAATAATTGGCAAAAGGATCGAAGATAAATATCCAAGCATGACAAAATAGAAATAGAAACAAACTATATGTTTTAAGAGAAGGTGTATGATACAGTGGGGAGATGCTTTCCACTATCCCTGAAGTGAAAAGAAGAAATTATTAGGAAAAGCTAAAAAGGCTATTTTGGCTAAACTAAAGAAGGAAATAAAAGCAGATGCTTGTAGAGAAATGTGGGGCAGTTAAGTTAGGTGATCAGGAGTAGTTGGAATTGACCCAATGCAAATTTAAGACAGGAAAGGGAAAAAAAAAAAAAAAAGCAGAACCGTTTAGATAAAAAGGGAAAAGGGAACAAAGGAAAACCTGTACAGACCTAACCATTAGCAATTGTGCAGGAGAACATAGAAAAAAATCTCCTTAGTGCTTTCCAGGCAGTGACTGGTTTCCTGATGATAACAAAAAAAGAGTGTGCATACTGAAGTGGTAGTGCTGTGGTATTCATGAAAAGCAGTGTTGAAATTTTGTAGTAGTTCTATATGAATATTATGGCCACATCTTTACAGTAGTGACAGAGAAGTCTATGGGAACTAGAGGACTAACGCAAATTTCTTGACAGCAGCATGAAAACCATATACCATCTCTGAAAGGATGCTACTGACACATACCTTTCTTTGCAACCTTAGACGATCACCATGTTTACATACAGCAAAGCACTTCAAATACAAACAAAATGCATGGCAAATCATGTAGCATCTTCCTAAGGCCATTGCCATACTGGTTTGCAAGCTTCTTTTGCAGCAATGGCCGGAGTCTTGGGGGCATTCCAGTAGCTAGTGTTTCTGCAATAACCCACAAGTTCTTTAAGGACTTTAAAGCCATGAACTTTGCTCACTATGAACAGCAGCACTATGCAGCAAGTGGAACTTTGAACGGAGAATTTCACTAGGAGGGCGGGGTGTGGAGGTCAAAATGCAGACAGACTGTGTGCAGCAGTGCTCCTGAGGTGTCGCTCTTCAGAATTGCTGATGTTATGGAACTATGAACTTTATCTGCCGTCTCTGTAAAAATCAGCAGCCCTGTAAGGCCTCTGAGCTGTTCAGCAGATGTACGGTAACCATGGCAGTGCAAACCTCTGCAGGAATGTGTGAATCATAAAATGCTTAAACACTGGTGCTAAAACCCGCAGTATGATGAATCACGCAGTTCTATGGAGTATTTGTAGCTGGAGCACAAGATTCGTGTGCAGCACCAGTTGTAGTATGGGAATCCTTGTGTGGACTTTTCTTATGTCTCTGCCACCTTCTTCAAGATAGCCTGGTAACACGTCCCTGCTTTCTATCCCGTGCCCAGAGAAAGCACCTCTTTTACACATTGAGACAGAGGGCCGAGCTGTCCTGTACCCACCCTCCTGCTCTTGGCCCGCTCGGCCAGGCTCTGAAATACTGGAGGCAAGCCGACTGCCAAACAAAAGATAAATTCATTGCCAGAGCTGGCATTTCTTTCTCGCTGTTAGTCCTCTTTTCTTCCTCCTTAGTAGTATCAAACAAGGTTTCCGATTTCCAGTTCTTTCCGGCCATTGGAGAAGCAGCGCTCCAGGACACACAGCGCTACGCAACCCAACACCCAGGCTATGCTCAGAAACTCACTCCGCCCCCGGCTCCGCCCCCGGCTCCGCCCCCCCGCCTCGTGCTCAGTTCTGCTCTTCCGCTCGCCGCTGCGGTGCGCCTGCGCGCGGAGAGATAGGTGGCGCGTGCGCGAGCTGGGCGCGTGCGCGGAGAGATAGGTGGCGCGTGCGCGGCAGCTGGGACGCCGGACGGCCGAGTGGGGCTGGTGCCGGTATGGCGGAGGCGCGGCCCGGTTCAGGTGAGCGTGGCTGGCGCGCTGGGGGAGGGGGTCTGCGGAGGGAGACTGCAGGATTGGGTGGGCGCAGTGAAGGGGAGGAGTAGTCATCACTCCCCAACAATACTAGCGGGCGGAAAGTCGCGCCGAGGCAGTCGCCGAACGCTGACTAGTCGAAGGCTGCGGGCTGCGGCACCACCTGTTGCGGCTGCCCCGCCTCTGCCCGCCGCGACTTGGCTGCGCCGTGTGGCGCCGATAATGGCCGAGCTTACCTGTGGCCGCAGGGCCCGATAGGAAGAACTTTCCCCGGGGAGGAACGTGCTTGCTCCTGGTATGTGACAAACGAATGTAACGTCTCTGGTGACGCCGGAGGAAATACATAAAGAAGAGCTTGGTTGCTGGAAAACCTGTCTGCTCTCTGCCCTCTGCTCTCTGCCCATCCATGTCCTTGAAACCCAGGTTTCAGGTTGCCCGCACAGAGCAGTGACAATGATAACATCTCAGGCCCACGAGCTGCTGTAAAATCGCGGCTTATTGAGGCGTCGCAGAGGGATCTCTGAGTAGAGGTCTTGAACATGCAGGAGGTTACTGCTTAGAGCAGTTGCTACCTGCTCAGAGGGATCTAGGCAGGGGCTCACGGATGGAGAGCGTCTTAGGAATACGGCCTGGACAGGGATTGAGGGCAACATGCAAGAAAACGCTTTTTCTTTTGTATTGCCCTGCTTACTTACATGATGCGGGTTCAGATTAGTTTTAGTTTTATTGGTTATGGTTGCTGAGGAGTGGGGAGGAAACCTTTCAAAATCGGTATTTTAGCCTTGCATTTAATTATTCGTCCTGTATTCCAGGTACTTAACAGTAGAAGAACCCTTATGTAATTTTGTCACGAGTATGTATCTAGAAATAACACTGTTGGTGAGAGTAATTAATGATACTTAGTTTTTTCATCATCACTTATTTTTATTGTAATCCAGGTAGACCTTGTAGATGACTAATTTCGTTGTTCATGGAGTTGTTGGATTTCTGTCAGGGAGAATCCTGGGTTTTTGTGTTTTGGGTGAAGAAAAAAGTATCATTTTCCACTTTTGCAGCATCCTGATGTTAATTCAGATTAAGATTATCAACAGGCAATGTCCGTAATAGCATCCCCTGTTCTTGGCAGCCTGGCTATCATGATGGAGAAGTTATTTGACTTCATTTTTTGGTGGTATGAGAATGGGTCCACAAACTGCCTTGACAGAAGTGAAATGGCCTGGGACGTGGTACAGATAGGAGAGACATAGCTTCAGTAAAGCTGGTGCAGTCAAATTTCTTCTTGTCTGTTTATCTTTTGTGCTGTCAGGCTGCAGGTCAGTGCTGATTGTGAAATCTTTTGTATAGTGTATGTGTATTGGAATAAAGAGTTCTAGGTATACTGGGCTAAAAATTGCTTTACCGTAAAGCAGTAGATTAGTCTGGATGGGACACAATTTCTACACTTGCTTATAATACTTAAAATAACACAAATACTGTTACTTGGGATTAAATTCTGGAGTTGGTTCATTTTTGTGTAATACTGTGCTCAAGAGAAATCTTGTAGGTAAGTTTTGAGATGTACGTGTGCAGTATTAGAATGGAAACTGGGTTTTGCACTGCAACTTCATGGGCAGAGCAAGTGTCTGATTTTGAAAGCTTAAAAACTGCTCTCAGAGTAGAACAGGGGGTTGAAGAGCGACAGTTTTGGGTCACTGCAGATGTGCTGCCCATCCAGGATGTTTTGTCGATAGTGAAGAATTGTTGAGACCCAGGAAATTATTATAAAAGACAAAAAGGAAAAATATAAGCAGCAAGGCAATTGTGTAGTAATTGTTTACATTGATGCATCTTTCTAGTTTTGGTCCCTATGCACCTAGAAGGGACAAGTGGATTGTATTTAATAGCTGTTAATGGATTTTTTCCCCATCACTTGCTGTAATTGCTGTTGAATGTAGTTTTGTTTTTTTTTTTGCCATCACAACCACAGCTGGATGTTATTCATGGTACAATGCATCATTAAGCTGAAGATAATCAGGGAATTGCTGTAAAACATTGAATAGCCTACTGTAAGGGTGAAGAGGAAAGTGAAAACTTAAAATATATTTGTTTTCCATATGCAATATCCATTCTGTAGTAGGTCCTTTCGTTAGGATGATGAAACTACTTATGATGAAATCCTACTTTCAAATTCTCTCCCATGTCATCTAGAAATGGGCTGGCTAAAACTTTAAAGTTCCATTTGAAGTGTGCATACAGTGAATTGGATGTGAAACTGCACAGTATTGTAAAAACACAATGACACTGCACTGTGCACCAATATACACAGGGGACTAACTAGCTGGAAAATAGCTTTTCAGGAAAGGTGAGATGAGGCCAACCCTGGAGTACTGTGTCCGGTTCTGGGCAAGGAAAACATGT
Source organism: Phylloscopus whistleri (assembly GCA_017589585.1). Taxonomy (NCBI): domain Eukaryota; kingdom Metazoa; phylum Chordata; class Aves; order Passeriformes; family Phylloscopidae; genus Phylloscopus; species Phylloscopus whistleri. The sequence continues at coordinate 2,762,824 of JADMLD010000989.1, read as the reverse complement.
ACAGTCTGCTTCATACTGGACTGAGTCCAGCAAAGTGCAGACAATTAAGGAATTGGAGCATCCCTCAACATGAGGAGAGTTAGAGAGAGCTGGAGCTGTTTAGTCTTAGGAAGTCTCAGAGTGATCTTAGTGCTGTGTACAAATACCGAAAGGGTGGAAATAAAGAATATGGAACCAGATTCTTTTTAGTAGTATTAAAGGACAAGAGGCCACAGGTACAAAACATACAAAATTCCAGCTGAACACAAGGAAAAGCCTTTTTACTGTGAGAATGGTAATAACACTTGAACAGGTTGCTCAGGAAAGGTCATAGCCTCTCTGTCCTTGGAGATACTCAAAATCCAGCTGGTCACAGTTATGGGCAACTGACTCTTTTTGAGCAGGATATTTTTTGCTAGATAATCTGTAGAACTCTCAGAATGAGCCATTCTGTAATTCTGTGGTTAGGCTGTTTTTGCATGTTATTCTCTAATAACTTCTGGCAAGAGAAGGGAGAAGGGAGCATGTCTTTTATGGCATGAGCTAATAATAAAGTTGATATAAAGAAATAAAGTTGAAATAAACAATGGATTTTGGGCATGCAGATTGTTTTGCCTGGAAATGGGTTGCACTGCTTCAGTCATTAAGCCTGAAACAATGTGACTCCTGTTTAAGAAGAAATTCATCTTGAAAATTGTAAGATGCTGTGGGTAAATGTGTTAGGTGATCAGAGAAGACAAAAGATACAGACTTGGTAGTGTGGTTTAAAGCTTCCAGTGCTATGGGAAAGCCTCAGATTTCCATAATGCACCATTCCTTTTTTTTTTTTTTTTTTTTTTTTTTTTTGTTTGCTTGTGGTTTTTTCTTTTTTTGGGGGTGGGGTTGTTGTTCTGCTGTTTAATACAGGAATTTTAAGAGCTGCAGAGAGTGTCTTCCATTTAACTTGCACATCGTGTGCAGCTAACTGAATAATCTCTTGTCTGGATATATGGTAACGCTGACACAAATAGATTGTTGTGTGCACATTCTATTGTCATCTATCTTTAGGTGAAAGAATAGGTTATTTGAATTCCTTTAAAACTAAGGACATCCATCCTGATATTAGCTTATTTTATAGGTGAGAGTATATAAATAGAACATCTATTCATAGAGTATTTTGAGTGGAAAGAGACTCACAAGAGTCATTGAGTCAAATGCTTGACATTGCAAAGGGCAATATAAAAATTAAATCAGGTATCTAAGCGCATTATTAAAACAAATCTTGAATGCTGAAAAGCTTGGGGTCATGACCACTCTCCTATAAAGCTTTTTCCAGTACTTGACCACCCTTTAATTGAAGTTTTTTCCTTATACTATCCAATCTGAACTCTGTGACTAAGCTTTAAGCTTCCCTTTGTGTCCTATCACTGGACACTGGCGAGAAGAAATCAGCAACTGCCTCTCCTCTTCCTCCCATGAGAAAACTGTAGGCAGCAATAAGGTCACCCCTCAGTCTCCTCCAAGCTCAACAAAGCTAATATTTTCAGCTGCTCCTCATGTCATTTAGTCTTTTACTATCTTTCTTGTCCTCCTTGGATACCTAATATTTTTGTATACTTTTTGCATTGTGGAGCCAAACACGCAGTACTGAAGAAATGATTTTTGCACACAGTGCAAGGCAGTATTTTTGGCTGAATTTAGGGGTGTCTCATTAAAAGCAGTCAGTTAAAAGGTGTCTGAAGTCTGTTCAGAAAGAATGGTAATAATCAGTAGTGTTTGTTTCATTCCAGTTTTGTATTGATAGGAAACGTCAGAAGGAAATCAGTTCTTCCTGTCTGTGAGATAAAGCTGAATTAATTTAAGAATAAAGAAGTACTAACTCTGATGCCCAAGGGTACTAACTGATGCCTGAGTCCCTGTTCTGTGGACTGTGTGTTGTTTTTCTTCTGATTAACTTTGTCAATATTTTTTTTTCTCTTATATTTGTTTCTAATTATCAACTTCATACTAATTAAAGTACATGATTTAATGGTTTTTAAAAATATAATTGAATATAGCTTCCTGAAACTGTGAAACTCTTCTAAAATATGTCACTTAGGCATAATGTCTCTAAGTGGCAACTTCAAATGTCATCCTTAATGTATTCATAAAAAAAGTACCTAAGCTATTGGCTGTACTGTTCCCAAGTATAAACTCTCTTTTTGAAGATGAGCTTGTACTTACTAAAATAAGATGAGTACTTATTAATTTGCTTCATATTTTCAAATGTGTCCGTATCAAATTATTTTTCTTAAAGATAGTTCACAAGGGCTACGTCTTTGCCAGGGCATTTTGGCTCTGTCAAGTTAATGTTGAAGGTGTTTAATATTATAGCAGAACAGGCACGAAACTCTGTGGCTTTCATATGCTTCATTCTAATTCAAACCACAGTTCCTAGGGATATTAAAATCATAGAATCATAGGTTGGCTTGGGCTAGAAGGGACCTTAAAAGTCATCTAGTTTCAACCCCCCTGTGATGGGCAGGGACATTTTCCACTAGACCCGCTTGTTCACAGAGTGCCATCCAGTGTGGCCTTGAACACTTCCAGGGATGGGACCTCTGCTTTGGGCATCTTGTTCCAGTGCCTTACCACTGTCACAGTGAAGATTTTCTTCTTTATATCTAACCTAAATCTCTCCCAGTTTGAAGCCAGACTCGCTTGTCCTGTCACTACATGCCTTTTTAAAAAGTCTTTGTCCATTTTTCTTGTGGGCTTCCTTCAGGTACTTGGAAGTTGCAGTTAGGTTACTGTCTTGGTTTGGAAAGACAGGTATCTGCCAGGGAAACTGGGGTTTCCCTTAGAATGGAGAATGTAAACCCCTCACCCCCGCCAAATTATAATTTTGCAATTAAGGGATCTCAGGCAAAGATTTGGGAATAGGAATAACAGTTCTTTACTAGGAATATCAATAATACAGATGTGGTAGAAAAACAAAACCACCCCACCAAACAAGCAAACAAACAAACAACAGTTTTGGAAAACACTGACAGAGTCAGAGCTACAACCTGACACCCTGTCGGTCAGGGTGTTGGAAGCAGTCCAAAAGTGAGTCCTCCTGGAGTGGCAGATATGGTTCTGTTGAGGTAGAGATGATCCTGTAGCCAAAATGGTCCAGGAGTGGTGAGAAGGGGTCTGGTGATGGTGAGAAGGGGTCTGGTGACGGTGAGATGAGGTCTGGTCTTCCTCCCAGAAATCAGGGTGAAGCAAGAGAGCTCCTGTTCCCGAGTCTCAGTTTTTTCCAGGCAGGAATGGTTGGCTTCGCCCACTGGGTGGGGCATCTCACAATAGGATGATGGAATGTGAATGTGTTATTTTGGGAAGGGGAACAGCTTGAGGAAGAAAACAGCCTGGGGAGTCTTAATGGCCCATTGTGAAAAGAGATGAGAAACAATTTATAATTTATAATGTTAAAACAACCTGGTTTTAACAGTTGGCCCATTATCAGAAGGCATCCGACCCGCCCCCCCCCCCCCCCAGAGTTACAAGAGATAAAGAAAAAAAACCCAAACATCTCCCCAACTGGTATCAGCAGATGAAATAGAATATACGTTTTTGGTTCCATAACCCAAGACAGTTACCTTGGAGCCTCTTCTCCAGGTTGAACAAATTTAATTCTCTTAGCCTTTCCTCACAGGAGATATTCTCCATCCTTCCAGCCATCTTGGTGGTTTCCTCCCCAAGTTGATGTCCTTCATGTGCTAGAGACTCCATAGCTGGATGCAGCACTCCAGGTGCAGAGTACTCAGAGCAGATTAGCGGGGATAAATCAACTCCTTTGACCTGCTGGCCATGCTTCTGATGCAGTCCAGGATGCAGCTGGTCTTCTGGGCTGTGAACACATGTTGTCCAGTCATGTCTGCCTCTCATTCACCAAGTCCTTCTCAGCAGGGGCATTCTTGGTTGATTCATCCCCCAGCCTTTTATTGAACTCGGTGTTGCCCTGACCCGGGTGCAGCACTTTGCCCTTGGTCTTATTGAACCTCATGACATTCCTGTGGGCCCACTTCTTGAGCTTGTCCAGGTCCCTCAGGATGGCATCCCATCCTTCAGGTGTGTCAATTGCACCACTCTGCTTGGTGGCATTTGCAAATTTGCTGAAGGTACAATGTATCTCTATGACTATATAATTAATGAAGATATTAAACAACGGTGGTTGCAACACAGACCCCTGAGGGACACCACTTGTCACTGATGTCCATCAGGACTCTGAGCCATTGACCAGTCCTCTCTGGATGTGACTTTCCAGCCAATTTCTTTGCCGCCTAATAGTCCACCCATCTCTCTGATTGAGAGAGCAGGATGTTGCGGAAGACCATATAAAAGTCTTTACAGAGGTCCAGATAAATAATATCTGTAGCCCTTCTCTTGTCCACTTACGTAGTCACTCCATCATTGAAAGCCACTGGGTTGGTTGGGTGGGACTTGTCCTTGGTGAAGCTGTGCTGGCTGTCCCAAATCACCTCCTGTCCTCTTTAGCATAAATTCTAGGAGGATGTGTTCCATGATGTTCTCAGGCACAGAGGTGAGACAATACAGAAGTTTTTTCTAAAGGTACTATGATATTCTGTGTTTATTTTATAGAAATACAGGCTGGACTTTAGCTTTGGGGCATCCCTTTTACTTTGAATTTTTGTGTATGTATGTATAAGCATGTCAGAGACAATTTCAGCCACTGCTACCTACTTATTAATACACTTGTACATTTAATTTATTTTGCAGTTTCTTGTCTTGGCAGACAGAAATCAGTTTTAGTAGAATTTACCACTCTGGAATTTTCTTCATTAGGTAGAAGCTGACAGCAAGAATAGGAATCTTATTGATATAAAAAGTGCTAATGAATTATTCCTATTTTGGAGGTGCTTTTTAATATCTGAATCCCAGTTTCTTGTTTGTTTCTTCAGACTTAATAGATTATTTGAAAAGTGCTTTCAAAATATTACTTCCACAATTACATTTCAAGTCCTGGTTAGAGTTCTTAGAGGCCATACCCAGAGGTCAATCTGACTGTAATTCTTTAATTTGTTTTACATACTTCATCTCATAACCAAAAAAAAAACAAGCGGTCTTTAAAAATAGAATATGCTTTTTAGAGGCAAGCTGTGTGGGTTTTGCAAAACCTGCTTTTATTAAACTTTAGCTATCCATCAGACTTTAAATTTTCAAGTATAAAAAAGAAAACTTCAAACAGCTAATAAAATGGATTGTTTCAAATTAGGTTTGTGTAATTATAGGATTGCATTCTGTTTTCAAATCAAAATGTGTAAAACTTAAGTAGTCTGTACTGAATGACTGCTGTAAACAGTTTACGATTGTAGTGCTCTTTATTAGTGATAGAAAAGAAACTGGCAAAACACTGAGAAAACTGAAATTAAACGTAGATGTAGAAAATAAAATGGACAACTTAAAACCAGCATTTGCAGTTCTTTGCACAGGATGCATATGCTGAGAAAAATAGACTCTTTATAGGGAAGATGCTTGCAGTCTAGATTCTTTCATATTTATAAGCCTAATGTTGGTACCTACTACGTAGGGTCTGCAGTCCTAATGGTAGAATAGTCCAACTGGAAGGGGCCTACAGTGGTCATTGAATCCAAACCTGACCACTTCAGGGCTGACCAAAAGTTGAAGCATATTAGGAAGTGTTGTCCAATTGCCTCTTTGACACTGGCAGATATGGGATATTAACCATCCTTCTGGAAGGTTTGTTAAAGATTTTGACCACACTTTTTGGCAGAGGTGTCCCCTCATATCGAGTCGGAACACCTCTCTGCCCCACCACGCCCCTGCCCCAAGGGTCACAGCTTTGAACCATTCCCACATGTGCTGGCACTGGGTACTGGGAAGAAGAGGTCAGCAGCTGCATCTCTACTTTTTTTTGCCTGAGTTAAGATTGATTCTTAATCAGTCTTGAGCTGTTTTGAAGACCAGACTTCTGTCTGGTCTTCTCATTCTGTTCTCTCAAAATCAGGTTAGTATTTCAGCTTAAAAAACCCCAAACTATTTGTATTTGCCATTTGTATCTAGTTTATTTATAACATATAATACTGTATAGAATGGCATACAATAATATATAAAATACTATATTAATAATATATACTGTCTTGTAATGTAACATTGTAATGTTAGTATATGTGGATATAGTAAATATAAGTAATATTAAATTTTATTACATATATTATATAATTAATATATAATATACTTTTTGCAGAGGCAAAAAACCACAAAATAATTTCAACTGCTATTTTAAAAACTCAAGTATGAATTAGGCTATGTGGTTAAAATATCCTAAAATGTAATTTTAAATTATTAATTTTTATTAAGGTTAAAGCTTCACTTCCATGAAATTGTGTATTTTTTCCTTTGGCTGCCAACTTTCATGTTGCAGCTATGACCATTCCTAGAGGTTTAAAAAAAACTACTTTAATTTGAAAGCAAATTAAATTCACTGGAAGAAAGAGTATGTTAGTGCCTTGAAATGTTCTGGTTTATTCTTCCCTTCAAAATGTTAGTTTCCACAATCTTTATTGAAAAAATAGTAGGTAGTTCAGGAACCTAGATTGCATTAGCCTTTTGGGGAGTCTCTTGGCCTAAGTCATGGCCTAAGTGCTTGATTATTTTTTTGAATTTGAATAAACTGCACTCTGCCCCTCCATGTTGGGTAACCTACCCAACCAGTAAAATGGGCACTACATCCATGAGATTTTATAAACTACTTTTTTTACATTACTATGTAAGATTTAGTCAATCTACCACAGCTAATTAAACTATCCCTGATATTCACCAATTTCTGTTGCAGGCAGGCCCTACTGGCACAATGTTACAGGAAATTGAACAACATAGGATTTTTCTTTTATCTAGAGACATAGAAGTTACAGAAGATCTCTGAAGTAGAAGCATGGTTCATGTTGGTGGCCTCAGAAAAACAATTTCACACAGCTGCCCTGTGCCGTGTAATATGTATGTTTGTCAAACAGTGTAATCAGAGTTGATGCAAATATTTGCTACTGCTACTTTTAATTTACATTTGAAGTTTTTTATCATATTCAGATCTCAGATGTAGACATTGTATTTAAAGGACCCTTTTTCTTGTATGTATGTAAACATGCTAGGAAAAAGTTTAGATATTAAACACTGGTTATCACAGTTGCATATCTTGTACTGCTTCAAAAGTTTTCCTTCATGTTTTATTTTGATATTCTTAACTCTGGGTCATCACAGGCCTTCTGTAAAGACGACAAGACAAGAAGGCTTCTACAAAGCACTGTATGATTCAGTTCTAGTTTCTGGACACTTGTTTGCAGCTGTTCTGTTGAGTATGGGATTGATTGAACTTCTGGACCATTGCATGCATGGTAATTAGGTTGAAAAGAAGTATTTACTGTTTAAGTTTTATGAATTTGTATTTATTTTTTTATTTTTTAGGTACATTGAATTTCAGTTCTGATGCTGCTGATTCCATTCCTGGAGAAAGACAACCTACAGATGTAAACTGGGTAAATAAAGATAGAAAAGACTCTAACAGTAATCAGAATAGAAGTAGTATACCAGCTCCTAGTCTGTCTTCTGAAAGAGGTACAGATTATGAAAGCTCTTCCACAAAGCATCATGGCTTTTGTAGTCCAGAAAGTCAGTATGGGAGTTCTGAAGGGTTCCACCAATATTTTGGTACCAGTAAAAGTTTGAAGAATCGGAGCTTGCAAAGCCAGAGATTGCACAGATTAAGAAATGATAGCGCATGTGCTAGAAATAAGATAAGACAAAGTACTACTGATGCTGCTGTTGGTCCTGGAATTTCAGATGCTGCACTAGTACCTGGTAGAAGAGCACCTCCTAGAGGATACAGCGATTTTCTCTCCTCTGAGAGTGACAGGGAGGTACCTAATGCGGATAGCAGAGGGGCAAAACCAAAGAAAACACATCTGATGCATACCTCTGGGAGAGGTTTCAGGGAAAAGGGAAAGCAAGTACATGACCGTGAAAAGCGAGTGAGCTCTAAACAGAAAGTGGAGCTGTTTGAAAATTTTCCGTCTTTGGATTTGACACAGTCTGACTCTTCAGAATCGTCTGTTGGAAAGGCATTCTGTGGTGCACCTTTTGGAAGTGGGGATGAGCAAAAAGGCTACAATAATGTAAACAAAAGATATCCCCGGAAGCCTGTGTGGAATAAACCCCCAGTAGAAAAAGAGGGTCAGAAAAGACATGATTCTCACCATAGTAAAAATACAAAAGTAAGTAAGAAGTCTTCTGTTGCATATACTCCAAAAGATAAAAATGAAAGGAAGAAAGAACTCGTTGCTCACAAAAATGATGAAAACTTGACCAGTGAAATCAGACATCAGTTGTCTGAGTCTCTCAGGTTCAATGGAAGAAAGTTTCTGCTAAAGGGGGATCAAATACCTTCACTTCATTTCAGCTGGACCCAGTACTGGAAAAAGCAAAGTGATGTACCAAAAAACAAAGAAACTCATACAGGTAAGTTTTTGAGACTGTCCTTGACTCCTGTATGAAGGATATGATCTTGAATACTTCAAAGAGTCTTTGCTTCAGTTCCTGCCTTGAGTAACTGAAGATTATTATTTCACATTAAATTGGTATTGGTTTCGGAGGGTAGAATTAAATGTAAATGCATGGTTTCTCAATGAGAACATATTCTGTAAGTTTACTAGAGAAGGACAGATTTTGTTTATATTTTTTTCTGTTTTGCTACCAAACTGCAAATGATGACCTAGTCAGATACCATATTAAAACATGCATGTTGTGGGAGTGAAATTCTGGGCATTCTGAACAATGGGACTTGAGAAGGATAATGCTGAAACTGACTTTTGCAGAATAGGTCTTCTCATATTTTGTGTAGAGGTAGGAAAAGCCAGACAGGGAAACAGTTTTCTATTCATAACTGAGTTTTATGTGTTCTTTTTCTGGACCTTTGATGCCTTAACCTATAAAGGAAACAACACACACTTCTGAGATAATACTAGTATAGGAGGTAATATAAAAGCTGGTCTTTATTGGAGGCTTTCAGGGGCAAATATGGAAAATGTCCACAAAAGCCCCCCGCCAGGGGTGCATACAGTTTTATAACTTTAGTAAATTAGCATAATTGACAAAAATCACCAATTAAGAGCACAAGTGGTGATGCAATTCCTCCCCAGTTCAAGCCCCCTCTAAATCCTTCCCCTTCAGATGGGGCTGAACCTTGTTAATGAAAATGTGTCTCAAAAAGCTTTCTCAAGCTTGGTTTCAAAGGAGAACCAGGATAGCATAGGGGTCTTGGAATGTATTTTGTCTTTTTGCCTATTAGGACAGGGAAAGGTACTGGGAAAACTAGCTATGAATGCAATAAATAGGCTATGGAGCTCCAAATATATGTGTGAACAATACAGAGAATATATAAAAGAAAGAAGACAAAAGATATTAGGCGTCACCTCAAAAGGTAATAGAAATAGAGGCAATATCTGGATGTTGTTTTTGGAAGTTTAAGAATAGAAAAATAGGCTGTTGACAGTGTAAACCAGATGTTGCTGTAGATGAAAGATGAAAGACTACAAATACTTCAGAAGGCAAAGAACATAGAAAAAAGGCTTTATTGTCTAATTCTTACTACCTTTTATGAGGTGTTCCGATGCAGACTTAACATGATTGGTGAATAGGAATGACACCTGTCTAATTCCATTGGTTAAACTAGAGAAAGAGCAAAACGCTGCCCAGAGAAAGATTGTTTTGAGAAAGGGTAGTTGTTTACCAAGATTGTTTTGAGGGGCAACTGTTCTGAGAAAGGTTTTCCTTGGGAAAAGTTAGCAGCTGCTAGCAGGCTAAAATTTCTCAGGCCCAGAAATGTCAGACCCGCAGTTTTTGGCTATCTTGAGTGAATTTAATGCTGACTCATACCATTAGTGACTGAAAACATTAAGTGGAAATCAGCTGTATCTCTTCAGTGCTATGATACTGGTTGCTGTCTCAACTACAACTTAGGTAGCTTATTCTTATTGTTTTGCATAAGCTTAAGCACTAAGTGTTAAGAGACTTAAATGTTCAGAAGGAATAAGGAGAAACACCAAGAATTTGGTGTTTATTTGGTTTTTTACAAAGCATCTCAACCTTATCTTCTGCAGCACAGAATGATAGAGATGGGTAGACTAGTTCCAACTATCTTAACTGTGATATCAAATCTATTGAAGAGTTTGCTTCTCAGCATTTCCTATTTCACAGCTGAGGAAGTAATTGCATAATCAGGAAGCATAAGATACGTCTAGTTGGAAACTTTCTTCTCTTGAGAGGATCTAAATAAATTAACTGTCATGCTCCTGGGTTCTATTTGAATCATAAATTTGGAAATACCTCAGTCTTTTCCCCAGCATTATTATTAAATGAAAAACATCACATGCAATAAGCAGGAAAATAAGTAGTAGTCTTTCCCAGGGAACTTAAGGAACTTCCTCCTCCAAAGCAGTAGCTTATTGACATGCTTTATTTGGCAGCTTTTTTGGAAACACTGTTTGCCACTGTTGTCAGGGAACTAGGATTGTGAGTTTTTAACTTTTTTTGGGACAGCTACAGTACGGTATAGGTTTAGTCTTTTGGAGAAAAGAAGTATCTTTTACATGAGAATTTTCCTTTACGGCAGATAATAATCATGGGATAACAAGTAGAAATTACTGTTAATCCTAAATGCTGTGGGACTTGATGCAGGAGGGCTAGAAAACAAACTTGAAAATCATGTTGAAGAGAGCAAACCATGTTAACACTTGAAAGCCATGGGCTTGCTTGCAGTCCCATGTGACACAAGCAGATTTTGAATTGAAGGTAATTTTTTCCATTATTTTCCTTTTGTATTTCCTTCATTATGAATTTTAACTTTCCTTGTTGTGATCTGCTCTAATCACAGAGAAGCAAAGAGAACTCTCTGTAAATAAAGCTGAATGTACTTGGGTTCAAACGTTCCCAAAAACAAGATTAAAACACAAACAAGGTTAGATGTTGATACCAAAAAAATTATCTATTTTACTTAAAGAGGCAAAGAGAAAGAAAGAGAAAAGAAAGAAAAATAGAAAAAGGGGGCTGGGAGGGGAGGACAGGGAGACTGACAGAGACAGATTAAGTAGAAACATATCACCCCTCCATGAGTTCCAATGACGTCTTGTTCCCCTCCCTCTGGTCTTCGTGGTGGTAAGTGTCCCCTGCTAAAAAGTACAGAATCTAATGGATTGATCATGGGCTGGATGGGAATGCCCAGGTGCCTCCCCTGAGGGGGGCCAGTTTGACATTTTTGCCTGCAAGACTGTGGATCTGTTGCATCATGTACAGTGCTCTCTGATGCAGGGTCTGGGGACCCCTTGGAGTGGGCCTTTGATGGGCCATGACATCCCCTCTGCTGTCCCTCACATGAATGTCTGGTAGATGTGGCTTTCCCAGGGTGGGGGGCCCTGCAATTGGGCAAGTCTGCACAGCAGTGGCTGGGTGTTCACTGCCTCTGACTAGAGGCTATGTCATACATCCAAAACCTCTCCTGCTCCCCCGTTTTCGTGTCGGGGTCTGTGCAAGTCTGGCAGCAGATAAACCTGGGACTATAGCCTCCACCCCGAAGCTTCTGGACTTCCCTGCCATAGATGCTCTTCCAGTCTTATCCATCATTTCCCAGATGCATTGAACAACAGTGTTACTTTTCTTATCTATATCCCTTAGGCAGTTTAACTCACAGTTGAGGGCCTCAGCCCAGGGACGCCATTCAGGGTGCAGTGGTCTTCTGTGCAGTTTTTGTTATACAATTTGCTATAATAGGCAAAAGTCCTTCATAAAAATGTTTAAGCCCTAAACCATAACGTTTCAATCTCTGACACTTGTATTGGCACAATCTTAAAATGGTACCTTTTTACATTACACTGTACACTTGTAGTTAATATAGTTTAAAGTCCTGTGGATATTTCTAAGGTGTATTTGGTAGTCTTACCTTGATGGGTGAGAATTAATCTGACAGAAATGAAGCTTTATGTGGTGCCTTTCTTATGGTTGCACATCAGGCTGTTTTGACTTTTTTGTGGGGTTCTTGCTTTATTTTCAAGGTGCTTTCTCACATTTGTTCATATTGCTCAAAAGACCCTGTACTTTGACTGTCGTTCCTAGTAATCCCACTCCTAAAGGGCTTATTCCCATAATCCAGGTCCTTCTCTGTTAATATTTGTAGTGTCATCTCCTGGGAATACTTAAGGATAGAAATTAAATGTAATTTTGCAGAGATTTCTGTATTTAAGAGCTTTCATTTTTTTTTGTTTAAAGAGTATGCAAAGATGAATTTCCCTTATAAAGTGATGAGTAAAATCTCAAACTTCTGTCAGTCTTAAAACTATTAAGTCGTAAGATCAGAGTAATGGCTATTTGTCAAAGTGGAATTTGCATTGCCACTTTAATGAGAATCTTATACTCCTTTATCCTGCTCCAGAGCTAAAAAAACGCATAGCAAGTATCAAACTTCCAGGAGTAAACTAATGCCTTATTTATAGCCACAGAGGTAAAATAAGTTTCACTATGATTTAAATGAAATATTGGTATTTAATTTGAGTTCTGTTTGTCAGCTAGCTGTTATTTTATGCACAAATAATATATTTTATTTGCAGGGTCACTGATTGAACAGCTGACCACAGAGAAGTATGAGTGCATGGTATGCTGTGAGGTGGTCCGAATAGTAGCCCCAGTGTGGAGCTGTCAGAATTGTTACCATGTGTTCCACCTGAATTGCATCAAGAAGTGGGCACGATCACCAGCTTCACAAGCTGAAGGTTGGTATTTTCTCAAATATATATTTTATATATATTCTGTATTACATATACGTATTGTATATATAATGTATATTATATATTCTCAAATATATATAATAGACAGATTCATGTGTTGCTTATATAATGAAAACTATTTAGAAATACTGTTTAAGATAACAGTGTGATCGACCTCTGAGGCAGGCAACCAGTTTCGTTGTTAAAGGTATCCCTGGGGGTGGATTAAAGCAAAACAGCAGTAAATAACTGATGCAACAACAAATTTTATTAGAACTGCTTTGAATCCTTAAGTGGAAAAAAAAACTTAATAGATTCAAGAAGGGATATTGTAGCCATTCTGAAGTGTACAATCACCCTAAGAGAGGAAAATTGGAAAGAGAAAAACAGATGAAAAGAGAGATCTGTTACCACCCATGGCTCCAGTGACATGGGGCGGGGGGGCATGGTCTATGGTTGCAATATGCAGTCCGAGTCCATTGGAGATGGGGGCATGCATGCACATCAAAAATTGATTCTTCTAGTAAACACTCTAGTATCTCCTCCAGGAGGAATTCTGGGTGTGCACAGTCTTCTTTCTGGAAGGTTCTGGAAGTCTGGCAGTGTCAAACAGGGGGCTTGAGAGTATGTGTCTGGGTGTGCCTGGAAAACTTCGGAACAAAGATTCCAAGTTCAGAGTTCTGCACTTGCATAGTGGTGGCTTGCAGTGCAGGAGAGAAATTGGCATAAAAAACCTCTCTACTCTGCCTCTGTAGTATTTGTTGCTTAACAGCAGTTTCTCCTTTAGTTCAAAGTTTCTCCTTTAGTTAAACAAGCTTAAACAGCTTGTTTAAGGCAAAATTTAGCCAGAAGGTGAAATTGGTTCACTTACTACAAGCAGTAAGCTGTAAACAAATTTTAAGTCAATCTTTTTCTCATGGTTCTGTGTATGCTTTATATAATCCTGATAACTCAATTCTTTCCAGTGTTCTAGCTAAACCTAATTTCTGGATTTTGATACACACGATCATGAATGAATTCAATGAAATCAGTGCATCAGGATGCAAAACTCTGTGGCTGTGTTTTTACACACCAAGAAATGTCTCATCTGTCATCTGGGCTTTGCTGAGCAGTCAAGGAGAAGATGCACTTCATGCATTAGTTGTGTGTTACTCAACCACTTCTTAGTTTATTTCTCAGATAAAATACTCCTGAAATCTATCTCTCATGCCATGCAATGACGGGAAATTCAGAGAAAACAGAAAGTTTCAGCTATTGTCATCAGCCTGAACTGTTTCAGATTCCTTGTACTCTACCACTTTCTGAAACACTTAAATCAGTACATTATGTGCTTTGAATTCTTTGATGTAAACTAAGGCTGAATTGCAGCCACGGCTCAGTTCATTTGAGTGGTTGTTCTGGGTTGACAGTGCCTCTATCCCATATCAGTGGACTGTTTTTGTTATGTCTAGCAGTGCTGTTTTGCTCGCGGGGCTTTTGCTGCCCGAGCAGAGCTGCTTCTGGGCTGCCGCTGCTTCAGCTGCTGCTGCTGCTTGGCTTTGGCTGCTTCGGCTGCTTCAGCTTCTTCTGCTGCTTGGCTTCTGCCGCCGCTGCCGCCGCTCCTGCTGCCTGCTTTCCGTTTTTTTCTTTCCCCCTCTTTTTCCCTTCCCCGCCCCCCCTCCCCGCCCCCCCCCCAAGACAGGACCGGCTCTGGAACTGATCTGACCCGAGACGTCTGAGAAGACCCGGAGCCCGCCAAAGAAGCTTGGAGCCCTCCCCCTGAGTAAACCTGCGCCTTTCATTCCACTCGGGGTGGGGAGAATTTTGTTCATTTGTCAATAAAACCGGTTTTTTCCACTTTTTCCTCCTCCAAAGAATTTCCTTCCCAACCCCGGGCTGGAGGGGAGGGGTGGTGGAGGTTTGTTTGAGGGGACTCCCTTTTAGAGATTCTCCCCTTAATTTATCCTAAACCAACACATTTTTTTGGTGCGTTGGCCGGGAAAGGAACCCAAGAAAGTGGAAAATACCTTAATAATAATAATATTGGTGGTTCTGATTGTTTTGTGGGTGTATCGGGATGGTTTTTTCTGAACTCATAATGTCATTTGGGGTGAAAGCCTGCCAATATTTCTGGTCCCTAGGGTTTTTTGAGGTGTTACTACCTTTGTGGTACCTCGGGCTATTTCCTTACCCTGAAATAGCTCTGGTATTGCTCCTAATACGTAGTTTGTGTAGCCGTGGGGCCTTAGTCAGAATATTCATTGGGCTAGGCTTGTTTGTAATGATTTACAGGAGGGCTGTAAATATGCTTGATGGTCCGTTGTTATGGTTAGGCACTCAGTTTGTGAGGGGAGAAGCAGGGGCAGAGTTCTTTCAGCCTCTGTTTTCCCTCTTCTCCTCAGAATTGTTTATATCTCTATTAGAGAATGTTCAGTTCTCCCTGAGTGTTAAGGAAACCATCTTTCTGGCATTTAATTTAGTAAGCTTCCTCTATACTGTCTGCAGTTTATGTAAATTGAAAGCTGAGATTTCCAAAGGAGCTAATGAGACCTCTGATGTAAGGGAAAAGCCAAGTAGAAGAAATCTTGATTGGAGTGGAAAATGGGAAGACATGGGCCAAATTTTAAAAGAATTCTCTGATCCTATAGCCTGGGACTTCCCATCTGAACAAATTCAGAACCCGGCTGAGGTGGCAAAGTATTTGAGAGAGAAGTGTTATGGTAATACTAAAGAGAAAAGAATTATTGCAGTGAGCTGGGCCTTGGCATATGTTTATCGTACACTGCTAGATACTGTAGGGCAGCAGATGGAGGCAGGGGGGCAGGAATGTAAATCAACAGCTACCCCAGTTGCTAAGTCTGCAGCCAGCACCCCAGTTGTGAAGCCAGCAGCTAAGATAGAACCTGAGCCTGAGTTAGCAGCTAAACCTGACAGTAAGCCTAAGCCCCTGGCAGTTGCTTCAGCAAAGAAACATACGCACAAAACCGACCGACCAGTGGATGATGATGACCCAGGAGAAGGACCTTCACCAAGATCAGAAGCCAAAGCATCTGGCACAGGATCAGAAGCCAACATTGATTGCTTTTCCCTGAAGGACCTTCGGGGCCTAAGAAAGGATTACAGGCGACAACCTGATGAACCTATCATTAGTTGGCTAGTCCGTCTTTGGGATGCTGCAGGAGAGGCTACAATTCTGGATGGCACTGAAGCGAGACATTTGGGATCCCTGTCACTTGATCCAGTCATCGACCAAGAGATGATGAGAGAGGCTAATCCACGCAGCCTCTGGGTACGGGTCCTAGGAAGTGTGGCAGAAAGATACCTGTGTGCAGATGATCTTTATATGCAGCAAACCCCATGGAAGACCATAGAACAAGGGATTCAACGCTTGAGGGAAATGGCAGTGGCAGAGATGATCTTCTCCGATGACATAAATATTAGGAACCCAGACTTGGTACCGTGTACGTCTGTGATGTGGCGAAAACTTATACGGCTTGGGCCATTAGAAAATGCTTCTGCCTTAGCAGTAATGAAGCGGGAGGACACAGGGGAGACTGTACTTGATATGGCAAAGAAGCTCCGAGCATATGCAGATGCTGTGCATGGCCCAACACATGCCAGAATCGCAGCAGTGGAAACACGTCTCCAGAAACTAGAAGATAAGCTGGAGGAGAATCACAAGAAACTTAGGGAGGAGATTAGAGAGGACCTTCTCCAAATCTCAGCAGTGCAAATTAGAGGCCCTGGTATCCAACGCAGGCGCCCCTTTGATGGGGAGAGGAAGTACACCCCACGAGCTGAGTTGTGGTTCTTCCTCCGTGAGTCTGGAGAGAACATGAGGAGATGGGATGGAAAATCTACTGCTGCTTTGGCACAACGGGTGCATGAATTGAAGGAAGGCAAGACTCAGAGAGGAAGTTCCACTAGAAGGGAAGCAGCTCCAGTTGCCCGTAGCCAACTGCCAAGTGTGATGATGATGACATGTCCAAGCCCCTTGAAGGAACTTCTAAGACATATGCTCAAGGAAAGAAGGATAACCAGGCTTAGAGGGGCCCTGCCTCTAGCCAGGTAGAGGCTAGGGAGAATCGTGTTTTTTGGACGGTGTGGATTCGTTGGCCTGGCACATCGGAACCACAAGAATATGAGGCTTTGGTTGATACAGGTGCGCAGTGTACATTAATTCCATCAAGACATGTAGGGGTAGAGTCTGTCTCTATCGCTGGCGTGACGGGGGGATCACAAGATTTTACTTTGGTAGAAGCAGAAGTGAGCCTGACTGGAAATGAGTGGAGGAAACACCCCATTGTGACTGGCCCAGAGACCCCATGCATTTTGGGCATAGATTACCTCCGAAGTGGGTATTTCAAAGACCCAAAGGGACTCAGGTGGGCATTTGGGGTGGCAGCTGTAGTGACAGAGGGCATCCAGCAACTGAATACCTTGCCCGGACTGTCCGAGGATCCATCTACAGTAGGACTTCTGAAGGGGGAAGATCAACAGGTACCCATTGCCACTTCAGTAGTGCACCGCCGGCAGTACAGAACGACTCGAGATGCTGTGATCCCCATCCATAAGATGATCCGTGAGCTGGAGAGCCAAGGGGTGGTCAGCAAAACCCACTCACCCTTCAACAGTCCCATTTGGCCTGTGCGTAAGTCTGAAGGGGAATGGAGATTGACTGTGGACTATCGTGCATTGAATGAAGTGACACCACCACTGAGTGCTGCCGTGCCAGACATGTTGGAGCTCCAGTATGAGCTGGAGTCCAAGGAAGCAAAGTGGTATGCCACTATTGACATTGCCAATGCGTTTTTCTCCATTTCTTTGGCAACCGAATGCAGACCCCAGTTTGCCTTCACGTGGAGGGGGGTGCAGTACACCTGGAACCGATTGCCCCAGGGGTGGAAGCACAGTCCCACCATCTGCCATGGACTGATCCAGGCTGCACTGGAAAAGGGTGAGGCTCCGGAACATCTACAGTACATTGATGACATCATTGTGTGGGGAAACACGGCAGTGGAAGTCTTTGAGAAAGGAAAGAAGATCATCCAGATTCTCCTGGAAGCCGTTTTTGCCATCAAGAAGAGCAAGGTCAAAGGGCCTGCCCGAGAGATCCAGTTCCTGGGAGTAAAATGGCAAGATGGACGGCGTCAGATTCCCACTGAGGTCATCAATAAGATCACTGCGATGTCTCCACCAACCAGCAAGAAGGAAACACAAGCTTTCCTAGGCGCCATAGGCTTTTGGAGGATGCACATCCCTGAGTATAGCCAGATTGTGAGCCCTCTGTACCTGGTTACCCGTAAGAAGAATGATTTCCACTGGGGTCCAGAACAGCAACACGCCTTTACCCAGATCAAGCAGGAAATCGCTCACGCGGTGGCCCTTGGCCCAGTCAGGACAGGACCAGAGGTAAAGAACGTGCTTTACTCCGCAGCTGGGAGCCATGGTCCGTCCTGGAGCCTTTGGCAGAAGGTGCCAGGTGAAACTCGAGGCCGGCCACTGGGATTCTGGAGCCGAAGCTACAGAGGGTCTGAAGCTAATTACACTCCCACAGAGAAAGAAATCTTGGTCGCCTATGAAGGAGTTCAAGCCACCTCAGAGGTGATTGGCACGGAAGCACAGCTCCTCCTGGCACCCCGACTACCGGTGCTGGGATGGATGTTTAAGGGAAAGGTTCCCTCCACCCATCACGCCACTGACGCCACATGGAGCAAATGGATCGCCCTCCTTACTCAACGCGCCCGTATTGGAAACCCGAATCGCCCTGGGATTTTGGAAATAATTACCAACTGGCCGGAAGCTGAGAACTTCAGTCTCACCGAGGAAGAAGAACAAGAGCAGGTAACCTGGGCTGAAGAAGCTCCACCATATAACCAACTGCCAGCAGAAGAAGCGTGCTACGCTCTTTTCACTGACGGTTCCTGCCGCATCGTAGGGATGAACCGGAAGTGGAAAGCAGCCGTATGGAGCCCCACGAGACAAGTTGTACAAGCCACTGAAGGAGAAGGTGGGTCAAGCCAGCTTGCCGAACTCAAAGCTGTTCAATTGGCCCTGGACATCGCTGAAAGAGAGAAGTGGCCAAAGCTCTACCTCTACACCGATTCGTGGATGGTAGCTAATGCTCTGTGGGGCTGGCTGGAAAGGTAGAGAAAGGCTAACTGGCAGCGTAGGGGAAAACCAATCTGGGCTGCTGATGAGTGGAAGGACATTGCCACCAGAGTAGGGAAACTACATGTGAAGGTCCGTCATGTAGATGCCCATGTCCCCAAGAGTCGGGCTAATGAGGAGCACCAGAACAACGAGCGAGTAGATCAGGCTGCAAAGATAGAGGTGTCTAAGATAGACTTAGATTGGCAGCACAAAGGAAAGTTGTTCCTAGCTCGATGGGCCCATGATGCCTCAGGTCATCAGGGCAGAGATGCCACCTATAAGTGGGCACGAGACCGAGGGGTGGATCTAACCATGGACAGCATTTCTCAAGTTATCCGAGACTGTGAGACGTGCGCTGCCATTAAGCAGGCCAAGCGGATGAAGCCCCTCTGGTATGGAGGGCGCTGGTCTAAGTACAAGTATGGGGAGGCCTGGCAGATTGATTACATCACACTGCCTCAAACGTGCCAAGGCAAGCGCCATGTGCTGACCATGGTAGAAGCCACCACGGGATGGTTGGAAACCTACCCTGTGTCTCATGCTACAGCCCGCAACACCATCCTGGGCCTTGAAAAGCAGGTCCTTTGGAGGCATGGTACGCCCGAGAGAATTGAGTCAGACAATGGGACTCATTTTAAAAATAATCTTATTAAAACCTGGGCTAGGGAGCATGGCATTGAGTGGGTGTACCATATCCCCTACCATGCACCACCTGCAGGTAAAGTGGAGAGGTACAATGGGTTGTTAAAAACCACCCTGAAAGCATTGGGTGGGGGGTCCTTAAAGAACTGGGAGCAGCATTTAGCAAAGGCCACCTGGTTAGTCAACACCCGAGGTTCTACCAACCGAGCAGGTCCTGCTCAGTCTCAGCTCCGTAATGTAGTAGATGGAGATAAAGTCCCAGTGGCCCATGTTAGAGGTTTGTTGGGAAAGACAGTGTGGATCAACCCTACCTCGAGTACAGGCAAACCCATCCGTGGAGTTGTCTCTGCTCAAGGACCGGGTTATACCTGGTGGATAATGCAGAAAGATGGAACAACACGATGTGTACCTCAGGGAGATCTGAATGTGGGGTAAGACTCATATGTCAGAAGGAAACGTATAAGTGTCAAAAGTCTGAGCAAATAAGACGGATGGAAATGTGTAAGTGTCTAAGGTCTGAGTAAGTGAGATGAAAGTTTTATTGTGTGTCCACTATATGGGATAAGGGGTGGAATGTTCTGGGTTGACGGTGCCTCTATCCCATATCAGTGGACTGTTTTTGTTATGTCTAGCAGCGCTGTTTTGCTCGCGGGGCTTTTGCTGCCCGAGCAGAGCTGCTTCTGGGCTGCCGCTGCTTCAGCTGCTGCTGCTGCTTGGCTTTGGCTGCTTCGGCTGCTTCAGCTTCTTCTGCTGCTTGGCTTCTGCCGCCGCTGCCGCCGCTGCCGCCGCTCCTGCTGCCTGCTTTCCGTTTTTTTCTTTCCCCCTCTTTTTCCCTTCCCCGCCCCCCCTCCCCGCCCCCCCCCCAAGACTGGACCGGCTCTGGAACTGATCTGACCCGAGACGTCTGAGAAGACCCAGAGCCTGCCAAAGAAGCTTGGAGCCCTCCCCCTGAGTAAACCTGCGCCTTTCATTCCACTCGGGGTGGGGAGAATTTTGTTCATTTGTCAATAAAACCGGTTTTTTCCACTTTTTCCTCCTCCAAAGAATTTCCTTCCCAACCCCGGGCTGGGGGGGAGGGGTGGTAGAAGTTTGTTTGAGTGGACTCCCTTTTAGAGATTCTCCCCTTAATTTATTCTAAACCAACACAGTGGTGTACCTGAAGATGATAATCTTGAAGTAGACTTTATTTTTTCCTGTACCCTGCTTGTTCAGCATTTGCCGTTCTTTGTGTGTCTTTCTGTATCTCTCTGGGCAGACTGAGGAAATACAATGTCACCTAGTTCCAAATGTTTCACAGAAGTTCTTACAGACTATATATCTCCTGCAAGAGAGAGATTGATTGCAAAGTTCTTTTTATAGAAGATGCATAGTCAGACTTCTGGGTAGGGCTGGTTGTGAGCCCCAGTTCTCACTTGGTGAGTTTATTTCAAAGGGGCTTGAGGTACTACTTTACCCTGAGGTGGACACACGAGAGAAACGCAACATTCTCAGGAAGTTAAAAACGAAACTTTATTGGCAAACTTTAAAAGCAAGACTGAGAGGGACTGTTGAGTGACTCATCTTTTTTTGGGTTGATTTATCTCCCTGGAAGAGCTTACTCCTTGAGAAAAAAGTAGCTGCTTGCTTAAGGGGGCTTTTATCTTTCAAGACAGTAACCTTAGATGCTTGAATCCTGAAAGCATTTAAAATAGCAAAATTTTGGGGCATTTGCTTTTTGTGTAAGAATTTGTGGACTAAATATGTTACTCTATTCTGCATATGAGAGAACTAGCGCTAATCATTAACTGAAGTTAAAGGTTGTGGCCTCAGTAGAACTGATATCATGGCTACAATAAAGTCACTGGTAGGTATTTCTTGACCTGCAAGGCTCCGCTACCCCATCTTGTATAGATTTTGTACTTCAGAGTGTATTTGTTTTACCATAGGTTGTTTCAGTATATGTTCTACATTTCAGGCTTTGGATAATGAGGAATTTACTGGATCCCGGCAGTTATTAATGTCTGCTGGAGGAGAAATGGGACACTGTAATCCACCTGACTTCGTAATTTGCTTGGTTTTGGAAGGGGGAAAAATTGGTTTTTTTGTATTTTTGGACACTCTTTCCTTTGATTCTGCAAATGTTATAATGAATTCCAAAAAATCTAATTCAGCAACCAGACTTTTCACTGATACGTTTCATTTCCAGCCTATTTTGCTAATGAGTTTTGAATGTTCATTTTATGTTTTTGCAGCAATTGAGTGTGTCTTGATTTGAAAGACAGGTGTCCGCCAGGGAAACCTCCCTTGGAATGGAAAATACAACCCCCTTCCCTCCAAATTATTATAACTTTTTAAGGGGCTTTCAGGCAAAGGTATGGGGTAAGGAATAACAGATCTTTACACTAGTATATAAAGGCAAAGAAACATCCACAATGGCATCCAACAACAAACAGAACCAGGAACCCAGTGACAGCCTTCTCTCAGCTGCAGGCACTTTCCCCTTTGGTGTAGTTACGGTCACAGCCGGCAGGGGCGCTGGTGGCTCCTGGCCAGGCAGGGCAAATGCAATGATCCTGCCGTGGCTGCAGGGAGTGCTGTGGTGCAAGTTCAGCCGCATTTCCCTCACGTGGTACTGGTGGGCAGGCTGGATGGTAAAATGGACTGTAGCAGGAACCTCAGCGGCTGCAGGGGTTACATGTATACAGGGCGCTGGGTTAGTGTAGCAAAAAAACCCAGGGAGGCAGCGGCAGAAAGTGGTGGGGCTGAGCAGAGGCAACTGGACTTCTTAGCAGCTGCCACAGGCTGCCAGGGAGACACACCCTCCGGGAATAGGGTGCAGTCAGGGTCCCGGATTTTCTTCTGAGGCACCTGAATAGCTGGCGAGGGTCCTTTCCAATTAGATTAGATGTTAATAAGTTCCCAGTTCAATGGCTGCTCTTAAGAGCAAAGGCTCACCTGCAGTAAGGAAGAAGCAGTGCAGGGCTGGGTGCTGCAGTTGGCAGTGAATTCTCCCCACGATAAGCAGCAGGTCAACTGCCCTCATTGGATGTCAAGAGTGAGAGAGAGCTAGGGGCTAAACCAAGCCCCTCAGCCGTCATCAAAAATCTTGCAGTATCTCTGCCCTTCCCAAGAGAAAGCCCCTCAGGTAAGAGAGTAGCTAGCCATACCCTTCATCCACCTTGGCCATTTCTTTTGTCTCTCTTAAGTACCAGTTGTTTTTTTCTCTTAGCAGCAAATGGGACAAAAATCCATGAGAGAAGGAAGAGGGGAAAAAAAGGAAAAATCATAACCTCCAACAGTGTTTCAGTGAGAATGGCCCTCCTTATGGGGCCTCGCAGCAGGTCTTAAGCTCTGTGATTCATAGTAGAAGGCTGGAAGTGTGTGTGTGTGCATAATTCCTCACAATTTTTTGTGATCACAGAATTGGATCAGAGTGTAATAAATTTTAGAGAGCAAATTTCATCGAAAGTGATTTATTTGCCAGAGAAATTTTTGGACAGCGAAATCATCAAAGCTCACAATCAAGGAACAGTGCCAACACTGGGTGAAATTGCGAATACAGCCTCTGTCGCACTGTATTGCATGAGTTTCATGAGGGACTGAGCCCATGCCAGCTGGTTTTATACCTTTTCTGGCTGGGCTTACATGAGTCCAATATTCTGTAAGTTCTTTTGTCCCTCGGTGACTCCGTTTTGGTGGTTGATGAAATTTCGAAAGCAAGGTCCAGTTTTCTGAAAAGATTTCCTGGGTGGAGAAGACTCCTGAGTGCTCCTAATAGTCCTGATATCATCTCAGGGCCATCAAGCCATATCAGGTGTTGAGTGTCCTCTCAGGTGTTGAGTGTCCTCGGCCTGGTCGTCCTCCACCTTCTATTGGTATTGTAATTCTTTTGTTCCTTCCTCTGGAGACAGGGAGAGTTCTTGCAAAATTTCCAAACCCTCTGCCCTGCTTTGAGAGACTTTTTGGCCTTCTCAGAAAAACACATTTTTTATTTTTGTTTATTATAACAACAATATTATGAAAACATGAATTACCATCTATCACAAGAGAAATCCTGAATATGTGAATGAAGTAAATAACATTCCTCATGGGGTTCTCATATAGTTCCATATTCCAGAACAATAGTGACTTGTGTCTGTTATGAGAGAAAAGTAGGTATGGATCCTTTGGGGACAAGGCACAATGCTCAGCAAGGGAAAGCTTTGGCATTAATGAAAGCAAGCCATTACCAGGATGGAAGCCGTGGGATACTAACACTAATTAAATGTTGGGACACTATGCAACAGAACGCTTACTGGAAGTGAAAGACAGAAGGAGTGTACAGCTCTCCTTTATGATTTGTATTTGCTTATTAATGCATTCTGCCTATGTTTTGCTCATAGCAAACTCATTGATGTAATGCAGGTGTTATTGCCTGAATTTTCAGATCCACAGCAGGCCATCAGATTGGCATCCATGCAAAGATGGGTGCAGTTGAAAAGAAAGTGAAGTATTCCGGATTACTATGTTAGTGTGGTAAAACGTGCTTAAGGCTCTATGTTCTTGGATGGGAAGAAGCAATGAACTGTCTTAGGTCTAGATTTCTAAGTTTCAGAAACTAGTTCTAGAATTCAGTTACTGTAACAGTGTTTTCACACTCTACAGTATCTCTCTTCTTGGTCTTTATTGAAGATGTCTTCCCTCAGAGACTTCTTTGCCTTCTACTGCCTTTACAGTCACCTGAAAAATGATGGCTGGTTTGGCCAAGGCAAGTGAAAGAGTCTCCTGATTATCTGTGGGGAGTCATCTGTGCTCTCTTCCTGGTCTGCTTGCTCTGGTGTGTTAAGGAACCTTCCCAGTTTTCTCATTCACAAGACCCTCTGGCAGTTACACTTTCAACACCATGCAGAAACCAAAGCTCCTTCACAGTGGACAGCTGCAATGAGCCAGTGGTGCTTTGCTTGACTCCCTGCTGTGCTGAAAGTCATGCTGTGAAAAGTCAGTGTCCATAAAGGAAACAGAGGAGTCATGCAACTTGATTCAAATGAAGGGGGAGAGGTCTCTTTAGTTTTTGGAGGATGCAGCCCCCTTTTATGCTAAACTCCCAGCTGCATGTTGCCCTCCTCCTTTCCCCATTGGGTTGAGGTGCTTGGAAGGTACAGACCTCCCAAACTGCCTACTAAATATTCCCCCTTGAACATGTATACTCCCCTCGCCACTCCCATCACACATTGTATGACCATTAAAACTAGCTGTAACCCCATCCTAGGTGAAGAAGCTAGTATTCATAAGTCTCTTAAGCCTGTGCATTTTCCCCCAAAGTTCAGAAGTTTAAGCTGTGCTTGACTCTGCAACAAGCTTGGGCGGCTTGGTGTGTGTAATGACCCCCATACCCATTTTTCCAGAACCTGATTGGTCCTTTCAGATGGAATCATTTGTGAAGACATTAACACAGCTTTCCCATCTTTATTTCTACAATGTAGACTGTCAGCAGCACTCAGAACTAGAGATGTCCTAGTCAGGAGGAGGAGCTCTACTGAGCATCACTCTGCCATCATGTGGAAAGATTCTTTCTTGTAAGGAAGCAAGCATTTTACCAACATTTTAATTATTTCTTGAAGGAATGTGACCTTAAGGTATCGTATAGTTAAGGTCAATCTGACAAAAATACCTGCACTGTGCACAAGATCTTTGTTTATAAAGGGGAAATTGTTGTCGCTTGCCCCCCTTCCTTCTTCTACTTCTTTTTAAAACGGATATTTAAGTGGTGTTTAACTTGTGCCCTTAAACTGATAGAAAAATATTTAGGTAATATTTAAATATTTAAATAATTTTGTCCCTTTTTTTGTAGAGAAGATAGTTTTACTGGTATTTTCATTTTGATTGGAAGAATTGGAGATATTTGAGGTATTACAACTGTCTGTTTCTATTCTGCCCTTGGACTCCACTTCCAAGTGTACCAGATCTGTACCAGTCCAGTGCTGGCCTCTAACACAGCATTTCTAAAGTTCTGCATTTCAGTGGTCAGAATAGAAGTTACTAAAAATTTTGGTAAATGCTTTCAAGTAAGGAATCTTTTTATCCCTGAGGGAAGGAGAGGATAGCAATTACTAAAACAATCTCTAGTAAAAGGGAATGAGGTGTCTTGATTCTGATTATACAACTGTCCTTTTGGTTATTTTGGTTGGAGTTCTGTCTGCTTCACTTGTGTTCATGAGAAGATTCATGAAAGTGGAGTGTTCTTCCTGTAGGAAGTCCTTCCTCGTTCTCATGTAACCTCTTTAGTAATCAGGATTTATAAGGAGTGATTACAGGACCACTTCTTACAAATGTGTATGTCAGGAATCATCCTACCATCATTCTGTGCTACTGTAATTGCATGTTGTTACGGGTTAACACAGTTTGGTTTTTAGTTAAAGTGGAAAGAGTTCTTTGTAAGGATCCTGGAACAAAACTTTTATTACTTCTGATTTTGGAGGAAGGCAACCATGCATGTCCCTTGTGGGTGAACATACATTAATATTTGAGCAAAGATAATCAATGATGATGAAGAAGAAAATATATCTTGCAAGGCTCTTTTTAATAGGTTCCTATTTTTCGGGGGTCTTCACTATACTCTGGAGAAACTATTGCTTGTGCTTATAGAGGACTAGGCATCCAGCTTCAGGGGAGTCGTTGATAGGAGCAGTCTTCTGCTGTCCTCCTGAAGCTTTCGGGGTAGACTTACCTTCACAGCTTTTGAAAACGTAACATGGAATAAGAATGGAAGAAATTGTTAAGGCAGTAATTAAGTATAATGTACTGTGCTATACTGTAATCTCATAAGGAATCCCATAATATTTATTATACTGGCTTTAGGATGAGCCAGGTGTTTACAGTTTTGTCAGCAAATATGCCTTTTAGTTGTCTACTGCCAGGTTTTTACTTGTAACTTTCAACAGTTCTCTGAGTTGCTTCTCTGAGCTCTTCTTCTGTTGCTTCTCAACAGTTGCTGAGTTGCAATCCTTCAGTTTCTAGCAGTCAAAAGAAAGTCTTGATCAGGAAATGCAGATTGGACTTGACCATGACTATGAGGGTATATGCCTTGTGCCTCTGTCCTAGAGCTGCTCAGCCCATAATCGTACAGATCTCTGCAGCAATCTTGGTGGCACAGTAATATGAGCTGGGATAAAGAGGGGTGTGAATAGGCACGAAATATTGGAAAGAGCAGACATGCATTAGGTTTGCATTTCTAGACTGTCAAGGCAGTCTGTAATTTGGATAATTTCAATTTGTGAAAATAATTTACATTGTACATTATGATAACATTATGGTAACGTAAGTTGTTCAGTCCAATTGAAGGTGAACCGAGGTGTGTGTCTCATTGCGCAGCAGTTGTCTTGTCATAGGTAGAGTTTCCTGTTTGCAATCCCTTTGGCTGTTATAACATGAAATTATCATAAATCTTGGTCAGATTTCTTTATAGTGAAGAACAGTTCTAAAATCACAATTTTATTAATTTACCAGCACTGAACTGATTAATTTAAGGGAGACAGAAATTGTTAATCAGGTTTTTTTTTTTATAGATATAAAAATGTATCTCTCTTGTCTATGACCCCTTTTGTGGTTGGTAGTGCTTTCAGACTCATATTCTTAATAGCAGGATGTGTATTGAATTGGGGAAGTCTTCATTAATGTTGCTTTTCTTCTTTACTGCTAACCAGCACCCTCCTGAAACACAGAAACAAGAAAACTACTATTTAATAAAATAACCACTTGAAGAATAATGTTCTACTAAATATCTAGGTATTATCAGCTGTAAATGAATAAATTAGATTATTCTGGTTTATATAACACTGGTTTATTCTGGATGTGAGACAATACTAAATTGGTATTCTACAAAACACATAAATTCTTGAGAGGATAGTGAAAAGCAAAGTAGAGGTGGTGCTTTGTGTGAGGTAATTATGCTTTCCTCACCAATTTCCCTCTGTTAACACTTTTTTTCTCACAGCTTTAGATATTGTGAAGACTGTCTGTATTCTAGCTCTATGTCTTGTAACAGGGCATATGATAATAGAAAAATTGGAGGTTTAAAATCTGGCTTTGCTGCAATAAAAAGTTGTAGCCTGTTGAAATGAAATACCACAGCTGTGTTGATGTTGATACTGTATAAAATGTATCTTCATTAATGTGTTTTCTCACCACTTCTGAGCAAGTGGACAAATTAATTTATTTGGAATTGTGGTAAGAAACAAAGTTGAAGAATTTATTCTAGGCTTGCAGATTAGATCTTTTATTTACTCCAAGTCCTTTTTATCTTTTTTTTTTTTTTTTAATCTGCAGATGGCAATAGTGGTTGGAGATGTCCAGCTTGTCAGAATGCTTCTCTGCAGATTCCTAAAACTTACACTTGTTTCTGTGGTGAGTTTCTCACTTACTTTTGCAAAGAAAAACAGTTTTGTCATTTTGATTCTTTTTTGTTAATATGAATTTCAGTACTGGTGCTCTTTTGCTTACATGCCTGAAACTCCATTTTTTAAAAATATTATTTACACTGAAAGGTGGCTGCACAGAGAATCATACATATGCCGCTTGAAAAATAAAAAGAAAAAACGAAGTCCTAAGTGGTAAATATTTTCATATCATTATGTAAAAATAGTGATTTTTGTGGAATAATGATAAATTTTGGCTGGTATCTTGTGAGCTTTCCGTCTGTAGAAGGAATGGAATAACCTGCTCGTGTTATGTCTTTCTTTGTGGCAAGATACACCAAAATAATACACAACTCAAGGATACAACTACCTAAACCTTTAAATTGATTTAGCAATTTTGTGATGTATGTTGTTCAGGGACATATGGAGCTTAAATAGGAAAAAATATTCAGGCTCTTCAGACCTCTGTGTAAGATATGTGTTTAACAAAAAAGGTAAATAGGTGGAGTACAGCACTCACCAAGCCATAAATATTAAACAAATAGGAGAAATTAATTACATTACTTAATTGCATAGGTGTGAATAAGTTTTGTTTGGAATCTATAATTCTGTGATCTGTATTGTTTTCACATAGCTTTCATTTCCTTAAATCAGAGTCACTGGAAACTTTCACCTCACTTTCTAGAAAACAGAATGTTCTGAAGTTGAGACAGAAACTTGTAGCAATGGGGAACAAAGGCACAGGCCCCCTTGTGCATGCAAAGGGAGTCTCTTTATTGTAGAAAACACCTTTCTTATATACCTTTAGTTTCCACTGGACATAACCAAAACCTAACAGAAAAAGAGCACCCATTGGCTGCTCAGCTGCGGTGCTGCTGTCCATGCATCTCACCATCCAATCAGCTTCCTGCTTACATGCTGTCCAGGTGTCCCTCTGCACAACTGCTTTTCAACCCCCAACTGACCTCTAACTGCTTAGCCCGCAGCTGTGCCTTCCTACAGGGCTTTCTGGTCAACATAACCATTAATAACTTTAACAATTATAACCCCATATGCCGTAGAAACTGTGTCAGTAAACTTGCCCTAAAGAAGCTGGATTTGCTAAAATAAGAGAGTTTTATCTTTTTATCTGAATGTGTCAGTGAATCAGTTAGATACAGTGCAAGGCCGTTAAGACAATTTTTTTTTTATGACAGTGTGTGAAATCTTATGGATATAGGGATATTAATTCAGTTATTAGGGATAATAATTCAGTCAGTTAGAATGAAGTGACCATGAATGAAAATTAGACTTTTTAAGACAGACGTTTGTCTGTTAAATAGGGAAGAAATTCTCCTGAGCCTAAATACTTTCATGGTTTAGGAGATCTACAGTAAGAAACTTAAGTTGTCTGTGGAATTATTACTCTCAGAGCACCAGAACAAAAGAGTTTAATCTTCTGTGGATAATTTTACATTAATTGTATATAATTTGGACATCATCAGTCGCTTCTGCAAAGCTGTCTTCTATTTGATGTAAAGTGCTAACTATGTGCTGAGTGTGGTTAAATGTGATTTTTTTTTTTCACCCTTTCATCCATGAGGAAATTCCTAGCTTATTTTTTTTCTGAAGAATTTTTGGGACTTTCCTGGATATTTAATTAGTTTAATTGAAACTCAGGCGAATAAATGCTATCTGTAGTGTTTATTCCTGTTTTCCTAACTTAATATTGGTAGAATATACAAGGGTATATTAAAAAAAAAATGTAACTATGTCACCAAAAGTACATTTCCTTGCTACTTTTGATTGTCACAACTTAAATTTGTAACATTGGCTCAGTTGCTTCACTGTTACTTTAATTCCTCTCTTGCAGAAAGCCAAGAGAGTGTTAATGATGGCAATTAATCCTAACCCTGATGACCATCTCATGCACTTAGAGCTATGAAACTTGATGATAAGAGATTACTAAAAATACGGTTTAGTGCTTATCTGAAATACAGAATACTTGAAGCTAACATACTACTTGTTTAAGACTTCTGCTTCATTCATCAAAATTCATCACCTTTTAATATTTAGATTAATTAGAGTCTACTGCTTTTTATAGAAGAATAATTTACTCATTTAATTCTGTACTCCCCATCACCATACTTGGTAGATCTAACTTTCTGGGATTGGTATCTTTTTACTTTGTTCCTTTTTTTTTCCCTCCCTGCTGCACTGAGACAACAAGGGAGTTTCACTCTTCAGTTCTCTTAGCTACTGTGCAGCCTGACCAACTACAGGGCACTTTTCGTTTTCATGTATTTTATCAGTTTAATTTAATTTATCAGCTACCTCCATGTCTGCTGATTGAGAATACAGAAGAAAAGAATATTCTGAAGCTTGCTATTCCAACACTACATTCTATTAAAGAAGTTGAGTATGTATCAGTACAGAAAAACATGAACATTTGTGTAATTTTTTTGTCAAAGAAGACTACTTGCGGGTATTTAAAATACTGCCTTTTCTCTTTGGCATATTTTTCACAAATGCAGTCTGGTATTCAAAGCAATAAATATCTTTGTCTTTGACATGATTTAGGTAAGGTGCACAATCCGGAATGGAATAGAAACGAAATCCCACATAGCTGTGGGGAGCTTTGTGGAAAGAGGAGGCAGTGTTTGGACTGTCCACATCTTTGTAACATGTAAGTAATGGTTTATCATATAAACATTGAAATGATTTAGAGAAAATTTCTAAAGACTGTATCTGCTTATTTTTTGACTCCAGGATATGCTTAGAGATTTAGAATCTATAGGGGTTTATAGTTCAGTTGAATCCCGAAAGAAATGAAAAACCTGAAAGCTATTTGTTTTGATATGTCTAAAGTGAGTTCATATGAGAGCATGAACATGAGGTCTGTAATAGTTGTAGCAACATTTCTATCATGCTTTGGAAATGGAACCAGCTCTCTGAATTCAAGAATTTTCATTGAAATAGAGAAATAATAGTGTCTGAAAGCAACTCTCAACATGTACAATGGTCCACCAGATTTTTTAGGTGCTGTTATTCATGTAAAAGTGTTTGAATATCTTAATCTGAGATCAGTGCTACTTGTTTAAACTGAAAGACCACTTCTTTCCTCTGCTTTTGTTTTTGGCTTGTAAACTGTTGAGGGTAAAAGGGCATTTGTATTTCTTTATTTGTTAAGACCATCAGATAGTTTAACCAGAATCCCTCATGGAGATTTTAATCATTACATGTAGCTCAGATTGGTTTTGCTAACATTTTATTAGTAAAATTCAGTGAAGAGAGGCAAAGGAGGGTGCCTCTGTTTTCAGTTTTGGATGGTCTACATTAGATTCTTTTTTAGTAGTGTGGTAGCATTGCTAAGATTAACGTCATTATATGATCTTTTTCAATGTGTGAATATGCTTGCTAGTCGGAAACATAAATTATATGTTGTTCCTATTGCATCTAGCTTCAATTTCCATGGAAGTTGATCCTTAACATCTGTTCATATTTCTGGTTTTGGAAATTTTTGATAGAAGCAGTTGTTTCTGCTCTTGGTACACTGTCAAAAACTTCACTTATTCCAACAAATAGATTGTTGTCTGATACTTTTTCCAAGATTTGCTAAAGCTTGGAACTTTACTAGAACTTTACTCTAAACTTTGTATTTAATGTGTTCTGTTTCAAATATATTTCAACATTTTATTGAAGGTCAGAATAATTCTTTAATTCTACGTCTTTCCCATACATGAAAATGTTCTATTAGATTTCTTTGTGATATTAGATTTAATTTATATTTATGCATCATGTATTTATGCACACAGATTTGCATTTTATTTCATTTAAGTATCATAGCTGTTTTCTTAATTTATAGAATCATGCTAGAGCAGATCAACTTTCAGACTACACTTGATGTAGCTGATACCATGAACAGAACACAGGTCTCTTGGAGACCAGCTGCATCTCAGGAGAGGTATATGTTGCTGGACATATCTTTTGCCCAGTCAGAAATAAGCAGACTTCTTAACCACTTTGAGAACTCCCTGACTGCAATTTGTTGCCTGACAAACTTTCCTGTAGGGCTTGGAAGCAGATGTTCTTCTCTTCTTTCCTATCCTAGTCTACAGGGTCAGTCTTTGACATTTTCTTCTGTGAGGTCTTCTGAGGAATAGTGATAATATTGTGACATTGGCGGTGCTACAAATTCTTAGTCTCTAAAAGTCTGATCAGCATAAAAGCTGTGAAAATTGAGTCCCAATTTGTGACCAGTTGTAGCATATTTAAAAGTGTTATCATTCAGCTTTATGTTTCACATGATTAAAACCATGATCAGGTCATCCTGTCCTGGAGGTTAGGCAACAGTAGGCATGCGGATCAAGATAATGGATGTTCTTGACACTCTCTAACTTATGATAGTGAACTAGAGAGTAGTGCACTTTCAACATTGGTGTTACCCAGTTTTGGACAGTCCTCAGTATATTTTGGACGCTTCTTTCTCCCATATGGGAATCCTCGGTGTCTGTGAGGACACAGGCAGCTATCATCTGTTGTATCAGAAAGCAAGTATAAACTTGGTTCCCTCTTGCTGTATCAGTGTTGGAGTTAGAGATGGAGAGCTTTATTGTTTGAATGCAGATGATAAGTCTGGATCATGATCTATGTCTGGGCAGAGATTTTCCTGAAGAGAGTGCTCAAGGTTAGATGTTGCCATCTGGGGCAGGAATCTATTTCATGATTCTTGCTTAAGTTTAGATGATCTCAGAACTTTTTCTTGTAAGCATTTATTTCTTTGGATTGTGGATTTGCTGTGTGCCATATCCCCCTCCTCCCACATGTTCCCATAAGGTGATAAGATTTAAACCAGAACTGTAATTCTGTTTGCAGATATCCTAAAAGCTGTTTTGTTTTTCCTTTTCAACACCATACCCCATTTTGGTGAAAATAAGGTAATTTACACTGGTCTTCTGTCAGTTAACAGGGGTGATTTAAAGGACACAGACACCAATGGAAAGAATGTTTGGGTTTTTTTACAATGAATATTAAGGTAATGCCAAAGTAAAATTATACATTCAGTAAAACTACGTGCTTGGCTTTAGCAACAAGTAAAAATAAGCAAGGTAATGCACCTAGTAATTACTATATGAGAGAAAGGATAGTGATTGAGAAAGATAGATTTCCAACTGCCTAAATACTTTATCATCATCCAGAGTCCACACTCACTGGGAAGCCCCATTTCGCAGTGAGGACCTAGAAAACCCTTCCCAGCAATTTGGAAAATCCTACATGTTGAGTCCACCAGTGGCTGAGGTCTCCAAATTTGCCCTGAAAGTGGGTCCAGCTTTTATAGGCCCAAATCAGCAAGTCGAAGTGCTTGATTATATTTTTACCACAGAAATACCTGAATCTGATGGCACATTTCCCGACCTGCTAGGGCTAGGGCAGTCCACTATTACCAGTATTTACAACTTGAAAATATTTGTGATCAATATAAATTGCTGTTGTGTGATACAGTATAATCAGAAAGTCTGCCAGGAGTGGGGTTATGGAATAAATTTCAACATTGCTTGTATATGAGAGAAATAATACACCAGGTAAGAAACTTAACAATGACAAGACTTCTGAAGATGATGTGTCTTCTCACTT
Source organism: Phylloscopus whistleri (assembly GCA_017589585.1). Lineage (NCBI taxonomy): Eukaryota > Metazoa > Chordata > Aves > Passeriformes > Phylloscopidae > Phylloscopus > Phylloscopus whistleri. The sequence continues at coordinate 2,729,298 of JADMLD010000989.1, read as the reverse complement.
TTCCAAGTTACGACCTAGGTAATAGTATTTTGAATTTATATCTACTTTAATCTGATTCCTAAGTTCATAAGTTGACATCCAGCCCTTAGAATCCTACATGGATCTTTTAGAATTGAAGTCAAAATAGTGAAATACACGGTGCAATCCTTTTACAAAAGGTTTTCTTGTAAGACAGGTTTTCTTGTATGTTGCAGAATGCTTGTTAATTCTCATTGTCTGAAGTTCCACAATACAGTTTTAATTAATTCAGTGTTTTTGCTTTCTTCCTGCTTTACTGTGTATCCATCCAGGTTTTCTTTTTTTTTCCCTTTTTGCCTGCTCCAGTGCTTTTTTAACTCTTCACTATGTCATAAAACTGATCTATCAAAAGACGGAGGGCTATGGGGGTTTTGGTTGTTTTTTGGATTTACTTTATGTGATGGGGGATTTTTCATTGTTTTGAATTCGTTTGTTGTGTAATTGCTTGGCTTTACTGTTAGAGCTGGCATAGGTTGATGATAGATTAGGCCTTATTTTCAGCTGGGAGGAGTGGTAGAGGAGTAGAGGAAGCCAGAACACTGTTGACAAGCTGGAGGAAAGACTCAACTATATTGCATTATGACTGTAGTAGCTGTCATACTTGTATAGTTACTGTCCTTGAGGAATTTAGTAGTTACCATGTAACTGGGTAGTCTGTGTTTATGGGGTTTTCTGATGTTTCTGGGTTTTTTCTTTTTCTTTTGGCTAGAAGGTCTGTGCTGGTCAGTCCTGGCCAGTAATAATTGCTCCCAATGAGTGCTGCTGTTTTTGCGAATGAAGGGAACTGGGAGCTGGCTAAGGAAGAGGGCAGACAAGGTAGTTAAGTATAATTTCACAAACCTGGGCTTGTCTGTACCCAAATAAGGTCTTATATGCAGATAGGCAACATGTAGTGCTTCTTGAAGTAGGAGCTAAGGTCTCATATATAAAGGACTGGAATTAATGACATTCATAGGAAATTGCCCTTGATAATAATAAAAAAGCTGAGGCAGACTTGCTGTGTCTCCCATGTGTTACCTTACAGGAAGAGGAGCAACACCTCTTACTGGTGGCACTAGAAGTGCTGAGTTCAGAGATAAAACCAACAGCTCAAAAGAAGAAATTCATAGAGAAATTTTTATCTCTGTTGTGTTTAAGATCACCAAAGAAATAAATATGTTAATGGTTTGGACATAAGATGATTGTTTTGGCTGTTATCAATGATGAACCCGGTTGAGTTGATATATGTTTGCTGGTGAAATGCAAAATATCAAATGTGTCAGTAGCAGACTTGATTTGTTAGTAGTACTGTTGGTTTGACAGCAGCAGGAATACAGTTTTTCCTTCAACATTACTGGTCTTTGAGACTGATGCAATTGTAATAATGAATTTTTTTTTTCTTGTGTTAAGACTGCTTTCACACCCTGCAGGAGCGAATGTAGGAGTCCTGTATAATGTCCTGATAATGCACTGAAGTTGGGTTATGGTGGATTGTGTCTCTGGAAGTGTAATAAAGCTAAAGTTAACATTTTTTTTTTTTTTTCTAAGTCTGTGCCACCCAGGACCTTGCCCTTCATGCCCAGCCTTTGTGACAAAGACATGTGAATGTGGACAAACAAGGTAAGAATGCTTCTACTGTGCAAACAGAAGTTTAGTTGCTATAAACAAGCAATAGAACAGTTTAAAATTTTATTTACTTTTTTTTTCTTTCTTACAGTTTATTAAAAATATGCTGGTCTGAGCTGTGACTTTTATTTGTGGTTTAAATGATTTGGAGAATTTTATATTTTGAAAACATGCAGTTACTTTTAATTTTTCAAGAAAGAAAGTAAAAATAACAAAAAGGCTTGTCAGTTTATGATACATCTAGCTGAATTGTCTGAGCAGTCTGTGAGTTGATCCAATTTTGAAATCCCATACTAGTATTTATTAATTTTATTTGCTAGAAGACTCAGAGAATTTAGTAGAAAAAGGTTCACATCTTTTCTGTCTGAATGAGATCTTTAGTTACTTCAAAAATAACGTGCTTTTCTTAGAAGCTGTATAGATAAGTCTATAGTGTATTCCAGACTTAAAAGCTGTTTTTACCTTGCATGTTTGGTACATATAGTGTCATTGCCTATAGCAGTATGGTACTACCTATACTATGCGTGATCTCTCATAACCAGTTGGCTTGGTTATGAGAGATCCCTTTTCCTAGTTGCCTAGAACTAACTCTGTGTAATAAATTGTTTGCCTGAGCTTGTTTACAGAACCAAAACAAACATAAACTGATTCCAGTGTTTCAGAGCAAGATTTCATTCTTGCTCTGGAAAAAAGACTCTTCAGATTTTTACAATTATTTCTCGCAGTTTGAATCTAATAATACAGAATCTTGATTTCTCAGATGAAGGTACTTGAATTTCTCTGTCAGTATTTGTAGATAAAAGCACTGTCTTCAGCAGAAAAATGGATTGCTTGTGTATTACTAAATTTTATCTTCTGTAGTAACATTACCTCCTTTTATTGTTTAGGGGTGCATCTTGGTTTGGAAAGACATGTATCTGCCAGGGAAAACTGGAGTTTCCCTTAGAATGGATGTGAAAAATGACGTTTCACTTTTTTTATATTAATTTATAAGTTTAATAAAAATTTTTAAAATATAGAATAAAAACAGACAATTAGGAGACAGGAAAAGATAGCTACTCAGCTGAGGATGTGAAACCGACACACACACACATTCCAGATTTCTTGGTATTTAAAAGTCTTGGTATTACATATTCAAAAAGAGACTAATGCATATTTAAACATCTGTGTAGCTTATAAGTTTTAAGGGTCTTAAGTATTGTGTCTTCTTTATCTGTTTTTGGCGTCTGGGTGTCGAGGTAGGTGCCATAAATCTTTCTTGGCCATAAAAATTCAATTGTTCTTTATCAGTCACAGGAATGTTAGGCCTCCTTTCTGTTTTCTATCTAGCTGAAAGGTTAAAAAAAATACAACCCCCCCCCCTCCTTATACCTTCATTACATTTTTAAATTCCACAAATAAAAGGAAATACAATACACCTTTCTTACATTATATGTATAACATTCATGTCAATATTTGTGAAAAGCCAACTCCAAAATATGCATTTATAACAATGGAGAATGTAAGCCCCTCACCCCCACCAAATTCTAATTTTGCAATTAAGGGCTTTCAGGCAAAGATTTGGGAATAGGAATAACAGTTCTTTACTAGGAATATTAACAATACAAATGTAGTAGAAAATAAAACCACCCAACCAAACAAGGAAACAAACAGACAACAATTTTGGAGAACCCTGACAGAGTCAGAGCTACAGCCTGACATACTGTTGGTCAGGGTGTTGGAAACAGTCCAAAAGTGAGTCCTCTTGGAGTGGCAGATGTGGTTCTGTTGGAGTAGAGATGATCCTGTAGAAAGGGGTCCAGTGATGGTGAGAAGGGGTCCAGTCTTCCTCCGGGAATCGAGTGAAGCTAGATACCTTTTGTTCCTATGTCTCAGTTTTTATCTAGGTAGGAATGGCTGGCTTCCCCCGCTGGGTGGAGCATCTCACAATAGGATGATGGAATGTGGGTGTTCTACTTTGAGGATGTGTGCTTTTAGGGGTATCTTAATGGTCCATTAGCAGAAAATACTCCCCTGGAGGGAGGACCTGGTGAAAGAGATAAGAAACAATGCCCTACCTGGTTTTAACAGTTGGCCCATTATCAAAAGGCACCCGCCTCCCTCCCCCCAGAGTTACAAGAGATAAAGAAGAACATTTCCCCAACTGCTTTCAGCAGATGAAACAGAATATACATTTTTGGTTCCATAACCCAAGACAGGGTGTTGTTTTCTTTGTTTGGATTCTGTTCTGTTGTTGTTTTTCTGACTCCTTTCATTTAAAAGTTTAATAGACGCAACAACTTTTATTTTTTTCAAGGTGTCAGCTACTTCACCAGATTGCTGATTTTTGTAATAGTACATTTGATACTTAAAACCTGCTTCAAAATAGCATTTCATATGTAGTGTATTAGCATCCAGGGTGTATGGCATGGCATCACCAACTTTAGGATGTTTTAAAATTACTATTTCAAGTACACGTTTTACAGCCACTGTATGAGCCATCCAGATTTGAAAAAATAGGAGAATTGATTTTTGTCCCATTTTTTCCCAATTAAATTAAGAACTCAGTTATTTTCATAAACATCTGACTCACTATTAAAGTCCTATTCCTATCTTTATTGTGTTGAATGGATTTAGGATTGTTTAAGTCTTCAGAAGGATGTCTATATTGGAAATACCTGCTTTTCTTACAATACATACGTGAGTTCATACATTAGGTTCAAGCTTTAGTGTCACCTTGCATTGTTTTCCCCTGTTTTCTTCAGGAAAAGTTTTAGTAGACTAACTACTGTGATAGGTGTTTTCCTTTAGTGAGGTGGAAGAGGAGAAGAAAAGGAAAAACTAGGGATGTTATTTCCTAAAAACTTCCATTAATAAATTATGCTGCTTTTTGAAGATTTTGGCATTTTACTGAAAGTGCATTTCTCTTTTTATTAAATACTATGTGGATGTCAAGGTAGCTGACAGGCTATGATGTCATTTCTCTACAGTCATTCAGTTCGCTGTGGCCAATCAACAAAAATTCATTGTTCTAATGTATGTGGAAATACTTTAAACTGTGGAAAGCACAGCTGTACTCAAGTGTGCCATGCAGGAAAGTGTTCACCTTGCCAGTTAACAGTACAGCAAGGTAAGTACTGAAATGCTTTACAGATATCTACCCTATACAATGAAAACAAGACCGTGAAAAAAGGTCAGTACCAAGAGGCAAGTGCCAGTTTTTACTTAATACAACCAAAATCTATTTTTGGAATCCTGCCACGATGATCAGGCTGTTGGAGCATGTGCCTTTTAGGACAGGCTGGTGACGCTGGACTTCCTTAGCTTGAGAGGACTGAGTAGTGGCCTTTCAGTAGCTAATAAGTAATTTAAGAAGACAGAGATGGGCTATGCATGTGTGAAGGATGAGAGACAATGAGCTTAAATTCCTTGTAACTGCTGTAAGAGAAATCTTTTTTCTTGGGGTTTTCAAGACCAGCTGAATGAAACACTTGAGTAGTGTGGTCTGATCTCATTGCTGACTGTGCTTTAGGTAGGGGTTTGAACTAACTAATCCTTTCTTATCTGAATTGTCCTCTGATCCTACTGAATCATTTTCTATATAGTAAGAGTTTGACAGTACATAGAAAAAAATAGGAAAAGGTATAGGAAAGCACATTTCGACAAATTTCTCACGATTTCTGTTAAAATTTTCTAAACTTAGTCTTGAATGGAAATTAAATTGACTGAGTATGTATGCCAGTATATAAATAACTTTATAAAAACAATTTATACAGAAATTTGCAAGTTAATTTTCTCAACTTTTAAGGTAATAATTATCTTGTTATGTATACTGCTTTAATAAATAAAATTTTTGTGCACATAGTACCACTTTATCAAAACAAATAATGCTGGAATTCCAACTTCTGTAGGACAAAAAACTTTCACTGATGAAATAAACCTAAAGAGGAGCAACTTCTTTATCCTTCTAAAAATTGACTTTAACAGTTTTTCACTGTTTACCTTTTTATGTTTGCTGGAGATGTTTTGTCACTCTTGTGTTGTTTTCTGTGGAATATTGCTTTCTTTCAGTGTGTTACTGTGGAAGTAACTTAAAAGAAGTATTGTGTGGATCAAAGGAAGAATTCTCTGATGGTTTTGGGAGTTTCTCATGTCAGAATATATGTGGCAAGTAAGATTACTTTAACTTAGGCTTTTAAAAAGAAAAAGGTCATTCTATTCACAATTACTTGTTGTGATACTCTTTGATAATGCCCCCTTTCTTTCTTGTTTTCTGTTTTGTTTCTTTTGATTTTTTTCCCCAGAAAATTAAATTGTGGGAGGCACAACTGTAAGCAAGTATGCCATCCTCAGCCTTGCCAGCTCTGTCCACGACTTCCTCAAGTTGTATATCGTTGTCCCTGTGGTCAGACTCCTCTCAGCAAGTTACTGGAACTAGGATGTGTTGAACGTAAAATTTGCACAGATCCCATCCCATCATGTGGAAAAACATGTGGCAAACCTCTTTCTTGTGGTAGCTATGGTAAGTAAAAATTTCTGTATCAGTGTTTGAAGTATCTCATAGTGTCCCCAAAAGTCAGGTGAATAGAACTTCTTAACACCAATGCAGCATTAAGAAGCAGTCATTCTTTATTGCGGTGCCAGCTGCAGGGGGGATAGGTTCATGTTGCGAGCATTCCGAGTCTGTGCAAGCACATTGCTTATATACCTTAATTACATACATAGGCTTCACAATTCACAGAAATATCGTACATATTATAGTTGCTCATTACCATAAAACTCTCTTCCTGGCTCAGTATTTTTATGGTCTTATTTTGGCTGTGGTTGTATTCCTAAGCCAGATGTACTCTGTCCCTCAATCCCTTTATCTTCCCTCTGGCCTTGCTCTGGAAGCAGGGCATGCCTGTTTCTTTGTTAAAAGTCTGAGACATAGACAGTCTTAGATTAACTCTTTGATATCAATAGGTTTGAAAACAAAACAAAAAGTGGTCTTTAAATGTTTAATTTCAATAAATATTTTATTAGTGATTTTGAATTTTAACCAAAATGAGCGTAAAAACCACTGCAGAGCCTGCAGTCTGACTGGGTGTTCATAATAATACTTTAAAATGAGGAAATAAAACCCAGCTGTGCATAAGCTTAGTATTGTTGACTAGTGATGCTCCTAATAAATATGAAGTTCCAGGTCATAGAATTTTTTTATTCTTAATATTTGTATTTTTATTTTGCTAGAGTTCGTTCATACATGTGAAAGCCTTTGCCACGAAGGAGACTGTAAACCATGTTCTCACACATCAAATATTTATTGTAGGTGTGGCTTCAAAAAAAAGGTGAGTGTGTAACCATGGAAACAGGTAATCTTTGCTGCTTTTTAAAGCTGTGGAGAAAAAGGAGCTGAAGAAGCATAAAGAAGTGCTGTGCTCCTTAGTTTCAAGAACCTATGTTGTGTTCTAACTGATATCTGGAATTTATACTGTGAAGTAGTAACATGCTTTTTAATATGAAGGCAACTTTTAAGTATTTTGACAGAGTTTGAACAGAGTTTTATTAGTGTAAAGAGTCTGAAAACCTTACATTATTCTGGAGTATTTTTATAGCATGAGGAAGCGATAGTTGCCAAGAGTAAACTGAGAGAAGAAAGGCAGCCTAAAACGTTATTGTATTAGCTCGTAGTCTCCTTGCAGAAGTTTTCGTAGAGACTATGTTGTTACTGATTACTGTTCTTTTTACATTTATCTAGTGATACTGCAGATCCTCAGCTATTGTTACTTAGTAATTATTATATGTTTAAACAATGCTTTCTGTAATCATAGATTTGAAATTTTTGGCTACTATCACAGAATCTTTGATTACTTTGTCTTTCAGTGACACTTAATTCTGCTGAATTAAGTGGAGAATACAAAACTACATTTTTTCTTAATTGGTATTGAATCTTTAAGGCAAAAGTATTGAATTAAAATATTTGAGGATATTTTTTCCAGTTTCTATTTTACTTTTGTATACAGATGTGTTATACACATGGAAACTGAGTGTTGTTCTTTCATGTGACCAACTGTTTTCTCCATAAGTATGTTTCGTTTCAGTTGTTTAATCTATTTTAATCTAATGGCTCCCTGTTTGTTTCCTAGGAAATCCCATGTGCTCTTCTCAGAAATAAAGGTACAAGGTTATGATACATACGTAATGTAAAATTGCTTAAAAATTATCACAGCTCATAGCAATTTTGGGTTTCATTGACAAAGTTAGGAAACAGTTGATCTGTTCTGCCTTTTTTATTTGTACTTCTATATGAAGTTGGTTATTTCAGCTGCTTGTTCGTGGTACTGGTCATGCTGCTATGTTTGGGAAAAGGTTTGAAATAAACATCTTCAGTTTTCATTCATCTCTTACATAAGGAAAGACTTCCTCACATTTGATCTCAAAGATTTCAGACAATGCCGGTTTTATTTTGAACAGTTTTTTATGACGCCTGCCATATTCAACATGTTGCCGTCCCCCTCATGCTCCCCCGTCAACCTGTATAACTTTTGGTCAACTTGCAGAGCTCAGATTCAGTGTAGTAGTTTTGCTCTGATCTTGCCCATGTTTCTGGTGAAACACAAGCTCTGATTCTGCTTCACATTGTATGGTGCTGATCTTTGCAGCTGATCTTTACATCTGACCATGGCAGAGAGTTCCCATTTGATGCTTCTTGGTATTTTGGATGTAGCATCTCAAAATTCCCCTCAGTGAAATCTTTTCTTTGAATGACCTCTGTCTACTGAGGTATTTATTTACAAGATATATAAGGGAATAATATGCATATTTTCTAATTTGAGCTTTTGTCTATGAAGACGTTGCTCCTATGGAATCCAGAAGTGATTCCCTTTTGTTAGCTGTGTATGGTAATAAGTATGTTCTTTGCTAGCAGTAGTTTATTGAGCATATAGCAGTAGTTGTTTTTAGCTGACTTTTACTGCCCCACCCATTTAAGCAGTCTTAAATTGCATGTTTGTGGTACTTCAGTGTATTAAAATATCCTGTTTTCTTTGTTCTATTGTGTGGAGTTTATGGTGTGAAGGTTAAGGGGAAATAAATTAGCTCATGCATTCGGCTTTCCAAAATCCTTTTGAATAAGGGTTTCTTTAAAGAAAGGCAAGTGCCCACATGGGAATAATTGTGAGGGGGAGCAAGTAATTCAAAAGTTTGCTTGCTGGCTTACCCTGTGTTAGTTTCTCCTAGACTATGCCTTGCAACAGCCTTAGCATAATACCATGATTGCAGGTTTTATTCTCATCATACGCAAAGACCTAAAAGTTAGGACTTGTTGTTGTTGTTGTTTATTTTTTTTTAATAGCTGCTATTACATTCATGTGTGACAAGCGATGCAACAAGAAGAGATCATGTGGACGACACAAGTGTAATGAAGTTTGCTGTGTGGTGAGTGTATCTGTGGCTTTATGACATTGTTTGATGTGATGTGTGTTTGGTGTTAGTTGTGATGTTAACAGTCTTTTTTTCTTTTGTATCTTTCCATTTTTGTGCATCTTCATCCTCTTTTTGCTGTGTTGTTCATGCACAAAAGGTTTGTGTGCATTTATTTTGCAAGTTTTGTTTTATAGGTGTCATTATAAATGTAAAACCACATTTCAGCCTAAATGCAGTTAAATCAATGTAAAGATGCTTTTTGTCAATACAGCAATTACAGAGAGAATGGAGAGGGAAAGCATGTTACTTAATAGGAGAAGCATAAGCCTTGTAGCTGTGTCTGTAACAGAAGTCTTAACAGAATCTGCTTTAAAATTTGTATGTCCATACAGTGATGGAAAGACTGTATAAATTTGGCCTAAGCTTTTTTTTGCACTATACAGTTTTGTCAGTCTATTATTAGAAGTGGATTGGAACCTCGAAGAGAAAAAAAATAACCAATAAAGTTTATAGTTCAGTTCTGCTTTTTCTTTTTTGCCATCTTTTAGGACACAGAACATAAGTGCTCTTTGGTTTGTGGTCGTAAACTCAACTGTGGGCTTCATAGATGTGAAGAACCCTGCCATCGGGGCAGTTGTCAAACATGCTGGCAAACAAGTGAGTTATGTGCAAAAATACATAATTGTTATTTATTCTAGGAATACGTTAGTATCTCTGTCTGACCAGTTAATGTGATCTATTTCACACAGGTGAAAAGGAGAAAGACAGGTGATGTAGATTGTAAGGATACTGTTTACAGCTCGAAGTGCCTTAGCTGCAGTAGTACATGTGTCTCTCCTGTATTATTATATGCACATGGACATAGTCAAAGACCTCTGTTTTATGGAGACCAACTTTTCATGGAAACATCCTGGAAAAGAGAAGGTGCTAGAGCCTCTGAAACTCACTGTGCTTGAAACAGTATTGTAATCTGTCTTAACAGCCTATGAATATGATGTGAATGTTGACTGCATATCTCATTAGAAAAATAGATATTTCTGTGTCTAAACATTTTTCTTGACAAAGCAAAATAGTAATCTCAGTGTCTCAGAGGTCCTGTTAGTAACTTCTGGTCTAGTCGAGTCAGAATGCACAGATTTTTCTGAGCAGTTGTTTTTCTTAATTGAATTCCATGAGTTTAATATTTAAGGTCATTAAACTTCTCCACACCGCTGCAGTATTTTTGAGGATTGTATTTCACTCTCAGGTTAAAGGAGACCTAAGGGTTGCCTCCATTGTTGAATGGGATGCTTCCATTGTAAATTGCTGCACTGTTGAATGTGATACATTCTAGAGGTCAATCTTCCCTGCTGAATTTTTTCTGAATACAGGAAAAGCAGTTACCTACTTCAGGAACTAGATTATTATGGTAATTTGACTTAATCCTCTGTGTTCCTGAAGTTTCCCATTCTGAATCTGTCCAGAGGTAAATCAGCTATAGCAGTATCTTTAAAGACTTCTTACCTGCTTTCTCTGGATGATGCTTGTTGAGATTTCAGAGGCATACTTCGTGTGTTTCAATATGATTCTGACCCTGTAGTTGATGGTGAGTCCTTCTCAGCACTCAGAAGGCCGTTCTTTACTCTCATTCACTTGTCTATCCAGCACTTTGCAGTTGGTTTATATCAGCCATGGTATCAAATGCCACGGTATGGTCAGCTTTAAATAATTTGCCTACACATTAGATTGGATATCTTGCCCCCGCTTTCATATCCACTACTGGTTTTGCTAGGAACAGTGAGGGCTGACATCAAGTTGCAATACTAGAGTGCACCTACACCTCTGTATGCTTCCCAGGTACTTGACTTTCCCAGTGTAATTTCCTCAGTTCTGGTAAGTGTGGTCCCTTTTCTGTGCTGGGGTCTCTTTATGCATACACAGTCTACTTCAAGACAGGAATTCATCTCTTGGGGAAAATTATTAATGTCAGCATTAGAGACAGTGCATTTAAAAAAAAAAAAGTTTTCAGATACTGTATATATGCCCTTTGGATCAGACCTCTTTGCACTCTGTCCCCATTATCCTGATTAGTGCAAGTAAGGAACTTATCATTGTAAGATTCTTCACTTATCATTTGTCATCAATAGCAACCAACCAGTGTAGCTGTCTAACATTTAGGTTTTCCAAAGACATTGGTATCTAGTCTTTCATCTTCCTGGGCTAAGGAAGATTTGTAGCTTTGAAGCATAGAGTATTATAGATTGTTTCAAGACTTGTAGTGAGGAACAACAAAGCACTACTCTTTCCCTTGCTTCCTTTCCTCAAGAAGTCCGTGGACATTCTGAATCTTTTCTACTTTTACTTTCTACTTCTTTCTTCCAACCCATAACATTTTGTTCTTCCTAGCATTCCTATTTGCTGTAATTTATTATAATTTAGTCTCCTTAGACAAAACTTGCTGTTCTTTTTACTAACTGCTGTACTTCAAGATACATGAGCAAATGAGTAGGATCTCGCCTGAGATTTAACTGATGGAACAGATCATAAAAAATAACCAGACTTGAGAAATTTCTGAACATAACAAAAAATATTGAAAAACTGAAAAAAGTTTCAGATAGGAAATTTCATATCTGTTACTCACCTGTAAGAGTGAGAAATGTCTGAGCTTCACAAGTAATTGGAGAAGCAAGGTATAGGGAACCTTTTTGGAAGTGGAATTTCTCAAGGCCAGCAGAACTCTGGTAGTTGTGTGGTGCTGGTATAACCACACTAATAATAGCAGAAATAACAGATTTGGGTACAGATGTAGCTGAATGGGGCCAGTGGCTGTATTGGGCTTGCGCTCAGGTTTTAGAAGCAAGGGTCTATAGAATTGGCTTCTGTGTGAAGCTGCTAGAAGCTTTCCCAATGTCCAGTGGAGTCAATGCCAGCTAGTTCTAAGATGGATCCACCACTGGCCAAGGTTAAGCCGATTAGGAATAGCAGTAACACCTCCATGATAACATTAAGAAGTAAAAAAACCAGATATTGAACAGATGTTATTGCAGCCAGAGAGGAGAGGAGGCAACTATGCAGACCCTTAAGATCAGTGACAAAGGTGGGGGAGGAGGTGCTCAGGTGCTGAAGCAGAGCAGCCGTTGCGGTCTTCACGGTAAAGCAGCTGTGCCACTGCAGCCCATGGAGGTCAACAGGGATACAGAGATCCACCTGCAGCCCACAGAGGAACCCCACACTGGAGTGGTGGATGCCTGAAAGAGGCTGTGAACTGGTGGAAGTCCTGTGCTGGAACAAGCAGGGACTTGCAGACCTGTGGAGAGAGGAGCTCGCACTAAAGCAGGTTTCCTGGTAGGACCTCTGACTCTCTGGGGGAACCCACATTGGAGCAAGCTCTGCCTGAAGGACTGCACCCTTTGGAACAGTGACCTACACTGGGTCAGTTTGTGGAGAACTGTTGCATGCGGGATGGAATCATGTTGGAGAAGTTTATGGAGAGCTCCCTGTGGGAGGGACCCAGCTCTGGAGCGGGGAAGGACTCTTCTCCCTGAGCAGCAACAGGAACAATGTGTAATCAACTGCCCCATTCCCTGACCCCTGCACCACTGAGGAGCAGGAGGTAGAGCCTGGGAAAGAGGTAGGAGTGGGGGGAAAGTGTTTTCAAGACTTACTTTACTTTTCAGTATCCTGCTCTGATTTTATTAGAAATAAACTGAGTCTCGCCAAGCCGAGTCTGTGTTTCGCCCATGATAGTATTTGATGAGTGACCTGTCCTGGTCTTTATCTTAAGTCATTATATTTTCTTTCCCCTGTCTGTGAAAAGAAGTGATAGAGCAGCTTTGGTGAGTGCAGGGCATCCAGCCAGGTTCAAGTCAATTTAAGGGGAAAAAAATTACTTTGTTAGATTATTTGGGAGGAATCGAGGTGGATGCTTGGACAAATGGATTGAAGGCAAAATAAAAAGACACCATTTGCACAAATGAAGCTGTTGGTCAATATACTTACCTGATAGAGATCTGTGCACTTCATGTCCACTGTCTGTCCTGTTATAGTTAAGATTTAATATCTTTCAATGTAGTCTCATTCCCTGTTCAGTGTGTGAGAGTTCTTGAGTGCCAGCAGCTGAAGGCTTGGCTGCACATCATGGGAGCACATAGTCTTTATGCTAGCAACTGAGAGATCAGATTGATGGTATCCTATGTGCGAACAGCTGGAGAACGTGATCTTAAGTTACAAGGACCACTTGATCTGGGTGCCAGCACATGGAAGGTTGAGGGTTTGTGTGCAGTTTTCTAACAAAATTGCTTCAAAGCTGGATTGAATAGCAAATACAAGGAGATCTGCCTCTGGAAATACCCAAGGTTTCAGCCAGTGCCTGGGAAAGGAGTCCATCCAGGCATGGATATTAGAGCGTGTGATTCATTAACATGGTGAGCATGTGAATTTGGAGTGAATTGTGTGTGTGTGTGTGTCTTCACTAATAAGCTTCAGTCCTGATGTGCTGAAGAAAAGAAAGAGGATTTAGATATTGGTATTGTTTTTTACGTGAATTGTTATTTAGTTGGCTTTGCATTAGTCTGTGTATCTGGTCGTTATTGCCATGTATATATTGTGTATCTTGTCTCTCTGGAATGTGTGTTCAGTCCTGCCCTAGGCTGGACCTTGCATATTGATCAGTAGCCATCAGTATCTACAGAAGTGGGACAGAAGGAACATTTGGATGTTTAGAGTTCAACAGGTTTTGGTTTGGTAGACTAGGAAGGAAGAATCCTGTGATTCCAGAGTTAGAGTTAGAGAACATGCTGAATTCAGAAGCTCCCTTGTCTCAACTCCCTCATCTCCTCTTTGGTTAGAATTGTTTGTTTGAATTTTTGTTGCCCCTTAATTCTTTTACCTCCTCTACTTTTCTGTTGTTTTCCCTAATCCGCTACCTCTTTATTCATTTATAGACCAAGCATATTCTCTTTTTGTTCTCAGATCTCCTTCTGTATGATATCAAATGTTTTCTTAGGATTCTGTTTTTCTAAGCATTTATCTGTTTGAACTATAGTTTGCATTCCAGTCAGTCTGCCAGGTTTTTTATAGTCTGAAAAAAGCAGTGAATTTTATTAATTTTTGTGCAGTGTTTTCTTTGGGGTGGTGTATGTAAGTACTTCTATTACTTTGTTTATCACTGAGATTTGGATCTTACACGAGTTTAAAAATTGTTTCCCAAACACGGAAGATAAAAAAACATGCTCAGAATAAAATGGGTACTGCCTGAGACAGAGAACTTCCAGAACATACAGAGTTGGGTTTGAAGTATTTGGACAGGTTCATAAGATGCCTTTGAGGATCCATATCATAATAAATACCATAAAGAAGGCTTGTTGTGTTTGGTAATTTTCTTTGGAATCTTTACAGTACTATATTCAGGGCTTGGCAAAATGACAAAATCTAAACACTGGTCTGAAAAAGTGATGTTGGGAAATTTGGAGCACAAAATTTTGGTGATGGGCCTTCTGGAAGGGAATTTAAGAGATACCTCCGCTTCTAAAGGGGAGAACAAAGGTAGAACAGCAAAGCTTTCAACTTGCCATGAGCATTTTGCTTGCTCTGATTCAAAATATTGATGTGAAAGAACCACTCTATAAACAAAGCATAATTCCTAACCAAGTCATCATAGTCTAGTTTTCTTGTAGGTGCTGTGAAAGCTAGTAACTTCACTAATTTCAAATATTAGTGCTTTATATTAAAAAAGCAAAGCTGGAGTGAAACATTTGCATGTTATGTAATGATTTCTCATAGAGGAAACATGCAAATAGATGTAGCTATTAAGGATATATTTGACTTTTTTTCAGGTTTTGACGAGTTAACTTGTTATTGTGGTGAATCTGTGATTTACCCCCCTGTTCCCTGTGGCACTCAGCCACCAGAGTGTAAAAAAACATGCACCAGGCCACATGACTGTGATCATCCAGGTAAGTCAAGCCATTCAGTTTTAATTGGGCTTTTTTGGGGTTTTGGTCTTGTTTGTTTGGGACTTTTGGTTGGTTTTGCTTTGTGGTTGGTTTATTTTTTTAATTTTGGGGTTCTTTTAATCAAAATGTAGAAAACTGTACATAGCTCTATTTGAAAATATATATCCAAGATCTACGCTTAAAAGCCAACCAACTAAGAACTTTCAATGAATACTGCTAGCGGTACTTCTCACTGGTAAAGGCACTGGCATTTTTTCTTCTTAGTCACAACACTTTAAATGCTGTATTCCTAAAATCAAGTGCTCTATTGAAACAGTAGGATAATCTAGTGAAGAGTTACTTTCTATGTTCCTTGGAATTACATTGGCTGATCACAAAATAAATAGAATGGGTCAGTTTCTGGCAAGTTCTGCGTGGGAGTATAACTCTACTCACAAGTTAGAATATTACCTGCTATTTAATTTAGAGTGCATAGAGAACATTCACCTAAACATTTGGCATCATAATTTTAAAAGAACACATTATTTATTCTTCTGTGACCCATCATCCTTCCCATAAATCGTGTGATTTTGAAATGCACACTCATGTTTAATAGTCTTTACTGTCTCCTTTAATGCATTCAACTGAGGTATGCTAGTAAAATTGTTACAACTTTTGTATTTTTGTGACTGCAGTGTACCATTCATGTCATAGTGAGGAGAAATGTCCCCCCTGTACCTATCTCACTCAGAAATGGTGTATGGGCAAGCATGAAGTAAGTCTGGACAATTAATGTTTTTGAATACTAAACAATTTTTTAGGACTGTAGGCTTAGATTTTTGTGTCTTCTTTGAAATGGAGTATGTTACTGGAGTTGGAGATTAATGTGATTAAATTGGAGGAGTATAGCTTTTATTCCATATGCATTCAAACCAACTGCTATATTGGACTATATTATAAAACAAAACTTATTCTTTGACCTAAGATCTTTTAGTATTAAGATTCTTATGTGGACAGAACCAAATGAAGGTGTGAACAGTAAAAGCACTTTAAGATTTCTGTTGATAATTTTTACTGTTAGTTGTCATCTTCTTCCTTTCCTCTTTCAGCTGCGAAGTAATATTCCTTGTCATCTCACTGACATCTCCTGTGGACTTCGCTGCAATCAAATGTTAAAATGTGGAATGCACAAATGTAAAAGAATCTGTCATAAAGGAGAGTGTCTTATAGATGAAGAGTGTAAACAGCCATGTATTATTCCAAGGCTGTATTGTAATCATCCATGTATGGCTCCATGTCATCCTTCTTCACCCTGCCCAACAACATCCTGCTGTGCAAAGGTTAGATACCCAAAGAAAATTCACTGCAAATTCACAGATGAATTATATGGTTTAATTATCAGCCAGTAACAGTTGTGACATGTTTTTATATTGATAGCATGCCATTTTTTCTTTAAACCTAAAATAATGATTTTTTAAAAATAAAACTACTCATCCCTTTTAGTTAGCGATTATTCCACTAAAGTGGGACTTCTAAAATGAATAAATTTATATCCTTCACACCCCTCTATGGCCATAAAAAGACAAAACTTTAAAAAGCTGCTCATTTGTGTGATATGGCAGGTTGATCTTCAGTGTGAATGTGGAAGAAAAAAGGAGAGTATGATTTGCTCAGAAGCTTCCAATACATATCAAAGGTTGGTACAATAATAATTCTTTCAATTCCTTACTGGACGTACGGCTTTGCAGTTTGATTAAATTTCAGACTTGACTAAGTATATTTAGTTCAGAAGCTTTTTCACGGTTTTTTGTACTTCAACATATGGTGGTTTTGGGGGATTTTTGGCATTTCCCTGAGCTTTTGTATCAGCTATGCTGTAGTAGAACACATTTTTTTACTGTTTTTAGTCTAACTATAGTGGTGTGTCAAAGCTTGATTCCCATACTCTAATGGAACTCTATTTTACCCACACAGAGCAATTAGGTACAGATGAATTTGTCAAGTCCAGATTCAGGCTCCTGAATGTAGGTGATTGCACTCCATGTGTGGCTTGCTGTCCAAGTTTCCAATCGTGTGATGGAACCTAGTCAGTAGAGATGAGGGATGCTAAAGAGTGATTTGAAGTAATTCTGAAATAGCTAAATTTATGTCGGAGAGCTTTGGCATCTAGATCTTGGGTTTTAGTATGCAAACTGAGCACTACCCAACTCTATTTATTGCAACAGTCTCCAAATCTTATGTCTAAACTTATTTTTCTGTCTCAGAGAGATCAAGGAATGGACATAGGAAAAGAAGTTAAGTGGGGTTTTGAAACTTTTGAAACTAATATAGCAAAACAATAATAATAATAGTAAATCTTATTCTGAGGCTGTGATTGAAAGGGAGTAAAAAAAGTTAATCTAGAGAGTTGTTATGTGACCAGACTTCTGCTCTGTATCCTAGTTGTTGGGTGACCAAAGTCTGAGATTCTTCCTGTCTTTCAAAGAAGGTTTCTTAATGATGGTTTTATTTGGAAGTGGTGTCTGAGGCCCCTTTTTTTATCCTAGCCCAGCTTAGGGTATGCTGCTTGGTTTCTGCTGAACACTGTCCATATTCAAGTTCTGACAGAAGATAGTTTAGCTTATGTACTTAATATTACCTAATGAAAATAAGGAAAAAAATGTGCTAATTAGAAACAATCAAGAACAGTTGTAGTTAATACTAAATTGAATGCAAGATACATGTACAGAAGTTTGGTATTTTTGGTATTTTCATCACTATGAATACAAATCAGAAGACTGGCTCAACTTTGAAATACCAGTTTAAATTGACAAATACTTGTCATTAATGATACGTTCAGACGATAATGTACAAGTCCAGATTTTTGAAGGCTGTTATTTCTCTGCTGTTGTATAGCTCAGGCACTGCAAAAACATTCATGCAAGGAAAATGATTCTTTGAAGCCAATGAGAGTTCTGGGATGTGTAAGGTGAATACATATGTATTTATTTCTCATATCAGAGGGAAAGATACTGTTGTGTTTAAAGCAAGTATTTGTATCGGTTAAAATGTGTTCATATGTGCTTACAAATTACTCTTGTCTCATAGTAGTAATGTGCCAGCTAAGTCTGATAACTCCAGCAGTTCAGGTTCTTGAAAGATTATTCTGATTTTGTGAAGACAAGTTTGCCTTTTTTTCCCACCTATCACCAAACCAAAACAAAAACCATAAACAAAGGGTAGCATATTAGAGGAGTATCCAAGTTTTCTCAGAAATTTTAGACAAATTATGAAACAGCTTTGGGCTTTGTCAGTGAATGTTTGTGAAAGAATGCCCAAGGGAACAGGAAATATCTGTGCTGCTATGTCTGTACATATGGCACAAATTCTGATGTCATATCATCTGATGTCCCATTATCTAGCCTTTGGCATGAACTGATAATTATGAAGTGTCTCTCAGTGATTTTTTTGTTTTATGAAGTATGATTAGCCTCCTTCCTGATAGGTGATGGTTCTTCGAATGTGATGAAAAACATAAAGAGATAAACATACAGAAACAAACATATCCTTTTATCTGAATGTAACAGAAAATATAGTTCACGAGGATACAATGTTTTGGTTTTAGGAGTTTGTTTGAAAACTATGTGGGCTATTTCCATTTAAAATTCCTATATATTTTAGTTATACAAATTTTACTAAGCAAAGGAGACCTGGAAGACTTGTTGTTGAAGGGAATTAGGAAGCATTTTTATAAAGAAAATAGTAATGATCTCAGTAGATATTTTGTCCTTCCCTTGTGGATTGTGTTAACCATATTTTCCAAGCAAATTTCTGAGTGCTTTATAAATTCACTTAACATATTTTAGTTGCACACAATTAACAAAGAATCAGATAAAGTGGTAGTTAAAGCTATATGATCAGCTGCAGTTTGTGTAATGAGCAGCTGAGGAGATAGAGCATTTACCTTGCATAATTTCAGCCTGCATAAGAGGCATGTCCATTTGTTATTGTTACTCCTACTTGAGGGAGATGAGAGTAAACTCTTGGTTTACATAACTAGATTAGACTCCTGAAACTTGGTGATGTACAACTACAATTCCATTCTGTGATCTAATGGGAAAATGATCAGTCTGTCTTACTTCTTCTACCTAGAGGTTGAATCTGTACCGTGTACATAAGCTTTTCAGAAGTTTTTGTGTTGCCTCAAATGAAATCTACCACTCTCTTTTTCAGAATAGCTGCTATATCTATAGCAACTAAGCTAACAGACCTACAACTTGGGGATTCAGTGGAAATCAGTAGACTTATTACAAAAAAAGAAATGAAGCAGGCCAGGTAAGGAGATACATGTAGTAATGTATTTTACATGTAGTAATGTATTTGAAGCCTAAGCCCTTGTGTGAACCTGAAGCTCAGGTGACATGCAAAATACATAAATACGATGATAAAAATGCCAGCTGTAATAGGAAGACTTACAGTCTTCCTGTGACGGCGCTGGCAGGAACTGGACCAGACTGCTGTGGTAGTTATTCTCTTTAATGAAGCATCAGTCTCATCACAGAAGTAAAGGCAAAGCAGCAGCTCACAGCACCCATGTAGAAGCAGCAGCAGCAGCCACCTTTAGCAGCCCCCAATTTCTCTGTTACAAAGCATCTTAAGGACTTTTCAGCCAATAGTGTATTACTAAAACTTACAGACAGTTGTTTTAACCAGTCAATTATAGCACACATACACCTATTTCAAACAATAGTCATTTGTATGCTTCTCTATTAACAATACACAATACCCTTATTAAGCTTAAGACCTTCTGCTATCTTGTCTGGCATATATTTTCTGCAGTGTTATAACTTATTCAAGCCAAACCTAAAAACTTGGCCTTTGTTTTCCATGTCCTTGTTCGCTATACTGTTATATACTACTGTATCTTTCCTAGTTCCAAACTTTTCTCAGTTGCTGCACATTCTGAGATCTCAGCTTTTTCTGTTTGAGGCCTGCTTTTTCAGCTCCTAAAAATCCTTTTTTGCTACTACTGTTTCCCACATCTTCTGTGCAGCATGACTCTACTTCAGCAATACTGCTAAAAAAGTATTTTGCAGTTCTATAGTGGTTCATGGTTTTGCTTTCATGTAGAATGAGTTCTCTGTCATTGTATGATTGGTTTGTTATAATTAAGTGTGGAACAATACAACTGTGGTTTCAGAGTTTTTTTTTTACTCAGCCAACTCATTGGCATTCCTCTGGATTTTTTTTCAGATTTCTAGACAGGACAATAGACTTTATCTTCTGTTTCAGCAGTCCAGTGTTCATTTCTGGATTATTGATAGGCCATATTTTCTCCTAGTCATCACCTTATTATTTACAATATTTTGTATTACCCTTTTTTGAATTTTTCACGTTTGTATTTCTGTTTGATTGGTGTTTTAGTGTTGTTATCCTGGTTAACACCACAAACCTGATTTTATTTTTGTGAAATAAGTTTTCCTGGTGTTCCTCAGGACTGAAATAGCTTGTCCTTTTACTTTTAGTATAATTTCTTTATGAAGTTGTCAACTTTCTCCAACATCCTTCTGTCAGAAACTTGACTTACTAAAGTCTTTGCCTTTGAAGTCCCTAATCTCTGGTTTTAGTTTATTTCTATTACCATGTCTTCTTTTTTTATATTGAATTTGATTATTTCAGAGTCAGTCTATTATGCATGTTAAAATCAAATGTTCCTTTGTATTGTGTAAAGTCAGAATAATGACATTTCGCATATAGTTGCTTCATGACTTCCTGTATCAAAAGCTAGTGCCAGCATACTTAAGAACTTTTGCTATTGTGTTGTAGTCACTAACACATATCTTTCTGTGTGGACAGACACTGCCGTTTCCTTGAACAGTTGAAATTACCAGAGATGACTTTTCTTTGTATAAGTCTTTCCTAATATGATACCTAAACTGTGGTGGGTAGCCTTTATTCGAGGACTGTCAGAGGAAGTATTCTTCCTTCTCTCTTTTTGTCAACCGAATACTGGGGCAGGGGGAAAAGAGAATGGTGGTACATAAAGTATTTAGTCTGAAATTTCTGGTTTATTACCAAACTCCAGTATTTTCAAGGTAATGTACAAATCTGCTTTATTCAGTTACAATAACAGATTGTTTTCTGCAAGCTGTAGGGATTTTCTTTCATTTCAGTCTCCTGTCCTGTTTGTAGACATTTTATACTTTAGCTTAGATTTCTTATTAGAGGTTGGGGTTTTTCTTGATAAATTTGATCAGACCTAGAGTAGCTTCTCTAAATTGGCTACATTCCTCTTTTAGTAGAGGAGAAAATAGTTCTTCAAGCAAATGACTTTAAACAGTACTGGGTTGATCTTAAGAGTGCAAGTATGTTAGCTTTCTTCTGTCTCCTTCAAGAAAGCCATCAGAAGTTCTGGATCCTGGAACTATTTGTCTCCAAAGATAATACATGCCACAGAATACACGAGTTTGAACCAGTTTCCCCTATAGTTTTGTTTTGGTTTTGTTGTTGTTTTGGTTTTTTGTTTCATGTTTTTTGTTTTTGTTGTGGTTTTGTTTTGGTTTTGGTTTTTTTTTTTCTTTTATGTAAGGAACTATTATCAAGAAAATTAATTAACTTATGCAGGCCGGGGGAAGCAGTTTGTAACTGCCACTGAAATTCTGGGGAACTCCTAATTCTGCTCCAACATTTTAATCCCTCAAAATGAAATTACGAAATCTCTTTCAAAGATGAGACAGAAAACTGAAATTCAAAAGTCTGCTGACACTAGAAATTAGGGGTTCAGTTGAAATACTGATATTTATGGTTCATCACAGTCCTTCATAGACATGTCTAACTTTCCTCTTTTTCTTGACTGATAATTTTCATAGGAGTGACATCTTCCATTGCTGATTTGCAGTCCTTCTTACCAACTTCATTCTTATCTCAAATGATAAAATTTACCAATATAACATCTAGTTCAGAAGCTTTTTTTCCTCAGTTCCTATGTGACTTTGGTAATTGCTGCTCCTGTTCAAGACCTAGAGAAGGGATTGGGTGCTCAAAGACCTTTGATTGTTGCTTGTTTATTTTTAGCTTCATCTGTTCTAATACAATAAAATATTCTCACACACTCTTGGTACTTCTTTAGACTGTGATAATATGACACCAACAAGCTACAGCTTGAAGATGAGTAGCAGCAGTGATTCTAATTGTATTTTTCTTTCATAATTCAGGTTGCAATGCGACGAAGAATGCTTAGCTCTTCAGAGAAACAGGTGGGAAATTAACTTGCTTACTTTTTTTTAACAGAAGTAGTCTACTTTGGAAGGTTAATGCTATGTGGAGAAGAAATCTTTTTCCACATGACCAAGAGAAAAGATAAATGTGGACATGGTTTCTGTTACAAAGATCTATATTGAGTGGTCAGAAATCTTGCTAGAATATTCTAGTTCTAAATGAGTAATTTCAAATGTCCAGACCATATCAATTGCAAGGTACTAATTTGTATTAGTAACCTGTAACTTCATTCTTGGACGACATGTGTGGAAGGTTGGGGGGATTTATATTGGGGTGGGTTTTTTTTTCTTTGCTTATGTTTTTGTTATATTTTGGGGTCTTTTCCTCCTACCCTTAAATTTAGGCGCCTTGCTGAAGCTCTTGAAATAGATGATAATTCTGATCCTTTTAATATCCGTTCTTCTGGACCAAAGTACAGTGACCTTTTAAAAGAAGATGCAAGGTATGTGTTATCATGATGGCAGGTGTCATAAGTCAACAGTGTTGAGAGCAAGATGGGAAATGCAGAGCAGTTCTATTTACTCTTCTAAAAATAGCTCTCTTGGCAGTAGATGGCAGCTGAGGCAAAGGAGTTGATGTGCAGTTCTCAAGAACTCCCAAATGAGAACCTGAAAAGTCAAATGTGCCTGACAGGTTGCTTTTTTCTGTAATCAGACCAGATTTAGAGTGGCAACATCATTTTATACCATTTTCACTATGAATCAGTACCTGTACGTCTCACATGTCTACTGCATTTACTCAGAACCAACTTCGACGTCAGTGCTCCTTATAGACATTTCAAAACAAAGACAAAAGTGATGGCTAAATAATGAAGTATGCTCTCATAGCCTGCTGTTCTTTCCACTAGTCTCTTTTTTTTTTTTTTTTGCCTTACTGTTTTTATTTTAAAAATAAAGAAATGTAATTAATAAAACATTGGATGCGGAGCAAAGCCTATGCCAATGTGACTGCATAGAGGGTTGCTAGTCTGAAACATCCTAAAATGAGGCAATGTGAAATCAAGGTAATTTCAAAAACATTACACCAATAAATACTTCGCAATCTGGAATGACAGGGAGGGATCAGACACATTTTTAAAAGATGTTCAGATGACGTGTCATCTAAGAGTTTTTACTCTTACATGTGTTTATAGGCATGACATTAGTTTTTACCAGGTCTAAGTTTTTTAGAACAGCTTAGTGTGTTTTGTTCTTGCTCCAGTATTCTAATGCTGCATAAATTCCATGATTTTGTAAGGATGTTTGCTCCTTGAAAATCCTTCATTTGATTTGCTGATATGTTGAGATAAGTGAAAATTTTACATAAGCACCCATTCAGAATTTGAGTAAGTTATGTCTTCTTTACTTCCAACTGATGAGCCTACTGCAAAATAGGAGCTGAATGTTTTCATTGTGGAACTGTTTTATTAGTATTTGCACTTAAAAATGCTATTTTATAAGTGCTATATCCTCTTAGTTGTGTGTAGAATATATTTTGTTTCATCTTTTTCAGAAAACACAGCACACACTTCCAGTACAGTAAGAAAGTGAAAATTTTGCATCATGTGTGCAGTCTACTATGATTTTTGGAAGTACAATTCTATCTCGTCTTTCTGCCAGCCACTCCCCATAGTGCAGTGGTTCATCTTTCGTGTACAGAACTGATCAGGGTCATGCACTGTGCTGCAGATGGTCGAAGATACCTTAAAAAGTAGCCTTAATGCTTCCAACTCCTCCTCTTCTCATTCTTTCAGTGATTTTACTAGTGTTTCCTTTGTAGCCACTTTACACTGGCAATTTACAATGAACTAATACACCAAGGCTATTCTTAATGATTCATAGCTAAAGCAAAAGTTTTTGTTAGTCTTCAAGTCAATTACTTTGTACATTGAATTACTGGATTTCATTTATCTGGTTTTAAAGATAAAGGAGTTTCTCCTTACAGTAACATAACTCTCTTTACAAGAGCAGCTATCTGCAATTTGTGAATCTATGGCTTTATGAATTTTCTTTGTTGATTGCTCCTGATGATCTTTTGTCTCAGTAGTCTAGCAAAAGATTTGGCTTTCCATCAAGATGTCAGGATCCAGAAATTGTATCTTACAGTATGTTTTTCAGGTGGCTTAGTATTCTGAACAATTTCTGACAGATTAATTTATTCTTGCGTGAGTGCATCACTCCAGTAATGGAGGAGTTCAGGGCTTGTGGCTTTCTGCAGAGCATAAGTTACATACAGGATCTTAGAATGATTGAGAAACATGACAGCTGCCTCCCTGTGCATTCAGACTCACTGCCTCAAGAAGGTAGTAGCTGCCAAAGTCATTACTAGAATGCTGTATTATCTTCTTCAGGCAATTAATTGATCTGTGTAGCTGATACATTGTCATGAGCTGAAAGAAACGCTGAATGAAGCTTCTCCTTCAGGCAGTTGCGTTCTTTAATGAAGAGAACTTGAGAAGGCTGTAAGAACTCCTGGTTTTGAGGTGTAATCTTTAATTACAGAACCCTAAAGCTCCCAAATGCAGTATAACTCCAGGTAATAGAAAGAAGATAAGTGAGTGTAAGCATGCCAAGATAATATGTCTGCTTTGTAGGACAGTGTCAGGAGAAGGGGGCACCAGGAAGAGCATGGTAATGCTGCTGCATGCTAATGTTGCTGATGTTTGTCAGGATCTGATAAGCAGTCAAAAGAAGTCTCTCCACCATATAGCTTTACATGAGGAGATACTCTGCTGCCAAGGGGAAGCTTGTAGCATTGTCTTGGTTTTGAAAGACAGGTATCTCCCAGGCAAAGCTGGAGTTGGACATTGATGATGTTGAGGTTGCTATTTGATGGAATTAAAATTACTGGAGAAAGAGAGAACATCTGGAGTATCTAGCCACCTGGAGCTACACAGAAGAAAATTTTCTAATTTTGTCACTGGCTGTGCAAGACCTCACTATATGGACTATGAAAAATCTCTGCTTTTATAGGCTCCTGAAGGGCTTTTTTTTTTTTTTCCTTGAAGTATCCCCCAGTGTGTTAGCTGGTTGCTTAATATGCTTTTAAATATTATATATCAGATGCCTGTGGACTGTCTCACTGGATTGTTGATACTTTTTTTTTTTTTACCTGTCATGATCACTTCACCTTGAAATTTGGGTGTTCAGAGTTGGCTTTTGGTGTAGTATGTGCTTTCTAACCCTCTGAATCCTGAAGGTATCAGTGGGTTGGTTGGGTTTTTGGTTTGGGGTTTGGGTTGTTGGTTTTTTTTTGTAGTTGAAATTATTGCTGTAATGTTTTTTCCAAAGCCTCATACCACATGAGCTGACTGTATTTCACACCATAGGTGTCTGGAGGTCCCTTTCTTTTAGACTCTATGCAGTTCAGGTCCTTTTTCCAATTCTCTCAGTGTTATACTTCTGTCTGCTGAAGATGAAGGAACTCATGCAGTGTTTGTGTACTCTTGATAAGCCTTGAATGTTTGTTTACCAGTAATGGGCTACGTCCTTTGTATCTGATAAAGTGATATTAGTAGCTGAGCTATTCAATGTTGTCATTTTGCACATTTGTTTGAGACCATTTTTATGGTCTTTTGATGATATATTCACTTCAGCATCCAGAACTTTGGTAGGTCCTCTACCAAAGATAGTTGTGCTTGCTTTGGTAGGCACTTCTTGACTGGTTAAATTCTGACATCATTCACAAAGTGGTACTGTGTTGATATGGAATAGTGCCTGTTTTTTGAAGAATTATTTAGTACTAACCAGCTTTGAGATATGAAATCTTTGGGTAGCCTTTCTTCCCATGGGATGGTGGCCCAACCAATAGCAACCTTACTTTTAAAATAATTTTACCTGCTTATTTAAGAACAGAGCACAAAGTTCACCCTTAAGTGACAGACTTCAGATACTTATTGACCAAAAATACTTCAGATAAATCCTTAATATTTCACATCTAGGATGTTTTCTTTGCTTGCAAGTAGTTTTATGCCGCTTCTTTCATTCTTAATAATTTGTTATGCTAGGTGAGCTGAAGACAAAAATCAGTGAACTTTGTCTCAGAAAAGAACTCCACTTTGTTTACCCTATCCCCATTTTTGTGTCTCATCATATATTGTAATTAGGTAAATTACTAGCAAGTAATTTAAAAACACCAAAATGACAACTTGAAAATCTACATTATTTGAAAATGTAGAATTGTCAGACAGTAGAACCATGTCGAAGAATTTCATTCTCAGTTCCAATTGGTGAAGAGGAAATAATTTTTTTTAATAGTGATGACACCCTAACAGTCTTTCAATGTGAATGAATCTTCTGCTTCAGTCAGTTGCGTTCCTTAATTTTGTTCTTGTTGAAATGTATTACAAAATATGAAGGTATTTTATCTTTGTACACTCTCTTGCTTTGTTAACCTAGAATGCTGTTCTTGCAGGAGGGATATAAAATTTGTGAGTGACATTGAGAAGGAAATGAGACTGCTTGTGGAAGCTGTGAATAAGGTCAGTATTCGTATACTATGTATGGATTCTAAGAGTTGGTTTTGTTTGGGGGGAGCTTGATATTACTAAACATTTTAAATACTTATAGTTATGAGTTGACACAAGATCTGTTTGGGCTCCAATACACTGCACAATTTATTCTAAAAAGAACAAAATTTTTAGGAGATGTAGTAGTTCAGGATCACTTTGGTGCCAAACCTTGTTTAAAGATTCAAGCAGCTAAGCTTTAACAAATCAATGGATTATCATCAATTTTTTTGATCTCTATTAATAAAACATTGTCAAAGATGATGTTTAAATATTCAGACTTTGAGAAGGAAAGCCTAGGTACTGATTCCTGTAGTGGAATTTGCTCACAATTTTTTTGATACCTTCCTGTATTGGCTAGTGCATGAGGTTGTCCTCCTTCTATAAGAAAAGCTGGATTCAGTCACAGTTTTGAAGAGACTTCAATATTCTTAGAGAGGTTGATACTACAGACACAATCATATGTTTTTCATTTATACCACCTTCAGGTCTGTCAGGTTAGGTTGCTGCTGCTCCATGAAAGTATATGTGGTTCAAAGGACCGTGTAAACAATACTGTCCTCAGTTACTCCTAGCTCCAGAAGCAGCTAACCTTCTGTAAAAAGCATAATTTTGATCCCCCTAGGCCCTAAGGACAGTTACTTTATGCCTTCGAAAAATTATGGATGATGTTTCCTAAACAATCTTGGTGCTTGTCCATCTGTCTAATGTTCTTGTGCATTGTTTTCATCGTTAGAATGAAAGATTTAAATGAATCAGTCTGTGTCTAGTTGTCAAAGGGGTTCCAGTTGGGTCATCCAGTCCAAGCTCCCAGCTCAAGCAGGGTCATCCTAGAGCACATAGCATTGGATTGCTCCAGTGAGAGAGACTCCACAACCTCTCTGGGCAATCTGTTTCAGTTCTCAAATCACCTGCACATGTTCATGTGAAACTTCCTGTACGGTTTCTGCCTAATGCCTCTTGTCCTGTTGGCTGGCACTATTAAGTGGCCAATTGTTAAGTTGCTGGGCTCCATCCTTCTGACACTCTATCTTCAGATACTTATTGACAAAAGAAATAATAATAAATAAAATCTAATTTGTCATCTCTTCCTGAGGCACAATAGGCTTATCCTCTCTCAGCTTATCCTCGTGAGATGGTCCAGGCCTCTGTCGTCTTTGTAGCCCTCTGCTGGACTTGCTCGAGGAACTCCATTCCTCTCTTGTACTGAGGAGCCCAGTACTAGACACAGAAGTCCAGGTGAGGCCTTATGGGGGCTGAGTAGAGGAGCAGAATCACCTCTCATGACCTCCTGGTCACACTCTTCCTGTACCATGTCATTGACCTTGTGCCACAAGGGCACAATGCTGTCTCATGACAGCTGGTTGCCTACCAGCACCTTGAGAACCTTGTCTGAAGATCTGCTTTCCAGCAGGTCAGCCTATGCTGGGTGCATGAGGTTCTTCTTCCCTGAGTGCAGGTCTCCATACTTGCCTTTAAAGCATTTCAGAATGTTCCTCTCTGCCCATCCCTCCCTCCTGTCAAGATCCTTTTGAAGGGCTGCACAACACTCTGGGGTGTTGGCCACTCCTCCCAGCTTTGGGTTATCAGTGAAGTTGCTTAGAAGGTATCTGCCCCTTCATCCAAGTAATTCATCAGTAAGTTTAAACAACATTAGAGCCAGAATTGACCACTGGGGAGCACTGCTAGTTACAGGCCTCCAACTCAACTCTCTGACACTGATCACAACTCGGAGTTCTGCTCTTCAGCCAATTCTCAGTACACTTCACTGTCCACTCATCCAGGTTTCACTTCCTGAGTTAACCTATGAGTCCTGTGTCACAGGACACAGTGTTAAAAATCTTCCTGAAATCCATGTAGACAATATTCGGTGGTCTTGCCTTACCTATAGGGATAGATAGTTGTTTTATTGTATAATCAGATAGGTTAAGCATGATTTTCCTTTGATGAATCCGTACTGATTAATCCTGATGACTTTGTCATCCCACAACGACCTTGAAGATGAACCATTCCGATCACCTCTCCAGAGATTGATGTGAGACTATGTGTTGGTTTTGCATGGTCTGGTTTTGATAGTGATGGGGTGGAGGCCACAGAGGTGGCTTCTGTGAAAAGCTGCTAGGAACTTGCACCATGTCTGGCAGAGCCAATCCCTGATGGCTCTGAAGACGGCCATGCCACTGGCCACGGCTGGGCCAATTAGAAATTATGGTAATGCCTCTGTAATAGCATATTTAAGAAGAAGAAGATCAAAAAAAGGTGATGGCGCATTTTTAATTCCAGATAGAGCAGAGGAGGAGGTGAGAGCTTGTGAGGGAAACAACAACAACATGGATACACCAAGCTTAGTGGAAGAGGAGGGGCAGGAGGTGCTCCAGGTGCCAGAGCTGAGATTCCTCTGTGGGCCATGGTGATGATCATGGTGAAACAGGCAGCCTGTGGAGTTCCATGGGGGATGCAGATATCCATCTGCAACCCCTGTGGGAGGTGTCCACACCAGAGCAGGTGGATGCTGGAAGATCCAGTGGGAGACCTGGGAGAGAGAAGGGGCCCCTGCTTCCCAGCTGGACTAGCCTGTCCTTGGA
Organism: Phylloscopus whistleri; assembly: GCA_017589585.1. NCBI lineage: Eukaryota > Metazoa > Chordata > Aves > Passeriformes > Phylloscopidae > Phylloscopus > Phylloscopus whistleri. The sequence goes on along the minus strand of JADMLD010000989.1, from coordinate 2,700,049 downwards.
GGACTACACCCCGTGGAAGAGTGGCCTCAGTTTTGGAAGGACTGTCTGCCCATGGGAGGAATTTATATTGCAGGAGTTCTGTGAGGACTGCTGCTTGTGAGGTTGGAACCATGCTGGAGAAGTTTGTGGAGAGCTGTCTTCTCTGGGAAGGGACTCCATGGTCTCACAGGGGAATGACTTATCTCGCTGAACCAAGCGGAAGAAAAGCTTGGGTGATGAATTGACCAAACCCCTCACCCTGGACTGTTGGTGGGAAGGAGGAAGTGGTTGGGAAAAAAGCCCTTAAAACCCCATTTTACTTCTTATTATCCTGCTCTGATTTTGTTAGTAATAAATTCACTTTCTGTTTCTTAAGCTTAGACTGTTTTGCCCTTGGATTGTTTTCTTCTGGTCCTTAATTCATGAACCCTTCATAAAATTTTCTCTCCTCTGCCCAGCTGTAGCAGGGAAGGGTGAGTGAGTGGCTTTTCATGGGTGCCTGGCATTTGGCCAGTGTCAAACCATGACAGACTGATTGGCCTGTGGTTCCTCAGAGTCCTTCAAGAAAGATTGGGGTGATGTTGGCTTTCTTTCAATCTTCATGCACCTCTCCTGACCACCATGACCTTTCAATGATCGTAAGCAGCTTCACTATGATGTCCACCAGCTCTGTCAGCACTCATGGATGCATTCTGTCATGGCCCACGGACTTCTGGATATCAAATTTGCCTAGGCGTTCTCTAACACCTGTCCTTGACAGACAGAAACTCTTCCTTCCAATATTCCTTTACCCAGTCTCCTGAGCCAGAGATTCTTGTGGGCTTGTCTGTGAAGACTGATGCAAAGAAGGTGTTCACATACTCCTGTCTTCTCTGTGTCCTCTTACTAGGGTCCCCCCTCTGTTTGGTAATAGGTCCACATTTTCCTTAGTTTTCCTTTTGTTATTGTTTATGTATTTGAAGCCCTTCTTTCTGTCCTTGTCATAATTGGCCAAATGTAATTCCAGATGGGCCTTGGCTTTCGTTGTCTCGTTTCTACTTACTCTCACAACTTAACGATTTTCATTCCAAGTAGCCTGACACTGCTTGAGTCTCCTGTGTATTTACTACTTGAGTATTAACAGGAGTTCTAGTCCATTTGTCTCTTGCCTCCTATGCTCAATTTCTTGTTCATTGGGGTGCAGATTATGCTAATTGTACTCAGTCCCTCCAACCTCAGACGCTTGAAAGTAGATCCATAGAATACTTGTTTTTTGTCTGTATTGTTTTACCTAAGAATAATTTGCCTAGTATTGTGTTGCCTGTGGTTATTCTATTTTACATATTCATTTATGCATTACCTTTATCATACACACATATATACACAAATATGTACACGTATATCTTTCTATATATAATTGCATATACCAAATATATACTTATACTAATATCAAACCGAGATATGTAATTGTATTAAAAAAGGGGCAAGCAGAGGTCTTGAATTTGCAATTAGCGACATCAAATATGCCAGGACAAGAGTACCAGAGAGCTCAAGAGCATCTCCAGTGCAAACCAGCTATATTTTCAGTGCAAACCAACTATTCGTTAAATAACAGTCCTACAAAGCAGACAAATAGTGTCTGTTAAGGAGCTGTCTACATTGCAGAAGAGAAGGAAAATATGAAAACAAACCATATCTCAGTCTGACCTAAGGGGAGAATGACCCAGTGTACCCAGCTTTTATCATGATCAGGATGAACCATTTAGGGCCACATAGCAGTTGAGTATCTCAAGGATCAGTTCTCTACCATCCTACCCATCAGGCTGTGTGGAACTGCTATTCTATAAAGGTATGAGAAGTTCCCAGAAAGCTCCCAGAAATCAAGTTATATTTCAAAAGGAAGGATGTTTCCCAGGGATTGAGGTGAGGCTGACCAGCCTGTAGCTCCATGTGTCCTCCTCTCCTGTCTTGAAGCTAAAGTGACAGCATGTATCTGACTCTCTTTTCGTTCAAAATTGTGCCATATAGGGTGTAAAAGAGAATATTTCCCATGCACTGTAAAGTTAACTTGCCCTTGTACTCAGTTCTTCTTGCATAACTTTTCTTTTTATTTCTGTGAAAGACTCAGAGGCTTTATTTTCTCTCTTGTGAGAGTCATGTTTCATTTTGCAACCCACAGGTTTATGTAGCTAAAGCTTGAATTAATATGTGTGACACAGCATTATGCAGGGAGACTGGTTTTAGTTTTCTTCTGCCATGATCCTCAAGCCCTCGTTATGCTTGAGTCTCTGGTTGGTTGTTTGTTTATTATGATTCCTAAATTTCTCTGACTAAATATGTGGCTTGTTTTCTTTGTTTCTAGATGTAGAACTTGACTTGTATTAAAAGTATTTTGCATGCTAATCTCTCAAGTGTTCATGTGGCTCTCCCACAGTACTATGGCTTTCATACTGATTACTGTTACTTAGGCTTACACATTTTGCCTCTGCTTTTTATTTTTTTTGGCATTTTACCTTAGGAGATGCCTACTTCAGCTTAACCGGATAAATGAGTAATAAAAAGGATTTTGATGCTGAGAAATTTTAGTGTTAATATGATTCAGCTCTGTCTATCATATATGACTGCTTGCCTCATAAACATCTCTTGCCCTAGACTCACCAATATGTACTCTATCTAACATAGCAGAGTTTTCATGGTTGATAAGGTAAGCAGAAAAGACAGAGGGCGTGTATATCCAGCTCTGTCTTCATAGGGACAAGAATTGTGATGTTTTTCAGAGCATGGAACCATCATCACTTTTTGAAAGCAAGCATACTAGTCATCATAAATAGGTACAGAATCTATAGAGTTCTTCAAACTCTTATATCTATGCTGGAAATGTTGTAATAGCTGGGAAGTTCATTACTGTTAATTGCAAAGTAAAGATAATATTCTGTCAGCATGTGATTACCCTGAAGACTTATGGAAATGACCACAGTTTCTGGTCCAATTACTATTTGTAACTTGGCAATTTCATAATCTAAGAGACAGATATTAACCCTCTATTTTCAGGATAGCTGCATTGTGTCCTGGTGACTTGTTCTATTACATGTGGTGGTTTTTACATTAATTTTGGAAGCTGACCTTTTGTAAATCCACACTGATTATTTCCAGGGATTTTTTTCTCCTCTATGTAGCTAAAAACAGATTTGAATTCTAGCTAATCATAGTTCTTGGGTTCTTTCTGTTTGTTTGTATATAGTTGCAACAATTACAGTCTATATTATATATAATTATAAGAAATGATAATATATATTACAATATATTATGGAGAAATTATATATTTCTCTAGTCATTGGGTTCCTACCCCATTCTTAAAATCTTTCAGAGGTGATGGAGAAGTGGGATATCATCCTGGTCTCTCAGTGACCTTAAATGCACATCCTGGTCTCTCAGTGACCTTAAATGCACTGCCTGCAGTCCTAGGTACTTACATAGGTTAGAATTTCTCTAGAAGTCCCTGACTCAAACTTATTCTACTACTGGTAGTTTGTGTTCTCCTTGAATCCTTTCTGTTGACTCAGAGACCTAGAAGACTTCATTGGTGGTAATGAAGGCAAAAGCTGAAGCAGTGTCCTGAATCTGTGAAAGCAGACTGAAGCACTGACTGACTCATATGCATTTGTTGTTACAAATTGATCCAACCTATTAGAGACATGGGCTCATAGCGCCCTGCTTTTTTGTTTGTTCTTTTACTGTTGATATAATAATCAGTGTCGAATCAAACATTTTCAGTCTTTGTTAACTGACTAAAACTAGAACTTCGGGGTTTTATTTAATAAAGAATCTACTGATGCCGTTACATGAGGAACTTGCAGATGAATAGCTTCTTTGGTTGAGGGAAGTGACTGATAAATTTGACATCTTTGTAGCTATCTGCAATATGTGCAGTGTGAAGCCAATCTGCAAAATAAAATTTGATCTGTTGTGAACTTGGCAGATAATTTTGAAAATTACAAATTCTGATAAAATAATTTTGTATTGTTTTTTGGGATCTAAGTAGAATGTCTGTAATCAGGATTTGTATTTCAAACTTAAAAGATACCCTTGTGTGGGTGCGTGTATACTTTGAGGTGATAGAAACAACAAAGAACACACAACTTAATTTTGTGGAATTATATTAATATTTTCAGGTGAACTTTCTGTCAATACTGAGACCTTAGCAATTTGTGGTATTGATTTTGTCATAGCAGCAAAATTTTAGAGGTAGAAACACTTTTTTTCATTGTTTTCTTCCCCCTGGCTCTCCTGAAGTAAAACTTCACCTTTTTTTTTTTTTTTTCCCTTCTTTCTTAACCTCTTTTGTTGAATTCAGGGCAAGCATACAAAGAAGAGTCATTGTTACCCACCAATGAACAGAGATCACCGCAGAATCATCCATGAATTAGCTCAGGTTTATGGCATTGAAAGTGTGAGCTATGACAACGAACCAAAGCGCAATGTTGTTATCACTGCAGTGAAGTATGTAATTCATTATTATTTTCAAATCTTTACAGTATAGTTTAAATAACTGGATGGGTTTTAGTCACTTACCAGAAGGAGTTTATTTACAATGCAATTTGCAAAATGCACTAATTTCCAGTAGAAAAGTTTTTAAAGCAGTTTTTGAATTGATAGTTTCATGGGCTCATTTATTCAAGTAAATCTTCAGAGAAGAAAACACCATTAAGAAATAAAAAAGCTAAGAAAATATTTTGCAAGATTGTTTTCCATTCATCTTAGCAGTAACTTTTTGTCATCAGCTAGAATTGATAGAGGTATCAAAAATAATGTATGTAATAAAATTTTGTGAAAACTAATTGCTGGGTTGAGAAATCATACTTAAATTTACACCACCTTTGAAAAAAATCTGGTTATTATAACATATTTCTCCATCTATATGAACCTATCACAGAGTAGCCTATCACGAAGTATCCCTCTTTAGTTAATGCACAAAGAGGGAGCTGGAATTACTGCAAATGGAAGAAATTTCATAGCAAAAATGAAATGTTATGGAGTATGTTCATAGTAGAGAAGAAAATGAAGAGAATATAGCTTGGGAAAAATCAAGCTGATTGCACTAGAGACATAGTATGTGAAAGCTTCTGGTGTCAGAGCTTCGTTGATTGTGTTTTTTACTCAGCAGCATATTTAGTTTGGTGCTGTCTAATTATGATTATTTGACAACAGCTAGTATTAACTGTAAATATTGACCACAGTCATAAGAAATCTCTCATAGTCCATGCTATTAGAGTGCCATGAGCTATTCCTGAACTTTATCAGTTCGTCAGCTGGTATCTTAGCTACAATCTTGATTTCTTCCAAGAGATGGAACATTACTTTGATACTAAAATGTAAGATACCTTTTGTTTCAAGTAAAGGAAGATGATCAGAGTTCATATTTGAAAAAGCTTATTAAAAAAATAAAGAAATAGGGGTCAGATGAGAAATTAGTGAATAAAAGGAGCAGGGCAGATGATTATGCTTTAAAAGCAAATGGATATTCTGCAACTTGAGAATGGGAGGCCTTCCTCTATATGGTTTTAGGACAGATTGCACACTTGGTCCTTCTCTTATGTTTTTCAGGGAGTAGCATACTGTGCAGAATGCACATGCTTCTATTTCATTACTGTCACTCTTAAAAGACACTTGAGTTGCCTGCTGAGACTATCCTTCACCTGCATAGCAGTATTTCTTAATTTAATGAATTCTTCCAAAACTTACTTTAATTTTCTTTTTATTTGCCATTTCTTTGAGATATAAATAACATTGTAGCCTCACATGAGTAACAGCTCAAGTTCTAGGATGATATTTTTGAGTATTTCACAATGGCTGCTTCAACTCCCAGAGCTAGTAATCACCAGAAAGTCAAAATGGTTTTGTTTTATTCTGTCTCAGGAATGGCCTTGGATTTCTGTCATGGTCTGTTTCATGTATAAATAAAAAATGAAAATCATTCAGGCAAAAAGACCATTCCTTCTCTTTACACTCCACCATTGTGTCATTCAAATGGTAACATCCCTTTACAGCTCCATTAGCAGGGTGAGAAAGTCTCCTCGGTGCTAAGAAAGCTTCCTTCAACGAGGCTTCTTCCTACTCCAGAGATCTTGGGGAAAACTTTGCCCTCAGCCTCTGCCTCCATCACGATCAGTAAAAGTTGGTCATATTAGCTGCATAACTCATGTACTGCATTGCGTATGTATTTATACAGCATATATAACCACAGAGAAGATCATTCCCAGTATTGACTGTTAAGCTTGATCTGAATTACAGTTACGGTGTCATTTGAAGTGTAAGACCCATAGTGAATCCTTGCAAGTGCCTTTCTCTGTGCTTTCCTCTTGGTCATCTTTGCAGTCACCATCTTTTGAACAGTTGCAATACCAAGTTCTTTCTGACCTAGGTTCAAAGGTAATATCCAGGCTGTTATGATGAGAAGCTTTCCTTTGGAAGTACACACTTGTGTTTCACTGTACCTGTCAGTGGTTTTTTGAAGTTTTTTACTCAGATGAGTAAAAATTTCCTGGTCTAAATAACTCTGGATTCCAGAGCCTGTTAAAGGGGTATCTGCTTGTTTTCATGTAGTGGCCAATGTTTAAGCAGCTTGTATGGACTTGAGACATCCTAGAAGTGGTTTTGAGGGCAGTCATCCCTGTAAGATCCATCCTTTTCCTGTTACTTGCAGGAAGAACATTAGGTGCAGTTTTTCCTCATGAACAAGGAGACTTCTCAAGAAGGTGACAACGTTCCACATTGTTCTCACTGAGAAAGCCACATGCTGCCGTAGTTTTGTTATAAATTTTAAGAGCCAATTTCAGTCAAAAATGATTTATTGCCAGACAAGAAATTGACAGAGCCAAACAAATCAAGGAAGCAATGCGCATCGGGTGAAGACCTCCGACGTGCGCTCCGCAGCATCACGTCCCTCTACCGTGCACCTAGAAACCCATCTGCTTTATACTCTTCTTGGGTCGGATCCTGCATGCATGTCATTACTTGTCCCACAGATCCAGGTGGGGGGCGCGGTGTCTTGAAACTTCTCTGCCACTGGATCTGATGTTGGATTCCAAAGTTTCTATGAAATCTTTTGTCCTCTGGTGTAGTGGTTGGCAGCATTTGGAAAGGAGAGACTCCATCTGAAAGGATTTCCTGGGTGTGAGGACGTCCTTGAGCACCCTTAATGTCCCAGACCAGATACCGTCTTTTGACCATTGTCCCTTATCAGTTGCCAATCACCTTTTGGCTCGGTTGCTCCACACCTTTCATTGGTATTGTAATTTCTTTGTCTCTTCCTTAGAACTGAGGGCAACTCTTCCAAAATTTTCCTAAGCCTCTCTGGGAGGAGGTCTCCTGGTTATTTTACAAATATATTTTTACCACAACCATGAACATTATGAAAACATGAATTATTCCCTATTACAGTTTCATTGACATGTCATGTGTTATTTTTTTTCACCCAGGATTTTATCTCCTTTCAGTGAGGTCAGTCTGAAAATGGTTTGGAAATGGTTACCTAGATGTAGGCTATACAAGATCAAAGACCTAAAGAAATTAAACCCCCGTAACCACATGGAGCATCTTTATTAGACCATGGCAGTGCATCACAGAAGGAAAACACTGCACATCCCAGTAGCGGGGTTGAAAGGAAAGTATGTTCTGAGGACATAATTCTGGGCATGTTTCAGTACTTGAACTCTGGGAACAAATTCATTTTACTTAACTGTCTCTGCAGCCTTTCTGGTATCTAAAATAAATTTGCATTCAGTTTGACAGAAATTATGAAGATTACCTGAAGGTACTCTTGTTTCTTTAAGAGCTTTTATTCCACCCTTCACTGTCTAAGAATTCCATCTTCTGCCAAGATGCAAAAGCTAGCTTTCTCCCCACCTCCTTTTGCAATCACAAAAGCCTATTGTTAGGCAATGCCTCTCAACATCTGCAACTTCTAAGAATTTTAAAGCAATTTAAGTACAAATACTGCTATAAGGTCACCAGCCAAGGTGGTTTTAACAGCAGTCCTGCTTCAGAAGAGTGCTGCATTGTTTTCTTACTGTTTTTGTCTTAAATATTGACATTGTTTGCCCTGAGAATAGTATGTGTTGCTTCTGGAAAGCTTATGGTATAGAATATATGAAGTTTAAAAAAAAAAGTTTTTCATTCTCTTTTTCCAGTAAGATTTTTTTTAGCTAATTAAAATAAATTACTGCATGTGTAGTCTTTCAAGTGTTCTGTTTCTGGCATTTCAGAGCTCTCATTTATTTTCTTTTTTACTATACAAGTGAGATTTAGTCTGATATTCTAGAGTAAGGACAGATACCTTACTTTAGTTATTGAAGGCCTTTTTAGCCTTTTTTTTTTTTTTTTTTTTTTTCTTAATTACCTCCAGGCAATTTACTTTCTGTGTTTTTGCCTATCACAGTTGATAAAAGTGAAAGAAGACAGCAGAATACCCTCCCATCTACCACTGTTGCCTTTTTCCCATTAGAACTCTACAGTTGAGTTGTAGCTGAAATTGCAGTGTGAGCATTTGACTTTATATGGCAGGCTTAGAGCTAAAGGAGACTTTAAAACTGTTTTAGACAGGAGAGGAAAATTAGCTGTACTCAACTGACAGGACTGTAATATACCTGTTGTTAGAGTATACATGTAAATGTAATATAACCTTGAAAAAATTATGGCCAGTGACAAGTAACTTTTTTTCCAAATAATGAAAACTTTCACTGTTGGGAAGATGAGAACGCGTTTTTAATTGGTGACCTATGTTTGTACGATTTTGTAGTTCATTGGAATAGACTGTCAGTACTCAGTTTAAAACAATCCTGACAGGGACTTAGGAATCACCACTTAATATTTTAGTGGACTTTTGACTTACCTTGAGAATGTTTGGAGTTTTTCATCTGTGTTGCCACAATTTGCCCTTAAATAGAGACTGACAGAAACAAGACACTATGAAATAAAAAAAGATAAAGATAATGGAAATAATACATAATTTTTGTAAGCACTGAAAAAGAACTAGCATTCATCTGTGAACTGATGTGAGATTCCAACTGCTTAGAGCTCTTAGGGAAATGGGGAAAAAGTATGAATTATCAAGTATGTGACAAAGCATGAAACTCAACATGTGCATATTTCTGGAATAACAACAATATGCAACCCATTACTTTGCAGCATTGTTGCTATTCAGTATGTAATTTTGAAAGAAACAAGATGAATGTGTTGGTATTCATTGAATAGGAATTTAATGTAATTAGCAAAGAAAGAGAATCTCATGATCTGGAGGAGTATATTTAAAAATGCATAAATAAAGTAAATAAGGCGGAAAACATGCTTATATAGTGCTTGACATAAAATAATGTGGGTTGGGAAAAGACCCTCAATATCATTGAGTCCAGTGGTGTCAATGGTCAAGTCTACCATTAAACCAAGTCCCTAAATACCATATCTACACATCTTTTCAATACTTCCAGGGACCAACTACTTCCCTGGGCAGCCTGTTCCAATGCTTGGCAACTCTGTGAGTGAAGAACCTTTTGCTAGTACCCAATAAAAACCATTCAGGAATGCAGTTTAATTTAATGTACAACAAGTAGTTTGGTCTGAAAATGTCAGTAGCATGGGTTTAGAAGAAAGTGAAGGAAGGGTAAAAAATTGACCTTAATAAGGTTTAAGAATTGTAATTTATTCAGCTTATCTGCCCCCAGATAAGATGAAGAAGAAACTGTGAATGGGAAAGATGCTAACAGCGGAAGCTCTTTCAGTCTTGCAGTTAAATCATCCAAGTGAAATAAGACAAACTCACTCTTGAAATTGGCTCATGAATTTAGAGGATATTTTAAGACATCTCCACAACCTATTAGAGATACAGTGTGTTTGGTAATTATTTGGATTTTTTTTTTTAGTTAGATGCCTTTTTGGATCTTTCTAGGACTTTTTTTTTTCCTGGATGTTAAGGATTGTTTGTTTCCAGACTATATATATATATATATATATATATATATATATATATATATATATATATCTCCTTCCTCTTTCTTCAGCTATTGCAGCCTTTGGGCACAAACTGACAAGTGAAGTTGAGTGTGATTCACAGCCTAAAATATATAAAGTACTAAAAGATATAATGTACTAAAGTATATTGTCCTCCTGTACTGGAGAACATACTGCCCTGTAACCATAGACATGGGGTGACCCTTTACGCTACAGATGGGATGAAGTGTGATGCTTCATGGTGCAATCATGTACCATCAAGCTTAATGGTGCTTCACGGTGCATGATGAGGTGGCAATCACATAAAACATTGTAATTAGTGTGGAGGACAGAAAAAGCTGATTTTTTAATTTCCCCACTCTAATGCATAATGGTTTTTTTTCTGATCTGATTCACATGGAACTGCTTACAAGGAAGAGGCAGTGTTGAGAGTGCCTCTTATAGCAGAGTGCTGTGATCAAAGAATTTAACATGATTTACTGCCAGCACTTGAGAAGGTGCATCCAAAATTTTAGATAATGTGTTGTAGAGATTCAGTGAACTGTGTTCTTGTGGTGATGAGGTAAGCTATTAAGGTGTTCCTTCTGATTTATATTTTTTTCTTTGAAAGAACAGGTATGTTTCCCTGGAATGTATAAGTATTCCAGTTTTACTATTTTAACAGTTGATCATTTAGTGCACTTCATAGCAGAAAGGAATTGTGGAGCTCACATGCAGAAAAGGAATGTGGGTACCAATGCTCAAATCTAGTAAGCTTGTTCTGCATCTTTTATAGACAGCAGTGAAGAGACATTTAGAATACTGGATAGATTATTGGTAATGAAAATGTATTTTTTGCAGTGTTGGAAATTTAAATATTTGAATAGATGATTTAAGAATACAAGTGTGAACTCTTGACACTAAAAACTGCTACTTAAAAATATTACTCATGCCCAGCTTCTTAGTGAGTATGATTTCCTATTGAACTAAATAATCTTTCTTTTATTTCTTTAGAGGGAAATCTGTTTGTCCAAGCAATACCTTAACTTCTGTGCTAGATAAAGAAATGCAGAGCAGGCCTGCACCTCCTCTTCCTCATTACAAACAAGCAGATAAGTAAGGAATTTGGATGTTAAACCATATTCTTCAGTTTTGTGCTGAGTTCCCCAAGGAACGTATTCCTGAGCTTCAACTTCATATGCCCTGTTTCTTCTTTTTTCCCTACTCACGCACAACTTTGGAGCTTGCAGCATGCACTAAAATGTTCTTTCCACAGAAGTAAGCCTGAAATGAAGTGATAAGAAAATGTAGGATTGGCTGTGTGGTATAGGGGTAGTAGTATATAACAAATACTAGGGGCTTTTAAAATTATTTTTTAGTAAATATTAGATAGTTGGGAAGAGAGTGTTGTTCTGGAGGTTTGGGGATTCTTATTTTTTTACCTTTAACCAAGAGTAATGTTTTACTGGCACAAAATGTTTTATTTGGACAGGTACTAAATGTATTTTTCTTGTGTAGGTATGACTACACAGTTGATTAAAGGTGAACTACAATTTTGTCAGATAGTGAGAGTTACTGAAGATGGGATATATAAGGCATCTTGGTGAATGGTCTTAAAAGGACAGTCTTTACATTTTATGACCTGCCAGCTTCAGATACTTGCAGTTATCTCATAGTTATGTTTTTTTTAATGGTTGGCTTATTATTTGTTTGGGTTTACCTTTCAAAAGTGTTTTCCTCCCAAATTTTTGCCAGATGAGCATCTGAAATCATGTTCAAGCACCTTTTGCAGAAAGGGACTGCTTAATGCTGCAGTAACTACTGTTGGTAGGTGCTGCTAGAATACAAAGTAGGCTGTTCTGAGAAAATTTAAATTGTTTCAGAGATAAGCATCTAGAGCAAAACACATTTCTAAAAGGATTGCTTAAGGTGTAACTCAGTGTCAGTTTTTAATAGGTTGTTACTCTTCATTTCCACTTCTGTGGGGGTTGCTGTCTTCAGTCACTCTAATTAATGCCAAGGACTTCTGTAGCAAAAATTAATAAAGGGCTTTAGCCATTTATTTTTCATTACTAGAAGTTAAGTTTCTTTAGAAGTTCTTAATTCTACAAAATCTTTTAGAAGATCTCATGCTGTCTTATTGAAAAAAATCTTTACCATGTTTGGATTTGCTATGACCGTATATTTTTTGTTACTCTTGCTTTTGAAAGCAAGGGGATTTGGTCATCAGTTTGGTTTAACAGTATTTCTTTTGCTGTTTCTTTTAAAAAGGCATTTTGAACATTTAATCTGCAGTACAGTACCTACCATTTTTGTAATAAATAATAGCGGTAAATTATATTTTCTGGTAAAACCCCAAAAGGAATTTTATCAATTCAGACACATGTTGATGAATATTAATTAAATAAAGCCTACGTTTTTGTCAAAATTAACAAAGGCTTTCTGGAGCTTTAAGGTACTTTGAATTAAACTTAATTTAGAAGTGCATGCTATTGACCGATTCAGTGTGTATGCGCACACTGAGACATTACGGGAGTTTGTGATTCAGTTTACTTTGTATCTTGTTTTTCATGCATGTAATATCTAATATTCTTACAATTTCAGGAGTAGTGCAACCAGTGGTTTATCCAGACCATTAAAGGAAGAGCCAGTGATTGACTACTTTGATGTCCAGGACTGAAGTGATTGATGTAGAATCATTCAGATGAATCTGAATCACATAGGTTGTGATACAGAAGCTTAGAGGTGAAAATACTAAGTTATTGTGTGAGGTGCTTTTTGATTATCTGTCAAATGATCAGTTGTTCAACATATTCATAATTTAACATCTAAAGTTAGATTAATATGCTTGCTAATTTAAAAAGTTAAGCGTTTCAACAGTTTATGTAACTGCATAATACCTAATAGTAGTGTGGCTTTTTAAATCTGGGTTTGGTGCAATGTGCTGTCAGAATAATGTAGATTTCATTCATGACTTTGAAGCAAGAGAACTGATGGTAAGCAAATATATTTTTGGAATATTAAGAACAACAATAAATCTCAAATATTTATTTTGACATATCTCACACAACTTAAAATGGACTAGAAATAATCTATGATAAAAACACTGGTTGGGATATTCTTAAAGTATTTTCATTTTTTATTAATTCACTTCTGTGTTATTTTGGTAAGTTTGAGAATCTGAGTTACTCTTCCATATGGAAAGAAATACAAAATTTAAGTATAAATATATACATAAATTCCTATTAAGAGCACAGACTTGCTTTGGAATCTGAAGGACCAGTATTTGGGGAAAGTGGAGAATGAAAACTTACTCTAATTTATCTCAAATTTGATGTGTTTAACAAGAAAAACAAGCAAAAACAAAGGAAAAACTCCAAACCAAACAACAACAAAACCAACCCCACAACATGAGATTACTAATACTACTACTACTTTTTTATTGAAGACCTTGAACAAAATCAGACTTTATGTATTACTTTGCTGTTGTGTGCATGGTACTATTGTGGTTTATATTTTTTTCTGTACTGTGCAAGGTTAAGATGAATGTATGAAGTTTGGTTTAGGTATATTATGGATTTGGAATAATACTTGCAAAATTTATAAGACCATCTGCCTAAACTATTTGGCAGTGGAAGATCTTTGTTTTATGGGAAATGCCGTTAACAAAATGAGTGGTCTCATGATGCTGAATTGTTTCCAGATCTTGATTTAAGATAGGTGAGTAGCTCTCAGGGAGAGGAGATTGTAGGTCTGATCAGAAGAGATGGTACAGCTCTGAACACTGACACTGATGCACTCTGTTTCTTGTTCCTCGTGGCTGCCACATGTAATACTAGAGGTGAGTCCCCTGTACAGCATCAGAGGCTGATGCTAAAAAGGGGCTCACTATGTTTTAATGTGAGATTTGTTGCTAAAAAATGGGAGGCATTTACTCATGCTTAGATTCACTTAGAATTATCATATGACCCTGAGCCTTAACTGTGAAGCATTCCATGGCTACATTTCAATTGAGCAATTCATGAAACATGGAAGAACAAGTAGAAAACTCACAAACAATATCTGTCCCCTTAAATGTTTTGAAAACTAAAATACGCGTGATTATTGTATATTTTTGTAGGAGTTTGTTATTTCACGTTTTCAAAAACGCAGTCTTTAATGTTACTAAACATTTGAAGTGTTTCAGGTAAAACAGGTACCTTCAAGTGTTCAGGCTTTTAATTCGTATGTAGTGATTTAAATTTGTTTTACTTCTTTTGTCTAATACCTTGTGAACAGAAATGAAAAATAAATCAACACGTCTTACATTGCCCTTAATTTCTTAAGCAAATTATGGTTTGAATTCTACAAGGCATACTGCTAAATTCAGCTTAAGAAATAAGTTAATTCCAGGAATGTATTTCTTCAATCCCTTCCCTGTGAGGATTGTATCTGTACCAGTGCTTGCAGACAAATGCTGGCTCAATGTGGCCTAACAGAGGCCATTCCTATTTTTGAAACTCAGAGGTATGTTAATATAGCACTGACTTAAAGCTAGTAAGACCTCGAGGAAGAATGTATGTAGTTATGCTTCAAAGGTAGGTTCTAGACAGGAGCCAGCACACATGTCCAGTTAATTGAGTCAGATGCATGTGTACTGGAGCACACATATTTGGTTTGTCATAGGTAGACCTAACGTTACAGACAACCAAAGTGGTTTAGTTGATAATAAATGAAATAAAGCTGAAGTCTACTAACTATTCACAGTTTCACATGAATATAGCCAAAACCATCACAATTGTGCCTCTGACTTAAAATTTAAAACCTGAAAGGTTTTCCTAGCATTATTTTCAGCTCTGTTTAGTCGAATTTTTAGCATAAAAATGAGAGCTTTGGTGAGATTCACTTTATCAGTCAAGTTGCCACTGCTTGTAATAAGAAAATGGAGGTAATCTCAGTTTCTCAAACTAAGATTAATAATTATTATCAAATTGGTTCATACTGAGAAGTCATACTTCTTATCACTTGGCTCTTAACTATGTAAATGTTAAAACATTTTTATAGATCTGTATGTTGCGCATCTCTAAATCTTGGCTATTGGAGCCGTACCTGTAATTATGAAGCAATTCACAATTACCAAATCTTTCTTCTAAAATGCGTTTTAGTAACTTGGTTAAAAAATATGATACCATATGTTTACCCATGAAAGTGATTTTCTCCCAGAGCTCAGCTACGTAGTCTTAAGAAGGAATTCAGCAAAGACTAACAGTGGTGCTCTTCTCTCTGTTTTGTTTTGCTTTTGCTGCAATGTATGTGATAACTTAGTTTCATATTGCATGTGTGCCTTGTGGAAATACTTTTCAAATAGCTATTTTTTAAATCTGAGCTGGCGTTTACACCTTTTATCTAATAGAAAATTAAGATATCTTTTTCTTTAAAGAAGTCTTTGTATCAGTGAAGTCAATGGCAAAAATCATGGTGACATCACTGTAGCTTATGACTTCAGCTTCAGTATGCTAGCAATTTTCCACAACCCTAAGAATAATATTGTTTTCTGTAAATGTATTTGAAGAAAGTACTTTTCAGTAAGCATCTTTTGAAATACGTTATGTGATACCAGTTGGAATTCAAGCAACTTCATGAAGTGCTTTTAAATTTGTGTTTAAAATAGGCATTGCCAAATAGTTTGGCATTTGGGCTGTGCTGTTGCCTGTCTGTATAGTTTAACATATTTAAAGTGTTCTGAATATTCAGTATTTGGGTTTAACCTAAAATTATTTAAGATACATAAGTAGACCTTATCAAGATCACTGTTTCCGTGGCAGTTTTTACAGCATCTGCCTAGAAATAAGCAAAGTAAAGTTTTTCTACAATGCTTGTTATTTGTTGAAAGATTTACATTTAACTTGATTTTGTCAAGTTACTGATGTAAAATTACTTTCATTATAAACCCAAAGTAAATCTAAATTTAAAGTTCAGTGCTTTGGAATTGTTTGCAAACTTCATCTTGGTATTCAAGAGTTGGAAGACTGAGACATCACAGAGAAACAAGAGAAAAGATTTAAATGGACATTTGGGACATTTGGACAAAGTTCCTTTTCCTCTAATTTTAAAATAAAGTATGTGGTTTCCTGGATTTGAAGTGATTTTAAAATGAATGCTGTGTGGAGAATGAAGCAAGTAAAGAAGGAGAAGAAAATGGAGAGTATGCTGCCTTCTGGAATTCAGAACTATAGGAGAGATGATTCTGAATAGAAATGTACATTTTGGTTATATGAAAAACCCTTTATTATGTCCACCTAAATGCTACTTGGCAATAAAATATATTATTTTAACTTATGGTCCCTTCATTGTTGTTTGTTCACCATTAAGTTGTAATGGTGACTGTAAGGCAGGTGGGAGGAGGGGAAGTGAGGACTAACGTAACTTTTAAGTCCTGTAGGTATTAGATATAACAAATTCAGAATGATATATGGGGGGTGGAGGGATGATGTAAAAACTTTGCTATCACAGTTCACTAAGTGACGGGAAGACTCAAAAGGCAAACAGTCTGAAAATCAGAAGTTTGAAATAATTTGAACTCGCTCCTCCCAAAACTTTTTTTCAGCAAAATATCAGGTCAGGAATTTTCAGCAAAAGCCTGGCCTGATACTTTAGATGAAGTGCAAGATTGTGAAGTTTTCCTCACGTCCTCACTGAAGACAAAAGGTGATGGGTAGTTGTAAAAGTCAAGTCTTTTATTGCATGGCTAAATTAGCCTCATGAGGGCAGAAGTTGTTACAGTTTGTGCCAGCGAAGTCCCCATGTCCCAAGCAGAAGCGGTAGCACCTTAGCAGCAGCAGTAAAGGCAGCAGCAACAGCACCCGTATTCCGTGTCACCTCAGCATGAGTGTCCAGCATTCTCAGTGTATTTTATTCTATTTTTAGCCGATTAGGCTTAAACACGAATTTTCTTACAATAGTGTTGGACCTATCCTAAGCTAAAATTGATGTATGTTAATCTTTGTAAATTCTTACACAAATTCTACGCATATAGCTCTATCTGCTCTATCTAGGAATTTTCATCAAGGCTACATTATTTTTGTTACAACTAGAATTCAACTAAATTTGCAAAAGGCAATGTTACTGAACTATAAACTAGGTATTAGGTCTTTTTCTTACCCACTGACACAGGCTCTTATTTGTCTAAGCCACCCAAAATTCATCTATGTATTTAGAAACTTGCATTTCTACTTCATGTCTGTGTGGATTTATGTATCAGTTTCTCTGAAGGTTCTGATTTGATCCTCACATTGCTGGGCATTCCTGGGCCTGTATGGATTTGGCCCAGGGGGATTCATACTCCAACACAAGATGGCTCATAGAAATTCAGGAAGGGATCTGAGATTGAAGAGTCTTGAAAGACAGATTAAAACCTTTTATCTTGATGCTTCAAGTGCCTATAAGTTTGGACTTTCATTTCAGGATATTTTTGGAGGATGGGGATGATGTGTTGCAGGTGTACAAGCATTGGAAAACATGTTAACTGGAAATCTTTGCCTGAAAGAACACATGCACTTCAGTTAGGTCTGTCATGCACTAGAGGGAGACCAAATACATCTTCCTTGTCAGTGTGTGCAAATGGCAGCAGAAGAGACAATCAGTTTTGCTTTCTGTTCATTTTTCCATGTTTGGAAATAGGCTTAGATAGATACTATTGTTCAAATGTTGGCTTTCAAGTATTTTAGCCTTTCTAGATACTGAATTCCCAGCAGAAGCCTTCATATTTAACAAATGCTGTTGTCATTCTTCACAAAAATGCTGAATTCCTAAAATGGTTGATGTGCAAATTTTTATGGCTATATACTTACTACTTAACTGTAAACCAGAATATTGGAGCCATTAAGTTTATGTAGAGAGGCTGTATTTTGGACATTCCTGAGCTTTATACCAGGTTTCTTAGCCTTTGTCATCTCAAGATTTTTGAAGGAAGTAGTGCAGTGTCTTGAGCAGATGGAGAGACCATGTTGATACTGTCCTGTGAGAAGCAAGGTCCCAGAAGGATCCTAGGAATCTTTTGGTATTATCCATTGAGCTGCTGTTTCAAGCACTGTATTTTTATGATGTTCGTAAGTCAAGGTGTCTAATTTAAAGTTTCTATAGGAAATACACATCTCTTTCTCTCAAAACAAATTATTTTTACCACTGAAAAAAATCTTTTAAAGAGCACAGATCAAAGCATATCACCCTTCTGGTATTTCAGGCCATCCTTTTACTAGTTTAGGTGCCATTATTAGCTACTGTTGCCTTCTTTGGAGCTCTCTTCAGTGAAAGGAATGGGGGCAAAATATGTCTGTTGTGTTGAGCTCTGCTATGCTTGCCCTTCTCTACTTTCTGTGAAATGTTCAGGAACTGCTCCCTAGTATATGGTTCTATTTTCTGATGGATCTAATGTGTACTTTCTCCAGCACCCAATCATCTTACTACCTTCACATTTATTCCCTTGAAGTGCAGAAAATGTATTCTAGTCAGAGAACTAGAGGGGTTCATTTGTAAGGAGATGTAAGAAACTAAACTAAAAACATCAGCATAAAGAAAAATTTATCTTAATAGAACACTTTTTATATGCTTGTGTAAGGGACGGTCCCTAAGTTCCTCATCTGCCTCACGATCATCGCCAAGGATGGAGGTTGGAGACTCCAAAAGGACTGGGACTAAAACCTAAGACCCCATACAGGAGTTCTGGCCTGGCTGAGGTGGGATGTCTGCCAACCACTGCCTGCAGGTGCATTCGTTGGACCGATGCATCCCCATGGGTACCTGGTGGAAACTGGGCATGACACAGTGGACTGGTTTCGAACTGGTTTCAGACTGGTTTGTCCTGTTCTTGCCCTGTACCCGTTCCCTGAGTGAACATTTGCTCTAAGCGCTGGAGCACTTTGTCCTGTTTCAGCACACCTGCTGATGGTCTCCCCACCTTCTGGCCACCTGCCTGTCGCTTTGGAGAGGACTATAAAGAGATGCCTCAATATGACTGGAATTTGAGATCTCCCCATGGAAGAAGACGCATCTATTGGTCAGCGTGCACCACGAGAACTCCGTCTCTCTTTTGGTAGCTATACCCCCTCTTCTCTCTCTCTCTCTCTCTCTCTCTCTTTTTCTCTCTCTCTCTTCCTTCTCTCTCTCCCTTTATTGCATATAGTGCTGTGTGCACTTAATGAAGTGTACTGCTGTTGAGAGCAAATTGTCGTTGTCCCCTGCTGTGTCTTTTGCTCTCTGAGATCACTCGAACCATGTCATGCCTGCATTAGCGGGTCGTGACAGCTAGTCAAAAGGCTGTCTTTAAAAATGTGTATGTAGGGTAGGGAGCATTACTTATAAATCTAAGTTCTAGGAAATAAAAGCTATGGGGAAAACTGTTGGATGGTGGATAGTCACCTATGAAACAGTACTGTCAAGAAGGTACATTCTGTCCATGCATGGCACCTAGACAGCTTACCTTTTTTTAACAAGCAATTCAAGGAATTTTCAGAATTTACTGCTATCACAGTAAGTTAGATACTTCTTATAAAGAAATGCTGTTTCAGGAAGTATTAATTAAAATCTTCAGTCAGTTCAGTAACTCGCAGTAAATACTGACTCAGGTTGGTGTTTAAATTCAGTATGTTGGCATCAAAGTTGCCAGAGTTTCTAGTTAAGTGTTGTGATTGCTTAGGAAAGACAGTTCAGTGGCTTCAATTAAAGTCATCACCAATTTTAATTATATTCTGTTGAAGTAGGCAGTGATTAAACAGGTGTTGGATTGAAATATCAAATCATTAATTTTTATACAAGGTGTATTTTTGATAACTTTATTAGGCATTTAAGGAGTGTATGTCTTTGCTGTCAGCTGATATCCAACTACTTACTGAGTGATGTACTTACTAAGAGCTGAAAAAGCTCCATAGGAAGTTAAATTTTTAGTCCATGGTTTTCCTGTTTTTTCCAGTCCTGGCCTTGAGAAATTATCTTCAGTCTAAATGTGTACAAAGCCATGCACCTAGAATTGAATAACCTAATGCAATTGTACAGCCTGGAGCTCATTGTCTTGATAGCAGCTTCATGTAAAAAGAACTGTGAATCCAGGTGGACAGCAAGTTAACCACGAGTTAGCAGTGCACCCTTGTGGCAAAACCAGCCATGTATTGGATTAGTAAGTACAAGCATAAATTTGCCCTGGATTAGTAAGCACAAACACAGCAGGTCGAAGGAAGTCATTACTCTCCTCTATTCAGCACTTGTGAGATGACTTGTTTAACACTGGGTCCAGCTGCAGGCTCCCCAGTACAAGAAGGACCTTGACTGAAACAACTCAAACAGAAGACCACTGAGCTGGTCAGGAGGCAAGAGTACATGATGTGACATAATGTAGAGGTTGAAGGCACTGGATTTGTTCAGCTTCAGAAATGGGAATACTGAAATCTTACTTCTGTCCATAAATATCTAATGGGACGTATAGAGAAGACAGAGCCAAAATGTACTGTAAAAGGATGAGAGGAAATAGAAGCTGAAACACTTTCACGAGGAAGGTGGTAAAATACAGGATGAGTTTACTCAGGCGTATTACAGAATTGCCTTCTGTGAAGACATCAAGAACTCAACTCTATGAGATCCTGAACAACCTTCTTTAACTGGACATGCTTGGAGCAGGAAATTGAACTACATGACCTCCCCGAAGTCTCTTCCAACCAATATGATCCTACAATTCATGGCCAACCTAAAGAAGCTATGTTTTTGACTCAGTTTTGTTCTTGAGCTTTAGCAGTTCTTTTTCTACATACACTATTAGCTGTCAAAGGTGTGTAATGAGACACATTGATAAAGTTGTCTCCATGTCTTTGCTGGGTTGTCTTATCTCCCTGAATTCCCTTTTAAACATGCTGTTGATTCTCTTTATCATCTCAGTATTTTTATTCACCTTTTTGAATGCAGCATACAGTCTCCAGAAATCATTAGCAATTATATTAATATGCTAGTATCTGTGCTACATTTTGTATTTTTCAAAAAGATCATGATTGGTTAATTGATAAAAGAGGTAACTGTGCAGACACATTGAAGTGTTCAGTGTTCCTTGATGCTTGTTTTGTTCCAAATTTGATAGCTCCTAATCTTTTGTTGTTGTTTATTCTGATCCAGCTTTTGTACTCTTCTAATGTTTACTATTTAGTAATTTTTACACATTTATGGGTAAAATAACTTCTCATAGAACAGAAAGGAGTGAATGAAGGGAAATCAAATTTTCATGTTTTCCTAGGACTTTATGATCCGTATATGCAATGTTGTAACTCAGTTACTATAAGGCTGTAATACGGAATATGGGGTTATAATTGTTGAAGTTGTTAAGGCTTATGCTCACCAGAAGACCCCATGGGAAAGGCACAGCTGCACGTTGGACATTGGCAGTCGATTGAGAGGTGAGAGGCAGTTAGGAGTGAGGAGAGAGCCGGCTGAGTGACATTTGGAAGTGAGATTGTGATTGGCTGGAGGGACACGTGGACAGTGTATGAACGAGAAGCTGATTGGGTGATAGGACATGTGCACAGCAGCCCTGCATCTGAGCCAGCCAATGGGTGCCCTTCAGCTGTTAAGTTCTGTTAGGTCTTGGTTTGGTTTCAGTTATGTCCAATGGAGATTAAAGGTATAAAAAGAGGCAATTTCTTCAATAAAGTGATCTTCAGATGCATAAGGGGGTCCATGTCACTTTGTTCCCCATTGCTACACTGTAATTTTTCAGTTGCTACAATAATTTGCAGATTCCAACTGTTAAATTCAAATGTTAATTTCTGGGATAACAATAAGAGCAGCAAATTTTAACATTTATTCATTCTAAGTGAATGGAAAAAAATATTTTAATGCTTCATAACAATTCTTTTGCATCAAAGAATGTATAAAATTGAAATAATTTAGAAACACATTGGCTTGAAGAGAGAGCTCTTGGTATTCTGAAATTAATAAAGCATTCTTTAAGTGTTAGCTGATAATTAATTCCTTAATAAGGACATACTTTTAATGGCCAAACGGTGTCTGTCATCAAAAGCTTACTGAAGCAAGGTCTTCCAAGTTTATTCTGTGGAACGGACATCTTACCATCTATATCGAGAAGTTATAGAAAGGCTTGTTTTCAGAAGCAAAAGGATTTGCAATTAGGGTAGTGATAGATGTTCTCCTATTCACATGAATATAAACTAAAAACTGCTACTCTGTAAAATATTTTTCAAAACATTATCCAGGTTCCAATAAATAGAAAATATAATTATGTGAAAGAAATTACTACCAATAAAAACTACAACTGTGCACATTTAGAGCTAAGACTTTCCCTTTTTTCTACTAATGTCACAGATGAAGAGTGCAGTCTTGGAATTACTCCATTGCACACTGGCTCTAATCAGTTACTGATTCCTCTTTGGTTGTTCAGTTCAAATTCAGTCCACCAGTAATGTCAATAATGTTCTTTGCCTGCTATAAGACTTGCTAGACTCCGTGATTGTTACTAGCTGGGAAGTTTGGTGTCCTAGGGTGACTTTATGATGCCTGCATCCCCCATCATCTCCATCATCTGTTCTGTTTGTGCTATATATTGAGTTCTGTGCCTTTAAGACTGGTTCTGAGAGTGAAGCAGGGAAAGAAGTGTGGAGTTTGTTTTGAGAAAACAGTGTTCACTCCTCTGCATTTCTTCTCCGGCATGTGTTTGGCTGAGGCACAGACAGTAGCGGGACAGAAATCTTCTTTTGCTTTTAGTTAGTTTTAGCTAGCTGAGGCAGAGAAGTTCCCCGGACTGATTTTTTTCCTTTTTCTTGGGACTGTTTAAATCTGCTCTGGACTGAAAAATGCAGAGGAGCACTGGGAGCTTGCACCTGCATTCCACCAGGGCCTGGACCTCCGGAGGGACTGGGGTTGATAAGAGACTGAGTGAGCTGAGCTACACCCACAGCAAGGATTTTCTTGAGTTTGCTATCTCTCTTTGGGGCGGCAAGAGGTTTTATTCTTTCATATTATCCATTCCTTATGCTTGTGGGTATTGTATTTGTTAAATAGATAGTTTTTTCCACTTTTCTCTGAGGAAGTTCTTTTTCCTGGGCTGGCTGTGGGAAGGGGCCATTTGGGCTTGCCTTCCAGAGGGGCCTTATTCAGGGGTTTCCTCCCAAATTTGCCCTGAACCACAACATTTGGCCATTGCAGGTGCAGAGTGAGAGTATGGCCCCGTATGAATCTGTGACAGGAGTAGTTCTAGGAAAACAGATTGGGCAAGAGAGAGAAAAAGACATGGACTCTGGTCATGACTGGTGGTTTTAATTCCAGAGTTCCTGGAAGATTTTATTATACCTGGCAGTCTTTTTGTCATACAGATTGCCAAAAAGATGGAGAACACTGGAAGGGTGTGGAGATGATCGATTTCCTTATGCTTGAAGATAAGAAGGTAGTAAGGAAGGCAGCATACATCTCTACCACTGTAGATAAATGACATTAGAAACTGGCCTGGAGTCATATATGGTGCTGTTGAGCTTGACTTCCCCAGAACAGGTCTAAGGGTATAAGATAGCCGTATAGGAAAAAGCAGTTTTGGCTGAGATAAGGGAGTAAGAAATTAGAAGGGGTAGCATATGTTTTCAGGAACAAAGGTGTTGTCATTCCAGCAGCCCAGGAGTTCATGAGGTATCAGAGAAGGTAGTGACATGAAATGTAGAAGATGTTGTTCTGGCATTTTATTGCTAAAAGGGCAGAAAATCATGCTTTTTTCTGTTTCTGGGAGGAAATAGTCTCACAGTGATGAGAAAAGAGCAGGACTAAGTGAGGAAAGGGATGAATAGTCAGTGTCCTAGGTTACAATGTAAGGTGTGCCCAAAGTATGTATTCTATCATCATCTTCATGAGCTGTTGAAACCAGGTGGAGCAGTGTTTCCCTTGCCCCCTCCCTCCAGGCTATCTTCTGTTAATGGGCCATCAATGCCTTGCTGCATGACTCACAGGTAACTCCCTCCATGTGGTGATACAAAAAGCGATGCTGCAGAAGGCAGTCTCCCCTCTGATATGCTACAGCTGTGTTACTCTACATCTTAGAGTAGAAACACCTTGCCCTCACAGCCTTGGGCATGATAAAGAGTAAGTTAACTGAGTTGGAGTCTGCTCGCCGTACTGTGAAGACCTAGGGACAGGAGGTTGTGCAAGGGCCAGAAAAGGTAAGATGTTGTACATAGTATAGACAGGGTTAGGTGGCCGTGCTAGGGGCAGGATGGAGCCGGACTCAGAACTGAAGAAGAGAGACAATGCCAGAGCTGTGTGGAGCTGCTCTTAGAAGATACTAAAAGAAAGATATGGAAGACTGAATAACAAGATGCTGATAGCTGAAGCCTTCTGATGATTCTAATGAAGCACCTCGAGTGCAGTGTCAATGTCGACTGACACACATGCCAGCGACTGCGACACCTCCAGGAGCCATCTGTTTAAAGGGCAATCAAGGACCCACTGCATGACTGGTGGAATGATATCGGCCCATTGTGAGATGCTCTCCCCAGGGGGAGGAGCCAAGCATTCTCACCTGGATATAATCTGGGACTTGGGACAGCACAGCAGCCTTTACCCACTGCATTCCCAGAGGACAAGAGCTACCAGACCTTTCTACGGGATCACTGCTTCAACAAGACCACTTCATCTGGACTGTTACCGCCACCCTAACCAACAGGGTGTCAGGTTGTATTATTCCATTTATTTTATTTTACTTTTTTTTTTTCTCTCTTCTATTAAATTGTATTTCTGACTTGGAGTCTCACTGGTTTTGCTTTCAAACCAGCACAATCATTTAGAAGGACAGTTTTGTTTGTCCTTAAGACCAATGAGTATTAGGGGGACCAGTGAATTCTGGTTGATTATCATTTGTCCTCTCACTGTAGATACAAATTCCATGCTATTCTTGCAGAACAGCAAGAGATGACAGAATGGATCCTCTGTTATCTCTGTAGGATACTGTTCCTTTCACTAAACGTCTTCATTCATACATTCCTGTGGTTATAGAACGTTGCTTACAGAAGATGGTAACTTAATATTTTGATTACTATTGATAAACCCCATGTGATTTAAATCTATTGAGATTTAAGTTCTAAGGCCAGGCACAGTGGTTGCTCAACAGCTTGTGCAGTTTTCAATGCAGATGAGCCCAACGCTAGAATTAACAAATTCAAAAGATTGCTCATATTTTGGATTGTCCTAATGACTTTCTATTCCACAGTAGAATTGTGCTGGACTTCTGATATTTACAGGGCAACAGAAAAGAAGACAAGTAATATTGTCTGAATACACGGGGAGAGGAGAACGCCAGGACAAATTTGTCATTTTTATTACTGGAATGAGAGAACAGACATTTGCACTCAATTAGCAATCCTATGAAATTCTTTAATTTTGCTGACATGGGTAGTAACCCTAGTGACCATGTAGTATATGCTACAACAGTGGCCTGGGCCATCTTGGGGCTGAAAAGCTGGACTGTTGCAGAAGAGCAGTATGTTTTACAGAAGTCCTTACGAGACATGCGTGAGCAGTCTGAGCGTGAAGGGCTTTTCATAAAAGACCACATGATCTGGGCCCAAGACCTGAATTTTAAGTTTCATTCTGAGAATGTTGGTTGTGTGTAAACACCCTTTAGACACAGCTGTGGGGTGATGACAACTTGTAGGACTAATAGTAGTTGTGCTGGAAGTTTGATTTTGTCTGATGTTTCAAATGAAAAACAGAAGACTGAGAATGAAATAAAGATTGTACTTAGACCATAATTACTAATTATCGCTGTGGAAGCAGCAAGACCAAGGGTTGCAGTCTACAGACACATGGTCTTGAGACCAGAGTTATAGCTGAAAACCCAAGGGTGCCAAAAAAAATAGTGGTTTTTTTGCAGAGCTGAAAACCATAGTTGTTACTGGGTATGGAAGAGTAGCAGACAAGGTAGAGGGCATAAAAATGCTTGGCCCAGCAAAACATACAACACTGTTAGAACAAAGACTGCTCATTAGTTAAGGCTAAAAGAATCTGAATCATGCAAGAGAGTGTTTGTGGCACTGTAAGTCTCACAAGTGTAAATTGCTTTTCTGAGTCTGCTGGGCAGTGGATGTGTCCTAGGAAAGGAGTTCCTGGAAGGAACCTTATAGAAGAGGGGGCTATACCCATTGTGAACAAGTTAACAATGCCTATCTGCCAGGGGAGGCCACTGGCAGCACACACTAGTTCTGAGGGGGTATTTAAAAGCTCAATGTTACTTTTACACCCAAATGTAGCAGAGGAGCTAGATCAGGAGGCATCTATGGAGGATACGCAGCAATGTTACTGGCACATCCAAGTGTTTGGAGCTAGGCAATATGTAGAAGAATACAGATTTGTAAATTTAGGCTATAATTTAGTGTCTTGGTTTGGAAAGACAGGTGTCTGCCAGGGAAAGCTGGAGCATCCGTCGGAATGGAGAAGGTAAACCCCCTCCCTCCAAATCATTATAATTTTGCAATTAAAGGGGCTTTGAGGCAAAGATATGGGAATCAGAATAACAGTCCTTTACTAGGAATATTAAAAATACAAATGTAGTAGTACAAAAAAAAAGCAAACAAACCAAACCCCTTGAAACACTGACAGAGTCAGAACATGACCTGACAACCTGTTGGTCAGGGTGTTGGTAGCAGTCCAAGTAAGTCCTCTTGGAGTGACAGATGCAGCTCTGCTGGAGTAGAGATGATCCTGTAGAAGGATCCAGTGGTGGTGAGATAGGTCCAGTCTTCCTCTGGGAAATCCAGGCTGTCCTGCAGTTCTGAATTGCAGGTTTTATCCAGCTAGGAATGTTTGGCTTCTCCCACTGGGTGGAGCATCTCACAATAGGATGATGTAATTTTATCAGTCATTCAGTGAGCCTTAATGGCCAATTACCAGAAGATAGCCCCCTGGAGGGAGGATGGGTTGTGGAAGAAATAAGGAACACTGTCCCACCTGGTTTTAACAGCTGGCCCATTAACAGATTACACCCGCCCCCTCTCCCTTGGAGTTATGAGGAATGGGTTATACAAGAGATAAAGAAAAAACACTTCCCCAACCAGTTTCAACAGATGGCAAATAGAATACACATTTTTGGTTACATATTGCAAGCCAAGACATTTAGATATCATTACTGGAATTATATGAAATGTTTTAAGTACTCATAACAACTGTTCAAACCTGGTGATTTTGTTCAGCTTCATCTTGAAGCTGTCAACATGTACAATCTTCCATATTCTTCCACTACTAATTTAAGCAATATGAAAGCAGAGAGAATTTGAGACTGCATCACTACCTCTCCTACAGAGTAAATGAGTTGTGGTTTTGATCCGAATTTCCTCTTGGCTATCGTTACTGTAAAAGCAGTTGGAAGTATAGGATGCAGAACTGTAGTTCATCTGCCACTTTAACCATAGACAAAAAGAGATACTTTTTTACTGAGCAAAATAATGGTAACAATAATTTTTGTTTTGCTGAAAGTCTCACAGGACTTACAGAAGTGAGGGATCTGGTGTACATATCTTAATTCATGCAAAAGATCTGCATCACAAATTGGGGTGGTCTGTGTATAGGAAGGTCATATTGATTGAGATCTCCTTGTCTGAAGATCCACTGCATGTCATATCATAGGGGGGAAAAGTGTTGGGGTATTTTTAAGCCAAACAATCACCATAGATCTCTCATGACCTCCTTCTTCCTTTCACATGATCAAAATTATCACAGGGTTAGGGATGACAGAAAGTTACTTAGGGCAAAAAATTTTTGTGCTGTTTTTGTATTACAGGTGATAACTGTCTATAAAGACATATTTACCAGCTGTGCTTATGACATGACTCTGCAGCTAATGTGAATGTGAAAATAACTTGCCACAGTGCAGACTGATGTCTGGGAATGTTTGCAGAAGCACAAGGCCCTGGCTTTTAAAAAACAAACTGTTAATTTGGCTATGATTTTTTCATGAGAAATGCAAAGTTTGCATGGAAAACATCAAAGATAAAAAGGCTAAAAAAGCGAAACATGTTATGGATAGAACTGTAACCTAAACAAAACCTGTGCTTCATTCCTGTGTCAAAAGAAACAAGAGGCAGGGAAGTGCTATGTTTTTGATGATGTAAAGTGTATGCTGAAAAGTGGGAATTCCAACACTTGTTTAGTACCATTTACATCATACTTAAGTCTCACACTATTCCATACAACTTCACTAACCACCTTCCCCTTTCCATTCTTTGATATAACACAGAGATAATTGTTCCCTTAGTCTATAGACCACCCCTGCAAAATGTCTATAAAATGTGTTCAAAATGGTTTTTGAATTAATTTAGTCATTATTTTGGCTCTATTTTTTGCTTGTTACTGGGCACAAAAGCCAGCTGAGCTCAAGTCACTTCTTCCTGTAAGGCTTCTCCTCCATTGTGTCAGGTGGTTTCTGCTGTACTAATTCCTGTACCACACAATTCAAATCAAAGTTTACAACAAATTAAAGGTATATCCATTACAATCTCCATCTCTAGTCATTTTGGGCCAGGTTATAGTGTTTAACATTGCAATTAACTCCTCCCCTTGTCCCCAGCCTGGCTAACAACAAGGGGTTCCCACTAGAGTCCACTGTTAATGTTGTGCACATCACAGCCCTGCATGGGGTGCAGAAGATAGCTGCTTCGCCATGGTCTTCATCATAGTCTGGGAGGGAATCTCTGCTGCCCCTGCTCCAATGTGGGTCCACCCATGGGAGACAGTCCTGAAACTTCTCCAGTGTGGAGTCTTTGCACAGGCTCCAGTTCTTCACACACTGCTCCAGCAGGGCCCCCCATGAGGTTACAAAGCCTTGTCAGCAAACCTGCTCAAATGACAGCATCTCATGGGGTACAGCCTTCTTCAGGCATTCACCTACTCAGGCATTGTGTCTTCCATGGGCTGCAGGGGGGTCTCTGCTCCATCATGGACTTACTCATGTCGTAGTCCATTCAGCTCAAGTTCACGCTGGAATTCCACCTGTCCAGTACAGCAACACAGAAACAGCAGCAACAGCCTGGCCATCTGCCAGCCCAGGCACATCACCAGGACTGTTATCAAAATGTTCCCAGGCATACAGGGAGATGATAAGCAATACAGCAGTACAGCAAGCAGCAAAAGCAAAAAGCAACCACTAATGAGCAATCACTAGACTAATATACAGTCATTGAAGGGAGTCCCATGGCAAGCACAAGAGCCTGCTGATTACCAGCTGAACAGCACTAATAGCTATAAACTTAATTTGGCACATCCCAAGCAAATCTGTCATTATCTTAAACACTTTGTGCCCCATATTGGGTGCCAAAAAGGACTATTGTGGCTTAATCCCAGCCAGCAACCAAGCCCCACACAGCCTCTCGCTCACTCCCCTACCCGTGGGATCAGGGAGAGAACTGAACAGGTAAAAGCTAGAAAACTCATGGGTTGACATAAAGACAGTTTAATAGGGAAAGGAAAAGCCATGTATGCAAGGAAAACAAAACAAGTAATTAATTCACTGCTTCCCAAAGGCAGGCAGGTGTTCAGCTGTCTCCACGAGAGCAGGGTCCCATTGTGCATAACAGTTACTTGGGAAGACAAACATCATCACTCTAAACATCCCCTTCTCTTCCTCCTCCCCCTATGTTATATAATAAGCATGGTGTCATACGGTCTGGAATATCCCTTTGGTCATTTTGGGTCACCTGTTCTGGCTGTGTCTCCTCCCAATTTCCCATGCACTTCCAACTGCCTTGCCAGCATGGCAGTACAAAAAGCAGAAAAGACCTTGGCTCTGTTTAAGCACTGCTAAGCAATAACAGAAACATCTCTATTATCATCATTGTGCTCAGCACAAATCTAAAACATACTCCTGTACCAGATACTGTGAAAAAAATATATCCCAGCCAAAGCAGCATGCAAGACATGTGCTTTCATATCCATGTTAAAAGAAACTAGAGGCAGGAAAGTGCTATGTTTGTAATGATATAAAGTGCATGCAGAGAAGCGGGATATATGTTCCAAATTATACTTTTGCAATAGGGTTAGCAGCAGGACCACAGTAGGATGCTGTCTGCCCTGCCTCTGCCCCTCTCTACCCCAGCTTCTAGTCTGCTGAGAAACTTGCAAACTTCTTAGCTAGCACCAAAATGCCCATAGGTCCCCACCTATACATTCTCCCAAATAAGGCATTTTTCATCTGTTTTTTTTCCATTTTAGTGTGCAATGTGGCCTGTATCTTGCTGACCCAGGAACTGCCATGGTCATCCTGGCATCTTGGGTCAGGGTACACAGGGTGTCTTGATCAGACTCACAGGCCTTGCCTCTTTGCATGGGGGCAGAGCTTGCTTAGGGGTTTCTTGGTGGCTTTCTAAGACTGGGGCATAGTCCTCTTGCGTGTTCTAACTTGCTGCTGTTCCCATATGTTTTTAAGGTTAGGAGAACTACCTCCTGATGTTCTATTATTACTGCTAATATTACACAATTTAGCAGTGTAAACTTTGTAGACAGTGGTCTTGCAACAGTGTCACAAAAAACCCCCCAAAAAACCAAAACAAAACAAAAGGAATCTACACATTTTGGGAATATCAGAAGAAAGGCATAGGTGCAACTCTTCTCCCTTTCTTCCCTGCTCTCACTTGGACCAATGCTACATCCATTCCCTGGCTTTTCCAGGTTTCCCAGTCTCTCAGCTAGAGAGAAAGTCACTCATTTCTGTCCATTCAAGCCCAAATACATGCTATATAATTATGACAATTGGCTCCTCTCAGTCTAACTCTATGTAATCTTTCTTCTGGACAGTTTATTTAACCTATGCTCTTTTATTCCATTGTGAGGCCATGTCTTCTTCACAAAGTTTGTATTTAAAGAGGGATCTTGCAGTGGTTTCTGAGCTAATTGTGCAATTTCTGGCTCCTTTCTCTGATATGACTTGTCTATTTCCCTGGGTTTGATGAACAATCAACTGACTAAAGAGGTATTCCAGTCTCCTTATTCAAATCCTACAAGACTTATAACTAGATTCATATATCAAGGTGTTTATATACACACTTTACACACTTTATAAATTATATACATATATATCAGGTAATGAAGTCTACAGTAACAGTAATTTTATATATTTAAGCCCTTAATATTTAAATGAAAAATATATTCTTACAGGCAACAAAATGTCTAGAGTGAGATTAAGACATTTTTTCTCTCCAGATACATGCTTTTTTACGTAGCAGAGTGATGAGCTGAAAGTTAGCACATCCTAGTTCAAAATTATGCATAATTTCCTTGACTGGGGCCATTTTCTTGGCTCCAAACCAGGTCATATTTCATGAAGAGTTAAAAGACTTTTCTCAGCCCACAGCCTTGTCATACAGTTTCCCAAATTTCCATTTAGAAGACAGTTCAAAGTGTAATGCGTTCAAGGATGCTACACAACTTAGATTAGGACTTTCCTTTGCATTACAGCATAACCTCTATTCCTGTAAGGCAAAACTTGCTAATGTTGAGAGCTTATCTCTAAGAAAAAGCTGAGAGAACAGGTTGTTGTAGAGATGTAGACAGTTTTTCTAAAATCAATTAGCATTTCTTAGTCAGTTAGCTTGCAGCACACAGTCTCTAGGTAAGTGTGATCAAAGTCCATATAGCAGGCACAACCTAACCTGTTTTCCTGGGAACCACCACAGTAGTGTGTGTCACTGAATGACGCTAAATTAAAAAAAAAGAAAGAAAAGAAAAAAAAACGTATCTTCTAAAGCCTGGCTCTTGTTGCTATGTTGTTTGATCACCAAAATATGCCATTTCCATACCAGCTGCTTCTCTGTTTCAAACCTAGGTGAAATGTTTCCCTTGGTTCTTAGCTGGAAAAGTGCTATTTAAGCATGCTTTACTTCCTCAGACTATTCTGAGAGGTACTGTCCAACTATATTCCACTGGGTGATAGTATACAACAGTATGGAGACACTGAGGCATGATTAAAAAAAAATCCAGAGATTATATATTCCCAAATATTCTGAAAATTATGATTTTTAATAAACAGTGAATCAAATACAAGTTTTTACACTTATTTAGTTGAACACAATTCTACAAAGAGTATAAAGTTATCCTAGTTAGTATTTCAGTATGACATATAAAAAATAAATATGTATTTTATGTAAATTAAATATTTAAATTAAATTAAAATATCATGTAAATTATGATATTATGTATCATAATTTTAGTCAATATTCAAATTTGAAGCTGTTACAGTTTACAGAAAGATTAGCAGTTTTCTATTGGATTGCAAGATCATTATGTTGGCTAGCTTCCCTAAGACATAAAAGATATTTGCTCTCTTTATTGAGAAATAATTGGTCAGAATCAGCTTGCTTGGTAGACTTACTTCACTTCAGACAAAGCAAAGAAGGTCCTAATTTTGCCCATGTCTTCTGAGGGTCCTCATTCAGCAGACATATTAAAGAATATTCGATTTAACAGTCACCAGTCAGTTAATTAAAAACAGAAGGTGAAATGCCTAGCTGTAGCTTAATACCATGCTACTTGGAGTACTCCAGGAAGATTCTAAGTATTTACTGCCTAAAGGGATTGAACTGTGCTATTTGCCATGTCCCAAGATAATAATGATTATGCAAGAAACTACTCCCTGCCATTTCTACTGAAAATGTAATACTGTCCAGCACAGAATTTACTTTTACAAGGAGTGCATATCAGTGTTGCTGCTCAGTGATGAGGGCTCTCACAGGGCAGAGGGACTCCTAGCATTGAGTTGAGCATAATTCCCCTTCGGAAGAAAAGCATTGTAATTGGATTATGCAGGGGTTTTTCTGCCAAGTACTCTATATCAACAGAATAATAAAACAAAGTTAAAGCAAAGTCATATTAAAGCAAAAAAAATATTAACTTCTATAGTATAATCTTAGTGTAAATAAAACCTGCCACTCATTTGACAAAGTATTGTTCTTTAAGGGACTCTTTACATTTTTTATTGTGATTCTATATTCTCCTCACTTATTCAGCATTATGAAACTAGTTTCACAAGTCATTTAAATCTTGGCAATGATTAACCTACAGTGCTTATGTTGCAAGTCAACTAAATTATGTCAGCTAGCAGATGCCATTGAGAGAATGGAGAGGACATTCATTTTGTCACAGAACAACTTCAAGAGATACAATTGTTTTAAATACTTTCATTATGTTTTCCCTCCCTCAGAGTCATGGTTCAGCAGCGATGAAGATGAACAGGTGTATGTTAAAGTCATGCTGGTAAACATGGTAAGCAAACTTTTTTTTCCTACTTCAGCCTGTAGAGAGGTTTGTACTGCAGTCTTTTTTAGTCAGTAAAAGTCGTTTATTTCATCACTTCTGTAACTAATAAAATTTGCTCCAGCTGGCACAGACTGTGCAAGTCAGAAAAATCGACTGTGCATACTCTAAGAGTGTATCTCCAGTTTTGGCATCTTTTCCACAAAACAACCTCTCAGTGCAAGGAGTAAGTGAAATGGTATGTCAAGTGGACAGAGAGGGGAAGGATGGAAAAGTAAATTCTGCAAGGGATGTTGAAGAATGCAACAAGAATGAACAGAAATTAGAGCTCACAGAGTTCTAAGACAGCAGTGATGTTACAAGGCACCATGACACAGGCATAGCCTTTCTCATACTGAGAGATGACTTTAATTCTGTTTTATCACCAGAAAAGATAGAACCTGTTTTAATTAATATTCTATTAGTGTTTCCTATATTGCATAGCAACCTACAGGAGCTAGGTTCCATGATGTTCCTATACCACAAAATACTGACACAGTGAGGCAAAAGTAGAAAAGAGAGAGCAGAAGTAGAGGCTGGAGGCCAAGATTTCCAGTTTCCTTCTATTTTTCTTATTTGTTAAAAAGCAAATTCTGTTGTACCTAGTTGGTGTGGTTGCATTTTTACAAAATCAGAAGTAGTGTGTGAAGAACCTTTGGAGGTCATTTAGTGCAGCCTCTTACACTAAGGGCAAACTTCAAGGGTAGAGCAAGTTATTCAGGGCCCTATTCAGAAGAACATCAAAGAACACTCAGGCCTGTCTTCTCCCTTTGGGAGAGAAGCCAAAACACAGTAACAAAAGCTACTACAGTAGGAGATTCTCCAGCTACTGGTTCCACAGTGCCCAAGTGAGACAAGCAGGCCAGGCTCTGGATAACAAAGCTCACGGTGGAACAGAGCTGTGATGGAATGTAAGGCAAATACATCTATACCATAGATCACACAAGAACAGAAGGCCCAGGCCTAAATTTAAAGGGAGATCCAGGGACAGAGAATGTGAAGGTAGGAGTGTCTCAGGTGAGGCTGGTCAGTGTAACTTTGGCCTACTAGTACATTTAGGATCTTTGAGAACAAGTTTTAGATATTACTAAGATGGAGAAGGATAGAAACAATACCTTTCTTTGCTAGGTTTCTTCATAAATGAGGATACTAAATCACATAAGATCGTTCTCTAAATAGAGAAAATCTAGCTCTGCTGGAACAAATCAATCTGAAGTCACAAAAGAAATTTGCCTACTGTGGCCCTTTCAATGATCCTGCTAGACAATTAAGCAACATCATATGGCATTCCTGGAGTTAAAATACATAATGTGGTTTCTTTGCATCTATTTTTTCTGTAACTTCTAATCATTGACTGTTGGTACTGGTCCTTGGGACAATTTTTTCTCTTACCTTTTGGGGAGTTTGTCAGCTTGTCTGCCTGTTATCTTGCACTTTGGAAGCTTCTTCTGTTGACCACTGTAAGTTACTGTCTAGAAAGGCAGAATGCCTATTCCAGGTGCCAGTGTCAGAGAGGCCCATGTATACGTTTTGCTTTGTTGTTTATCCATGTTATCTTTTTAACAAAATAGACAACATGCAGGTTTTCATAGAGTAAACTGAAGCCACAAATTTAAGAAATGCAGCTGTCACAGCACCTTACCCAACCCATGGACTAAAAAGCACCACAAACTACCAGCATGTAAACTTATAACAGGCCCAACTCAGTCTGAGGATTTCTACAAAGCTCAGCCATGAGTTTTTGCTTTAGCAAACCAATACAACTCTTGAGTTTCACTCTTTTTACAGAAGACACAGTTTACTGAAAGATAAAATTGTCATGCAAAGCCTGCCCATGAGCTAATAGCATTGCTCTGCTAGCAACTCAAGTACAATCAAGTATGTGCATTTAATGAAAAGTGGCTCATTAAAGGATTACAAAGCAAGTCTCAATCTCATTAGAAACCTGTGTGCACATGCTCTAGCATATCATTACTCAGTAAACATGCTGGCATTGTAAATAATGTGATACCCCTAGTTTTCTGAGCCTTTGGTTAGCAAAGATCCCTGTATCTGCTGAATGGAGGAATAACTGTTGAATCCAGTTGTGTTCCAAGCCTTTTATAAGTAAAAAAGCTTGCCAGTAGTTTTGCAAATATTGTTCAATAATTATACATACATGGGTTTTGGTTTTGTGATGGTATCCTAACATGCTGCATACTGTAGTGGATACAACATCCTAAATAACCCATCAAAGGATACTCCAGAGTGTTCTCTTATCAATCTGTTTATTATTTATATGAGGAGTCAACCACTTGATGCTTGATGTTATTATTTCAGTAGTGTTCCACCTTCATATCAGTTTGTGCTTTTCTATCAGCATGCTTGAATCCTGGAAGACCGAACCAATTTCTTTAATAATGGAGAGGTTATACAGTGTTTCTGGAGCTGCTCCTGGGTATTCCATATTCACAAACCAGTGTGAATACACCACTATGGTCTTGTTCAAACTGCTTAAAAAGTAACAGTTCACTACTTGAATTGACTGAGTTGGCAATGACATATTCATCAGGTTTTCGTACAATTCTATATCCATGTGCTCCAAATGCAAGACAGACATACAATCTGATACTTTGCTTCAAGTGTGCCTTAATCACCATAGATATGAAAAGGCACTGCAGCATCTCTGCATGCCCTAGGCATGAACACTTGGCCAGTTGACACTCTCTAGCTCTCACGAAGTTAGTCCATTGCAATGTGTTAAGACGAACTGTGCTCTAGAAGACAAAGCTAACAGACTGTAAGGAATCAGATAATGGGAGGTTGTGGTGCGCCTCTTCTCTCATTGCGGAGGCACAAGTAGGTAACAAACTAAGTCTTAGAACAGTATCACTTGTCATGGTGAATGGGACTCTGAAAAACATTTGTTAGACAGGAAATAAAAAGCACAATGCAGCTAGCTTGCATTTTAGTCACAGTAAAAGACACAAATTCCTGAAGAGTCAGGAGGATCTGGCAAAGGTCAAACTGAAAAGGTGTTAGACTCAATTTGGGTTACACTGTATCCTTTTTGAAGTTACTTCTTCCCAAGATGAATTTTCACCTCTCTTAGTCCTGATCCTCAGATGTATTTATGACTGCATTATAAAGCCTTTATCTTTTCAATTCAGATTACAAACATTTTCTGCCATTACTTACTGCAATCATTGTGACCCACAGACTTCACTAGAAAACCTAAATGGCTGATGAAAAGCATGTCTGAGAAAATACTAATCCTAATTGTCCTTGCTCCCTGTCTTTTATTTTCTTTCTGCTTCTGCTAAGAGCTTGAGATCTTTCAGAGAACAGTTTTGAAATACACGGGAAGTATATGCAGTTAATTCCATAGAAATTTCCAACCAAATTTCCATTGGAACCAAATCAAATGCCTTGGCTATTTTTCATGTGCACTGTAACACTTTAACTGTTCAAACACATTATCTTGTTCCCCCAAATATACAGATCATTATCATATTTTCTCAAAACTAAATTATCGTTAAGCCAGTTAGCTCAGCTTTCCTGAGCCACTCTTTTTCTTCTTTGTAAGTATTGATGACTCAATTTTGACAAGGACAGTCATTCCCTCTCTTGGAATTTCCCCTATTTTTCAGGATTTCTAAAGAATTCAAGGAAATGCAACATTCCTGAGTCCAAGAAGTCAATGGCTAGTTTATTTTCAGTTTCACATGCCTAAACTTCATTAGTCCTTATGACTTGAAAATGTGTAATATTAATGTGTAATGTGTGATTTTTTCACTCACATATACTGTTAAGCATTTTTCTTTCCTTCTTTGCTGTTTCTGATTTACTTTTTTCTGTGACAATGAATATATTTTTTTCCTTTCTAGTGATTTACTTCTAATATCTTAATAACATCAAAGGTAGTACAGGTTTTTAAGGTATTGTTTTAGTGGTATAATTAACTTCCTTAGATCGATGTCTTGTTTCAAATCACAACCTTATTGTTAGCATTAATTTTATCCTTTTACTATTTGTGATATATAAACTAATTTCCTATATAGATCTTCATGTGTTCCAGTTTTTAGTTTGTTTTTGGGGGTATTGTAGAATATTCATCAAAATTCATCTTTGTTAACAAGACGAATGACTTCTAAAGGTCCATCTGGATATTTTTGTTTGAATTGGCGCTGTCCTGCCACTTCCTATCTTTCCAAACAGAAAGATGGTGATGGTGTAGAACTCCGTATTTTCAGGGAATATCACAAACTGAAAGGTTTTCCCATTTTATTTTTTTAACAAAACACTCATGTAATATTATGATTCCATCATTGTTCATTTTAGACACAGATCTATATAATGTCTTAATCTTATTTTACTTTGCTCTTTTTTATTTCATATGCCAAGAAGCATACCATCGGAGTAGTCTGTTGTTAGACCTGGCATGCATCACACCACTACTTATCGCATGCTATTTCAAATGAAATGACAAATAAATCTAAGAAGTGAGTTACTATTTGTCCTGGTTTAGGGCAAATTTGGGAGAAAACCCCCAAATACAGTCCCTCTGGAAGCAAACCCAAATGGCTTCTCCCCCAACCGGTCTAGGAAAGAACTTCCATGGGGAAAAGTAGAAAAAACCTATTTATTTAACAAACAAAATACCCAAAAGCATAAAGAATGAATAATATGAAACAATAAAACCTTTTGTTGCTCTGAAGTGAGATGGCAAATTTAGAGAGTCCTTGCCATGGGTTAGCTCAGCTCTCCTAGTCTCTTATCAGTCCCTCCAGAGGTCCAGGCCCCAGTGGGCCTCAGGTGTGAGCTCTCGGTGCTCCTCTGGGTTTTTCAGTCCAGAGCAGGTTTAAACAGTCCCAAGGAAAAGAGGAAAAAAAAAAACCAGTTCAGGGAACATTTCTGCCCTAGCTAGCTAGAACTAACTAAAAGCAAAAAGATCTCTGTCTGTCCTGTTGCTCTCTGTGCCTCAGACAAACCAAAATCTGGAGAAGGAATGCGTAAGAGTCAGGCAGCTTTCTCAAAAACAAACTCAGTGCTTCTCCTTTCCCTGCTTCACTCTCAGAACCAGTCTTAAAGGTACAGAACACAATATACAGCACAAACAAAACAGACAGTTGGGGATACAAGCATCATAAAGTCACCCTAGGACACTATTCCCAGTCAAAGGTTGTCATTGTGCAATCACTTATAAAGACGTTCAAAATCCACAGCTCTCACATCACAGAATGTCCCTGTAATGGGGGACAACCCACAAGCCCATAAGAATTTATCATATTTGCTCCACTGAACTGTGCCTATTTTTCATCAGATGGTTCTCCATGGTTATGAGAGGAAACAGAAGAGAGTTGGAAGAGGAAGTTCTGCCTCTGATCATTAAAAAGTGGTTTGGCTCAAAACTCTTTCTTTGGCTCTTAGCTATTTTAAACAAAAAATAATTGTTTCAGATTTGAGTAAAATGAAGGCTACCGTCCTAATTTCTCCACGCTCAACCTTTTGTGCATTTAGTATGATACAGTTTTCATCTTTATTGTACATGACTTTCTTTCAATAAACTTTTCAAGGCACCAGATGGATGTTCCTTTAAAAATGATCAGCTGTTGAAAATTTTCTTCTCAATGCTCATACATGATCCCATACCTAATACACTGCATGCCACTGTCATAGTTTAGGAATGATATTCCCAATTCAGTAGTCCCACTAAAAAGAAATCCACAAGTTGCTTCCCCTCCCCTCTTTTGTATAGAAGATACAAAAGGCAGAGATAACATGCTTACTGGAAACAGCAAGGAGATAGGAAAATGAAGAGTAACAGGAACAATACTAATAACAAAATGTACAAAGAAAGAGTGATTTACATGCAAATATGCTCACCAAACCTAGGACAATGAAAACCAATTGTGGACAGACCCGCCAGCCGTCAAGCACACCTTCTTCTCAAAAGCGAGAATTCCTTAATTCTGCCCCTGCTGATGACAGTGAGGGGATAGAATAACAACCTAGACAGATACACATAGATCCAGGCTCCACTCCCTCACAGTCACTGTGAAAAAATTAGCTCTGCCCTGGACAAAAATCAATCCTTGTTTTGAAGAAGAAATTATTATTTTGTGTATATGTTTCAAAATTACATTTACTATTCTAATCTATCATTGTATCTGATTCCTTCATGGTATTAATTTTGATAATGAGCTTTAACATTAAAAGTGCCCTAAAACATCCTTACCTCTGCAGATAACATTAATATTGGAGATCTGTTATTATTATAAAACCATTCCAGTTGCTTT
The DNA here is from genome assembly GCA_017589585.1 of Phylloscopus whistleri. Classification (NCBI taxonomy): domain Eukaryota; kingdom Metazoa; phylum Chordata; class Aves; order Passeriformes; family Phylloscopidae; genus Phylloscopus; species Phylloscopus whistleri. Next base: position 2,660,543 of record JADMLD010000989.1, on the reverse strand, counting down.
CTTAAGCTTGGAAAAAAGCTGAGGGAGGATGAAGACTCTTTTTTCATGCAGCTGCTATTTTCATTATTGTAGTGACACCATGGTTTGAATGGGAAGCCCATTACCGAATATCAGAATGTTACCATGCATCTCTCTGTGCATACTGCCTGACCATCTCCACATCTGCCAGCTCATTGCCACCTTTGATGGCCAGAATCACTTTGCTTACCTCCTTCTCTGAAGGCCTTTATGCTGTGGGACAGACTGTAGTGTTACATAGACATCTTCCATTCCAGTGAGGTATGGGACCATACCATAAAACCACTAGAGTCCTCTTCCAAGACACAGATACAGACCAACATGAATAGTCTTTCTGATTTATTCTACCACTTTGCTGGGAAGGTAGAAAACAGGAGACAAGAAAAATGCCCTTGGCTTCTAAATCTGTTTTCTCTACTTTTGGAGTAGAGATGCTACAACCTCCTTTGAGATGGAAGTTGGAGGTAACCACGAATTATATCTCATCACTAGTGTTACATCATTAATATTTGACTTGATATACTGCTAATCCACTGACTCTTTGAATCTGCTTCACTGCTGGTCAGTTTAAATGCTGACTGCAGCCTGAATCCCAGGACCTTCACCTGTCCACTGCAAACCATGGCTGCTGCATAGAAGACCAGATTTCTGGGAGCCACCTTTATGTCCTGGTAGTCCAAAGGCACACAGTGGACTTTCTCCACTTGTCCAAAAGGTGATAATGAATCTCCTGCTTGGGCCTTCTAGATGCTCTCATCCCTTCAGTGATCTGGAGGATTAAGATCCTACAGCTTGGCTCTGGTTTCCTTTGGAAGGCAATTTCTGTCCGATGGGATCAGAAGAGCAGCAGCCTGGTGGTCTTAGCGCTGCAAGGATGACTGGAAGGCAAGGTTTGAGAAGAGGGGATGCCCCAGGGCCCGTGCCCCTCCCTTCGGAGCCACGGCCTCAGCGCCATCAGTCAAGCGGTGAGAGGGAGGTGGCGCGGTGCCGGCCACCGCCCCCCCGCTGCGTGAGGAAATGGCTCTCACGTGAGGGAGGCGGCAGCGCCCGGCTCACCCTGCCCGCTGCCCTAGGAGGAGGCGCCAGCGGGTCTGGGGCCGTCTGCACCATGCCGACGAGCTTCACAGTGGTTCCGGTGGAGGCACAGGGCGAGGAGCGGCAGCGGGACGGGCAACAGCGAGAGGAGGAAGAGGAAGGCGACGAGAGGGACCGGGGCACTGGTGAGAGAGTGGGGAAGCGCCGGGGGTCAACGCGTGAAGAGAGCGTCGGCTCTTTGCGTGCGGAGGAGCGACTCTGCCGCATGTGGTGGGCCGGTGGGCCGCCGGAGAGCCCCCGAATACTGTGGAGGGGCCGCATCGCCTCTCCGCAGCGAGCGATGCCGGGGCTACCTGTCCAAGTGGAGAAGTGCGCTTCGGGAAAGGGCGAAAGTCTGGCGCCTGGGGTGGCTGAGAGCTTGTTTCTCTTTGTTTCCATTAGTCAGCTCCGCTGGTCGAAAGGAGGAAGTACTCTTGGGCGGCTCCAGCTGGGGGAGCGGAGCAGCCCGTGGTCGGGCGCGGCGCCTGCCTGGGGCAATGTGGGGCGGTCAGTCGGCTTCCCGCCCGGGACGGGGAGCGGACGGGAGCAGCGCCGCCCACGGCGGTTTAACTGACGGGGAAAATAGGTTTAGGTTGGAAGAGACCTTTAAGATCAGATCATAAAGTCCAACCATTGGGCTCTCTTAAAAGTTAGCTGCCGTTGGAGCTCACTAGAGATAGGGCTAGGCAAAAGATTCAGACTGTGGAGAAGAGCACAGTTTTACGTGCCTTGCCCGAGGTGTTTGTCCAGCCACGTGCTTTTGCGTCAGATACAGCGTCTAGGGTTAAGTAGTTGTTGCTACGAGATGCCGTCGTATTTGGAGCCTTGCTTCTTGCTAGGCCTCGCTCCTGAAGCCTCCTGGGGGAGTAGAATCAAGTCGGAGGTGGAGCTGGGGCATCGTGAGGGTCTGCTCAGGACAGTCCCTTCTGCAGGGGCACTAATATTTATCTATCGGCGTTGCTGGGGAAATGAGTGATTTTTCACTTGGACAAGGCACTGCTGGGAAAGCAGTAATTCTTGTGGCTCTTAACACTTCCTTTTTCCAAAGAGTGTTGCAGCAGCAATACCAAGCATGGTGTGTGAATCACTGCTTGCACTACGAGAGCCTAGTTCACATCTTGCACGTTATTTTGGACGCTCTGTTACAATCGATACTTCTGTAAAGGTGTGGGTAGCGGGATTAACTTTGTTAGATGATCACAGGTTAATAGCTGGGGGTTTGTAAAAGGCCTCTTATTTTTGTGGTACAGATGACAGACAAATAAGGTAATTCCGTGTTATGTGGGATGTGAATGTAAAGAGATAAAAACAGATATTTGACAAGCTTAATACATTTACACTATTTTAGGAAGCTAATATAGTAAAACACCAAGCTGACAAAGTTGGGTTATTTTCTTCCAAAGCTTTCTACTCTTAAACCTTACTTACCCATAAAAAATATATATTATATATGGTTGCCTTTCCTTTAGTATATTCGAGCGATGACTAAATGTTCTAAAAACTGCCTCTTCTTTTTCCAAACTAAATGCAATAGGAAAACCAAATCAATATAAGCAGTGGCAAGTTTATTCCTTGTACTAGATGGTACGGTAGTGGACTAGCAGTACAACATTAATCTGGACAAATTTTCTTTTGGTAGAAGAGCTAGTCAGAGAGGCATGGTGTATGGTGTTTATTCAGATGGCATCTCAAAATACTGAATATACATACCTGCATAGTTAGACAGGATTTGTTAGACTATGTGTATATATGAGGCATCTGAAAGGCTTGGAACATTTTTAAATCCTGAGAAGATGAGAAGAAGAGTGGAACTGCTGCTTTCATAGTGGTGTATCATGACCCTAAAGACCAGAGATAAAAAAAAATAATAATAAAAAAATCTTGACGTGATTAGGTAATGTTTTGGGGAATAGTAGTTACAGTTGCGAGATATGTTTAAATACTGTTATGAATCTATATCAGTCAAGTGGATTAATTTATGTATGTGTGTCTGTAAAATTGGAAGTAGAGAGGAAAACACAGAAAAGGGAAGGCATTTATTTGTCTATAAATTATAGCCAAAGAGCTCTGACTTCATAGAGAGATTAAATGCTACCATCTGACAGAGTTTTGGGAAATGAAAGATGTACTACTTACTGTTGCTTTGGGTATTGTATGGAATTGTTAAGTTAATGCTGTGTAATCAAGTAATTGTTCTTGAGTTATTCTTCTGAAAACTAAAGAATTCTGAAATGTTAGTACAGCTAAAAGCTGCTGTAGTTAAGCCCATCTAAATTCCTACTTCTCAGACAAGGACTCTTGCCCTCCTCACTGCTCCAGCCTTGAGAAAAAGGCTAAGAAGTAAATGATTTCTTTCCTTGTCCTCCTCTGCATCATTGGGTTTGCTTTCTTTTCACTGCACTTGACCATCAAATGCTTCACTGGCATGGTTCAGCATGCTAAACCGAGAGTAAACTAAACTGCTGCAGAGGTTTAGTTTAAAACCTCTGCAGGTTTTAAACTAAAACCCAGGTTTTTTAGTAAAAATCATGCTTCCCATGATTTTGAGTAGAGGTGAGTGTTGCAAAATGTGAGAATGGCTAGGGTTGTGTCAAGGTGAGAGGTGGGTAAAGCTGAGAGCAGAAATGAAAATAAAAAAAGAGGAGAATGGAAACTTCCCATTTGACTTAGCCGATATAGCTCAGCATGTTATTTTGTTCCAGTTGTTTAGAAATCTAACATGTTATCAGTTTTGATTGAATTGTCTGTCTTAAAAACCAAGTAATTTTTCCTTGACTGCACTAGTACCTTTTTTTTTAAAAAAACCCAACCTATCAAACACATGAAAACCTGACGAACCTGTCCCATCAAACTCGATGCTATTTTTTTTGAGGGAATCAACTGTCTAGTCATTAGATCAACAGTAAAGTAGTTTTGATTCTTATTAGCAAGGCACTTATCAATTAGTGCACAATTTTGTGCATTTATCCCCTTTCACACATTCTTACCTGATACTCATCTGTTTGGTAAAGAGTAACCTGGGATGTTCTTACTCTATGATCTGCACTCCTTCATAATAATCTGAAATTCCATAGCTTTGTATTTTCTGACTATATGATGCTTTGATGTATGTGAAGGAGGGGAAGACATTGTGAATGGCTGTGGGGCTGGAATGTAGCACTAGTCACAGTAGTACTTCAGAAGAGGCAGAATGGAAGCTAATACTTCAAGTGAACAGTACAGTTAAGGGTGCAGTCTGCTGACTGAAATATTCACAAAGTAGCAGGAAGCAGATATGCCTGTGTCTTTTAATGTGTTTATAATATACTACAGAGAAAGGGTAGTGAGGAGATAGTAAACGGTTCAAGAAGAGAAGGAAATATCAGTCTGTAGGCAGCAAGGTATGAAGTTTTATGAGAAATTCTGGGTTTGATTTGTGTTGGGTATTTCATTTGTTTTCTTCACCCGTATTTGTAATGACTGTCTAGATATACCTGTCAAAATTCTGTAAAATTGATCAGCTTTCTGTTCCTTAGCAGCTCTGTGTATCAGGTGTTTCAAGGCATAGCTAGTATTTTTAGCATCCCATAGTATTATTTACCTTACCACAGCAGTTTCTTATTCAGAAACTAGTGTGAGAAAGACCTCCTGCAAAATCTTTTAAAACTGAAGACTCTCAATGCAATGACAAACCTGATCATCTACGAAGAAGTCATCATATAACTAATGAAGCATGGATGCTGTGAATTTCTGTAAAATGTTATTTATTGGAAAACCAGGTAAGAGTTGACACAGGTGTGTGTGTGTGTGTATATATATGTGTGCAATGGAGAAAGATAGGTTAATCTCACTGAGAAGTCTAGTGTATTTTCAGTCAACCCTTCAAACTTTACAGCCTTTCCACAGTTGACCATGCTTGCGACAGATGTTATGATCAGAGAAAAGTAGATTTTGGATGTCATTCAAAGATTTGATCCCAGGAACTAGTCTGCTCCTGTCACTAACATCCACTTGGCAGAAGTGAAATGCTTTGTATGAAGTTGTTTAAGGCTGGTATAGACTGTGTAATACGTTAATGCATAACCTAGAAAACAGGGACATATGTAATTTGAAAGAGAATGAACAAATTCTTCTGTCAATCTTAAAATGAAACCTTTGTAATTTAAAAATACATTTTTTTAAAGAGAACTTAAAAAAATACTAGAATTATGAAGTGCTTATCTGCTACATCTTAAGTAGAATAAATGCCAACTATTTGTACATAAAATTAATGTTTAAAAACTAACTTTCTTAAGGTCTGCTAATACGTACTTGGTCTGTAAAAGAGAGTTTTTTAATAGTAGATGGGTCTTTGGAATAGGTAAATACTACTTTTTGCTAATCTCTACTGATCTGTCTAGTGGAGGTATTTTAAAGTGAATTTATTAGATAGAAATAAAATTTTAAAAGTACTTATTATTAGATGAAGGTGTGGGATGTTTCAGTGACTTGATCCTTCCATTTCACTAAGCAGGGTGTTTATTGCTGACGAAAATCCTTCAGCTTAATTCTTTCTGTGACTGTCAGGTAGTTTGTGTCATGTGCATGCTTCTTGCTGCCTGAAGTCTTAATGACTTGTTTCAGGATTAATCTAGTGCTAGTAAGAAACAGGATTTGAGGTCTTACACTAAGCTGGGAGGAAGGAACTGTCTGTTTCCTGTTTCAATTCTTGATACCTGAAGAATCAGCAGAGGAGACTGGCTTAATTTTCCTTAATCATGAGTGCACAAGATTATGAAGAAAACGGACCAAATCCAAGTGAGTCTCTTTAAAAGACAATACTGTGGTTCTAATAACTTTCTTACTGAAATAGGAGGTTCCTGTACTTCCAGCCGTATTTTAAAGAATTTATAGAGGTTTTGCAGTGTTTTTATTAGAAGAAAGTTGTGCTTGATTATAATAGTAGCCTAAGTAAAGAAAAGCTAAAATTTAGCAATGTTGATAACTTAGGTGATGGATGTAATAGTAAAATCATCCATTATGTAAAGGGGTTTATTTGCAAGAGGCTTACATACACTTTGTTCTGCATGTCAAGATAACATATAACTTGTGCTAATCGTTAATAAAAATGCTGCAAGAAATTTGTGATGTAGTAAATATATTTAGACATTTAATTACTAAAAAGAACCCAATAACATGAAACTTTGAGTTAGGTTGTGCTGAATTCTTAAACCAATGTGGCACAAAATTTGATGCAAGATATGTTCAAACAAGTTTATTGATGCCTTTTTCATAATTTGCTTTATAGCAAGGTAGTGGCTTTTAAAAGCTTGACTATGTTTTAGAGCTCTAAGGAGTGCTTCAATATGTGGATTTAGATTAGAAGTGTTAAGACATTTAATTTATAGGCTTCTATGACTTCTCTTTAATTGCCTGCCAGTTAAAAACTTGAGCATACAGGAAGTAAATATGCATGATAGAGAAGATAAAATTACAGGTTTTACCACAGGCAGCTTTCTCGGATGTGACACTCATATACATCAGTTTTATTGACTTTTAAACTATGTATTTTTACCTTAAAAAGTTTTATTACATTAACATTCAATGTTCACTGTCTCTTGTGCAAGCAGGATCTCATTTTCATATTCTTAGTTTGCAGTGGTTTGTTCTTAATGTGACAAATACTATCTGAATGAAAATGTTACCACTGTTCCTATTTGAAGCTGTTACCTTTCACCTGTATGTGGCTAACTAGAACCCTACCTCAAGGTACACGGACTGTGATTAAGAGTTGCCCGTTGCTAACTATGAAGACTTTTCTGTGAAGGATTATTCTCCAACTGCAGTTCTGCTTTAGATAAAGTGTATAAATTAGCAATTTCTAGTGGGAATCAAAGCTTTTCTAGTTTTACGCATGTACTTGTTTGGAGAACAGTTATATGTTATCATAGCTGAGCTATCTTATTTGAGGCCATGCAGTTCAAAAGTTTATGTAATTCTCACTCCTTTGAACAACACCTGTATTCTTTTGCCATATGAAAGCAATCTACTTTTATTTTTCAGATAGATGTTAAACTCTTACAGCATGTCAGGAGAAAAAGGTGCTTGGTTTTTTGGACAAAACATGTTTGAATACAAAAGCAAATAGGAGCATTAGGAGAATTACTTGGATATGAATAATGATGGCAGACATTGTGTGGGACAGTGAGGAAGCAGTGAATCTGGAAAGGATTTAGGGGTCAGACTGGAATAGAATATCATGAGCTTGGTGTAATGCTGTAGTAAAGAGGGCTAGCCTGATCCTTGGAATAGAGAGGTGATGATTATACTTCTGTAAATAGCATTGACTGAGACTGGTTTTAGAAGGCTGTATTTGAATTTTTTTGGTTTTGTGTAACTTAAAATCTGTACAGAATGTTAACACAAAAATAATTTAAAAGTTAGGAAAATGTTTTAGGAACTTAACATTTTCGGTTTTTCAAGACATCGGTTGAGATGATTTCAGTAAGCATAGTTCCCGTCATAGAGAGAAAATACTGTGAGTGGCTAAATTTGGAAGCAGTTACAAGGATGTTATAGCTAGAAGTTTGAAAGAGCCAAATTTAAATTGAAATATGGAACAATTTGTGATTTTTTCAATAGTAAAAAAACATTGATCTTTACATAAATTAATAGGGATTTTTTTTTTTCTATTTCAGTTCTGAAAACATCAAGAGATACACTGCTTAAATTTCAATATGATTTTTTCAAAATTACAGAGCTTAATGCTCAAATAAAAATCCACAGCCTGCAGAAAGATGAAAAATCAGATTAGATAGTCAAATGTTTTTGTCCTAATCTCTTGAACAAGCATCATAGTGCAAATTTAGGACCACTTAAATGATCGTCTACCACTAGCCTTTCTCTGCCAATTTCTCTATAACAAGACAACTGTAACATGTTTTTTCATACTCTACTACTTGTGATTCAGGGGTGGGGAAGGAAGCAGAAGTGTGACATTAGTGCGATTGTCATGAATGCTAAGGAAGTTTTTTCTCTTTGAGTAATTGCTCATTCCTAGGCTGATTGTCTCTGGTGACAGCGTATGCATTTATAATTAACAGTTCAATTCCTGTGAGGAGCAGTATGATATGGGGATGCAGATGGGTGAGTAAAAAGCATGAGAGGGGAATTGCTAAATTGTTAGGGTTTGAATTGACTTCTGGAGATCATCTAGTCCAACCCTTGAATAAGAGGAATAGATGACTTCACCTTAACTGAAGGTGCTGTCTGTATGTTTAAGCTGTAATGTTGGGTTCTGTGTTACACTGTATAAAATGGGCCAGTTTGGATCAGCTTAGAAATTTTTAACTGTTAACATGCCTTAAAAGTAATCTACCTGTTGATGTTTGTGAGGATCACTACTCTGATATTCTGAAGAATACTTCTGAAGAATATGAATCTAGACACTGTGATGTCTTTTGCCTCTGTGACCAACACTGAATTGTGACACGTAAACATTTTTACCTAAGTTTTGTTTGGTGTGTGGAAGTGTTAATAAGAAATCATCTGATGACATTGTCAGAAAATTTAAGGCCAGCAGAGCTCTGGGATAGTTTGTGATAATTTGTATGGGTTACACTGCATTGGCATTTGGGGGACTGGAGTATATGGGAGTGCACATTGTGATGATATGCATCAACACACTGAATATTACTTTGAGACCTATCTCCTACCTTCTCTTCTTGTAGCTGTATGTCTTGTTTACAAAAGGAAATGTAATTGTTGCGGCTAATTTCCTTGCAGATATAACCACTCATCACAGTGCTTGAGTATCTGTAGAAATCAAGAGTAGGGCTTTTTGCCTGTCCCATCAACACAGCACATACCACTCAGGCTTTTAGGAAAGGTACCTTAATTATGGCTTTGTCTACTGGTCCAGCAGTAAGCACAGAATTGTGCTAGGTTATATGAACATTCTGTATCAAATAAAAATTTGTAATAATAATTTTTGAAGTAGGTATGGGGGTAGAAATGTAATTTTTAAAACTTAGGCTTTGATGACTTATGTTGGGTGACATAGAGTATGACATCAACAGGCAAATTTTTTTTTTTTTTTTTGTGTCAGAAGACAGATGAAACATAACATAAACAAACTCAAAGAAGGTTGTTTTTTGTTATTCTGTTTTGTCTTTGTTGTGGTCCAAGATGAAATACTAGTCTAGATTTAAGATTTTTGCCTGTAAACCCTCGTAAACTGAGTTACTTTCAGAAATCAAGCAATGGGAAGTATAGATTTTTGGAGCACTTCAGTTGCAGAAAGTGAATTTCAGAAGAAATGCAGCTTAAAGACATGTCTGAAACCACATTGGAAGTTAAAATTTTTATTTTATGTTTCACTCAGCTCACACTTGAGAAGAGTTTGAACAGACACAAATTCAAAGAAACCTAAGGAAAAGGTGACAAGCATCGGGGGCTGCCGAAGGAAGTGCCTGAGTCACCATCCCTGGTGGTGTTGAATATATGTGTAGGTGTGGTGCTTAGGGACGTCGTTGTTCAGTGGTGAATTTGGCAACATTAGCTGAGTGGTTGGGCTCAGTGGCTCTTTTCCAACCCACATGATTCTATGATTTGACTATCTTAGGGGATAGGGTTGATTTGACTATCAAGGGGATAGGGTTAAGATAAACCATAGATGGCTTGGTACTTAATGGTAAAATGAAGTAGTTATTCCTTTCGTGTTCCATGTTACCTCAGTAGAAGTAATTGAAATAGCCTTTTCTCTTGTCCACTTGATGCATGAGCAGCAAGATTTACAGCATTTGTGAAAAGTGTTAATCCTGTCTTTAGTTTTGGTTTTCTAATGAATAATTTCTATTGAATCTTGTTTTGAAGAAAGGATGAGCTAAAGATTGAGATAGTTTAGTTAATTTCACCTTAGATGTCTGTGTGTTGAGATTCTGAAACTACTGAATGATGTAATACATGTCAATTTGACTTACACGCTAATAAGACTCACTGTATATCTAAACATATTAAATAAGCATTCTTCAAAAGGTGATTTTTTTAAAATTTGAAATAAAGGTGATTTTGTTCACAGCAGTGATGAAAACTCAAAGGTGTTCATAGGTGTTTTTAAAAAAGAGGACCAAAAAAATCTATCCTTTATTGGATGTGAAGGGTATCATTGTAACAAGGATGAGGAAGTCTGAGGTGCCTTCTTTGCCTCAGTCTTCAACAGAAGGACTGAGGCAGTTATCCTCATGGCAACCAACCCCCGGAGCTGGTATAGAGAGATGGGTAGCAGAACTGATGACCTATAATCTAGAAAAAGTAGTCAGTGATCTGTTGAGCCACTTAGACACTCAAAAGTTTATGGGGCTGGATGGCACCCACCAGAGTGCACTGGGAGAGCTGGCAGAAGAGCTTGCCAAGCTATTCTCTATCATTATTGTTAGTCCTGATAAACTGGGGAGGTTCCAGACAACTGGAGGTTAGCCACTGTGGTACATGTATGAGGTTCAATAAGGCAAAGCATCAGGTCATGCACAACAACCCCATGCAACTACAGGCTGGGAGAAGAGTGACTTGAAAGTGGCTCATCAAAATAGGACCTCAGAGTGCAGGTCAACAGCTGGTTGAATATGAGCCAGCAGTGTGCCCAGGTGGACAAGAAGGCCAATGGCATCCTGGCCTCTATTGAAAATGGTGTGGCCAGCGGGACTAGGGAAGTGATTGCTGCTCTGTACTTGGCATTATTAAGGCCACACCTCTGTGTCCAGTTTTGGGCCCCTCTCTTCAAGAAAGACATTGAGTTGCAGAGCGTGCACAGAGAAGAGCAATGAAACTGGTGAAGGGTCTGGAGCACAAGTCTGATGAGAAGTGACTGAAGGAGCTGGAGTCATTCAGCCTGAAGAAGAGGAAGCTCTGGGGGTACCTTATCACTCTCTATAACTACCTGGAAGGAGTTGTAGCAAGGTGGGGGTTGGCCTCTTCTCCCAGGCAACTGGCAATATGGCCAGAGGAAATGGACTCAAACTGCACCGGGGAGGCTCAGGTTGGACACAAGGAAGAATTTTTTTACTGAAAAGGTGATTAAACATGGGAATGGACTGCCCATGGAGGTGGTAGAGCCACCGTCCCTGGGAATGTTCAAGATATGATTGGATGTTGCACTTAATGCTATGTTAAGTTGGCATGGTAGTGTTCAGTCAAAGTTTGGACCTGATCGTAGGGCTCTTTTCCAACCTTAATGCTTTTATGATTCTGTGGTTCTAATGATTTTATGATAATTCTAGAAGTAGTCAGCAAGCTGCAGATGACAGAGTACTTGTCAGTTTGCTTTTGTGGTCAATTTTTCAGCATTGATTCTCTTTCAAGTGAAGCTAAAATAATATTTGACATGATCAGCATTACCTATCAAAATGCTGTGCCAAACATACACAAATACAAAAAGAGAGCTGTATTAGAGAAACAGGACTTTATTGCAGTCTGTTTGTTAGAGCTATTGTACTCTGAGCTTTTTCCTATTGGAGCAAAGCCAAGTAACTATTTGTTTAGAAATAGAAACATATAAAGGACAGCTTCGCTGTTCTCCTACCTACAATTTAAAAAACTTACTGTGTAGTGCTGAGATACTGATTTTTATGTTCAGAACTGGTTAGACAAAACTGCAGTCTTTAACCTCAGAATTATGAATACTGATTCACTTTATTTTTTGCTACCCTTTTGGTGTTTAGATTAGTCTAATGATACCCACTGAAGGAGTAATTCAGTGACATTATAGTTTGTATGAATGCAAAACAATAATTGAAATTTCCCAGCTCACTTTTCAAAGAGTAATCCTTTCTGAAGAGTTTGGAAATACCCTGAAAGGGGTACTAGTATTTAGTTAATAATTACAGGTACCAGCTGTCAGTTGGTGAGAAAGTCGATGGAAGTGTGGTCTCAGCAAGACTGAAATCAAGTAATCTTATTTTTATTTTAACTTGGAATGCACCTTTTAATGAATTGTTTATAAAAACTTCAGCAGAAACAATGGGGCTATTTCAGGAATGGAGCCAAAAGAAAAAACAATGTTCCAGAAATCTTGGAAAGAAAATGCAATGTCTTAAGCAAGAAGTCCTAGTACTCATATGCTTTAGCAAAATGATAAGAGGAATCAGGATGTATTTGTTTCAGGACAGAGTTGCTTTTTGTTGTCTGTGAAAATGCCAATTGAACCTTTCTCTAAGTACAGTGGAGCCCATTAAAGGATAAATGCCAATTTCCCAGATAAACTTGTGCGAAACCAACATGTTCCATATACTGTGAAACATCTCAAGGTGTTAGTTCATGAGGGAGGTTCTTATGTGTTCACAGTGCTCTTTCTGCTGGCCTTGCACTAAGCTTTGTTGGAGGAGGGGTACCTAACTGGGCTGTAGGACTTGAAGTAGTGGAAGACCAAATATAAACTGTAGAGAAACAGAAAAATCAAAGTTGGGGGATATGAATAGAAGGAGATAGATATATTGGATGTGTGAATTCATCACCATATCTTTTCTGGACTGAAAAACTAATTTTAGAGCCCTAATTTTTAGGACAGTTGTTATCTTCTGCGTCTCTTATGATAGTATGTGGTTTCTATGTCATGATACCAACAAGTATAGTGATACTGTGGAGAGTGATAGGAAATTAGTGGTGGGAAGTCCACAGTTCCTCTTATTTCAGGGATTGAGATCTATTTCTGTCTGGTTTACAACCAAGATATGTTGTGCTGAGACTAGTGTACACGTTTGCCAGAGCTTTCTTCTGGGATTTCATGTGGGGATAAGTGTCCTATAGGGAAGACAGGGAGGAGATGGGGGGAAAGAGTACAACTTTTTCTCCAACTATTCTTTAATTCTGTGGTGAGGACTGTGTAGGTGCTATTGCTGTAATCTGTGAATATATGGGCAAAAGGCAGGACAGGCAAAATGGCACAGGCAAGGACTTGAGATTGTTTGGAAATGCCAATGTTGTGACAGTACCAGCATGTAGTAGTTTTTGTACTTCATGGGCTGAAAGGCAGTGAAAGTAATGCTGTATTTTTTGAGCAGTGTGCCAGAGTAGGCTAGTAGAGCTACAGGTTAATGCAGCTTGTATTTCAATAAGGAATAGATTAAGTATAACATGTCATGGAAGGGTCCCCACAACCTTTACAAAATAATTCCTTTTGCATTGTATTTCATAGATTCCTGCCTCAACTACTGGAGATTTTTGAGGTTGTCAGTGAAGTAATAAAAAGATTGGCTGGGGGGTTATTCTATACCCAAAACCTTTATGTGAAGTGCGATTATGAAGTGCTTTTAGGGAAACTAGAAAGGATAGGGGAGAAATCAGTATATGTGTTAAAGAATAAGAATAAAGAGATGGAACACTATACAAAGATCAGACTGTTAAACTAAACTTAATTTCCTTAAATGTTTAACATCCACATGTCTGAGGTGAAAACTGGGTTTGCAGCCACCCATAGTGTTATTTAGAACCAGTTCTTAAACCAGAGTCTTTGACTATTCCTTTTATGGTATAATTTTTTTTCCTTTCCTTTTTTTTTTTTTTTTTCCTCTCTTGTTTTTAATTATGTTACTTTTGCAATAGGGGATGTCATTGCCAGGGAAAGTAGTCCATTTATTAGCAGTGCAGAATTGGGCAGAGGAAACACGTATGAAGGAAAGAATATGGCTCTCTTTGAGGTAAGTTAAATACTCCAAAAACATACTTTACCTTTAATGGAGATGAGCGAACGCCTGCTTCCTTTCTGTCTTAAAATGTAGTGGGGGAGGAAGATGGGCTGACTTCTGTGTCAGGTGCTATTACATATGTGCAATTATATGTTATATATTATATATATAGTATATATTTTCAGTAAGTTAACACTTCGGAAGTAGTATGCCTGTTGTAAGATAAAATATGTAAGCCTGCAGCAGTAGACTTCAGAGAAATACTGAAGTATTTTAGTGCTTGAGAAATCATTTGAAGTCACTCTCTAAACACAAGCAAGATGCTGGAGAAGCACTCTAATGACTCAACCCTACCAGTACAATCCACTAAAGACTGTGTTGTGATAAAAGTAGATTTTTTAAATTGCAGTGGTTTTCCTCTAGGTTTTCCTTATATTCGAGCTGCATATTGTAAAATAGTGTAAAAATATGAAAGAAATGGTGCAACATAAGCCATGTAGAGTTAAACTTCTAGAAAGAGTAGAACTTTCTTGTTGGTTGAAAGCTGACTGGTATTTTGTCATGCTAATTTTTTTTATTTGGCTGAATAAGGGCTGACCTGTCGAGTATGTGTTTGAAGTATTATCATAAAATGATTACTTAAAAAAATATATTTAATAAATGCAGTATTCTTCAAAATCCAACAGGAAGAAATGGATAGTAACCCCATGGTGTCATCTCTTCTGAATAAACTAGCAAACTACACTAATCTGACTCAAGGAGTGGTGGAACATGAAGCAGATGAAGACAGCAAACGAAAGGAAGTCAAGGTATTTGGATTTCTAATAATTTATCGAGACAAAGCTATAAAGCTAGCTGTAAGAGGTGCATTTTTCAACCTGAAAAGAGAATATGTGGACACCTAAAAACAGGAGTAAGATTTGTAATACCATGTTTAGAACTGAAGCATTTGCAGCAGGATTTATGTTAATTTGATGTTCTTGTTAGCAAGACTTTGCTGTAAAACCCCTAGGTAAAACATATGCAAAGCTAGGATCTGAAACACGGAGTATACTCAGTTTCTTCTTTCTTTCTTTTCTTCTTCCTTGTGAACTTTTGCAAGCATCTGTACTTGTTACCTACCTCTAGTGAGCATACAGTAGGACTTTTTGCAAGTTTATTAATATATTTTAACTACCTAGGTTTTTAGGTAGTTATATTAAGGCAAATTAGAGATTAAACAGGTCACTCTTTTAAATCTATAAGCATATTTGCACCTCTTAACATAGTAGTAGGTTTTTTGAGTAGCTATCTTGGTTTTGTCTGTTGGAATAAGTATTTTTAAAACTTAATGGATGCATTCCAAGAAAGCACTTTGTTGCAAAGATCAAAAATATTATACTTGGGAGAGAGGAAGGCATATGCTCTGCTTGACACATTGCTAAACACACTTGCTAGAAGTGGACAAGGTATGATGTGGAATTCATCAAGGGCTGTCTGTCTACTGGATACCCAAAGTGTGCATCTCTGTATTTGTAGAAGTGGAATGTATGCGATAATTGGAGTCTACAGCGGCATGTTGGATTTAGGGGTTGTTTTGGATCAAGGCATGTGACCTGACAGAGTATAAGAACTTATAGGCAAGGGAGGAATGATGGGCTGCATGGTGAATGAAACTAAGAAAATTAAGGTAGTTGCTGGGAATGGACAGTGCTTGGTGTTGCCTGTCTTTGTGTAGGAGAAGGAGTGCTGCTAGTGAATTTATATGCTGAGCTATGAAGAAGAGAAGAGAAGCACATGAAAATGAGCAAAAGGAAAACGAGTACAAAGCAGAAAAGACAGAGGTGAAAAAATTTTTGAAAATAAGCTTAGAAGGGCAGCTCATTAGACTGGGAGATTTTGAGTGGAAGTTGGTACTAGGACAGTGGGCAAGGGTCAGGAATAAAGTTCAGCTGTTTGTTTGACTTTTTGCTTATCCTGAATTTGTTCATGAGTGTGCTTTCTTTGTTTGTCTAGTTGTGCTTGAGCTACATTTGTTTCATCTCATCTGAAGATAAACTTCAGATGTGAGAAAAGTAACACTGATCTTCTCACACTTTCGTTAGTCTGAACCCTGTTGTCCGTTCAACTGCTGTGTAGAGGTTTCTGTCAATGCAGCACCATATTACTCCCTGTGGAACCGACTAGCCAAATGAACATTGTGTCCTCACTTGCACTTGATCTTGTTTGTGTGCCGTGTGGTGGCCTGATAACACAACTTTTATGTATGTGTCTTAATTTCATTTCTGAAACTGTGATAGTTAAGTAGTAGCCTGTCAGTAGTGTATTTAATGGTGTGATTGAACACAGTAGTGTTGATGCTGCACATGGATATTGCCTAAGATGCCAAAAATAAAAAATATAGTCTAAATGGCATTCTGTGTTTCCTTATAAATACTTGGAAATTTAGTATTTTCGTAATAATTTTAATAACTTCTAAACCTCAATGCTTGCTTATTTGTTTAAATTGATTGCCATTTTTCATAGCCCAGGTTGTCATTTAAGACCATCTTATGTAACCGGAAAGCTACTGTGTATAATTGTTGATTCTAACTAGAGTGTTTCAAAGGCTGATTTCTCTTCTTAAGTGTACGAGGCTGAAACTTTAGTGATGAAGCTTGAATGATTTTGTGTGTGTCTTGATGTATGATGATCACTAGTGAAAGAAAAGGACATATATATAATGTTGTGGCAGGTTTTACAGTTTTTGAAAAAAGAAATTGTGATCGGCTTTGCATTACTTCTTGCTCTGTCTTAATACCTTGTCTTGTCTTTTCTAAAAATTGAAAATACTATTGAATATAGTTTTTTGTGCCATCTGTGTGGCAATTTGTGATCCAATTTTGCAGAATATAAATGATATTTTGATTATTGCAGTAATTTATCTTCAACATGTAATATGAGCCTGTAACTGGTATTTCAGAAAAAGTTTGTAAAGTGTTATAATCAACAGATTAAGGGCCATCCTATCCCTATCAAGGTTTCATCCTAATTCCTGTGGAACAAGAGAGTTTGCTATCACAGATAGTTTTCTCTCTTTTCAGGAATTTTTCTTCATAAATAGCATGTGAATATTTGCAAAGCTGGACACTCTGAAGCTACCATTCAATTTCACTTGGTATTTGTTCGTGGAGCATTTGTGATAAGTGTTTGTGGAATAAAGTGCTTATGGATTTTTTTTTCAGTGCAAAGGAATTGATATTCTCACTTTGTTTCCAGGGTCCACAAATGGGCACTTTTATTGGCGTTTATCTTCCCTGTTTGCAAAACATCTTGGGAGTCATCCTTTTCCTGCGTTTAACATGGATTGTAGGAACAGCTGGAGTTCTTGAGTCTTTCATCATTGTGTTCATGTGTTGTGCTTGTGTAAGTTAAACTTACTTTACTTATTTTTTAAACTCTTGGCCAAATCTGCTGTTGGAAGAGTACTGATACCTTCTAATATATGAGTATCAGGGAAAACTAACCATATTTAATCATATTGGTTAAATTGTACTGATATTTAACCAATATGGTGGAACTGAGAGAAATGCGTTATATATTTTAGCAGTGGGTATTATGTGTCAGTCTAACCCGTATGGACATTCTTTTAAGCTGATCAAAGTAAGCTTTTGTTTGAAGTATTATATGAATTTTATTAAATCGGGCTTTAGCGAATACTCTGTTATTTACTTTGAGATCTGAACTGTTCTGCTTTTTACAACTTCAGAACAAACTGAATTATAAACTAGAAATCAAATCACAGCATTGCATCCATAAAGCATTTTTTTAGAATGTGAGACCACTACTAAATGTTATCATAACAATGATACAATTGAATGATTTTGTGTGTGTCTTGATGTATGATGATCACTAGTGAAAGAAAAGGACATATATACACATTTTTTAATTGGAATAATGAACGTACTATTTTAAGTATTGTTTAACTTGTGGTCTGTATTCTTCCAGTTCTTAAAGACTGTGTCAAATATCTAAGATAAGTAAATCTTCTGCTGAAAAGTTCAGTACTTGAGTTGCATGGATGTCCCAAATTAAACATCTTGGTTAAAAAAAATTCCAGTTCCATTTGATTACTGTTTTGCCCCGTCGCTCAAAAAAAGCTACCAAAACTCTAATATTTTGTATTTCCTCTATTTCATCTTTTCACAGACTATGCTAACTGCAATTTCAATGAGTGCTATAGCAACAAATGGTGTAGTTCCAGGTAATGAAGAATTTTATCTTATATGGGAAATTCTCAAATGATGGAAGTTTAAATCTGGGATAAGAAATTCTTATAGTTCTCAAATATTGGAAGTAATGCTTTTGTGTCAAATGCATATTTTCTTTTAATTGATTTTATAAATAACTTGTTAACATGAGATGCAGTCTTTAACTGGGCCTTCTAGGAAAATTATAGTCTGCAGCACATCTTTGTCATCAATCATTTGATCCTGTTTTAATCAAAGATAAGATGTTATAATTTGAATTAATGGAGACTGGTCTTCATGTAAAGTGAATATCTTTACAAATAAGGCTACTACTTTTTTCTCTCCTGAATTTGCCTACATTCCATCTAAGCACTGGAGTTAGTTATCTTGTTTTCTGCAAGAATAGTAACTGGTCTCATGTCAGAAATATTTTTCTGTATAAACACTCTAGGTTCTGCCCATTTCCTTAAATTTTCGGGATAGATTGATAAATTGATTTGGCTTCATAAAGTAAGAGGATTTTTTAGCTGCAAAATCAGTTAGCCCTTGAAGCTCTTATCCTTTTCAGTTTCTCTGCACAATAATTGATAGTTCTGGTATGCAGACATTGATATGAACTCTGAACAATTTACATAATGAACTTAAACTGAAGTTGTTGGGCAAAAGTAAAAGCTAGAATTTGTGTAGGATGTAGAATAATTGTATTGTAGTTGTATTTCATGAATACAGTGCCATATATTAAATAAAAATATAATAGACAATTTTGCTTAAAATACTTGTGTTTTATAAGAAATGGAGTTACTCAAATCAGTGTGCAAATAATTAAAATATTCTGCTCTTTTCCCCCTCATATTTTTAAAGTTCATCATAAATTTTATTTAACACTTGTCACAGACTTTGAAGTCTGCAGCTCTTACATGAGGCAGGTCTTACTTAATTTTCACTTTTTTGTTGTTGTTGGTTCCAGTTTCTTAGAGAAACAATGCTTGTCCTGGAATATATGGAGTAGGAGGAAAGCACAAATAAGAACCTAGGATTGAAGGAAACCTGAGCAGCAGGATCCTTTCTTTTCCTTTATATGCCAGAGCATTGTATTTAGTAAAAGGATTGGTGATGCATCATAATATCATTGTTAGTTTCTCACTCATTCATATTGAAAACACTGAAGCCTGTGGAACAGGCGGCCCAGGCGAATGGTGGAATCACCATCCTTGGAAGTGTTCAAAAAACAAGTAGGTGTGGTACTTAGTGCCAGGGTGTAGTGGTGGACCTGGTAGTGTTAGGTCAATGAGAGGACTTAATGGATCATCTTAGAGGTCTTTTCAACCTTAATGATTCTATGAAAAACAGCTTCAGGCTCTGCAGATTGATGTATGTTATTCAAAATTGCACACATCCTTTCTCTTGTCTCCTTCTTCTCACAAGTGGGACAAATATCATGAATTTAAGAGTAGATGGAGAGGGAACCAGAGAGAAGAATTTGCCTTGAGGGAGTTGGTTGACATTCTAAAAGAAAGAGATGAAGTGCTTGAAATTTACAGCCTTATTAAAAGGCAGATAGTGCAATGGAAATTGGGTGGTGGTGGTGTCATTTATGATTTAAAGAAAGACGATGTATACATATGGGAAGTAAGAGTGAGAAGAATTGAAGAACTTGGGGTCAAAGTGAAGTAATTTAATATCAAGTAACAGAATAGAACTCCAATAAGAAGTCAAAGCACTGTTTTTTTTGTTAATTATGAAGTGGAAGCATCCCTTTGTATTCACTGTTTGAACCCCTCTGCTAGTATATAAGCGAACAAGAAAAAGCAATCCCTACCCAATACCTTTAAACAGTACTAAATATATGGTTTCATATACAGAAAATAAAAAGAATCAGTAGAAAATACTTTGTTTTGTCCTTGTCTCATAAAGCAATTATTTTGGAAATTTACTGTTTGATGGGGAACAGCTTAAGATTAGAAGCTAAAAATTCATTCACATCTCTTTATACCTGTATATCCTTTTCTAATTTACTTCTGTTTATCTTGTGCAATTTTTCCTCTTTCTTTGGTCTTCACTTTCTGTTCCAGAGAAAATGTGCACGAGGATATTAATCTTGAAATGTACATTCTAACTGCCTGGATGGTATAGACATTGGTTATAGTCTTGGCATGAGCATGTCAATGGTTACACATGCAGTGGTTATCTTGATTATGTTGATTGAATTATTCAAATTTTTGTTCTCTGCTGCCATCCTTAATCTGAAGGCATGGAGGTGTGTTTTGTTTTTCTCTCTTTTGTTAATTTCACAGCTGGAGGCTCTTACTACATGATTTCAAGATCTTTAGGGCCAGAGTTTGGTGGAGCAGTGGGACTTTGTTTCTACTTGGGTACAACATTTGCAGGAGCAATGTACATTCTTGGTACCATTGAAATATTATTGGTAAGTACTAGTTTCTATTAAGATGAAATGTATTTGGGTTGTTTGGGGATATTGTTGATGAATGTTCTTAATGGTCTAAAATGCATTCTAGTTTGGTGATCATTAATGTTTTTATACTATGTTTTCAGGATGTTGATATTTATTCTTACTCTACTTGTGGCTATTTGAGGAAGTTAAATTCTTATCAGTAATACAAAAATAAATTAAACACTGTTTGTTTTTGTATATTTATTCTACTTAATGTAGGAACCAAGCTGAAATCTTCTCTTTCCAAATTATAGTCTGCAAGCCTAGATCAGGCAAGCATTACCAGGGTAACTCACTGCTCCCCAATGGAAAGTTGTGAAGAACATGAAGGGCATATCTCTGATAAGGCAATAATAATCTATCCCACTTCCTCATTTCCAAACTATTGGCTTTGACTTTTCATATATTTGCAAAGATGCTGTGGAAGCCTGCCTGTATAGCAGTGGCCCGGCTACTATGGCTTTGCTTCATCCAAGAGGGGCCAATAATTGATCATCGTATCAGAAACTGAAGATATGCACAGGAGATACTTCAGAATTCTTTCTTTTCACTTACTATGATCCATGTCATCAAATCCAGGCTTTTTAAAATTTAAATTAGAGATAGTCTTCACTAATCACTTGTGTGATCTGTTTTGGCTTGTTGTGTGGTCTAGTAGTAACACGAGCACATGTTGAATTGTGGATTTAATTTGGTGCACTGTTCTTCCTATTAGAGAGTCATGCTGGGTTTGTGTTGCTAATAAAAATGTACAGGATTCAGCTACAGAATTTGAAGTAAAATGCTGCCCAGGATATCTGACAAAGACCTCAGAACAGACCCCTGACATAGCCACAAGGCATGAGTATTGCTTTTTTTTTCTCCACTGGAGCATAGATTATTTGGGGAAACAGAAATCAGTCATCTGCCTGTGGTTTTCCCTGGCAAAGGCTGTGAACACAGGGCAACAAAATCCACAAGAAAATCTTCTGGAGTACCTCCATAAAGAGCCTGAGACTTCTGCAACATCACAGTGTAGGGTTTTCTAATAATATATACTCTCTGTAATAATTTTTTAGTTTGCTTTCTTTTTCTTCCATGATGATGAGATGATTTTCATCCAGCATTCTAGTAAATATTAATTTACTTAAATTTAATCTAAGAAAATTCTGGTAAATAATTGTCTATGTCTATTTTGAATTTTGCTTATGAATGTATCATGGTAGCCTCCTGTTCAAAGTTTCTTCCTGCTTTTAGAAATTATATTATTGAAAAAATAGTCATTTTAGCAGTTATTTTGAAGGACTAGAGTTGCTTCAAGTCCTTATATTCAAGCCCTAGTAACTGAACGGAGAGGAGTTTTTTTAGGGGTGCTAAAAGAAGGAATATAGATATTGTAATGTAGTGTAGTACACCAGTGTCTCAGAACTACAGATCAGTTTGTCTTCTCACATGCATTTATCAGTATAAGTGCTATAAACAGAAGTTTCCAACTTCTTTTCCAGTAGAACACACCAAAATTCAAGAAAGAGAGATCTATAAGGGAATCTTGTTTGAAATTGCAGTAGTTTGAAATGTCTGTTTTAGCACATGACTAAGCTTTTTACACTAATCTTAAATTTACACTAATCTTAAAGTTGCTGTTGCAACTTTAGATTAAAATTTTATGAAGTATAATATAGAGTCTATAATACTGAAAACATTTTTAGTTTATTATACTTTTGTTTGATTCTTCATAATTTGTTTCAATCAAAGGAAGTCTAGTTTATGGTTTGGATCTTTTTCTTTTGTTTTTCTTGTGTGCTACTTCCTTTCCCCCACAGCTTCCTTGGTGGTTTTTTGCATTTGGCAGACACGTGACTTTGAGGCATGTGGCAGCCTTTTAACAGGAGAGAAGAAGCCAGAGCAAAAGCTGTATCCTTTTCTCAAAACCTGTTTCTCTTCACCCTTGCCTTTTCCTTCCTTTTATCGCTACAATTTCTAAATGCCTAAATTATATGGCTGAACTAATTTGTGAAAGCAAAACTGGTATAGAAGGTTAGATTTTGTAGTAAATGATTTCTTGTTAAAATGTTCATTATTACATGTATGATAGTTCGCCATATCTCTTGCAGACCTATATTTCTCCAAGTGCTGCTATATTTAAAGTGGATGTTGGTGAAGAAACAGAAGCTATGCTGAACAACATGAGAGTCTATGGAACATGTATTATCATTTTGATGGCCATAGTAGTTTTTGTGGGAGTAAAATATGTCAACAAACTTGCACTGGTCTTCCTTGCCTGTGTGATTCTTTCCATCATTGCCATATATGCTGGAGTTATTAAGACTGCTTTTGACCCACCTGACTTTCCGTAAGTGCAATATCAAAGTTGTATGGGTTATTTAAAAGAAAAAAAAAAAAGTGTGGGGATGGAATAGCTACTGTAACCATTTCATGTTTTAAGCTAAGTTTCAAAATACAACCACATTGGCTTCAGTGGTAGGTTTATGTTGTTTAAATACTGATGTGCTCATTTCTTATTCTGAGTTACATATCTGAATCTTTCTCTCATTTTTCATAAGATATGATAACTCTAGAAAATGTTCTTTGGTGCTTAAAGTTACTGGCTGTTATTCCATCCACACCTAAGGAGCAAGAAGGTGGGTTTTGCTGACAGTAAATGTAACTGCTTTATCTAAAGATTTAAACTAAAATCCTATAGAATAAAGTAAAAAGGTAAAAAAACCATTGGAGCTATGAACCATAGTTATGAAAAAACCATACTTTTAAACTTTGTGTTATGAAGAAATTTTTGGATTTAAAATTGAAATATTGAAGTGTTTAAATCCAGTTGTGTTTGTGGAGGCTTCCCCATAAATACAATAAAATAAAATAAAATAAAATTTTATTCTTGTTATGCATGACACATTGTCTCTCAAAGTCCTCAGTGTGCTTAATTCGTAGCTCAATATGAGTTACTTCTTTATTCCAGTTATTAGTTGCATTTTACCTAGGTATGCGAGTTGCATTTTTGTGCATCGTTTTATGTTGAGAGAGGAAACAAAATTATATTGCTTAAGACATGATCAGAATAGCCTGAGCTTTAGTCTTGCATGGCACTTCATAATAAGAGTTATCCTTTGCTGTATGGTTGTTACAAATTCAATATTACTTTGAAGTGTTGGTAATTACATTACAAATCGAGCATTAGAGTAGTACTTTTGGACTGTTTTGTAACATGATTTTACATGTAACATATAAAATGTTAACATATTTCTGAATAAAACTTGTGTTTCTTACAGTAACTTCCAGTGGGGAAATAGTAATATCTTTTTGTCACCTGTATAGGTAAAAGAGAGTTTATGTGGATATGTAGCATAGGTAGGACTTATTATCAAGTTCCTGGAAACCTTGTATGTGGCTGCTACTGTAATATTGTATTGGGGGGAAAATATAAAAAGTTTATTTTCCACTAAATATAATGGTTTACATTTAGAGTCTGCCTCAAAATGAGAAACTCAAGCACGGTTTTATGTAATGGTAAGACTGATCTGATGGTGGTCATTAAAAAAACCCCGAACAAAACAGCTTCCACTTAGCTGATTAGTTAGGTTGATATCACTAACCTCCATTAAGTTTGTCCATTGTATAGGTGGTAAAATAGTTTACCTCAAGATGTCCCAGTCGAATCAAACTGAATGAAATTTCCATTGTTTGTATCATTAGACTCTGCTGCTATTGAGTCATCAAATCAGTAGCAATTAAAAAAAATAATAAGCAAGGCAAGTGACAAGATGATCTGTTTACCAACAGTTTTCTGTTAAGTCTACTCAATTTCTATGTGATGCAATACCTTGAAGCTGCACTGGTGTATCTGCCTAACATGCATGTTTTATTCGACGTTCCTTCTTTTGTCTTCGTAGATGTATATCATTCCATTTTAAAGCAAGCCTGGGATCCTAAACAGCTTTTGTATAGTTTAGCAAAGCAATATACCTAGATCCTTAATATTCTGTGCTGGTAGGAATTTACTTTTGACAACTGTTCAGACTTTCCTAATTTTCATTCATTCCTGAAAGAAATAATTTGCTTCCCAATCCAGGATTCTTTAATTTGTACTCCCATCACTGTTGTTAAATTTTGCTGTTTAACCTTCCTGGCTAATTTCGTACCTTTTGGATTGTAATATTTTTGAGGATCATGCAAAGTTTTTAGCGGCTAGAAAAGAAAGGGCGTGATTTACTTGCTTAATCTTACTTTTATATTTTCTTCATCAGACTTACCTTTTAATTAAGTTTATAAAGTATTACCTAATTTTACTTCTTTCTTGTAGAACCGAATGCATCGTGATCGCTGTTATTTAGTTGTCAAGCTGCTTAAGTTGATAGTACTTTCTAAAGAACAAATCAGAGGGCGAAGTAGCTGCCAGTACCATAAAGTAGAAATATTTGATCCATGTTTTAAGGACTATTGATGAAAGTGTTAGATGCAGAAACTATATACTCTTTTAGTAGATGTAGTATAGGCCTTAAGATAGATAGCATAAATATAGATAGCATAAATAAGAGGTTTCTGAAGAAGTCTAATGGACAAAAAATGGCTTAATTCACAGCCTTGTATTGAAGGAACTGATTTTATTTTTCTTGTTCATAGTATCTGTCTCCTTGGAAACCGTACATTGTCAAAACGCAGCTTTGATGTCTGTGCCAAATTTACTGAAAGCAATAATGAAACAAAGACTACACCTTTGTGGCGCCTGTTCTGTGATAGTTCTTTGCTTAATGCTACATGTGATGACTACTTTAGTCTCAATAATGTAACAGAAATTCAAGGAATTCCAGGAATAATGAGTGGAGTTCTAACTGGTAAGTTGGAAAGCACAGTGATTTGAAAGTTTTTGGACACTATTAATTTGGCCAATGGCTGGTCAGTAATATAGTGGTCCAGTCTGCCACTATTTCTTTACCCCTAATCTGTGTAAAAGATTGCTACCTTGAGTGTGCTTCTTCCTATAAAATTTTCATCTGGTTTTAGAATCTTAGTATCAAGTGCTTTAATTTGGAGGTAATTGGAGTTTTATAGGTGCTCTTTCAAAAGCCATTGTTCAATCAAAAAGGTAGTACAGTGCTTATCACAGCTTTTTTATTTTAATGTGTATGCCAAATACACATTTTAGTAAGCCGTTCATTAATACATTTTCTAATCCTCCCGAGAGACAACTTGTTTCCAGTTCACAGGTGGTGCTATGAGAATGAAGTTCTGTGGATTTTCCAATGTGTACAAGTTAGTGATTGAATTCAAGAAAAGCAGTCTACAAAGTGTGTAGATTTTCTTCTCTTTACAGATCTGTATGGTTGTAGTAGCGTGGAATTCAAACTGCATCAAGTCATAGGATTCATCTTAATGTGTAATAATTTGTATTGTACACAAAAAAATAATGTTTCTGGGAATGAAATGGATACTCGATACCTCTCCTTTGTATTCCCTTAAAATAAAGTTTGATTTATATAAATATCCTACATAGGGACCCTAGACAATCACTACTGCCACAGTACTCCAGTTTAAAATATCACATATTAACTGTACAAATAAATCAAAAGATACTAAAAGATGTGTAGGCTTCTCTGAATCTAAATTTGTGTTTTTAAAAGAAATATTTTTCTCAATGAAAAATGAAATTATTTGCTTGTTACAAGAAATGTAACTTAGAGTTTGTTCTCTGAATTTTATAATTTACTATATGCATAACTACAATTTTTCATAAATAATTTTGCTTTTCCTGCCCCAGCTCACAAGTCAGCTGTATGTTATAATCTTTGCTACCCTGTAAAATTTAAATTGTTCTTTTAGTTTTTGGAGGTTTCAGGCTGAGTACTAATTTTTTTTCTTTTGGAAAGATGTACTTTTGTTCCATTCACTGTTTAATGTTTCATTGAATAAGCAGTCCTGTATAAAAGTATATTTTGCTAATTTATTCTCAAATAATGCTAAGATCTCTAAAGACTAGGAGTCTGCTGAAAGCTCAGTGTGAGAGACACGCTTTCCAGTATTCACTGCTCTTTGCTTACCAATAGTGGATTTCTTAATTTCCATTATGTTTACTCACTGAATCTGATAAGGTTTTGATATTTGTTTGCTTGTTTAGTTCATTGCAGTTGTTTTTCCTTTTACAACCTTGAATTAACCGAGAATTGCCAGCAGGCTCTCATCTTGGTGCTAGCTCTTACTGTTGGGCTGTTTGAGTGTACGGAATAGCACTGGTTACATCCTGATGGTGATTCTTGTAGAAACTTACTGGTGACTCTCCTGCATTACAAAGCTGTATTTCCATTTACTTTTACCTATTGTTTTCTGTCTTTGAACTCTTTTTTTTTCTTTTTTTTTTTTCTTTTTTTTTTTTTTTTGTCCATGTGAGGAGATTTCCTCTTTTCCAATGTCTGCTATAGATTCCTTGGGTGAGGAATGTTTTAAAAACGTGGGAAATACAGATGGACTGATTGTAAGTGGATTGCCTTCATTTATGTTTCCCTCAAGGAATTTAAATACTTCTGACCATTTTCTTTTACAAAAAGAGTTGAGGCTTCCCCAGTTTTTTCAAAACTCAAGAAAAACTGTGAATAACTACTAAGTTTTGTCTAAACTCAAAGATAACTCCCACGTTTATTGTCTGAACTGCTGTTGTTGCTATCAACTGTTCATGTACAGAAGCTACTCCTGAGTCTTTAGTTTCTTTGTCTCCCTGAAACACTTTTCAATGAAAGAAATGGCCTTCCATTTGTCCTTGGGTATCAGTACTATTTCATGTCAATCTCAGGTCTTTCAGTGTTCTTGGAGATTTCAAGATGAGTACTGCTTTTCCTGCTTTTGAAAATATTTGCTCTGATTCTGTTCACTGATTAACATTTCTCTGAACAAGAATTACTCCATAACAAAGCATTTCACTATCCTTGTTACACCTAATGCTAAAACTAGGTGTCTTACTTGCTGAGTGTAAGCACATATTCTGATACCTAGCATAAGCTTGGGCTCTTGTGGCAGAGATTTCTCAAGGAGAGTTTTCTTCCATTCAATGTATGTTCTGCATTGTGTGAAGACTTTGGAGCTGCAGGCTCTGCACATTAAAGTTTCTTGAACTGTGACTGGGAATATTCATATTCGTATGTGACTGCCATGACTGGATGTCTTAGAAAGTGTGCTAAGTCCTCACACCATTTATTGGGCAGTCATATACAGTATGTATTCATCTCTTATATACCTTCTATGAATGTTGTCCTAACAATAATAAATCATTCTGCAAGTGGCTGACTAAATATGCCTATAACCCTAACAAAAATGATACAGTTCTGCAAATAGTTTTAATCAACCTTGTTCTGATGTTGGTAGCATGTTGGTCTGATACATTGTACCAGTTCTTGTGTATGTATCCTAAATGTTATCTGCTAGAGGAGCCTTAGCAATGGGATGGTCCTAGAAGGGCCAAATGTCTGGACTTTTCTGAAAAGTTATTCTTTTTTCTCATCCTAATTTTCAAGTGCACTTGGATAATCACTTTTGAGAAAATGAGCATAGGAAAGCTCTGTGTGACGTATTATGAAATGAGAAAGTGATTTCTATTTAACAACGTATCTAAGCTGATTTTACCCGCTTGTGCTGGCATGCACAGTTCCACAATTAAGTTGTGTGCATTGCAGAGCTCACTCCTTTGTCATATTGAATTAATAAACTCTTTATTAAGAGTTTGCTTTTGATTGGCAATTCAAACTGATTTTTGGATTTTCTTCTTATGTTTCATGGGGAGTAGATAGATGCTAATTTGGAGATCTAGCCTTATTTTGCATCACTCATCAAATCTCTGCTAAAATCCCTGAAATTTAAAATTCTCTTGTTTCATTAAGTCTTCTTATGGCTTCAGTCTTATCTCTAGATCAGTCTGTTACTCCTCTTCATTTTATTGTAGTAATACACATAGCACTCCTTAGCAAATAATACTTACTTTTAATCTTTGCTCTGCTTTCTCTTCTGCTTCTCATCCATACTTCCGTATATGCTTACCAATTGTAAGATTTTTGTTAAAAATCTGGGTATGAGTACCTGTCTTTGGCCACTTATGGGTCAAAGTCCGTCTTCTATTGTGCTCAAGGTTACTTTTTGCTATTATAGTATAGAATACTGTACTTAAATTCCCTGAAGTTGCTCAGGATGTCTGAAAATCGGCGATTTGATCATCCTGGCAGTCCATGGGAATTGTTTATTTCCTTGCTGTAAAATCCTTTGCCTTCTTGACAGACCGGGAGAGTATCTACTTTGTTTTCTCACATATGATAGGGCAACTGGTCTCATTTTTAAATAAGAATCTGTGGTCTGTTCTCCCAGTCTTATCCCTTACACAACCAGTGTTTTCCATAAATGTAAGCCCTCAAAAATTACTGGCTCTTTGACCTATTAGTCTTCAAACAAACATGCTTAGTTTGCTGGGGAATTTGAGCCATATTCTGCTGGAATTTTTTGCTTATCAGTGATCTTCTGAAGTCTGTTTACCCTGCTTTTGTCACCATATGGAATCTTTTGCCATGAACAGCTGAATCCTGAACAGTTATCCAGGATTGTTCTGTACAGGAGGTCTCAAAGAACTCAGATTACTGTTAAGTAGCATTTCTTTTTCTACTATTCCTCAAAATACCTGAACAAGAACTATTAGTATATACTAAGATTGCCTGAACCTGGAGATAAGTTTCCTTATTTTTTCACAATAGTACATCTGTGTGCCTGTGCAATGTAAGTGTTCATTCTACAAATATGTTAGAATTTATTTCTATAACTACATTTTCCTTTAAAAGAAGAGAAAATTTTGCAGGACATCTCACACTACTGCATTTTTACTGGCATGGACTGGAATGCCTAGTCACAGTTGGTATTAACATACTGGGAAATGTAATGATTTTTGTGTAAGAAAAAGGCATCTGATTCCTAGGATTATTGCATTCTCACTAATTAATATCCTGAAACAGAGAGATGACACTGAGTTGTTTTTTCCCCCATCTTGCAGATAATCTCTGGAGTGCCTATTCAGAAAAAGGATCAATAGTTGAGAAAAAAGATCAGCCATCAGTTGCTGGATCAGAAGAGTCAAAGATGGGTGGACTTCCTTATGTTTTTACAGACATCATGACCTACTTCACAATGCTTGTAGGGATTTATTTCCCATCTGTGACAGGTAGACACAACTGTTTTTCTTGTATGAGGATGTGTACTTATATCTGGAAAAAAGAATTTCATGTGAAAATTTTTCATTTCCACCAATCTTATAGGTGACTCATGCTGTTGCTAGTGTCTGAGGTTATATACCTAAAACCTCGTGGTGCTAGGGAGACATAGATCATGGCTGTTTACTTTTGGAGGTTATAGGACTTAAACAAAAAATCTGTTTAAGGGCCACTTCTGTGTCTGCAAGGAAAGCAAAACCCTCATGTGTTACTAAATGCTTATTCAAAAAAAGGTGCACACCTTTATAACACTTTAATCTTCAAAGGCATGAGAGAGCAGTTTAATACTAAAATTATTAAAATGAATCATGAAAATTATTCTTCTGGTGTCTAAGCTGCCTGGTTAACTGCCTGGGATTTGTTTACATCTCCAATATTATTTTGTCACATTAACTGTGTAGACTTTTTTGTCAGGCTTAGATTAGTTGTATTTCATTTTCCTCAGCTCACACTTGACTGAAAAAAAGACATGTTTTTCTTCAAAAGTCCCAACTAAAGTAATTGTAATATCAAGTAACAGAACAGAACTCCAATAAGAAGTCACAACACTGTTTGTTAGTTTATTATAAAGTGGAAGCATCCCTTTGTATTCACTGTTTGAACCCATCTGCTCCCATTTCTTCAGACTCTTATCAATATTTCATCATATCTGAACCCATGGTTAATGTTTGATTCCATGGAGTTTGACAATGTTTTTGCACTGGAACATCTTGACATTAGCTTCCACATTTTTGCTTCCAGTGGTCAGGTCAATTCTAGGAGAGATGGCAGAATTAGTTATTGAATGGGTTTCTCTCCCTCCTGTCACAGTATGTACTATAAAATAATTCTGTTCTCTTTTCAGATTCACACGGATGCGTACATGTGATTTTTCTAACCATTCTTTTTCTTGCCTGCTCCTTTCTTTTTTGCGTCTAAGATTTTATTTGCTAGTTTATTGATTTGCTTGCTTACATTTGCTTGTTATTATAATGGTCTATTTAGTAGAAAATTAGTGCATTAGGTCACACTAGCTAAAATTGCTAAGTCCCTATTAATTTATAACATCCATCCCCAGTAGCAAAATTGCTACTCTTTGTATTTCTGTGTTTCAAGGATGATTCAGAGGTAGTGCTTGAAAAATATATTTTTAAATCTGTCTTTTTACTGACATTTATAGGATTTGCTTATTCAAGTGGGTAGTAACACAGATTTCTGAATAAAATGAAGATATAAATTGAGGATTTGTGCGGGATTATAATATACTTCTGTAGCCTGCTCCATTGGTAATCTTCAAGTCAATTTTGTCTTAAAATTCGATTAGTTATTATCATGGAGTTATTGTTTTTATGACAAATTTTGTCTCTTTTTAAGGTATTATGGCAGGTTCAAACAGATCTGGAGATCTAAAGGATGCTCAGAAATCTATTCCTACTGGAACAATTTTGGCTATTTCAACTACATCTTTTATTTGTATCCTTTATACTGTGACTTTTTTTCATGTCTACATTCTGTAAATTCTGTAGGTATAACAGGTTTTTCACTGGAAAGTCATTAGTATTCCCTGAGTATAAAATGAATGAAATCTAAACTGAAAAGAAATATTGTGTATTTGTCTAAAATATCAGTATTTTTATAAATATTATTAAAATATGTCAAATGTTATTAACAAATATATATATTCTATTAGTGCTTAAATTCCAAGATATAATTGATGTTTTTAGTTGAGTGATCCAAAGGGTTTTTAGCATTAGTCTTCAGTTGGCAGATTGTTGTCATACTCAGTAGAACCAGATCTTAAACCACACAACCAGCAATAAAAGTTGTTGGTCCTTCAAAACCTAGAGTACAAAAGTGCTTGCTTATTTGTATGAGAAAATACCTGTTCTGTTGCATGATATATGAACTTGTTTACTTCTAATACTTCACAAATCATTATGAATCAAATATAGTCATAAAGAGCATAAACTAAAAAATCGTAGTGGGGAAGAACTAAAAAAACGAAACAAAAAAGCAGCAAGGAAATACACACACATACTGTATTGTCATGGACATCTTCATTTCATACCTCGGTGAAAAATGGTGGGGTTTCCTCTATGTGATTTTTTAGAGAATATTACTCCTTCAGTCTCAGTAACAGATCTCTCCTGTATAGTGTTGTTTGGTGCCTGTATAGAAGGTGTAATATTAAGAGATAAGTAAGTCATATTCAACTCATAATATTACATGGAGTATATATAATCATAGGTTATATTAATAGGACTTATTAATGGCTCTTCTGTGAAATATCTATGTGGTATATGTTTCTTTTGCTTAGTTTAAAACTGGAGGAAAAGCTTGTTTCTTAAACTGAGATGGCTTCAAAAACTGGTCAGGTTATTAGACTGTATGCCTTCAAGAAGCAGAATCTAAGATAAATGTTTGAAGTTGAACCAGTCTAATAAAATGTTCTTGATGAGGAAAATTCATAATTAGTATTTGCAGAGCTGATGGATGGGGATAAGGGGATATTAATTTGGGAGAAGTAATAGGCTTTTGAGGAACAAATTAAAAAATTTGAGAATTACATAACAAGGGGAGTTTATAAGACTGGAGTGCACTATCAGACCTATGATTTCCACTAGACATATGACTATTTTTTGTTTTTAAATCTCAGTAGTACATCAGGAGTCATGCCAATTTTCCACCATGTAATTACCTGACGAATTTAAGGCATAATATGAAGCATGAAGGGGATAAATGTGATGGACACGAGTATGAAGAGAAACTCCAGATTTTGATCAATTTCTCCATTAGGAGAAGTTGGTTAATATGAAACTGTTGTCAGGTTTCACAAATGTTTTCTTGATGGTGTCTGCTTCTCTTTTCTATTGAGGCCCATGTTTGCTTATGGTGATAAAACAGTGTCATTGGGGTATTGTTTAAAAGGTCATGAAGTTGATGCTGAGACAACTTATTCCGTTAGTCTAGAAGGAAAACCATAAGTTAAAAGCTGGATTCTAATCTAATAGAAGAAGCAGCAGGAGATCCACGAAAGGCTTTTGACACTGTTTCTCATAGCATTCTCATTAGGCAAACTCAAGAACTGTGGACAGTGAAATGGATTGAGAAGTGGCTGACTGGCAAATCCCAGAGGGTCATGATCAGTGGCAGAGTCTAGCTGGATGCCTGTAACTAGTGGTGTCCCCCAGGGTTCTATATTGGACCAGTGGTATGCCCTTGTGACCAAGAAGACCAGTGTAATCTTGGTTTGAGTTAGGAGGAAGAGCATTGCCAGCAGGTGACAGGATGTGATTCTGCCCCTCTACTCAGCCCTGGTGAGGCTGCCTTTGGACTGTGTCCATTTCTGGGCTTCTCAGTAAATGAGAGACATGGAGCCTCTGGAGGTCCAGTGGACGGCTATGAAGATGATAAAGGGATTGGAGCATCCCTCTTATGAGGAAAGGCTGAGGGAACTGGTCCTGTTCAGCCTTAAGGAGAGACAACTGAGAGGGGACCTCATCAATGTATTTAAGTAACTAAAGGGGGGTGCTACGAAGATGGACCTGGGCTCTTGTCAGTGGTGCCAGCCAACAGGACAAGAAGCAATGGGCAGAAACTGATGCACAGGAAATTCCACATGAATATGAGGAAGAAGTTCTTTACTGTGCAAGTGACTGTGCGCTGGAACAGATTGTGCAGGGTGGTGGTGGAGTCTCCTTCACTGGAGATATTTAAGAACTGTCTGGACACAATCCTGTGCAATGTACTCTGGCATGACTGCTTGAGCAGGGAGGTTGGATCAGATGACCCAATGTGGTTCCTTCCTACCCTACTCACTAGTGAGGGCATTTTGTAAGCTGTTAGCTATCATTAGAGCAGGTTGCATTGTGACAAGAGCCTTGAATCCATGAACTTTCATTTACATTGCTGTCAGTTCTTATTTGGCTGAAATCAAGCAGAACAGTAAAGTGTATAGATTTTTAGTCTGGTCTAAAAACTGGGTTTTGAGGCTGTTTCATTATGATTGTCATATTTGCAATGGGAAAAATAGGTTGTACATTTTTCTGTTTATTGAATCTCTTGAAGTTGTTCCTATTCTGTGTTTAGTTAAAAAATAGGCATTAGAATTTGAACTAAGAATAAATATACAGTAATAGAAATCTTGTTATAGAAGCACAATATGTGTTTTATCCTATAATTTTGAGAGGTGTGATTTATCTTTTTTTTTTTTTTCTCCATCTGTTGAAAATGGTATGTAGTCATGCATTCAAACTTGGGCATAAGCAAGAATTTGAACACTGGTTTATTATATTCACTTCATTGCTGTGTTGTTTGACCCTGTTTTAAAAATAAGTCTGAAAAGATAAAAAGCATTTAATTTTCCTTAGTTTTTATCTTCTTTCATATCTGTAGACTTTTCCTTTTTGGAAAAACCTGAACACATTGGGAAAAAATAATGGTGGTATCACAGTAGAGATAGCCTTAAAATTAATTTTGGCTGTTTACTAACAACAGTAAGATTAACAACAAGAACCTTACTTGCTTTTAAAACTGTCAGTTTGAAGGAGGGGAGAGGGAGAAATAACCTTATGGTAGCTTGTTCAAGTCATGCCTAAATTAACATAAAGTTAGGTATCTAAATAAAAAAAAAGTGGAGGTAGTATTGGGTGTGACACTTAGGACTGTAATGAAAGCACCTCTTCCTGACTTCTACCCACTTGTTTGCTGTAGTGAATTTAAAATTGCATCAGGTTGCACAACAGGCAGAAGATGTGGAAAACTCAAAATGGTTGTGTCTAGTAATTTTTCTATTTACTTGCTGTATGTCAGTGTCACACATTTAAAAGTAAAGGCTAATACTTTTTGTGGATCTCCTGCTTATGCCCCAGGATATACTTGTATTACTAGTGGAACAGATTTCTGCAAACTAGTTCCTAGCTGTCACAAGGATCTGTAAGATGCATATGTACATACTCCTGCTATTGCTGTTAATTCAGAAGAGTTTGCCAAGATATCTGATAATTGCTGCATATCTGCTTAGAGGCAGCACTTAATGTGAAGTGTTTATATTTTCTTTAAAACAGCACAATAAAGAGAGATTGCTTGGTTGGGAAATCCTATTGTATATACTGTAACATAGTGTTTACTGTTAAAAGGTGCTGTTTTCCAGAAAGATTGAAATGTGGGTGTTGAAGCTATAGTAAAAGTTATTTTAATGCTTACTGACTCTCTTTTGTTTTAATAGTTTTTGTTTCCCTTTTCTTTCCTAAGATTTGGAGAAGCAGTTAATGGAAATCTGGTGGTTGGTACACTGGCCTGGCCTTCTCCATGGGTTATTGTGATTGGTTCCTTCTTTTCAACATGTGGTGCTGGTCTCCAGAGTCTCACTGGTGCACCCCGGCTGTTGCAGGCCATTGCAAGAGATGGCATTGTACCATTTATTCAAGTGAGATTTTTTTTGTTCTTGTTGTTATAGTACTTCAAATGTAGCTTCTATTTTGATGAAAAAAAAGGTGCATTATTTCTACTGTTCCCATAGAGTGTGAAGAAAAGATTTGGAGCTCAGTTCTGTTTGTGTAGAATAATAGATCAGGCTATTGTAGGGCAAGGTTTGGGCTTCAATATTTTTGTGCAGTGCAATTTAATTATATTTGTTTTAACACATAAAATTTTGTGGTACCAAACTGAGATTATAGTATTCTATAAATGGAAATAAATGAACAAAGAAGCAACTAATAACTGAACGTCTAGACTCTAGGCTGTGTTTACTGCTTGTATTTGTGAACAGAGTTACTTAAACTCGCTATGGAACTATGTGAAACTTCTCATATTACAGAGATGAAATTCTAATTTTTATTCATTTTTGTAAGGTAAATGAAGTCAGCAAAGATGTAACAATAGAATTCTATCCCATGACTGCAAACATGAAGATTTGTTCCAACATCTCTGCATGTTTTGAGAAGAAATAAATCAGATTTTTCTCAAAGGGAGCTGGCAAACAGAAGATGATGAGAGAATTCTTGCTTGGCTGCTTCTGTAAAGCCTAGACAACTACACTTGAGTTAAAAATAAGTAAATAAAACTCCAAGAAATAATAGCGTCTGGAGAGCAAAGCTGTGGTCTCTATGGTGAAGTTTGGAGTTTGAAAGTTTACCTCAAGACTTGTGAGACTATCTCTATCTGTGACAGGAAATAAATAACACTAAGTATGCTAGGGTGGAGGGACTGAGTAGTGGTGGAGTTTGATTTGTCAATGGAAAGGGATTGTAATGCAATAAGTTGTAAGTTCTGGGTAGTATAGAGAAAGAAACAAGAAAAAATTACTTTTGCCTGAAGCAAAAATTTGAGAGAGAGAGAGGGTGACATTATGATTACATGTCTTCAGAGTTAGACTTGAAAGGAATGAATAATCAAAAGGAAAGACTTGTGGTTTCGGAAGTGAGAGAAAAGAATTGAAGACAAGCAGGATATTTAGAGGGATTTGACACTTGAGGATGCACTTGCTGTTTTGGAGTGGTATGGCTGCTGCATGGACAGTCAAGGAAATGCAAGGAAATTATTACAGAAGCAAGAGTATGACATATTTAAGAAAAAAACCCCAAAGACTTGAAACATGAGTAGAAAAAAAGGGGACTGTAATATAATGGTAGGAAAATTGATGGAGGATAGGAAGCTAAAAGAAGAAGACAGCATGGAGAATGAATGAGGACTTAATTTCTGTAATTGAATGGAGGAATATGGGGGAGAACAAATACCACTGGAACCTCAGGCAAAGCATTTTTCCATCCGTCCCCAGTATGGCTGTATAGAATTCTCCACAAAGGAAATTACCACATGCAAAATGGTTTTTGGTAGGGCTCTGTGCAGGGTAATAGTCTTATCTAAGTTATCTTTAAGGGTCAATATTATGTTAATAAGTACTGAATTGACACATAATTTCAATGTTACAGAAAGTACATGCCTAAACTATATTAGCTTTTTACTAGGCATAAATCTCTTATGCTTGTTTTTAATTTTCCTAAGATTATTTCAACAACAGCTGCCATAGGACTTAAATGTTACGTAGTCATTGCTTACTTTAGTAAGCATACTTCATATTGAAAATGTGCATTTTGCAATTTTAGTTTTGGCTTTTCATAATATAGATTGCATCATTTTCCTTTGTAACTAATAACTACTTTTGGTTCCAGTTAGCACTAAATAAGTTAGTTCATGATTTGCACCATAGTTTATTACTGTATAATTAATTATTGCATCATTTCCCTAATCTTACTGTAAACTTGAATTGAACTAGATATTTGGTCATGGAAAAGCAAATGGAGAACCAACTTGGGCTCTGCTCCTCACTGCTGGTATTTGTGAAATAGGAATTTTGATAGCCTCATTGGACAGTGTAGCACCGATTCTTTCAATGTAAGTATGAGTGTGGTCTTTTGTGTTCTTAAGTTAAATAGTATTTTCTTTTTAAATTAATTAAGTAATTTTTTTTCTTTTTGAAATAATACATGTTAGACTTCCTTTTCTAGCAAATTATATTCCTATTTGATCCTGGAGATAATATGAAACAACAAAATGTTTTGGATTAACTAATTTCTAGGCACAAAAAAGTTTTTCCAGGGCAGAGGTCTGGAATGCTAATAAAAATATGTTCAACTTTTAAAAAACTTAGATTTTAAAATAACAATTAATGCTATTTTATGTCAAGTACATCTAACAGAGACAGACAAAATTCAATATTTTGGCATATGAACAGAATTTTATTTTATTGACTTTGTCCAGAACATGATATCATCTAAGCTACTATAGAAAGAGGAGAAAATTAGCTCTGTCCCAGCCAAAAATGATACACCATTTTTGTCAGTTATTTGCCACACTTGTTTCCGAAATATGTGTTTGAGGCTCTATATTATGGTAATACCATATTTTGAGGCCTATTACTCTGTAAGTAATCTTAATGTATGTCTTGTGTTCTCTTGGCCACTGTGAACACAGTGTACAGGAAAGTGGACGCCTTCCTTCTCTTTTTTGGATTGTGTTTACATTTTAATGCACATCTGTCTAGTACATTTCTCATTAGAAAATGCTCTTGCTTTCTTAACAGGTTTTTCCTTATGTGCTATATGTTTGTAAATCTGGCTTGTGCAGTTCAGACACTTTTGCGAACTCCCAACTGGAGACCTCGTTTCAAGTATTACCACTGGTACGGAATATTTCTTCATTAGAAGAGTTAAAACTAGCTATACAGCTCTAAATTGTTGATTTTATTGCAATAATAAAACAAAATCTCCCTTCTGACTTAAATTAGTTATGATTCATGCACTCAATAAGAGCATCATTTGTTTTCATGTGTTTAGAATATTGCCATAATAATAACAGTGTTCATGAAAACATGTGGCTGACACAGATGGTTTGGAAAGGGGTTACAGGATGACATTTTATTCTTCTTAGAAGCAAAGAGATCTTCTCTGTGAAAATGAGGATGAAAAACTGTAAAATCTGCCTTGTATATATAGTTAAGGAGAACTGGTAAAAGTGTTCAGGAAGGTTAGGATGATTTTCATTTTGGTTATGCAAAAAATACACAAACCCAAAACTTCTACAGAAAAAATCTCATTCAATATACATCAGTTGGCTCATTGATAATGTGATGACTGCTTTTAAAATATGCTTTGGATGTTGCATTTGATAACTTAAGTCAACCCTTTAAAAAGTGAGTAAAGATCAATAATACAACAGGTGAAAGTGTGGGGTTTTTGTTTAGTCCTTTTAAATGGGTTAAGAGTTTAAACATCTCAAACTAAGATTGAGAAACTTCTTGATTTTTTTAAACTGTATGTTAAAAGTACATAATTTAATTAAAAATAAATCTATTGAGAAATTTTACTGTTGACATAACTTTAAATACTAAAGCATTTAGTAGGTACGCTGGCATGATTCAAGGATTTTTCCTTTTAAAGAGTTGAGTGAAAATTGAATGTTGCAATTTTAGCTTTGAAAAAATTTGTTGAATCTGCTCAATTGTTATATACTAGTTTGATACCTAACCCTCCAAATACATACATTTGGCAGCAATTCCCTTTTATATTTTTCTCAGAGACATCAGTGAGGCAGCTGACTCACTGTGTGACTACTTCTAGCCAAAGCAGATGTTGGAATGTTTATCTGGAACTGGGATGGCATTTTATTTTCTGAGTGAAAGTAGAGTCTTAAATTAATTGAGGCATAAAAGAGCAGCTGTTGTTCTTTTACACAAACTACAAGACCGATGTCTTCAGAACTGGTAGAAAGCATTCCCTTAGTTTAAAATTGAACTCAGTGTACTACAGGACCAAACTAAAGGTACCAAACCAAAGTTGACTATATTGACACCCTGTCAATATAGTCAGAGGTAGCTCTGATTTGGAAATTGGGTGAAAACAAATTTGGGAGGTATATGACTAAAAGTATACACAAAACTGTCCATTTTGAGATGATTTACATCTATATTTGATAAGTGTGGGTAAACCAGGCATATAGACTTAAGTTTGGAAATGCTTTTGTAATTTTTTCAGCTTACAGTCATACTTTCTTTGTAACCTTTTAGAAGATTGTTTTCTGTATTCTATTGACTTGTGTTATTGGCCAAGAGACAGTCCACAAGAGAAATGAAGAATAGAGTTGATAGTCAAATTGAATTTAATCTAATCAACTGTTTTTGCTGAAAGTAACAGAGTTGTGTATTACTGTTGGAATTTTTTTTGCTTCAATTCAAATCAACAGTAATAAGTGATAATGTGTTTTGAAACACATTACTTGGAGGTAGTGAAGTTTCAACTGGCTAATAGAGTACATCTATTGTTATATCTAATTTAGATGCATTATTTATGTCATGCAAAGATTCTGAATGCATTTTTTTCGTATGAGCTAAAACTGGGACAATGTATTTTTTTATTTTATAGTAGCTTAAAAATAGCCTTTGAAGGCGAAAGGCCTTTCTGGAAGTTAAATAAGAGATTAACTCTGTAGAACATTTGCATGCCTATTTAAAAAATGGAAAAAAATGGTTTCTTTTAGGACTCTTTCATTCCTGGGGATGAGTTTATGTCTTGCCTTGATGTTCATTTGCTCTTGGTACTATGCTTTGATTGCCATGCTAATCGCAGGATGTATATACAAATACATAGAATATAGAGGGTAAGACCATATATCTTATTTATTCTATATTTAATATTTTTACCATTAAGCAAAAAGCTCTTTTGTATAAAATATATACAACTGAAGTAATAAAGTTCAGAGTATTCTTTGAAACAAGGTAAGATCCCATCTCTGTTAAGGATTGTAAGTTTTCAGATTTGAATTTCTCTGGAAGGTCTGTTACAAACTTTTCAACAGCAAGAACTGACAGAAATAAGAACCAGTAAGTCTGGGAAACTTGTTGGAGCTGAGATGATGTTGTAAACTTTTCGTACTTCAGGAGCATTACTTCTCAATATCAAGCAACAGCTATTACAGAACTGTAAATTATTATTACCTTGTGCAGAAGCTCAAACTCTACTTTTTTGTGTCTGTGGACTTGATTACTTTCTAGAATTAATCTTTGAATTGCAACATACATTGCACTATAAGCATTTGTCAAGAGATAGTCATACCTGTAGGACATGCTGAGTCTTAAAGAGCATGCTGTGTTCATAAAAAACCTCCAAAAAACGAAACCAGCAAACACACACAAAAAAAACCCCAACTAAACAACATATACAAATACTACAGGTAATTATTATTAGTAAATGTGCATGTTATCCCTTTCTAAGGAAATATACCCTATGCTGAAAGAAAATAGTAAGATCTTGGAGCAGAAAATTGAAGCTAGGCCATTTGTTTTGATGAGTGGTTAAGCACAGCTCTTAAGTGGATCAGTTAAGTATAAACTGTTCCACCCTGTGGATTCTCCATCTTTTAATATCTCAATTTCCAGATTAGATGCTTTCCTGGATTATAATATCTCAGTTTACTGGGCTAATGATAAGGAAATGAATTTCCCAGTTTTAGTGAGGAAGTCAGATCAGATGGTAACAGTTCTGTGTGCATGTATATATATATAGATGCATACATAAAATTATGCATAATTCCAAATTCATATATAAGTTCTACAAATGTTGGCACATAGCAGGACTATTACCTTGTTGAAGGAGATGCTTTACTAGAGGTAGCAAAGTTCAGAGAAAATTCATGAGTGGAAATCAGAGCTCCCTCCCCAGAGGTGGGCAAGGGAGATGGACCACTTGCCATTGTAGAATCCATTCTCCTGACCACTTTCAATCACCAGTTTTCTAATATTGGAATTAAAATGACTGGAAAATGTAGGGAGACTGAAAATGGTCAGGAGAATGGGTGGAGCTTAAGGCTTTTTGGGGGAGAAGTTCGGAAGGAAAGAAATTGGAGAAGGCTATAGTGGTGGTGTTGAGGGCAAGACAGGTTATACCAATCCATGTGAAGTCAAGTTTCACTTGCTAATTTTGCTACTTTAAAATAATTCCTTTTAAGTATCCTTTGGGTATTCATTCTAGTGCTGAATAGCAACTTAAGTAGCTCTCACCATTACAAAAATGCTTCTGCAGTATGAGTAAACTAGACCATAGTAAATATTTATAAATATGGAAAAAAATACCTTGAGGGGGCCTGGAACTGCTTCACCTTGGTTAGTCTTCAGTCTTGATTTAAGTCTACAAGACAGGTTTTTTTCCATGCATTCATGTAAAAAAAGAGTGATCTTTTTTACATCCGTTATCCCCCACATGAGAAAAAGTATTTGATTTATAAATAAATGAGACCCTGCTAAATTAAATCTTTTCTGTATCCTGAAGAGCGGAGAAAGAATGGGGCGATGGAATCCGAGGACTGTCCCTGAATGCAGCTCGCTATGCTTTGCTTCGTGTTGAAGATGGTCCTCCTCACACCAAGAACTGGAGGTAGAGTCCTATGTTTTTTGGGGTCACTTAATTCTTGAAATATGTAAATATATGGGGAATGCTGCTGGTAAAGCAGTGAAGTAAAGATAAAGTGAAATTCACCTTTAAAATAATGTTTTAACTTGGGCATGGCAATGATGTCATTGCAATACTAATATTTTACTGAAATGGAATGTGACTTGTGGTCAGCATCTAATCAACTTTGTTGGAAGTATGGGCAAACTGACTTGAACTTAAATCCACATGGTGTTGACATGGTTTTCAAAAGTGCAGAAGAGTTGTAATGTTTGCCTATTTATAGACTTTTCAGAATCAAAGAAACACTTATCCTTGAGTCTGACTGTCTAAACAGAAGAAACACTGCAATTCCATAAATGCAATAATTTTTTTTTTTTTGCTTTTTTGTATGTTTCCTCTGAAATACACTGTAAAAATTTACAGAGGACCCTTTATTAGTTTAAATTCAGTTTTGTGGTATTCTTTTTTATATAGCTTCATTCAATAGTAACACTTTCTAAATTGCTTAAATGCCATTTAAACAAAAC
The DNA here is from genome assembly GCA_017589585.1 of Phylloscopus whistleri. Classification (NCBI taxonomy): domain Eukaryota; kingdom Metazoa; phylum Chordata; class Aves; order Passeriformes; family Phylloscopidae; genus Phylloscopus; species Phylloscopus whistleri. The sequence continues at coordinate 2,618,478 of JADMLD010000989.1, read as the reverse complement.
CTGACTTTTTACTGTAATGAAGTTAGGTGTCCACTATTATTTTTGCAATTTGTTTTTTACTTGTTAAATTTAAAGCCAGCGTAAGTCACTTAACATTTAAAAATTAAGGACATTTGCACGTTGTTACTTCTGATGAATGTAATGTGATACTTAATTCTAGTCACTGCTCAGTGATAGTAGCATGGGGTGCATGCACATGCAGTGTTCTGTTGTCCTTTAGTATAATGGCTTTATTTTACCATTTTTCCTGGGACTGATGAACTTGGCATCTCAGAGACACCAATGTAATGTAGAGTTGACAATCCTGTCAAATATTTGACTGCTTCAGTTCCAAATGAGGTTTCTTTCTATTATGTCAGTGTAGTTGCTAGAACTGAAGCATCTTGTTACATCTTAAACTATGCTAGTTTTGAGGTAGGAAGTATGATCCAACTTGTCATCAGTCTTTTGAATTTGTACCAGTGACAGGAAAAGTATAAAATGTTGATTTGGGAAAAGTAAGTAAATTGAATATTGATTAAAGGAAATAGAGTGCATCCTCATCTAGTATGCAGCTGAAACTGAACTTTGGGTACTCTTGGTATGTTTAAGGGGTTGACTGTCCTTTTGTATGGACCTACATAGGTAGAGGGGTGGGTCATTAAGAGCATCATGAAAATCCAGAAGGATAACTATAAGTTCAGTACCTGGCACGGGCGTATTCAGAGCAGCGATACAAGATTGAGAAGCTGCTCTGGTTAAAAGTACCTGTGGTTCCCAGTAGATAGTAATCCAGCAGTGTGTCTTGGCAATGGCACTCTGGACAGTATTGACGGGAAGATTGATAGTACATTGAGAAGTAAATATATTGGGAAATATTTATTTTTGTTTAGCACTCATTAGAATACCTTTAGAATATTTCTTCCATGTTTATGTACATAACCTCGAGTAGATACGACTGCAGATGATGGTTGGAGCACAGAAGCATCTCTCCTCTGGGGAGAGGCTGAGGGGACCTATACCTATTCAGCTTGGAGGAGGCTGAAGAGGACCCTAAAAGCTGTTGTAACTAACTTACGATCATGCAAAACCTAAAAGGTTATTAAGAAGATGGAGTAATATTTCTTACAGCAGATTATGATAGGAGAATAAGAGAACATGATAAATTAATTAAGCATTGAAGAGGTGACCCAGAGGTCTGTTTCTAGAGGTTTTCCAAATCCATCTGAATGGAGCAGTAAAAAATGTGATGTGCATTCAGTGTTTAGTCATTTCAAGCAGCAGGTTGCACCGGATGACATCGGAAGAGTGATTTTATAATTTTCAAGGTAAAATTGGTCTTTAAGGGAGCTTTTCAAAATGACATTGTGATGGTTTGTGCATTCTGTACCTGAACTGTTGTTACTGCTGCAAATTATGGCTTACCTACTTAGGAGTTGGCTGTTTTCCATTGAATTAAGCAATTAATCTGCATTTTATTAATTGTTAATTTTAATTTTCCAGTTCTTCCTAATGAGCGTGTGTGTGTGTGCATTAAACCTTTTTTTTCTTTTTTTGGCAGACCTCAACTTTTGGTCTTGTTAAACTTGGATAACGAGCAGTTAGTGAAACACCCTAGATTGCTTTCTTTTACCTCTCAGTTGAAGGCTGGTAAAGGACTGACTATTGTGGGTTCTGTGCTTCAGGGAATCTACTTAGATAAATGTATAGAAACTCAGAAAGCTGAAGAGGTATGTAAAAGAGAGCTTTCAAATACTTGTAATTTACATTAGTATTTAAATGTTGAATCTGGATCTGGATAACTCATACATTGAATGAAAACAGACTGTTGTAAAATATTGGATAAAACATCTATTTTTGCTTTCAGCACAATCAGTGATTATATGAAAAGAATGGATTGGTGTATGTAGCAAAATGTTTTATAAAATTTTCTAATAGGATAAGACAATGCTGATACTTCCTAGCTTTTTCTTTAATATTGAGAGCCCTGGGCTTACAATCAAATTACATAAAAAAAAAATAACCCTCCCCAAAACAAAACAAAAACCCCATGTGTTGCTCTGTTCTTCTAAAGTTTTTCTAAAGTTATTCTAAAGCCTTCTAATGTTTACTTTTTGTAGTGGAGTTTCTCATGCACTTTCATGTAAATAATGATTGTTTTGCATTCCATTCTGGGGGAGGAGAGAATTGATGGACTGTTGGGTTGACCAGTGTGGTTGGAGAGGACAATTTTCATCCTCCAATTCATGGTCACTGTTGGAATTCTATAAATGTCAAGGTCTGTAAATAAACTGCCTTTTTTTTGCCTTGGACATCTCAGCGTGTGAGTGTCGTTCATTCGTGTCGTATTGTGACACCCATGCAAAAAAACCCAAACGCCACACACACAACCTCTCCCCAAAAAAACCCACAACCCCCCCCTCCCCAAAACACCAAGTTTTAACAAATTATCTTATAAAGAAGACAGCATATATTTAACAAAAAATTTAATGTTTGACTAAAAATGCAAATGTTTGGCATAATGTCATCCTCATGATACGATTTTCTACATCCTTCTAGAAATACATATCAGAATTAGGATTAGGAATAGTCTTTGCTGGAAAACTGAATAGGATCCTTCTTGAGATCCTTTATTTTATTTTTCTATTTATACCATATCTCCAGAGACAGTGGGATAGGTGGGAAAAAATAGTAAGTTGTCTTAAAATTTTAAATTATATCCAACTATGCTTACAAACACAAGTGAATTTAGTTTCAATATTTCTTTAATAATAATACTTGTATTTACTTGCCTATGAAAACTCTCCTACTCCTATCTTTATAGGGTGAGGAAACGTTTGGAGAAGGTATCACGTTTCCTGTATTTTATTGAAATGTCCAAAAGTAGATTTTGATTGCCGTTTTATCTTCCATGTTGGTCAATTTCTGCAGTGTTTTTCAAAAGAGTACCAGTTGGTATGTCTACTATTTTGATCCAAGTAGTCTTTAAAGCTGTGTAAAAATCCCTGTGATTTTTTTCAGACCTGGTATCTCTTAAATAGATGATAATTTAAAATCTTGAAATGGACTAGCTAACATAGCTAACTGCCCATTTTGTCACAGTTTTCTTTTTTCTTTGTCTTGGTATTCAGGCTTATCCCTAGTGGTTTTTAAAATAACAAAGATAGATGACCTATTTAATATCACATGAAAAGGTTCCAAGATACCAATTAACTTGAAAACAAGTTGAAAAGTCCAGCCATGCTATATTGTGGAAGTAGTTGTTACTAAGCTGTTGCTATCAACATATATGAGTAGAAAACAAGATGAAGATTACAAAATCAGGCCTATAAAATAAAACAGAAAAAACCCATTTAAACAGAAACTGTTTACCCACAAGAATTTGAAATGTTATTTGTAGATGACCTAACTTAGCTGTTTTTCTGAGATGGAAAATGAATGAGTTTAGGGGAGGCCTAAAATCCATGGGTTCTCTAGAAAGTCAGACCTGGTGTTAAGATTCAGGAAACCATTGCTTTTAAAATGGAAATGAGGATGAATTGTGAAATTTCACTGTCTGCAGGCCTCATTGATTCTGGAAAATTTAAACTAGAAAGTGCTTCTAGGAGACCTGTAGGAAATAAAGATTTCTTCTGTTTGTCTTTAAAAATCCAACCCTCAGTGTTGATGATTTGTATTTCCCTATGTGTAATTTTCCTATTGCAGAATGTTAAGGCCTTAATGGGTATAGAAAAGACTAAAGGATTTTGCCAGATTGTGGTTTCTCCTAACTTCAGAGATGGAATATCCTATTTGATTCAGTCAGCTGGTCTAGGAGGGATGAAGCACAACACGGTCCTGATGGCATGGCCACAGTCATGGAAGCAAACAGAAAATCGTTTCTCATGGAAAAATTTTGTTGGTATGTGTTTATTGACTTTCTCATTTGCATTTGTAATTCAACTGTGTAACTAATGTATTTGCTATGTGGAGAAAATGTGCGTGGGCAATTGAATATTTATCTGTATCTGATTTATTCTGTAGTGGGTTTTCTCAGCTCTCTTCAACCACAGGTTTGCTTTTTCTTCTTCTAAGTGACCTTAGGTTGGTGTCATGGTTTATGAATACTACTCAGCAATTTAGTACTCCCACTGAGACTTTCCAAACCACACTGCTGCTTGCTTGCCCCCCTTTCTCCTCCCCCACCCCTCTTGGGCTGGGCTGGGTTAGAGAGAAAAATTGGAGGCACAAAAGGTAAAGATCACAGATGGAGATAAGAACAATTTACTGGAAACAGCAATGACGTAACCAAATGAGCAGTAAGAGCAACAGTGTTAAAAAGTATACAAAAGAGAGTGATTCTCATGCAAAAATATCTGCAATGGAGCTTGATCCAACCACAGCCATGGTACCCCAACCACTCCTTCTGGCTCAGAACTGGTGCCACTCAGCCATTCCTTCTGGCTTTGAACCGGCCCCATGCTTATTCAATCAGAAGAAACCCTTTCTCCTTGGAAGAGACTCCCTTACCCCTACCCCTGGCAATGACCTGAGGTGGTATAAAATAATCTCTGGATCCTAGCCATGCCCCTTCCTGGCTGTTGCTAAAATTAACCCTGTCCTGGCCAGAAGCAAAACATTTTCCACCCCATATTCTATGCCATTTATGGCATGCCCAGATCCTACACCTTCCAACTTATAGACAAACAAGTATCATTTCCACAGTCAATATCCATTCCTCCAAGATGTCTCTTGAGTTCATTTAGTCCATGACTGCGGGTTCTATGTAAGTGTCTTCCAGACCACAAGGGCTTTTTGCGAGCTGCATCAGGAGCTCACTGATGCGTCTTAGTCCATACTCATTGTCCATGGTTAAGTCCACTTCTTGATCACAAACCCATCAGTATGTTGCATCTTTTTCCTGATGACCTAAGATATCAGTGGCACACTGAGCCAGAAATAATTCAGCATATGTTGTCAGTCCACATCCACTTGAGAGACTTCATTCTTGGCTGCCCAATTCACTTGTCCATTGCTAAAATGTACTTCAATAACCTGAGTTTTGGGTATGTGCGCATCTACATGGCATGCTTTTACAGCCATCTTTACCCAGGCAGTGATGTCTTGCCACAATTCAGCAGCCCAGGTGGCTTTACCTCTATGCTGCCAATAGGTCTTTTTCCATAGTTCTAACCATCCCCACAGAGCATTTACTACCATCTGTGAGTCAGTGTACAGCTAGAGTGTTGGCCATTTCTTTTGCTCAGTGATAATTAAAGCCAGCTGGATGGCATTCAACTCTGCAACCTGATTTGATCTACTTTGTCTCACAATAGTTTCTGTGACTCACCACATAGGACTCCATACAGCAGCTTTCCATTTTCCATGTATCCCTACAATACGACAGGAACTATCAGTAAAGAGAGCATAACACTTCTTTTTCAGGCAGCTGATTATATGGTAGGGCATCCTCAGCATGTGTCACCTTTTCCTCCTCTGATGTTTGTATTAAATTTTCACCTTTGGGCTAGTTTGTGATTACTTCCAAGATCCCTGTGTAATCGAGGTTTCTTGTTCAAGCTCGCTGTGTGATCAGCATGACCCACTTACTCCACTCCACATCAATGGAGTAAGTGGGGATGTGTGAAAGGGATTTTTGAACATCCAGTCTAGCACTGGCAGTGGGGATGCCAGGAGGAGCTGTGCTTTGGTGCCAATCACTTCTGAAGAAGCTCAAACCCTTTATAGTATTCAGTTATAATGCCAGTAGCCCTTTTTCAGTAGGAGTGTAACAGGCTTCACTTTGTATCCCAGATTCCTGAACCAGATACTGTTTGCCAGAAATTTCAGGAAGAACTAATTTCCTATCTGAAGTGTAGAGCCTATTTTTCACATCTTGTCCTGTCCTGACTGGCCAAGGGCTAGTGCATGAATAGTCTTCTGTTTCATTTCTTCAAAAGCCTTTTGTTGTTCAGGACCACACTTAAAATCATTCTCCTTCCGAGTCATATGATAGAGAGAACTTATGATTTGACTGTGTTCTGGAATATGCACCTTCCAAAAACCCACACTGCCTAGGAAAGTCTGTGCATCCTTCTTGCTGGTTGATGAGGACATAGCTGCTGTTTTGTTGACCACATCCATGGCAATCTGATGATGCCCATCTTGCCATTTTATTCCTAAAATCTGAGTTTCCTGGGCAGGCCTCTTCACCTTACTTTGCTTTATGGCAAAACTGGCCTCCAGGATGATTTGGGTTATCTTCTCCCCTTTCTCAAAAACTTCTGCTGTGTTGCCCCACAAGATGATGTAATCAATGTATTCCAAGCGTTCTGGAGCCTCACCTTTTTCCAGTGCAGTTTCGCTTCTTACAGCAGCAAATCTGGTCCATACTGGCAGAGCATGGGACATCTCCTCTCCTACTTGCTTGAGCATTTCGAATCTGTCTGCAGCCTTGGACAGCCAAGGCACAGGTCATTAGGGAGGGAAAAAGATGATCTTATTGTTGGAGTCAGATAGTTGCTTGAAGCACTGTTTGTTCTCCTTTCATTGACATCAATGCCAATGAGTTGGCATACAATGATGGCGCATGCTGTACAAATTTCTCCCATGTGGATTGTGTACAATGGACCTCATCTGGATGTACAGGGGGACTGTTTGTTATTTGAATCCCTATACATTGCCTTCAGCACAGCTAATTCTCTCATGTACTGGATACCTTTCTCCATGGTGTTCCACCTGCTTGGGTGCAGTACTAGGTCATCCTTGAGAAAATACCTTTCCTTCATGCTTGACAGGAGTTGCCTTCAGAGGCTGAGAGTTTCTGTCTCCTTCCCAATCCCCTTGCCAGTGCTGACATCCCAAGTCAGAGATCTCAGTTTCTTAGCTTCGCTACCATCTAGTTTCATATCACAGGCAGAAATATCCCAGCATCAGAGCAGCTAAGTCACTAGGGGCTCACCTGACTGGTGGCTGAAATTTTTTTTGCATATCTCACAGCTCACCTGGAGATAGGGATTGGGTGATTATCTCTGGCCCTGCCTGTTCATCCTGTTGTGAGGGCTCTCCTTCCTCTTCATCCTTCACTAAGTGAACTGATTTTGTCTTTGATTTCTTTTTCTATATAGGAGCGACTGCTACTGGCACAGGTTGTTCCTCTGGTTCAGCTTCAGTTTGAGTGGCCACAGTGCCAGTGTCAGTCTGCTTTCCTCCTCTTCTCCCTGAGACTGCTATCTAGTATTGCAGAATGTCCAATAAATAGTAGCCAAGGCCCAGTGTGTTGCAAAACTTCACACCTCCCTGGAATTGCCACAGCATTTTTTTGTCAAGTATTTCTGTTACTTTACCAGGATCCTGTATGTGTTCAGGAGTGAAGTTCCAAACCACTAGAGCATAATAATCCTTCAAAAGCTAGCCCATTTTCTCCCACTTTCCATGTCACTCATGACTATACACCCTTGGGACAGATCTCTGAATAACCTCTCTAGAAAACTCCTTCACTCTAAATGTGGTGTAGACTGAGAAGACCTGGCTGGCTTAGCACCAAGAATATGATTTCTTTAACATCCAAATTCAGAATTCTCAGAATGTAACAGGCTGAAGGGGGTGGAAAAGGCCAGGAAAAGGGGGTGAAAAGCTGGGGAAAATTATCCTCCCCCCTTCCCCACACAGAGCGTGTATGATTAGTAAACATGCAAAGGTAGTGCCTGAGGTAAGAGTAGAAGAGCAACAATCAATATACATCCCAAATGATTGTCATCGCCCTTGACGTTATCATGTCGTAAACTGACATCCCTCAGTATATCAGCAAAGAAATTCCTGATGCCTCTTCCTACTCTGAAATATATCATAAGAAGCACATACAGGAATATATACATGATTAGGTACCACTCCCACATGAACAGACCAAGCAGCATCGTGACCAGTGGCTCCATACATAAAACAAAAAATGCCTAGATCAAATTTGTTTCCAACCTGTTCTGGGCAGTCTGTTATCTCAGCCCATGTAACAGCCCATCTGTTATCTCAGGTGCCTCATGCCAGACACCAAATAAAGATTGTTGTGACTTAGGTGTAGTACTCCCTAACTTAGCGTTTCCACTGACACACTCTAAATCATGCTGCTGCTCACTCATGTTTCCTCTTGCCCTGTGTCTGTTTGGAGAGGGGAATTGGAGGCACAAAAGGTAAAGATCACAGGTTAAGAACAATTTATTGGGAACAGCAACAATGTTAATAACAAAAAGTGTACAAAAGAGAGAATAATGCATGTGCAAAATTGGTCACTGTGAAACTCCACCTGATCACAGCCATGCCACCTCAACCTCTCCCTCTGCCTTGGAACTGGTGCCACCCAATCACTCCCTCCAGCTCAGAACTAGCACCATGCTTACTCAACCAGAAGGAACTCCTTCCCTTCGGAAGATATTCCCCCCTGCTTTTGGCAATGGCATGAGGTAGTGTAGGGTAATCTCTGGTTCCTAGCCATATCGCTCTTTGCTATTGCAACAATTAACCTTGTCCCAGCCAGAACCAAGAGACCCAGGATATTCCTCTTCTGCAGCAGAATCTGGGACGGTTTAAACTTATGAATTTAAAACAAAAGCAAAATCTGTGTATGAAAACTAGGAGTTCTTGATTAAATGTCTTGTTTTCCCTTACAGATACTGTACGAGAAACAACTGCAGCTCAACAAGCGCTTTTGGTGGCTAAAAACATTGACTTATTTCCAACAAATCAAGAACGTTTTACTGAAGGAAATATAGATGTGTGGTGGATTGTTCATGATGGTGGTATGCTGATGTTGCTGCCTTTTCTCCTTCGACAGCACAAGGCAAGGACAACAGAAAATGGCTGGGATTTAATTTTCAAGCACTGAATGGTTCTAAGCATGTCTAATTAAATTCTCCTTCACCTTGTTTAATTATTCATGGTAATAGCAATCACAGTGTTACAAACTGTTATAATGTATCTTTTTGGTAGGTTTGGAGAAAATGTAAAATGCGTATCTTCACCGTTGCTCAAATGGATGATAATAGCATTCAAATGAAGAAGGATCTTCAGATGTTCTTATACCACCTTAGACTGAATGCTCAAGTGGAAGTTGTTGAAATGGTTTGTTACTACATATTTTTAAGTTGCAACTGCGACTAAACTTAGGAAAGCAGATTTAGCTTTTTTCAAATAAAGGAATATTAGCCCAAATATAGAAATTGAAAGATTGAAGTCCCACAAAGAACAAGAAGTTAAGCATCATTGTCTTACCATGTTACAATGCTAGTGTATGTGGTGGTGAGTTTAAGGGGTTTGTCAAGTAGAGTTTGAGATGTTTTATGCATTAATTCTTACTTTATTTATAAGGACTAGTCCATAGAGCTGGTTCATTCAGGAAGGAAAAAGCTTGAATTCTTAGCAAGCAGTGAAATGGAAGGCTGAATGTGCTTAATCCAATAAGCTATGACATATGCTATGAGACAGGATGGACTTGTCTATGTCTCCAACTGCTGTAAGAATACCTCTTGGAGTAAGAATCCCTAGGCTCAAATGAGAGTTATTGGCATCGCCAGCCTCAGCCAGCACTGAACAGCAGGACAATATAGCTGCAGTTTCACAAGTCAAGGTAGTGACAAAATGAATTTTATAAGTTTTTTCTTTTTTATAATATGGGTCATAAACTGTTTAGAAGAAAGGACAAAAGCTATACTCTGTCCAGGCCCACTTTTTTTGGAAACTAAGGATGTAATTTCCAGCACTAAAAGATGACTAGCGTAATGTCCATACTAAGACTCACGGGGAAAAAAATCCCAATCAAAACTTTTACTCATTCTAAAGTGGGATGAAGATGAGTAAACTGGTTCATAACTTCTACCACCACTAGTTTTTAGAATGACCAGAACTTGTTAAAAGGTTTATCATGCTAATCAATCATAAAACAATTTTAAGAATTGTTTTAATTACTTAGGAAAAAAATTACTTGTGAAAAATTTACTGTTCTTTGTGTAGACTACTGAACATTAGTTTAGTATGCTGTGGCACGTAGAGTTGAAAGAACACAGAGTGCCATGAAAAGGATCAGCATTGGTTGAATTTTGAGCAAAAGATGGTATAGGAAGTTGTGCTTGTTTCAGCTGGGGTAGAGTTATTTTCTTCATGGTGGCTGGTATGGGGCTGTATTTTGGATTTGTGCTGAGCACAGGGTTGATAATATTGAGATGTTGTTATTGTGAAGCAGGGCTTACACAGAGCCAAGATCTTTTCTGCTTTTTGTACTGCCATACTGGCAAGGAAATTGGGAGGAGACACAGGTGGGACAGGTGTCCCAAACTGACAAAAGGGATATTCCAGACTGTATGACATCATGTTCAGTATGTAAGTTGGAGAGAAGAGGGAAGAAGGGGGGAATGTTTGGAGTGATGCTGTTTGTCTTCCCAAGTAACCATTATGCATGATGAGGACCTGCCCATGGGAAGCAGTGAATTAATTCCTTGTTTTGCTTTGCTTGTGGGCACAATTTTTGCTTTTCCTGTTAAACTGTCTTTATCTCAACCCATGAATTCTCTTGCTTTTATCCTTCTGATTCTCTCCCAAATCCACTTGTGGGGAAGTGAGAATCTGCATGGGCCTTGGTTGCTGGCTGGGGTTAAACCGCTACAGAAATACAATTTTTTCTTTTCTTCTGTGGATAATACTTAATTCTGAGAATCTTCCAGAGGATAAGAGATATGTTACAAGTCAATGACAACACAGGTGACTGCTATGGATTTTTATGTTGTATTTTAGTTTTGAACAAATATGAGAATATATGCCAGAATTTCTTGCTAATGGCTTCTGTTTATGAACATTTCTCACTGATGAAAGGATAGTGTGTTATTTGTGCCTAACAGTTACAGTTTTGACGAAAACAAGTGTACGCACATGCTCAGATGGCAGCAATGCAGACTCAGTTTAAATAAGTGCTTTCAACTCTCACTTCTCCTAGTTGGAACAGAATAGTGGGAAGTCTATTCCAAGTGCATAAAATGTAGATAAAACCACAATAATATTGTTACAGTAGGACAGTTCACCATATGAAATTGCTGTTGGAAGATTAGTTTTTAAGAATGAGGACAGAAGTGATTAATCAATTATATGCTTAGGATTACTCTAATGCCATGAATACATCCAGGACCACCAAATGAATACCGGTATGAGAGATACACTGTCTAAATGTTGTTCTTCTAAATAGTACTTTTCTTCTGGTGTTTCTAAAGCAAATTTCTTTTGCAGTTTGAAAATGATATTTCTGCATTCACATATGAGAAGACACTTATGATGGAACAGCGATCTCAGATGCTAAAACAGATGCAGCTATCAAAGAATGAAAGAGAAAGGGAGGTAGGAACTTCGACTTGACAGGATGTTCCGTGAAAAATCTGAAAGTACTATCTTTTGGCTGTGGTTTCTAATCAGTTCCTAACTAGTCGAAAACTTTCATAACTTCATTGTGTTCCTCTACAACCAGTTTTAGTTGCAAGGTTAAAGTTATGTGGGGAAAGAAATTTCTTTTTATTTAAACAGATTTTAAGAGTTTTCCTGTTTTTGTAGAGTGCAAATGTTGATTAGCAAAACATTTGAGCATCAGTGTGGAATACATTCAGAGCCTTTCCAAATTTGACATCAGTAGCTAAGGTTCACGATTATGCAGCTAGACTGATTATCTTTGATTGTGATTTGGTCTTAGGATCATGGAATCATTTAGTGAAAAAGACCTTTAAGTCAAGTTGGACCTCTAACCTAATACTGCCAAGCCCACTACTAAACCGTGTCCCTACAAGTCATGTCTACATGTTGTTTAAATAACTCCAGGGACTCAACTTCAACCACCTCCCTGGACAGCCCATTCTATTAGTGAAGAAATTTTTCCTAATGTCCAATCTAAACATCCTCTGGTACTACTTAAGGCCATTTCCTCTTGTCCTGTCGTTTGTTACTGGGGAAAAGAGACCAACCCCCACTTCACTACAACTGTCTCCCAGGTAGTTGAATGGAGTGAGAAAGTCCTTCCTGAGTCTCCTTTCCTCCATGCTAGAGAGCCCTACCTACTTCAGCCACTCCTCATATGACTTAAAAATACACCATATTACACAATATAATATAAATTTGTTCAAATCACACTGGCTGTGTTTTAGTTTCTTCACTATTTTGAATGTTTTATGAATCAACTAATTTTTTTTTGGAACCAAAATTAGGCCGACAAACTATAATCCTATACTATCAAGATAGAAATGCTGGTTTTGCTGCTCCCCTATCCTTACTATTTTGTAACAACAAGCTTAATTCAGCTGTATTTTTATGAATATTTGTAACTTTTAAGTCCTTTCCTTTTGGCTTGTGCTTCTACCCCCTCATCTATTCTGCACTCTTTCAGTATTATCAAGACTTTTTAGTGATGTAGAAGATAGTGAATGCTCTGGCTTTGCCATCACATAAATGATTTCCATCCCATGGCAAACAAGAGAACTCTACTATGTTTAATAGCATATTTGTAAAACAGCTGGCTTTTTTCCTTGTGGCTTTTCTTTTTTGGTGTTAATTGTACAAGTCCAAGCATTCTGGGGTTTTTATGGTTTTTTTCCTTTTATTTTTCCTCTTCTCTCTACTAATTTTTTCACCTCATAGGATTTTTTTAAGGATCCTAAAGATGCCTGCTGTTGTTACAGTTTATTGCTGTAAATCCTCTTTCTCACCCATGTCATGGTAGTCTTCTTTCAATTTGAGTGTGCCTAACATCTTTCCAGTAAAAAAACAGACTTTTCTGTACATCTTATTCAGTCTTATTGTTTCTTTACTGAACAGTAGTATTTTTCCAGTGGAGTTTGAGTGATTTATCTGTTTGTAGATTTTAAAGGATTTAACTTTCACATAATTAGTAGGAGCTAGTGCTCTGTATTATATAGCACATAAATTGCAGAGGAGGTGAAAGAATTTTTGAGCTGATTGGAATCTGGGCTATACTTCAGAGTACTGTTTGCTTGGAAGTTTTTGTTTCTTTCTGTTCCCTCCATATAATTTTCTTTCTTTATTGCTGACTTTTATCTGAACTTTACCATCACCATTATAGCATTGATTTCTTCCTTCTTATCAGGCAGGGTAAAATCTGAGACATTCAAAATACCACTGAATTTATTTCAGGGTCTAAAATAAAACCTTTGATAATTCCAAGAACCTCTTGTACTTACTGCCTTGTCCAAAAACAAAAGTCATATCCATTTATTGTTTCTGATTACGATATCTAAATTTACCTTGTTCTTTCATATTTTCATAAGAAAATGTAGTTTATTTATGTCTTCAATTCCTCTTGAGCTACAAGATTAGTATATGCACTCAGTGTGCCCAGCCCACTCTTACTTTGATCACCTTTTCTTAAATGAGCTGAACCATTCTTTTCAATTTTTCGCTGATGTACAAAACATTTCTTTTATTAGTTCAAATTAGCATTGCTTTTTTTTTTAATATCTGCCTCCAGACATTCAACTATAACCTAGTATTCCAGGTTTGTATAGTGAGTATAACTTGGTTTCCTGTTACCACCAAGATTAGTACTTTAACCTCACTTCTGTGTGTGTACGCCTTCAAATGAGGCTCAGACCTTCCCAAAGAGGAGAATTTGGTTTTGTACAGTGTTCATGCTGTTTCAGTCATAGGCATGCTTTTATCCCTGAGCAATCACCCTCACCCTCCCTTCTCCTGCCGCTTTTTAAAAACAGAACTGATTTGATCTTGACTCTGGGTTTTCTTGTAGAACTGGGGATTGAGAACTCAACAGATTTTTGTTTACTTTTTTGGAAAACTTGGTCAATTTGCTTCTATGTGAGTGTAAATATAATATGTGCCTGCAAAGCATAGCAAAGGCAACTTAAGTGTATCTGGCAACCATTATTCATTTGACTTAGTTACAGTGTTACAAAGGGGAAAGAAAATGTAGAGCCTCATTCACTTTCTTGCTTCCCTTTTTGGTGGTTGGCTTCTTTCTCTGGTTTATCCTCACCAAGGACTCTTGGGCAAGGCAGTGATAATGAGACCTGTTAGAAAGTAATAATGGTTTCAACCAACAAATTTTGTTGGATTGTGCTGTTAGGTAATATTGGGAGAAATTTGGGTGCATGTAGGTGAGGAGCACAATTATAGTTTGTGAATCATTAGATTTTTAGGTTTTTACAGTTGAAAAGTAGCTTTCTCACATGCTTTAATTTTTTTCATGCTTTTGATTGCAATTGAGTGAAAAAATTCACCTGAATTTATACATATATGGAAGGATGTGACCCTCAAAAACAAGTGAATATTTGAGCTTCCCATAGGGACTGAAGGACTCAATTGGTTTCATCTTTTCACAAATGTCTGTAAAGGGTCTTCATGACTAACTACTAAACATTTTAAAAAGAGCCTTACAAGCTGATACCACGTCTCATCTATTAAAATGAAGAATAATATGATATCTGCTTTTTTCTGTAGACTTTTTTTGTCATTGGTAATCTTTTTGTCCCAGATTCAGAGCATCACAGATGAGTCTCGAGGCTCAATTAGAAGAAAAAGCTACTCCAGTCCGTTGTCCATTGTCCAAGATGCTCAGGCACTGCTGACTAATGATTTTCAAGAGGAAGAGGTAGTTGGAGATAGTACTGACCATGACTAGACATATTTTCCATTGCAACACTTCAAGTACCACTATTGCAAACTGAACTACACATGAACAACTTAATCATTCATTGTTATAGAACAGTTTTAATAATTTTTTCTAAATTAATTATCTTACCCCGTATTTCTTGTCTCTAGATGATGCTTCTGTGACATGAACTATATTCTCTTTCTCACACTTATTTTCTGTAAAAGAAACACATTTCTGAGACTCCTGTTTTGTTAAGAGCCAGAAGCAGGATGTTACATTAATAAACATATTTCATGTTTTCACAAACCATTGACTTCCTTTATAGTTCCTGTATTGAAGTACTGAAGATTCTCAGAGACTATATTGATGTACTAGGTCTTTTAAGGAGCACAAGCCATTGTTAATCCATACATGTCATTACTGCATTCTGTGTGGTGACATTGAAAGGAAATGCACTGATGTAATCAGTGAGTTTAGTGTGCACTTGAAGTATTGCTCATATGTAAAATGTGTAGCCTAGTTTGTAGAAGTGCTGTATACCTTTGTATTCCCTTTTGTCATGAAGTGAGAGAGCAACGTGTTTCATTAATTGAATTTAGTATCAAAATAGCACTAACAAAAATGTCCTTTTGTGTTTGCATTTTTGTAAACATGTATTATAGGTCCAGAATTTCTCTTGGTTTCACTGTCTTTCTAAAAATGGTAAATTTTCTTCCGTTGAAGCGTAGTTGTACTGAACTCATCTTACAGTTGTTCCTTTGAAATTTTAGTTCATTGGATACTGCTGCATGGTATTTACAATATTGGCATGTATTTGTTAGCTTTTTTAATTCTCGTAATAGAACTATATTCACAGTAACTTCTGATTTGTAGTCTTGACTCATCATTTCGTCATCTGTGAACATAGGAGGACCATACTAAGAGACATTTATGTGAACCTCAGAAGTGAATCCCAGAATTTGAGAATCCTGAAGGATAGGGACTAGGAAATAATTTAGGAAATATACCAAACTCAAAGGCATTTAAAACCACCTGCAATTACAGTTTATGAACCACTAGAGGAATTGCTTTTCTGAGAACGAAAGTAGTATTCTCATCTGCTTGGATTTTATTCATGCTTTTTATTGACGTGCATGAAATTCTTAGTTACCAGGTATGTGGAGGGACCATGACCATGTCTAACATGTGGATAACTGAGGTTCCCAAATAGAACAGGAGCTTTTAACTCATGATTTAACAAGTCTCTGAATAGCTTTCAGAACTGTTAAATATCTTAAACAAAAAGCAAACAATCACAGGAAAAAATAAATACCACCTCCAAAACAGAAAACTCCAAAGTACAAAAAGAATCCTGCCCCCAAATACCAATTTACTTATAATTTTCAGAGTCTAAGGTACTGTATTTGTGTTGCATTTGATGGAAGTAGAGAAGCCTATGGACAAAGTATTTATGAGGAAAAGTAAATTAATAGTGTGTTAAATATTTAATCTCTTGTTTTCTTCAAAGAAGCAAGGGGAATGGAAAATAGAAAACACAATATTCTTCCTACATGCATATGCGCTTTTATGTTCTTGAAGTTCATTTGAGTTTCTACTGTTAAAAGGGAAGAGAAGGTCTCTTCATGGCTAGATTGGTTGAATTTGTTATGTAATAGAGTCTTGTAGGCATAAATAATCTAATATAACAATCTAAATCTATAGCTAGCCTTCAATTCAGCCAGTCCCATACTGACATCATGAGAGTCATGTTGTAATTCAGCTAAAGGCATGTGAAATGGATAATGTTTACAACAATATCTGAGAAAATAATGTAATTCGTCAACAATGAAAGTTTTCAAGTTTTTCATTGTCAAAACACCCTGATGTTAATAAAGTACTCTCTGGTGGAATTCAACCTCACTTTAGTTCATTTAAAAAGTAATGTTCCAGGCAAGATGTAGTCTTGCAAATATAAACAAATAATAAAATTTTTGCAAGCAATTTTAGTTCATTCTGAAGTCCCAATAGTCTCATATTTTGTTCTCAAAGTAAGGTGCATTTTTCTTTAGCTTCTTTGGTTCTACCGCTGTGAAACTCCTTTTCAAAATTTTAATAACGTGTAATTTACAAATGCTGGTTTTGGCTGAATTTTGGGGTGATTATTTGTTTTGTGGCCAGGCCCAGCTTATCCATGATAAAAACACTGCCTCACGCTCTGCTCCGGCAGTTGAAGCAAGTGTGGCTGCTGCTGTGCCAGAGAAAGTGCAAATGACTTGGACTAAAGAAAAGTTTGTAGCAGAAAAGCATAAGAACAAGGATTCAAATGCATCTGGCTTTAAAGATATTTTCAACATGAAGCCGTAAGTATGCGTGTGGTATTTTGAGCTTTTTATTTCATTATGTGTATTTTAATTGGGGAGTGGGGTTGGCTGGTTGTTTTATCTGGGTTTTGTGTTTTTAAGAGATTCTGCTTTATTTAAAATTGAATACAAAAATAATCTTTTCATGCACCTAACTTAAATGGCATCCTTGTAAAAATAGCATGGACTTGGGTGGAATGGCTGTAAAGAGTCATTCACGAGAATGTTGTGATTGAAGTTTAAATATGACAGTCTTCAAGCTGTAAACTCAACTTCTGGATTGTACCAGAAAGCATATATGTTAAAAAGCTTAATGATAACTTTTTCTTTCTTCCGGTGGATGAAAAATTAGTGTATATATCCCTGTATTTTTATTGTGTTTAGTATTAGAGGGAGTACCAAAGAGGCAGATAGTCTTTAAAGATGTTTAGCTTATGTTTTTGATTTGGGTGCATATTTTTTGGGTGTGGAGGGTGTTTTGTTGGGAAGAGAGGGGGTTGTTTTTTTGGGTTTTTTTTTTTTTTTTTTTGCTTGTTTGGTTATTTTAATGGACATTCAGCCCTCATCCTGTAAATCAAAGAAATATAAAACTTGTGTAAAGTTGTCTTGCTATATTAAATATTTCCTGTTTAAATATTCCTTAATGTCTTTTTCTTAAATAGGTAAGAGCTACTCCCTGCATCAAACCAATATAGTAGACACAAAAACGATGACAGAGGGAAATCAGCTTGTTTGTTTCCTCATGCTGTGATTTTAAGCACTGACATCCATCTTTTCTTAGTTCTGGAAGAATGCGCTTAGAGGCATAGCTGAAATTATTTTCCAATCAAACTGTGGATGTCAAGGGAAATATTAATACCTAAATGAAACATGTATTAAATCTAGGACTTGTAGGCAATGCAGTTGGAAAGCAAATTTAAAATTAGTACCTTGAAGTCGTAAGTCCTGTTTTGTGGATTTGCTTTGAGTTCATTAGAAACAGTTTGCCTTCTGCGCATTCCAAAAATTATTGTACTCATGCTCTAAAGCATTGTGCTAGGCTGCATTACACTCTAATCATTAGGGCTTTTTAAATTCATATATTTGAAACACTTATTACTACTTTGGAATTGTGCAAGGCACTGATTTCAGATATTATTTTAAGACTACTGTGTGTAGTTGGGTAGGAATTACAGTTCAAACTTGGTGTGCTTGTACAGTATATTAATATTGTTGACTTAAAAATGTATCTGATTCCATAATTTTTTTTTCTATGCATTTGCTTCCCTTTCACATAGAGAATGGGGAAATCTGTAAGTCTAAATTTCACTTCACTTAAACAGCATAGGCTAGGTTCCCTCGTTCTTGTGATCCTGTACATTGTATGCATGCTTCTAAATCAAAATTTGCAATGCATGTATTCTTTTGTTCCTTGTTTAATATACTGTGATTTAGCACGTCACTGAAAAAATATTTATCATTGTGACTTGTTAATGTTCTCTTAAATATGATCATATATTTATGATCATATATCAATTGATCAAATACGATCAAATTTCTATTCAAGGTAAGTCACAAAACATGTATTATAGTTTCTGTAGGAATATAAAACTTGACAGTACTTCTCTGCACCAGCATAATATTTAGTGTTCTAATTAACTACATTTGAAAATGAATATATTTTTATTCAGGAAGGACAGCCTCCCATTGTGTTATAACTACTTGGACAATAGGGAATATTTGTTCACAAAAGGAACTTTCATGTTTCATCAAACGTCAGTTCTTGCCTGCCTTCTACCAACCCATACATGTGTAGAAATAACATAAGTTCGGACATACTTTGGGTATGACAGCACACAAAAATGGAATACTACATCTCTTGAGTGGAACTTGCTTGACTGCTCTGCTTTTTTTCAGAGTTCAGCATTTTCTTAATTATATCTGCTTAACGAATTGGGCTTCTTATGAAAATTTGGAAGTTAACTTTGTCCACTCTGTATGATTTCAGTTCTATCAATATTTGAAGGATAAGAGACATCAGCCTCAGTTCACATTTAGTGCTAAATTTTTGCCCACCCTGTCACAAAGTTACACCCTGCATTTTAATTTTAGTTTACAATGTTTCAGTTTCAATATTTATAGATCTCAGTTATACAATCTTGCCTCTCTTCATAGTTCTTGTTTGGTCTTCTCAAAATGCAGTTCTCCTTCTAAAAAATGGAGCTTCATGCGTTCCCTTGTTCCATATATAGTTTTTTGTACAGTTGGTTCTTAGGATAGATGGCCACCATGATAGAAAATCCCCCAGGAGGGACTGATAAACTCAGTTTTAGAAATGTCATTCTCTTGTAGGGGGAAAATGGGAGGTGGCAGAGCATGAAGAATCAATTTAATTGATAGGGCTGGTTTCCACTGGCCACTAAATTTCAGGCCAAATGCCTTTTAACTATTTATTAAAAAAAAACCAACAAAAAACAAACCCAAACAAAAAAACAACGACCCTGCTTTTGGGCAGCAGATCTTTTGGATAAATGGACTAAGGTAGAGTTTGAATATTTTGGTCACACTGTAGCATATGACTCATTTCCAGCCTTGGCTAACTTTACACAGATAGCTGTTTCTCAGGAATTGTAAGGAAACTATTCTTCTATTTTGTTCTGAAAAATCACTAAACTTACAAGAGAGATAATAAAATAAGGACATTTAAAAAAATCCTAGAATTTTTTTCTTATTGTGCACAAATCTACAACAATTATATTTGTAGATGCAACAGGGAAAATAGTAGGAAATTTTGATAATGTAGAGAGGTAAGCTCAATTTCACTTCACTTCTTACTGCCATGCTGTTACAAAATGAGAAGCTAGCAGTTTTTTCAAAATTCTGTGGTGTTTCTGAATTTTCTTCGCTGGCTTACAGAATTTTATAATGTTTCCAAAGGATCACGAGTAAAATCTTGTACTGTACAACATAAATACTGTGATCTTTCCATTGCATTCTTGTAATTTCATTGTTTGGAAATTCTTGTATAAATCCAGTTACTTTTTTATAGAAGTCATTGTCCTGGTTTAGGGCAAATTTGGAATAAACAGGATTCTTAGTGGTTCTTGTCTGACCTTTAATATCTATTGAAACCAAAGTTTTGATTCATCTGGGTAAAAGATAATTGACAACTGAAAGATTTGTGCATTCTGCCAATTTACTTAGAACTGCTTGAATTTCAGAGTTAAATGTTCTTGTCAAAGGTATTCCATTTTATTTATTTTTAATATGTACAAATACTAGCGTCTATGAAAATATCTTGTTTTACATACTTACAATTTCAAATAAATAACATGGTTCAATTATGTAAGTATTATGACAATGCTTAAAAATGTTTCTTTACATGCTAGGAATCAGTCAAATGTGAGAAGAATGCACACTGCTGTGAAGCTCAATGGAGTAGTGCTTAATAAATCACAGCATGCTCAGCTAGTTCTCCTGAATATGCCTGGACCTCCTAAAAACAGAAAAGGTGATGAAAACTGTATCCTCCACTGTATTGATTCCATATTTCTTGAAATTGAGAATTTAATTTTTGTGATTCTGCCATTACTTGTTGGGATAACTATTGGTAAGTATGGTAAGCATAAGTCTACCTTTAAGAAAATGACACAAAGAGAGTTAAAATATAAAAGATAAAAGAATCTTGATGGGGGGTGGGGGAGGAGGTATTATTGATATAAAGGATTTCTTAACTTCAAACTAATTTTAAAATTTCCTATTCTTATCTTTTTTTGTGGGTGAGTAGGCCAAAACTAGGAATTTCCTCCAAGTTAGGCCTTGGACAGTAAAGGGTGACACAGAAAAACTCTTTGATGAAATTTTTGAACTCTATTTTTGCATTATATGTCAGACTTTTTGAGAGATTACTAGGTATTTTGTTTCTCTTCGATATAAAATCCTTGACCAAATGGTATTTCAGACATGGAATTTCTGGAAGTTCTGACAGAAGGTCTAGATAGAGTCCTCCTAGTCCGAGGCAGTGGACGTGAAGTAATCACCATTTATTCTTAATCTGCTTGAGTTTTTCAAACACAGCACACCCCCACCATAAGAAAACAAAGCTTTTTGCCATAATTTGTGCAGCTTCATTGTGTTCTAGTGAATTGAAAATTAGCTGCAAGCTGAATCTTCTGATGATGTGTTCCTTTTTTCCTAGTAAGATGTTACATTTAAATAATATTTTAAGCAAATTTATGTAGAAAATTAATAAATGGTTGATGGCTTAGAATATTTATATGTAGCATATTCTGACACTTCTTAAGCTGTGGTAAAACAAAAAAAATGGTAATGCAATCATACTTTTGAAGATATAGAAATGTAAGCAACTTTTGATTATTTTAATCTTTGTTCTGTATCTAAGTAAAAGGGAAGGGTTTTAGGAAAGGTGGTCTTTTTTTCTTACCAAAATGCTGCTATGTTGCTTTTGTTGGATTTAGTCGTGGTTCAAGAACCTTCCTTCAGAGATGTATACAGCCAGTCAAATTTGTCTATGATGTGCATTAGGTGTTTCCGGGAAGTTCATTATTTGTCATACCTGTTAAAAAGAACATTTCTGTATTTAAAATACTTAGGTAGCTGAAACCTCCAGGTGATAGTAAACAGACAAGCTGTGTGGGTTCTTGTCTGTGAGATACTGGCAGTTACCGTTACTTTGCAGGATTATACCAATGACGAAACTTGAGAGCATCCAACTCATAGGAGGGCTATGGTGCAGAAACTCCACCTGGTTCCAAATATAATTCAACAGTTGATAAACCACAGCAAGGTGATTAATGAAATGCAGTCTCTTGTTTTCAGATATGTATATTTTGAAAATGTTGTATGTGTATGCTGCTGTTTGAAATAAAATCTGCTTTTCTGAACTGAACAAGCTTGTAAGTGCTTTTCGTTTGAAAACGTTCAGTAGTTTAGTTTAGGTGCTCAATAGAAACCTTTTGCTTCTGTTATAATTCTGTTCCTTTTAAGGCACTCTTTAGTTTGTTTCTGTTTAGGCACTCTTTAAACACACTCCTGGTGTGTTTAAGTGTATCAGAAGATTGTTCTGCTCTAAAAATAATGGGTCTGTTTAAACATATAAACCATTATTTTGGGTTTTCTTACATTTATTTTTTTATAATACAATCAGGATGTCTGTTGCTCAGATTAGAACAGCAGTGATGCAGTGCCCAAGTCCCTGGCTAGGCTCAAAGCCAGTGTTTTTATCATAACACTCTCAAGTGAAGAGAAACCTATAAACAGCAAAAGCTGAAAGCAGCCATTAGTTAGCCATTAGCAAAAGCCATTAGCAGCCAATAGAAAGACAGCCATCCTGTCCTTGTAGTTTGATGCACAGGAACAGAGGGAACATAAAGGTAATGGTGGCCCAGTGAACTCCTGAGGAGTCAAAACCACTGCTGGGATACATCAAAAGGCACTTGGAAAGGCATGCTGCACACCAGAATGCTCCATGTACCACTGGGTGTGACTGCAGCTGTATGCCTTGGGTTAGGAATAGGTTTATGCATAGGTACTCAGAGATACCTTGTGGGTGCACCAAAGACACTCCAGGGTCTCTTAAGTACAATGAAAGGCACAAAGAGACCATGTGGACAGATCAGAAGGCATCTGAAGGTTCTAGATTTGCACAGTATATCAATTGAATTAAAAAAAAAATTCTCAGACCAGTGAGGAGAAGAAAAACATCAGCAGATGCCCCTACTGCACTCCAGAGGGCTCTAAGCTTTTCATGGGACATATTAAAAGGCACTCCATGGGCTCTGGTGCAGGGCCATCAGCAGGCATTTATAGACAACTGTAGATAGCTTATAGTAAAAGGAATGATAAAAAAATAGTTTAGAGATAGGCTTTCAGAGGCATCTGGGACCTACCAAAAGCTCTATGAGTTCCCTTGGATGCAAGGCAAGACTGACAGAGTTTCTGTGGGCATACCAGAAGGCATTTGATAAACTTGAGGAAGTGGTAGAGAACAAACCTGCAAGCTGGAAAGTACAAAACATCAACTTAGACAGGAAGCTTTCGAAGATCCAACAGCAGATGGGTTTCTGAGACTTTTTTGTGAGCTTGTATGTTACACATGCTGTGATGGAAGAGGATGTACCAACACTTACATGTTGGCTTCATTTTTTTGAGATTTGCTTGTAGGTGCACAATATTAAGAATTATGGGCTATAAGTTTGATAACTTATATATATATATATGATATAAAGTGGTGGATTGGTGAATTCACATCCAGGACTGGTCAGGGCAAAATGCCATTGAGGCCTTATTTCTGTGATAGTTTGTTATATTTCCTAATGATCTCATAAGAAAGAGCTACAGGACAATTTTGCATCTATTCTCGCCTGCAAATTTCTGTCTCCTGCAGCCTTTAAATACATTAGGAAGTGAGGTAAGAATCCATTAACTATGGCAGTAAACATAGATCATGGATCCGACAGCTGCTGAACTCCCGAAGCTTTCATGCTTTTTGGTGTCAGGTAGTAAGTGCACCATGATGGAGGAAGAAGTATGAGTGCACTTGTCTGTTGGGTACATAACTCTTTTGGATTTTGGTCATAGTTGCACAATATTAAACCTTACGTGTTATAAGCTATGAAACACCGTGACTTGAGAGGTTAATAGGTAAATTCACATGCTACAGTGAGAAAAAAGATTGTGCCCATCTTTGCTATTTGCTTTTTGTGGTATTTCTTAATGACTCTGTGAAGTTAAGCTTAAATCATAGAGTAGGTTGTCCTGCAAATTTGAGAGATGCAAAGGACAGTGGCATAGGATTTAGGTAGTAGAGCAAGTTCAGAGTTCCTGTAATGCTAGGGCTCTGAATGGGTGGTCAAGGAGCATCTGGATCTTCAAAAATTAGAGCTAGAAACACCTTGAAGTCCTGGTCACTCCTGGAGCTTTTTTCTCAAGGATGAGGGTTTAGCTGCAGATGAGGCTTAGGTGGTAAAGCAAGTGTAGAGCTCTGGTGTTGGTCAGCAGCTGGACTAGGCAAGTGATGTAGGTTTATTCCAAAACAGGCTTCCCTCTCTTGTCACCTCAGAACTCAGTGACATTGAGTAAAATGAGACCATTATTTGCCTGAAATACCAGGGGTTTTTCAGTTCTAAAAACTCCTTTAAGGATACAAATCAAAAAAGGATGCAAATGGAATCAGGATTTTATTTTTAGGTGGGGCCTCATTCTTTTTTTTCCTGTGTCTTTTTCAGAACTAATGCTCAAAAGCATTAACATGTGTAGGCAGGAGCAGGCTGATGTGTTCTTCAGTTTAGCTTGAAAAAAATCCCTTGCAGTGTGGCAAAGAAAACCCACCAAGAGTAGCAGCAGGAATACAGGCCGAGCAGCCCCTGTTTCCTGAAGAGTTAGAATGTGGAGAATGAGGATCGGTACTGACCACACAAAAATGTAAAATAAGTGTGTAGTACTGTAGAATATTTTCAAAAGTATGGCATGAGTCAATGACAAGCACACTTTTTACTTTTCAAAACTTGCCCAGCTGTGCTTCTTGGCCAGGGAAGTGTGAGAAGTTCTTGTACTGCATGCAGGGAGAGCTGAGAAGCGACAGCTTCAAATTGTTCAGCAAGTCTGGAGCCTCTTTAAAGAACAGGCTCTTCTGCATAAGCAAGATTCCCTGAGGAAATGGAGCTAAGGGTAGAGCTGTGCTCACTCCCATCCCACTCCAAACTTGCATTGAGCAAGAGAAACAGGACACAAGCTGATAGTGCAAAGGCAGCAGGCATGCACTTGCCTAGCCACAGCGGTATTGGTGCTGTTGAAAGTCTGCAAGTGCAGGGTGAGGTTTGACCTGGCACTTTCTGTATGGGAGCAAGTGCTGGACTCTGGAGAGGGTGAGAGGACGTACTGACACATTTGATTGGTAAGACAAACACAGCCCCAGGGTTGGTGGTTCTTTTGAAAGGCTGCCAGGAGAAGATGTGGGCCAGCTTTCTGTCCTGACTCCTTTTGTGTGAGAACATTTGCTGGACATTTTCAGTTTTGGAGTTGCAGTTGAGGTGAGTTTGAGTGTGTGATGTTACCTTTAGCTGGCAAGGCAAGGTAAGCTGGCAATAGCTCTCTCTGGTGGTGCTGTTGGACAGGGACAGAGGGGAGGTAAAAGCCAGAAACAGCTTTTTTGTCCTTCCACCTTTTGTGTGGGACCCATTGCTGGACATTTTCAATTTTGCAGCTGGGCACTGTGGATAGTGAGAGATAGTGATGGTGCCCTTATTTTGCAAGGGAAGTGCATAGCAGTAGTGTTGGTTATGCTATGAGAAGTCCTGCCAGAGGAACATGAAGGCCAGCAGCACCAACAACTCTGTCCTGGCACATTTTGTGTGGGAGGAATTACTGGGCATTTTCAGTTTTGGAGCTGGACTCCCCCAAGCATGCAAGAATATAATGGTACTTTTAGTTGACAAGGTAAGTATACAGCACCAATGTTGTTGGTGCTACTGAAAGGCTGCCAAGGGAAAGTGAATTCTCTTCAGAAAGCTCTTTTACATATTTTAAAAAGGGTGTTTAAAAATTTGCTGGTGTCTACTAACATTTGTATGTCAAGTTCAGAGATTTACCTGTGATACTACCACAGTTTATCCTGAATGACACACTTTTCTTATTATTTTTGGTAGTTTTCTACTAAGTTTTTGTTTAAAAGTAGTGACTATTTGGTTAGGATTAATGTGTTCTTAATTTAAAGTAAGGACAGATTTTTTGAAAGGAAACTGGGTGTTGTTTAAACATAAAATTTTTTAAGGGCATAAGTTTGTTAGTTGTTACGTAGTTGTTGGTGAGGCTCTTTTTACAGGTATTTTTAGACGGTGAAATTACTAATCTTTAGAGGTTGATGTTAAGGTTGGATGGTAATTAGGTAATTTTTTGGGGGGGTCATTATTTTGGAGATGATTGATGTTTGTCTAGATGAGTAGGTAATATTTTGGACTTGTTGGTAATGAAACAGGCATATTTTTTCTTTAGGTTAGTAAAACTAGGTTTTACTAGTGTATACTTAATTAAAGATTTTTATGTCGAAATTTCAGAAAGTCCTTTTGTACATGTTAATTTTTAAAGTGGTCTTGTTTTGTTAGGGATTAAACTTGATTTTTCATTATGAATATGAAGACAACATAAAAAATAAAACAATATGTGGCAAAATAATAAATTTACACTAAGCAGAAATAAATTAGATAATACATGAAATTAGTAGTACATGAAAGATAGAATGGTGATTTAAAACAATGTACTATTAATTTTTAAAATACTATTATTTAGGGTTTGTAATAGCTAGTAAGCCTCATTTTAAAGCAAGGGCTTAGGAAATTATTTTTGGGTATGATTCTTAAATTTATTTTAAAAGGGGGTTTAGTTATTATAGGTACAAATTTGGGAAGTTAAAATGATTTGAGCACAGTTTTGGTGCAGAAAATACTTGGGTTTGGCATATTTTCTGACTAGGTAAGACTAGGATTTGGCTAGGGTCTGTGCTTTAACTGGAAGAAAGAATCGCCCTAATATATTTTAAAAACTTCTCAGTACTAGTAGTTAGGAAAGTTTTTAAAAATGATACATGTTTTGTAGATAGTTATATAAAGATATATTAAAGTTTGAAAAGCAGCTTGCTTTGTTATTTATCTTTAGTTAAACCATTAATGATACTATAAAAAAATAGTAAATGAATGAAGTAATGCTTGTTATAAAAAGTCAGTGAATTCACATTATAATATTAACAACATGATTAGAATTATTAATATATTAGTAACTGTCTTAAGAAATTGAGCTCGTATTTTCTTAGATATTTATGTATAGATGACATAAAAGTAAAAAAGTAAAAAAGAAAGTATTACATAGTTTAGAACTAATAACAGTTATAATATGGAATTGTTATTCATTCTTTAGTGTTACTTATGGAAATAAAATAGTAGAGATTGTTCTTATTTTTGTAATAAAATAGTTGTATCTTGTAATTTAAATGAGAGGATTTTAACAGAAATTCATTTAGGCTTTATATTATTCATTTGTCAAAGTAAAACAACATGTAAATAAACAATTATACTGAAATAGCAGCAATTCGGATTTACTGGTGGGATTAAAGTACTGTAGCTTTTTAAGATTTGAAATAGATTTGAGTTTGGCTTAATAGAAGTAATGGGATATTGAAGGTTATTGAAGGTTAAACTAATAAAAATTTAGTTATATAATAGTGTTATGAGTTTTATATAAGTAATTTGGTTAGGTTAGTGGGTGTATAAGATTAATACTTGCATATAAACAGTTACAAAGTTAGGGGTTTAGATTATTTTAAAGAGTAAGTTACTGGTTTATAGTTTATTAATATACTTAAAATGTTTTCATATTAAATCTAATTTTAATTTAAATACGGCAAGGAAAAATAATTACAATTGAATCACTAAATAGTAGTACTGAAAGATTCACAACAAAATTGCTTTGTTAAAACTGTGGAGTAAAAGACAAGGAGCTGGTAAAGCTGATAGTGAAGTTTCATGTACTAATTATAGCTAAGTTTTAAATAACTACTGTAGATAAAGTTCAAAATTTGCTTTTAATGGGAGTAATGTTAAATGTTAAATTTACGACTTCGCTAATTACTCTCAGTAAAGTATGTAATCTTACGTTATCGATATGTAGAGACACCATATTTACACAAGCAGCTTTAAATTTTTCTAGTAACAATTGTGTTAAAAATTAGAAATCACAGGTTAGTGAAATTAAAGGGCATATTTTAATAGAGTTTCAGTTATTACGTAGTGTTAGTTGATATTTTGATGTGCTATAGTTTCAGCATGCTGTGCAGGCTACAATCATGCTGGCTGAGGCTAAGCAGGGGGGTTGCACCCCCTGCAGCAGTAGTAGTAGCAGCTACAGTCACAGCTTCTGATAGGCATCGTGTGCAGAGGTAAAGGTCTGGTTATTTTTTAGGGTTGACAGGTCTAGGGTTAAGGGGTATTCTGTGTCTTCGTAAACTATAGTCTCGTAAATTATCTTTTAAGTGGGGAGAATTTTAGTGGCTAAGGGTGGTGCAGCTGGGAGTGGTGGCAGTGGGGTTGAGGGGACTACTGAAGATGTGGTTGAATTAGGCTGCTTAATAAAAATTTCAATAAGTACACGACATGCCAGGAACAACTTAGCAGCTGTTAAATCGCGACGAGTGGTTGCATCATAGAGTTTAAGACTCATTATAGAGTTTGAGACTCCTACAGAATCTCAAAAGTACATGGGAAAAGCAGACGCAGGATCTATATTAGGAAATTTTTTCTGCACTAGGATAAAAGCTCTTTAAGGTCTTGCTTGGGTATGGCATGAGAATTAGATCTGATCAGAGCCTTAAAGCTCTTATAAACATCTCTGGGTTGTTTGGACATCTTGTGTCCTATCATGTTCCCTGAAGCCTACCTGTTGTTGTGCAGCAGGTGATAATATCAGTCTCTGTCTGAGTCGAACCAGTGGCGCAGGCAGAGGTTCTGACTGTTCCTTCCTTGCAGGAGGACTATAAATCCCTAGGGTTTCTGCTTCCTCACAGCAGCACTTAACAAAAAGTACTTTGGGGCATTCCATCTGGTTGACAACTTAGCTGAATCGCATTCCTCATACAGGGAATCAATTGTTGGAAAAATCTAGCTCTACAGAGACAAGGTAACTGAGAGGCGTTTTTAAAGATTTTATTCCATTATCAATCTTGTCGACGAGTGAGACACAAGAGATGTAAGACTCAACGCCATTCTATTGGAAGTCAAACTATTTCTTTGTTACAATATCTTATAAATGTTTTTCAGCCTATTAGCTTTTGCCACACAATGCTGCTAATGTTTCTAACATCAATCACCTATTATTTTACCCCACGTAGTCTCTCTACAATGCATTTTTCATTCTAATTCTCCAAAATAACTAGTCTGTTTACAAGGCTGTTATATGAAACAATGTCTTCTCTACTCCATGGCCCTTTTAAGTCAGCACACCTTATCTCAAAGTTTACATACAGATGTACAAGACTATGTGAACTTTCAGTCAGGCTTTGAAAATCCTCTAGAAATTCATTCCTCACAACCTGGTAGCAATTTGCAGAAAGAGGACTGCCCCTTGAATGTGGTGCAAATCCAAGTTTCCACAAGTCACAGGGCAGGCCTTTTGTCCTGGCACAGTTGCTCTTTGAGAGACGTAGTCGAAAAGCTTTCTTGTAAGATTCCAGCAAAAAGAGAGGCAGAATATGGTGATAGGTAATGCTGAGAAGTGAAGTGAATGGCCTAAGCGTCTTCTGGCAGAAGAAGTGAGCTGAAGCGCTTTGCAACCAGCACAATGGTCTGTGCTAGAAGCAGACAATGATTCGCCTCTGAGAGAGTGAGACCGCGACAGGTGACAAAAGGCAAAGAATGAAGGCGCTGAGCTCTGGGTTTGTATGTGCAGTGTTCAGACTGCAAGAGGAATGTGGCTGCTCTTTGCCTGCCTGCCAAATTCACCTTAGTTGTCATACAGAAAAGTTCACTTGCTTTTGCTGCTACCTATTCATTCTTTCTGCAGCCCTCAGTGGAAATGCTTGTGCTCCCAGTTAGCTCTGAGATCCAGAAGAACACTACGGCAAATGCAGCAGAGAAGGGTGGTACAGTGTGCACCGGTGAGATTGAAGTGATTTATGTGCCACAAAGGGAAAGGTGCAGCCCTGCACTGGCTTTTACTTTGACAGCCTTTTGCTGTGGGGGCAGCTGCTGAAAGTTGCCAAGAGAGTTGGGAGAGTGAAAATTGGGACAGCACTTTTATCTGAGAAGGAGAGTGCAGAGCCACAGAGGGTTGTGCCCTCTTTCAAAGCTCTTTAGAACTGGTTGACTTGAAGTCAGCCTTGTGTTCCACAGAAGCTTGCCACACAAAATGCATATGAAATTGCTTCTCTACACATTTTGTGATGAGGTCCCACGGCTGTGCATGACATTTTTAAGCAGCAAGACAAATCCCAACTGTGTCTGATTGTGAATGAGCTGTTGCTAGACTTTTGCAATTCGGTACTCTGCTCACACAAGCCCAGCGCTCTACCACTTCATTCCTCGTTTTATGTGGTCGGGAAGGAGATGAAGCCCTGCGGTAGCATTCAGCATTGCCACTTTTCAGAGTGTATAATGCCTACAACCACTGTGTGTTGTGCACGATTTTTCCTCAGCTGGATGAACAATGACACTCTTTCTGTTTCTCAGAGTCCAAACTGTCCATGTGCATCTCGGGTAGCCAAAGAAGCCAGGAGAGAAGCACTTTTGCTGGACTAGTCATTTTGTAATCAGGACTTTCAACACAGCACTACTGTCTGGGTGACAAGAAGGGGACATGAAGAACATGCTATCTCCTGGTCCATTTTTCTGTGCCACAGGGCTATGTGGGTCTTTAGCCCTTGTGAGACTGTAATGTGTGCAGTGGTCCTTCAAGCTAAGAAGGATCGTATAGAGTGCACAAGTTCAATCTGGCAGAAATCCTGCTACGTTTGTAGTTTTAAGAGGCAGAAGCACACTCCAAGCCACAGGCTCCTGGACATGAATGGTGGCACTTTTCCATGGGAAACAAAACTCACCTCCCCAGGTTCCTGATGTCAGTTTGGAGGAGATGTTTGGCACAGCCAGAGTCCTAGGTTTTGGCAGCTTTAGTCAGGGAGCAATTCATAATTATAACACAGGTAGAAGCCCACTCCCAGCCAGAGGCCCCTGGACACAAACAGTGGCCCTTTTCCATGGGAAACAAAACTCACCCTCTGTTGGATAATAAATATTTAAAAATAATGGGATGGGACCACCAGGAGATGTTTCCACAAGCTTTTTTGTGGCATCAGTGTCTGTATAGGGTGAGACAATTGAAAAGTGGGAGCAGCTCACATCTTGCCAACTGCAGCCAAAATTCTCTATGTTACAAGGTCTTTTAAATTTTTCTAACCAATAGCAAATGGTTAAGAGTGCGCAGACATCCACATAACCCAATCATTAGGACTACACGTATTCCTTATATGTAACAATAGGTGGTTGCTTCATAATTTTTACTATTTAGAAATTTTTAATGCTCTTACAATAAGCAAAGCACAGACCCTCATTATTAAACTTTTCTGTTATCTTACTTAACATGTTTTTCTACTTGCTAAGGTCTAACTCTACACAGCGCAAAGACACAGTCTTATTGCTCTCTGTCCTTAATCTGATATCTTTTTAACTCTAGGCCTTACATCCGCACTGCTATGCAAACTTTCTGCTTTTTCTTTTTTCTCACAGGCAGTGACTGGTTTAATGCATTATTCAAGAATTGGAACTCATCTAGCTGGACTTTAATCAAAACAAATTTACAAATATTTGTAGTTGCTGTTATGCTTATGTTGTTACCCTGTTTTTTAAATTGTATGTTAAGAATTTTTCAAAAATATTGTCTTGGTTTGGAAAGACAGGTATCTGCCAGGGAAAGCTGGAGTTTCCCTTGGAATGGAGAATGTAAACCCCTCACCCCCCGCCAAATTATAATTTTGCAATTAAGGGCTTTCAGGCAAAGATTTGGGAATAGGAATAACAGTTCTTTACTAGGAATATTAACAAATGTAGTAGTAAAACAAACAAACAAGCAAACAAACAACAATCCTAGAAACCTTGACAGAGTCAGAGCTATAACCTGACGCCCTGTTGGTCAGGGTGTTGGAAGCAGTCCAAAAGTAAATCCTCCTGGAGTGGCAGATGTGGTTCTGTTGGAGCAGAGATGATCCTGTAGAAAAGGGTCCAGTAATGGTGAGAAGGGTCCAGTGATGGTGAGAAGGGTCCAGTCTTCCTCCGGGAATCCAGTGGAGCCAGATACCTCGTGTTCCTGCGTCTCAGTTTTTATCTAGGTAGGAATGGTTGGCTTCCCCCCCACTGGGTGGAGCATCTCACAATGGGATGATGGAATGTGTCGTGCCCTTAAGTGAACCTTAATGGCCATCAGCAGAAAATGTCCCCCTGGAGGGAGGGCAGGTGGTGAAAGAGATAAGAAACACTGCCCCACCTGGTTTTAACAGCTGGCCCATTATCAGAGGGCATCAGCCCCCCTCCCCCCAGAGTTACAAGAGAGAACGAAAAACATCTCCCCAACTGCTTTTAACAGATGAAATAGAATACACATTTTTGATTCCATAACCCAAGACACTACCCAACAACTTCAGGGGTAGTATACTCACCTACTTTAGCGCCGAAAGCATATTGGAGTCATGTAAAGAGAGGTTTCCTATGGAGTACTATGAAACTGCCATAGCAGTAACAAGTTTTCATACAGTAGTTTAAGCCTAGAGCTAATACAGGTACAGTCTTGGATGTTTAATCCTGCTGGCTCAAGAGCCAGTGTTGAACTTTGCTGTTTTAAATCCAGTCTTGCAGCTCTGCAAGGATCACTGCAGCATGACATTGTGACAAGAAGATGCTGATTCATGCATAAACCTTAGATGCTTTCATGATATCTCCAACCAGCTTTGAAAACCTATGACTATCTGGCGTGTTGCGACTTGAGAAACATGGCCAAAGTTTTCCCCAAACATTTTGTAATGGAATGCTAGAGCTTTCATTCCAAGACAAATAGCATTGAGCATATTGCTGGCAAAATGTTAAAAGAATAAACCAAAAAATACCCTTTAATGGGAAGGATGGAAAAAATTCAGACCAAAAATTAATTATTTTTTTTAAATTAGAATTATGTGGACCATGCCTGAATATATTAGCTCCTTGTGTTTCAGTTCATTTGTATTCCTGGTCATTCTCCTTTGCCTTTCACTATAAACCATTCATCAGGCTCAGGGAGCAGATGTGAAATAAGTTCTGTGCATCTGTGCTGGTTTGAAAGAAAAACCAGTGAGACTCTCAGTCAGAGATACAATTTAATAGAAGAGAGGAAAAATAAAAGTAACATGAAATAAAAGTAATAGTACAAAAAAAAAACCACTGACACAGTCAGAATACAACCTGACACCCTGTTAGGGTGGTAGTGGCAGTCCAGATGAGATGGTCTTGTCTAAGCAGTGATCCTGTAGAAGCGTCTGGTAGCTCTTGTCTCCTCTGGGAGTCCAGTGGATAAAAAGCTATCTGTGCTGTCCCAAACCCTGGATTTATCCAGGTGGGAATGTTTGGCTCCTGCCCCTGGGCAGAGCATCTCACAATGGGATGATGAGTCATGCAGTGGGTCCTTGATGGCCCATTAAACAGAGATAACTCCCAGAGGGAGTTATCTATGACTCATGTGGCAAGGCATTGTTGGGCTCGTTAACAGAAGATAAGGAAAACACTGCCCCACCTTGGCTCCAATGGCTCATGGGGATAGAATACATACCTTAGGCACAATTTTACATTGTAACCTAGGACATAATCCACCCCTTATTCTATCACCATCTACATCATACACTCTCACAGATACACAGAATGAAACCCTACACACTAATTCTAGTTCCCACTTAAAATCAGGTCTCCTTGCGGTACACAACGGGTTTCTCCATCTTTTTGCATTACCCACCAAGTGTAACCAGGTCCTTGAGCAAAAACAATCCCACGGATGGGTCTGCCTTTGCCTGAGGTGGGGTTAATCCAAACAGTCTTTCCTAAGATCCCTTTCATGTGCACCACGGGGACTTTATCTCCATCCACTGTGTGCAAGGGTTCAGACTGGGCAGGACCAGCTCGATTGATGGAGCCTCGAGTGTTGACCATCCAGGTGGCTTTGGCTAAATTTATGTCCCAATTCTTGAAGGTCCCTCTGCCAAGTGCCTTCAGGGTAGTCTTTAATAGTCCATTGCACCGTTCAACTTTCCCGGCGGCTGGTGCATGATAAGGGATGTGATAGATCCATTCAATACCATGTTCTTTAGCCCAGGTGTTTATAAGGCTGTTCTTAAAATGTGTCCCGTTGTCTGACTCGATTCTCTCCGGTGTGCCATGTCTCCACAGGACTTGCTTTTCAAGGCCCAGGATGGTATTTCGGGCAGTAGCATGAGGCACAGGATAGGTCTCCAGCCATCCTGTGGTTGCTTCTACCATGGTCAGCACATAGTGCTTGCCTTGGCGGGTCTGGGGAAGGGTGATGTAGTCAATTTGCCAGGCTTCCCCATACCTGTACTTCAACCATCGTCCACCGTACCACAGAGGCTTCACTCGCTTGGCCTGTTTGATTGCAGCACAGGTCTCACAGTCATGGATGACTTGTGAGATGCTGTCCATAGTAAGGTCCACCCCTCGGTCACGGGCCCATCGGTATGTTGCATCTCTTCCCTGATGACCAGAGGCATCATGGGCCCAACGAGCTAGGAATAATTCTCCCTTGTGCTGCCAGTCTAGATCCACCTGTGATACTTTCACTTTGGCAGCTTTGTCTACCTGCTCATTGTTGCGATGCTCCTCATTAGCCCGACTCTTGGGTACGTGTGCATCCACGTGTCGAACCTTCACGGTTAGCTTCTCTACTCGGGTGGCAATGTCTTGCCAAATCTCAGCAGCCCAGATGGGTTTCCCTCTGCCCTGCCAGTTGGCCTTTTTCCAGTGATTCAGCCATCCCCACAGGGCATTAGCTACCATCCATGAGTCGGTGTAGAGATAGAGCCTCGGCCACTTCTCTCGTTCAGAAATACCCAAAGCCAGCTGTACTGCTTTAAGCTCTGCCATCTGACTCGATCCACCTTGTCCCTCAGTAGCTTGTGCAACTCGTCGTGTGGGGCTCCATACTGCAGCTTTCCATTTCCGGTCAGCGCCTATAATTCGGCAGGAACCATCAGTGAAGAGAGCATATCGTCTTTCAGTCTCCGGTAGCTCGTTATATGGTGGGGCCTCCTCGGCACATGTCACTTGCTCCTCTTCTTCTTCAGAGGATAATCCAAAAGTCTCACCTTCAGGCCAGTTTGTTATAACTTCCAGAATCCCAGGGCGATTTGGGTTTCCAATACGGGCGCACTGTGTAATGAGGGCAATCCATTTGCTCCAAGTAGTGTCGGTGGCATGATGCGTGGAAGGAACCTTTCCCTTGAACATCCACCCTAGCACCGGCAGTCGGGGTGCCAGAAGCAGCTGTGCTTCAGTGCCAATTACTTCTGAGGCAGCTTGAACTCCTTCATAGGCGGCCAAGATCTCCTTCTCCGTGGGAGTGTAACTGGCTTTGGACCCTCTGTAGCTTCAACTCCAGAATCCCAGAGGTCGACCCCGAGTCTCACCAGGCACCTTCTGCCAAAGGCTCCAGGACAGGCCATTGTTCCCGGCTGCAGAGTAGAGCACATTCTTCACATCTGGTCCTGTCCTCACTGGGCCAAGGGCTACCGCATGAGCGATCTCCTGTTTGATCTGGGAAAAGGCTTGCTGCTGTTCTGGGCCCCAGTGGAAATCATTCTTCTTGCGGGTAACCAGGTAGAAAGGACTCACAATCTGGCTATACTCAGGAATGTGCATTCTCCAAAAGCCTATGGCGCCTAGGAAAGCTTCTGTTTCCTTCTTGCTTGTTAGTGGAGACATCGCGGTGATCTTGTTGATTACTTCTGTGGGTATCTGGCGACGTCCATCTTGCCACTTCACTCCCAGGAACTGGATTTCTTGAGCCGGTCCCTTAACCTTACTTCGTTTAATGGCAAAACCAGCTTTCAGCAGAATCTGGATAATTCTCTCTCCTTTCTCAAAGACTTCCCTTGCTGTATTCCCCCATATGATGATGTCGTCGATGTACTGTAGATGTTCAGGAGCCTCGCCCTTTTCCAATGCAGCCTGGATCAATCCATGGCAGATGGTGGGGCTGTGCTTCCACTCCTGGGGCAGTCGGTTCCAGGTGTACTGCACGCCCCTCCAGGTGAAAGCAAACTGGGGCCTACACTCTGCTGCCAAAGGAATGGAGAAGAAGGCATTGGCAATGTCGATGGTTGCGTACCACTTTGCTGCCTTGGACTCCAGCTCGTACTGAAGCTCCAACATGTCTGGTACAGCAGCACTCAGTGGTGGTGTGACCTCATTCAGACCACAATAATCTACAGTTAGTCTCCATTCTCCATTGGACTTATGCACTGGCCATATAGGGCTGTTGAAAGGTGAATGAGCCCTGCTGACCACCCCTTGGCCCTCCAGTTTATGAATCATCTCATGGATCGGAGTCACAGAGTCTCTGTCAGTGCGGTACTGCCGACGATGCACTGTTGCCGTGGTGATTGGTACCCGTTGTTTTTCAACTCTTAACAGTCCCACAGCAGAAGGGTCGTCTGAGAGACCAGGCAGGGTATTTAGTTGTCTGATGTCTTCCCTCTCTACAGCAGCTACTCCAAAAGTCCAACGATATCCTTTTGGGTCTTTGAAATATCCATTTTTGAGATAATCTATGCCGAGGATGCATGGAGCTTCTGAGCCAGTCACGATGGGGTGTTTCTGCCACCCATTCCCAGTCAAACTCACTTCGGCCTCCAAGACAGTCAGCTGCTGGGACCCTCCTGTCACTCCAGAAATTGAAATAGATTCTGCTCCTACATACCCCGATGGCATCAGGGTACATT
The DNA here is from genome assembly GCA_017589585.1 of Phylloscopus whistleri. NCBI lineage: Eukaryota > Metazoa > Chordata > Aves > Passeriformes > Phylloscopidae > Phylloscopus > Phylloscopus whistleri. The sequence goes on along the minus strand of JADMLD010000989.1, from coordinate 2,582,030 downwards.
GGGAACCAGTGTCAACCAAAGCCTTATATTTTTGTGGGTCGGATGTGCCAGGCCATCGGATCCACACAGTCCAGTAGATCCTATTATCCCTTTCCTCTACCTGGCTAGAGGCAGGGCCCCCCTATTCCTGCTCATGGTGCGCGTTGCTCTCCTCCTGTAAATGTGTTCCTGAGGTCCCTTCAAGAGGATCAGTCACATCACCATTCCTATACTGTCTGGAGTTCTGTGCACGAGAGACTGGAGCAGCCTTGACTCTAGATGAGCTCCTCGTGGTAGGTGTCCCTCTTTTCAGTTCACGTACCCGGGCTGCTAAGGAGGAGGTGGGTTGTCCATCCCACTTCCTCATGACTTCTCCATGTTCTCGAAGAAAAGACCAGAGGTTACCTCGTGGAGTATATCCTCTCTCTCTGGCTGGAGGACGCCTGTTCCTAATGGCAGAGACTCTTATTGGTTCTGGTGAGATGTGGTAAATTTCTTCCTTAAGTTCCTTCTTCAGTTTCTGATGGCCTTCTTCAATCGAGCTCTGGACTTGCTCAGCCAGCCTTGTTTCCACGGATGAGACATGGGTACGAAATGGGGCGGTGACAGTGTCCTCGTAAATTCTTAGTTTGTTGACCAAGACGCCCACCCTGTCCTCGCCTTCTCTCCATTGCAGCGTTGCCAGGTAACGGGAGTACATCTCTGGTCCAAGTCGTGCAAATCTCAACCACATCTGCGATGTGCACTGGACATCATCTGGGCTTTTAGGAAATCTTTCGTCTTCTGAGAAAATGATCTCCAGCACAGCTAATTCCCTCAGGCATCGGATACCTTGTTCCATTGTGCTCCATTTTCCTTGATGCACCTGGAGGTCTTCTTTACAAAGGTATCTGTCCTTCACACTTGTCAGCAGTCGCCGCCAGAGGCTGAGGGTTCCTTGGGTCCTTCCGATGCCCTGGTCAATGACCACATCCCGGGACAGCGATCCCAGTTGCCTGGCCTCACTTCCATCCAGAATGGTGTCATTGGCTGCAGCGTCCCAGATGCAGAGCAGCCAAGTCAGGATGGACTCATTTGTCTGGCGGGTGAATTCCCTCCGCAGGTCACGCAGCTCACCCAGAGACAGAGAGCGAGTGATGATCTCTGGCTCTGTCTCCTCTGCTGGGTGCAAAGGTCCTGCTGCATCCTCGTCAGTAACTATGCGAACTGATTTGGTCTTTGATTTCTTCTTCTGAACGGGGGCAACTGCTACTGGTTTAGGCTGTTTTGGTTCAGTGATGGTTTGTGTGGAGGTGCTGACGGTATCTTTGGCTCCTTCTTCCTCTATGACAGCCTGTGTAGATGTGGATGCTGTTGCTTTGCCTTTGGTTCCTTCCTCCTCTGTGACAGCCTGTGTAGATGTGGATGCTGTTGCTTTGCCTTTGGTTCCTTCCTCCTCTGTGACAGCCTGTGTAGATGTGGATGCTGTTGCTTTGCCTTTGGTTCCTTCCTCCTCTGTGACAGTCTGCGTAGACACGGACACTGTTGCTTTGCTTTCGGCTCCTTCCTCTTCTGCGACGGTCTGTGTGGACATGGATGCTGTTGCTTTGCTTCTTTTTCCCTCTTCCTCAAGAGGACACTGCATCACACCATGTGGTGTTTTGTTTCTAAGCATGGTGCAGGCTGTGCAGAGAAGACAAAGCAGAACTAACAACAACATTACGTTGACCTTGGCATCCAGAGAAAACTCAATATTATCAAAAACTGCTGTGCCAGGCCTGAAAGGCTGGAAAAAATCATTCTTCACCCCTTCCCACAGGGGCTTGCTGAAGCTCCAGACATAGCATCCTAGACTAGGACAAGAAAACATAATCGAGTATATATTCTGAATGATGTTCATTGCCTCAGAGGTTAGAATAAAATAGACCAATAAAGCAATCCTAATACCATACCCTGGTCTACACATGAGTATTAAGATCGGCAGATAGTGCCCCATGTGCGGAAAAATATAGAGAGCTAGGTACAAGACACATGTAAGCACGTTAAGCAACATAGCTAACAGGTGCCTTTTCCAGTACAAAATTGTAACTCTGACTTTTCTCAGTACCTCCTGCCCCACGTTGGGCGCCAAAAAATGTGCTGGTTTGAAAGAAAAACCGGTGAGACTCTCAGTCAGAGATACAATTTAATAGGAGAAGAGAGGAAAAATAAAAGAAAAGTAACATGAAATAAAAGTAATAGTACAAAAAAAAAACCACTGACAGAGTCAGAATACAACCTGACACCCTGTTAGGGTGGTAGTGGCAGTCCAGATGAGATGGTCTTGTCTAAGCAGTGATCCTGTAGAAGCGTCTGGTAGCTCTTGTCTCCTCTGGGAGTCCAGTGGATAAAAAGCTATCTGTGCTGTCCCAAACCCTGGATTTATCCAGGTGGGAATGTTTGGCTCCTGCCCCTGGGCAGAGCATCTCACAATGGGATGATGAGTCATGCAGTGGGTCCTTGATGGCCCATTAAACAGAGATAACTCCCAGAGGGAGTTATCTATGACTCATGTGGCAAGGCATTGTTGGGCTCGTTAACAGAAGATAAGGAAAACACTGCCCCACCTTGGCTCCAACGGCTCATGGGGATAGAATACATACCTTAGGCACAATTTTACATTGTAACCTAGGACAGCATCCTTGTAATACAAATGGTCAGGATGGGTTTCTGCAGTAAAAGGACACAACAAAGTGGATATGTAGCCTACAGTCTGAACTCCTGCAATTTTTCTTCTCTCAATTTCTCCTCTCAAAAGTGATCTCTGTAGCAAACTTTACACATTCTTCTACTCCTGAGAGTGATTAATAAAGAAACCTGGGGCGTTTATTATATGACATTGCTGTTCCTACCGTGCAGCTTTGTGCCTGGACCACAGATCATTTTCACACAGCTGTGATCCAGAATGTGGGCAGATAAAACAGTTTTCTCTTGTCTACTTGACTTTTAAAATTCTTGTTATGTTAGTATTGCATTAATTTTGTCCATAATATCTGAAATAATTTACCATGCAGTTTTGAACACAGCATGAATATATATAATTTACTCTTAGAAGAGAGCAAGGTCAGCGAACTCTCTCTCTCTCTCTTCCCCCCTCTCTCCTGGCACATTTCTCTGTGCAAGCCATGGCTGGAAACCCTTCTGTTTAGATTCAGGCTGCAAGAGTGCCTGAAGACCATAGTATGTAGAGCTGAAAAAGAAAGCACATAGCACCAGTCTCTCCTAGGACAGGTGGTAGTGTCATCTGAGAATGCTCTTCCTTGCTCAAGCCTTATCTCGCAGCTGATGTACTGCATCACACAGCCTGGAAACATGCGCCTTCCCTCAAGCTCTAGGTACCAGCGTGGTCTCTCACTCTTGCTGATCCCCAAAAACTTAAAACATCCAACAGCTGCTTCCATGCAACACATCCTACAGACTCTGCCAGGCATACAGGTAATTCTTCCTTCCCTACTGCACTACACGTGCTCTCAATGTTGCAGAGTCTGCAGCAAAACCACACAGCCTTTCCACTTCGAAAAGCTAAATGCACCAGGACAGAAAGCTTTTGCTAACCTGGCCCCTTGCCTTTTCTTCGCAGCCTTTCATCTTTGGAACAAGCACTGAAGCTATGCACTTGCTTCCCAGCTGAGTACATAGTTGTTTTCCAAAGGGTCCAATACATGCACTTCCTTGTGGCACAGAAAAATGTCAGGATGGACAAACTTCTTCTGTTGAAATACACCAATGCTCTGAGCTTTCCTTCTCAGCTCATCATACCATCCTATTCTCTGTCACACTTGGCAATAAAATCTACACCGAAAAGTTTCCAGCTACATCTTGTATGGATAAATGAGCCAGGAGAAAAACTTTGCTCAACCTTGCCCCTAATGTTTGGAAATGTCCATTCGCTCCATCCTGCAAACTTCACACTGCCCACCAACTGCCCCCCCCTCGTCGCCCCAAACCCGAACTCCCTTGCTGCCCCCTTCAGCCGGGGCCCACCCTTCCCCATGGTGCTCCTTGAGAGCTGCTCAGAGACGTATTGAGTGTACTCAGTCTCAAAGAGAGTCCGATACGCTTCTCACACAGAAAAATATCCTAGTCCTTCTGTCTTTAAGCTTTCCAGAAAACCCTTTTTAAATGGATGGACATTTGGGACTCTGAGAGATTAAAAATTTGTGATCCTACTTTTAGGTGAGATTTAATTTGCAGTGCAGCTTGCTTTTTACATTGTGGAGGGTTTAAGGAGAAATAAGTGCTATCTTATTTTCATGGATACAAATCTGGAAATTGAAAGCTAGTGAGTTCTCCATATTTGGGCACATTTTTTTTAAAAGACTTGGACTTAAGTGCTTTACATTTAGTTGTTTGCTGGTAAGTAGGGTACATTTTGTTTATTAAGTCTATCTAGTCCATCTAGTTGAGTTTGCCTATGTTGTTTTTCATCAGCAGCACTAGATAGCGCCGTGTAAACATGTAATCCCACAATGTGCAGCTCCAACTATGAAAACATCTAGTCACTCAAATGACATGCCTATATGCTTTTCTGACCTTCCTGGTCCATGTGCAGGATTAAGTGCAGCACACTCAAATGGCCAGTTACATGTGCTAAAGATGTTTTTTAACTCTTGGAGAGACTAGCAACCAAAATGCAAGTGTCTGACAAAAATTTAACTCATGCAAATGCCAGGTGAGAAAGCTGTTGCTGGCTCCACCCTTAACTGCATCTATTGAATTGCAGCACACAGCCTTTAATCTTCACTTTCCTTTTGAAATCTATGAAGTATATAATCCTTGAGTCTCACAGAGTCAGAATGCAGGGTTTCCAATGAAACCACCACTGAAATTTTGATTCTACCTCCAAAATTCTGCATCCAAGTGAGACATAGACTTTAAAGAATATAGGATTTTAAGAAAATTAAGATTTTAGTTAGAAGTAGGCCTTGGTTTTTTTTGGAGTTAATTAAAAGCTTTGTGGTTAGTTAAGGAAGACTAGGTTTGAGTTAACTTTTTCCAAATAACTGATTGTTTGTCAACTTTATGTTTACTTAGCTGTGCTTGCAACAATAAATAGAGAACCTGATAAATAGGTTTAGGGATACAGGACAATTACAGAGACTCCCAAATGCTGAAACTTATTGAAAGTCACGTACCTAAGGAAATGGGAGCTCTACCAACACTCATTTGTCACATTTGCATTGAAAAGGTAGAAAGTTCAGAGCGATGAAGAGTCATTTTACTTCCTCATTTGAAACCCACTCCTCCTAAATAAGACCACTGACTCATTTCAAAGGACAAACTACACATGCTTAATTGCTTTTTTGCTAATTACCATACGAAGTGAGGAATGGGATGTACCAGGGTTATGAATATGCATTTGTATTTTGGATATTCAACAGTTTTGTAAATAAAATGACTTTGTGATCTTCTGCAAGGTGTGGTACGCTTTTGGGGACTACCCCTCGTGCTGCCTGGCGCTGTAATAAACATACACTTTCTAACTTTAAACTGTTAGAGAGTTTTTTGTCCGTCTCAGTTGGATATCGATATTAGGTCGATATTCATATTTGCTCCCAGAAAGTTTGAGTTGTTTTTACATACTTTGAGCAGCCTCTCAATTGTACTATAAATACTGGGTCTGCACTCTTTCCTTCCTATGGAAAAGAAATTAATCCGCTTGCAGGAGTCTACCATAAAAATTTGCATTCCACTTCCAATATTCAACACATTCAAGTATTTCTCTTAAGAAAAATATGCCAGAATAAAATGGTCTTGCCTGTTATTACCTCCCGGCCAGCCTTTCCTTCTTTTGCCAGTGTTTTTAACAATCTCCTATTATGTTACGGTCGCAGTTTGGAGACAGGTAAACAACAGACTCACCAAGGTCATGTGAGAAACAGCCAAGCTTTATTACGGACTCCTCCTTTAATAGGGGGTTCAAAATTCCAGCACTTGAACAACTGATTGGTCAGAGTCTCAACACTACCCGGCTCACTAACCAGTTAGATGTTTGCATTCAGGACTGAATGGGGTTGGCAGGAGTCCCTTGTTTGAGTTCAAACCATTGCTCACCCAGGGACTTGTTTACTTCTTTTCTATAATGAACTAGGCTAGGCGAATTGGGTTCCTTAATATGGCCAAATCCATCTGTATAGCCTCAGACCAGCTGTGGCCATGACATTCCTGTTTTGCTCATTTCTTATATATCTCTCTACATACATATTTGAGAATATAAAATTATTCTTAAGGCTTACAAAATGGATTCAATTAATAAAAATGGTCTTGGGACCATTTATATTAACAAAGCATCTGCTGTCCTTTCCTCTAAGAATCATCATGGACAGCATCATGTTCTTTCTGTCATGTTTCTTTGCAATAAATGCATGTTTGGCACATATTCTGTTGTTACTCCTCTCTCCCCAGCTTCTTCATCTTGTATAAGTTGGTTGTCTTTGTTATTACAGATGGCTATAACCAAGAAGTTTCAGGTCTCCTTAGCAATATGGTCATTAATGCAAGCTATACAATCACATTATTCACATATAAAGAAGGCCAGCATGTTATGAATGCTTCACATTGTGGCATCACAGCGTTCTGCCATATATCATCCGTTGCTGCTACTTGTATGTGCTGGTTTGAAAGCAAAACCAGTGAGACTCCAAGTCAGAAATACAATTTAATAGGAGAAGAGAGAGAGGAAAAAGTAAAATAAAATAAAATAAATGGAATAATATAACCTGACAACCTGTTGGTTAGGGTGGTGGTAGCAGTCCAGATGAAGTGGTCTTGTTGAAGCAGTGATCCCGTAGAAAGGTCTGGTAGCTCTTGTCCTCTGGGAATCCAGTGGGTAAAGGCTGCTGTGCTGTCCCAAATCCCAGATTATATCCAGGTGGGAACGCTTGGCTCCTCCCCCTGGGGAGAGCATCTCACAATGGGCTGATATCATTCCACCATGATACCATTCCACCCATGTAATGGGTCCTTGATTGCCCATTAAACAGAGATGGCTCCCGGAGGGAGTTACCTGTGAGTCATGCAGCAAGGCATTGATGGCCCATTGACAGAAGATAGCCTGGAGGGAGGGGGCAAGGGAAACACTGCTCCACCTGGTTTCAACAGCTCATGAAGATGGTGATAGAATACATACTTTGGGCACATCTTACATGGTAACCTAGGACGTTGTATTGCCTTAAACATCCAATTTTCTTAATGTAAATAAGAAAATAAACATAGTCTTTTGGATCTTATAAGTCTTCAGATCTCGTAAATTCTGAAGCATGTGATCATCCTCTCATATACAGAGATTTACACAGTATACATGTGATCATCCTCTCATATAACAGAGATTTACACTTAAAGAGGATTATTAAAGGCTTGGCTTATTCACTGCTATGATACACTGTCTTCAAACACTTTTCTGAGCAGATGAAACATAATTGCATGATTCTTGTACACCTCTTTAAGCAGTGGGGAAATAATTTTGATTTTTATGCAATTGTTCAGGATTTATAACTGCCAAGAAGAGAATCAGTACTGGTCACACAGTAGTTCCTGAGAACTATTTTTAGGTAATCCTTCTCTGTTTAAACACACTGGGCTGAAGTTTTAAACCCTTTGTTTTGATTTCACTGTCAGGGAGAGATGACCACTTACCAAGGGAGGTTGCAGCAGGTGAAAATGGGTGAAACCTTCCATGCCTTTTCCACGTGTTGACTTGTACATGTAGAAGCTATGACTTCTTTCAGTACACAACGGCTCTTTTTTGGTTTAGGAAATGATTATTTGGGAAGTACATAGCTTCACACAAGCTTTCTGTTTGAAATGCATGAGAATTATAGACGTAGACTTTTATTAAACAGAAAGTAGCTTTCTGTTCAAAAATATCTTCTGATTTAATACATGATTTTTTATTCTACTGACCCTACATTTTCTTAAGCAATTTCATCAATTGTACTGTCTTTATTGACAGTCTTGTGAAACACTGGTCTTTAATTTTTTAAATAAAATCCAGGTCAATTAGAATTATTTTCTTGTCCCAGTACACTAATATTCACAGCATGGTTTTTGTTTGGAAGGAGCTCACAGACCAGGTAGGAACCGGTAGAGATCTCTGATCGCTTTGTCACTTGTGTCTCACAAGTGACTTAAATAGAAGATATCATAGGAATGATTTAAACTACCATTTTGCTGATTTTTTCCCATCCCCCAGTCATTCACTGCAGTTAGTTCCTCTCTTTGAAAATACTGATAATTGAATTCATAAACCAAGTAAATAATTAATTCTTCCCCTAACACCTAGTGTTTGACTGTTATCCTAGGGTGGCTTTATGATTGTATCCCCAATTGTCTGTTCTGTTTGAGCTGTATATTAAGTTCTGTACCTTTAAAACTGGTGCTGGGAGTGAAGGGGTAGAAAAAGCAGCACACAGTTTGTTTTGAGAAAACTGCCTGACTCCTACACATTCTTGCTCCGGTAGCTTGTCTGAGGCATGGACAGCTGTGGGACAGAGATCTCCTGTGTTTTTAGTTAGTTTTAGCTAGCTAGGGCAGAGGAGTTCCCTGGACTGTTTTTTTTCCTTTTTCTCAGGACTGTTTAAACCTCCTCCAGACTGAAAGACTCAGAGGAGCACTGAGGGCTCACACCTGTGGCCCACCGGGACCTGGACCTCTGGAGGGACTGATAAGAGACAGAGAGAGCCGAGCTACACCCATGGCAAGGATTTTCTTAATTTGCCATCCCACTTCAGAACAAGAGGTTTTATTGTTTCATATTATTCATTCTTTATGCTTGTGGGCACTCTGTTCATTAAATAAATAGTTCTTTCCACTTTTCTCCAAGCAAGTTCTTTCCTGGACCAGTTTTGGGGGGAGGAGCTGTTTGGGTCTGCTTCCCAGAGGGACCTTATTTGGGGGTTTTCTCCCAAATTTTCCCTAAGCCAGGACAACTGTTTTTATTCCTATTGGTACACATAAACAGGAAAGGCTTTCTGATGTATTAAATATCCTTTAAATATCTTTTTTTCTCAGAAAGCAAAAATGCTGTAATCTGTTACTATCTGAATATACTAATCATTAATGAAAAAATCAGAACTTGCAGAACATCTAGTGCTCTGAATAGTACTATTTGTGAGCAGTTTTTCTTTCTTTTTTGCTAGTACAAAATGAAGTAATAGAAGGGTTATAAGAAGATTCTTCAGCATGGAGAAGCAATAAAAACATGGCAGGAAACAGAACAGGGTAGAACTTCTAAAGTTTCTCTATGCAGCCTTGTCTGTGTCTTATGTCCTTCATCCCGTTCTCCTGTTATGTACCTTTTTTGCAATAGCAGGCTCCTGGTGATCTGGAGAGAATTGTGCCTGCTTAAGAGACAAGGGGCATCATGTGATTTGTCCAGTTCTTCCAGGTGAAGCCAGTGAAGGGAGCAATGCTGGCACATGGCAGATCAGTCACCACGAGCTGGGTCTGGGTCTGCATGCTATTAGGGCCTAAGCACCCCCATCTCTAAGATGCAAGAACTGGCTACACACCAGGCTGAGTCTAAGGAGGAGAGTTATGGCTAATGTATGAGTAGAGAAAACAGATTAAGTTATTTTTTGTGGGTGAGGATGAGCATTTAAAAGGTGTTTGGACCAACCAAGGAATAATTTGGGCTTCCTGACTGAATACCAAGTGGTCCTGAGCAGGAGTAAGGGGTCAGCAGAGCTGAGTTCTTAAGCCCTATCCTCTGTGAGACTGAGCAAAGCCAGGTGATTCCTTATCTGGCTTCAGACAACAGCTTTGTATGCCCCCAAATCACTCATCTGTAAATTAATTAGTAAACTCCAGTTTGATCAGTCTAAATTTCTTTCTCAGAGCTCACAAAGGTATTTCAGTGTGTGGCAATTAAACAGCTGAAAAGAGAATGGTAAAACTTGAATGCAGCCTTTTGCTAATGGTCCTCCAGAGTGTTAAACAGGATTTGTTTGCTTAAACTATGACTGGTCCCTTGTGAGTAGCCTCAGCCTATTAAGTTTAATTGGTCTGTAGATGTTATTCTCCTGGTTTTATTTAGTTTTAGGTAAGAGAGAGAGAGAGGGAGAAGTTAGATGGGTTACTTCCTATTATGTTCTCGATTTTTCCCAAATGTTAGGGTTTTCTATGTTCTTCAGAGAACACTGAATTTAAAAAAATGTAAGAACAGAGTAAGGGAACTCTCTTTGAAATCTGTTTTGGCAGAGATTAAGAGAGAAAGGAAAAAAATTATTTTCCTTGTATATAAATCCCTTTAAAAACTTCATATTAGCTGCTGGGATCTTGGATTCTATTCCAATTACACATAGCATCCCTCCTCACTAGGAAAGCGTTGCTTTCTCCAATGTATAGGTAAAGGCTAGATGTCAGAATAGACTCTCAGAGTCTCTGCTGCCCAGGCTTGAATTTTTACTCTTGTAAAGGCTACAGAGCACTTTCACTTGTGCCACTTCATTGGGAATGCTTTCAAACAGAACAGTGTCAATTTCAGAAAGTCAATTACATGGTTCAAAGCGGAGTATAATTGGACCCCAAAAGCTTGTCTGGCAATTCAGCCATTATTTAAAGGAGTGAGGAAGGAAAGAGGCTGGGCAGTGGATATTCTTCATTCGGCCATGAGCATGGAGTGTGGTAAGGGGATTTGCTATGTTGGTGTGACGAATGTGATGAAATCCTAATTCTTTCTTCCACTGACTCTGCTTTTAGAATGTGTGTCCAGCTCAACTGAGGAAAAAACCCAGGAGCCTGAACACTACATCTTTATATCCTAATACTCCACCCTAGGTGGGAAGCAAGGCCTGTTGCCTGTGAAGGGTGTATTGACTGTTCATAGTAGTAAATTCAGCAGGTGACATACTTGAACTTCATTCCCAGTAGTGCCCCAAACTCCTCCAGCTGGTTACTCATTATCTTTTGTACCAGTGAGAGCCCCTGGGCAGAGCGAGGCTACGTCTCCTGGGAAGGGAAGGCGACATCAGCCCTGGATTAAAGAATTGGGGAGTGTGAGCAACGTAGAACCTAACCTGGTTGCTCTTCTCTGGAGTGATCTAAGAGCTTCTAGTTATAGTTCTCTACTACTGTGAGGTTTTTTCTTCTGCCATTGCCATGGTTACACTGTAATTCTGTTTAGCAAAAACTCCCACATAATTACACTTGATCTCCTAAGTTGATAACAATGAATCATTTTTGTTCAGCTTCACCTATAAGGGTTAAGGGTCAAACAATCTGAAGACAAGGGTATTGGAGAAAAGTTCTGCTTCACATTAAAATCTGCAGATAATATGCAATGAATCTTTTAATTTATATAATATGTTGGTAAACTTGGTAGTCCTTTAACATACTGTGAATCTGAAGACTGCAAATTTACTCTGCAGAACCCAGCCCATGTGTATTCCTGTTAATGCCATGTGCTTTTATGTGGGTCACAGGGCAATAACATATATGGTTAACTTAGTTCATTTACATCATATGGTGTTGGACCCCATAAAGCTGATTTTATGCATTAAATGAACAGTCATGTATTAAAGTTTTTAATCAGGTAAAAATCTTCTGTAAATTAAGAAGCAAACACTTTATGCTTTTTTTCTGTTACAAAAACTTGGTAAAAAGTAACATTTATCAGAATGAAATGTACTTTCATTGTCACAGCACAGCTGGTCTGTAGCTGGCAGATAAATTTGGACATAAATAAGAAACCCAATTTGGCTAGCCTAGTTTGATAAACAAGTCCCTGGGTGAGCAATGATAGGGTCACAAGCTAAGGCAAGAATATGAGAACTCTCTGTCCAAAAGAGTCTTGATCCTCCTGTTTGAAGTGGAAATATCCCTCCCCAAGGAGGATATCGGAGGTGTCTCAGAACTTGTTCAGGCTGAACTTGAAACCACTCATACAAGCTTGGCCTTATTTCCCAGTTAAGTATGATTCTTTGCATATTTCTTGGATCATTTGGGTTCTCCCAGTTCATTACCAACCTGTCCCCATTTTTTAAGAGTCAGCTTGGTATCACCCAGTTTAGATGTTACAGTCCATTCCTTAGGTTCTTCCACGGGTTCTTTGATTCTGCTTGGCATGTATCCACCCTCGTTCTCTGGTCTGGATGGCAGCCTCGGTTGTCAGCAATATCTGAAAAAGACCTTCTCATTGTGGAATTAAAGATTGTTCTGTCCGTGTTTTCACTAATACCCACTCCCCTGGATGGATATTATGGATTTTAAAATCTAAAGGTGTGGTTTGAGGGATTATCCCTTTTAACTGCAGATTTTCAAGGGTTTTTGCAATTGTGTTGACATATTTCTTAACATCCATTTCCCCTACATCATAGGTAGCTGTTTCATGTTGGGTGGTCAGAAAGGGTAACCCAAACATCATCTCATAAGGTGACACTCCCAGGTCTGACCTGGGTTGTGTTCGAACCCTCAATAAAGCCAAAGGTAGGCGTTTTACCCGCGACATTTGGGTTTCAATTATTAATTTTGTGAAGGTCCTCTTTAAAGTCTAGTTCGTCCTTTCTACTCAGCCTGAACTCTGTAGGTGCCATGGGGTATGTAATTCCCATTTTATTCCTAAAGATTGAACTATTTGCTGAAAACTTCAGACGTGAAACGTGTTCCTCTGTCGGAGTCTATCCTATTAACCATAGGATTAACCATTCCATATCTGGGAATAATTTGTTCCACAAAGGTTTTACATACTACATTGGCTGTGGCTCTGACAGTGGGAATAGCTTCCTCCCAATGAGTCAAATGGTGTATTATTACTAATAAAAACTTCAATTTTTGTTCTTGGGGAAGTTCAGTAAAATCAACTTGGATACTTTGAAGTGGTTGTAGAGCTAACTTCCGACCATGTAATGTTGTTTTTCTCATTACCTTTTTATTTACCTTCTGGCAAATTATACATCTTTCTGTCACCTGTTTTGCCAATCCATGAATTCCAACACACCCATAATTCCTTAGAAAGTGATCACACAAAGCTTGGGTACCCCAATGAATTTTTTGATGCATGTTTTCTAATATTTTCCTAGTGAGTGGCTTATTAAGTAATTGTCTCCCATCAGGAAGTTTCCATCTCCCTGATTCATCTGACTTTCCCCCTATCTTCCTTAATTCTGTTTCTTCTGCTTCACTGAACTTCAGAGTTTCCAATTCTTCCTTATTTGAGGTCAAAATTAACATAACCCTTTGGATCCCATTCTTTGCTGCATCTTTATCTTCTTGATCTGCCAAATTATTTCCCATTATTTCTGAGGTCATTCCCTTTTGATGTCCTTTGACATGTATTACAGCTATCTCCTCAGGCAATTTTAATGCCTCTAAGACCTCAAAAATAAGACCCTCATGTATTAATCCCTTTCCTTTTGAATTAAGTAACCTCCTTTCTTCCCAAATTTTTCCAAAAGTGTGTACTACCCTAAAGGCATATTTTGAGTCAGTATATATAGTTCCCTTCTTATGTGCTAAATATTCCAGTGCTCTTTTTAGAGCATATAATTCACAAGTTTGAGCTGACCAGTTTGAAGGTAATTTTCCTTTTTCAATGGTTTGCATGTTTTTCCCATCAGCCAAAGCATACCCTGACATTCTTTTTCCTTGTAAACACATGGAAGAACCATCCACATATATTGTTTCCCCTTCTGAAAGGGCTTGCTCCTCAGGATCTTCCTATACTTTAGTTTGGTATTGGATAATTTCTAAACAATTACGTGTTAGGTCACTTTTTGGTTTTCCATATAAAAATTGAGCTGGATTTAAGCTTTTGTTTACTTCTAATGTCAAGTCATCACTGTCTGTCAGGATTGCTTCCTATTTTAGCATCCTAGAATCTGTTAACCATTTTTTAGCCTTCTGGTTTAACACATTTCGGACTGCATGAGGTGTACATACAATTAGTTTACTTCCAAAAGTAAGCTTATGGCTTTTTTCTTCCAGAATTGCAGTGGCTGCTATGGCTTGAATATGAACACTGGCCAGCCATGGCTCATTGGGTCCAACATCTTTGATAAATAAGCTATTGTTCTCTTCACTCCTCCCCATTCCTGAACCAGAACTCCATGAGCTACTCCACTTTCCACAGTCACATACAGATTAAAGGGTTTTTCCAATGAGGGTAAGCTCAAAGCTGGCACTGAGGCTAGTTTTGACTTCAGTTCCTCTAATATATCATCATCTTCCTTGGTCCCCTTTATATTATCTCCTTCTGTCAATTTTCCATATAAAAATTGTACTGCCTGTGTATACCCTTCAATCCATAATCTACAATATCCCAATAATCCGAGTAGCTTTCTGATTTCCTTCTTTGAAGTGGCATGGGGGGTGGGAGGGACAAAATTCCTGCAGTTCTCTCAGCATTTAGCTTTCAGCTACCTTTGCTTATTAAGTGTCCAAGATATTTCACTTCAGATTCTACAAATTGCAGTTTCTCTTTTGATACTCTTAGTCCTTTTTCCCTGAGAAAATTCAAAAGTTTTATGGTAACCTCCCTAACTTCAACTTTAGCTTCCCCTGATAATAAGAGATCATCCACATATTGTATAATCTGTATTCCAGGAGGAGTCGAAAAAGTTTGTAATATTGTTTCTAAAGCTTGTCCAAATAGGGTTGGAGAATTGATAAACCCCTGTGGTAATTTTGTCCATCGTAGTTGCTGCTTTTCCCCAGTACCCGGATCCTCCCAGTCAAAGGCGAAGATATTTCGTCTTTCCTTGACTAATGGACAAGCCCAAAAAGCATCTTTTAAATCTACCACACTAAACCACTGATGCTGGGGTGGGACCTTACTTAGAAGAGTATAAGGGTTGGGTACCACTGGGTTATGGGTCTGAGTTCTCTTGTTAACCTCCCGTAAGTCTTGTACTAATCTGTATTTCCCATCAGGCTTCTTTACTGGCAGAATAGGGATATTATGAGGAAACATATGAGGTTCTAACGTCGCATCCTTTATTAGTCTTTCTATTACCAGCTTTAAGCCTTCCATTCCTTCTAAGGATATAGGGTATTGACGTACACATATGGGACATTCTTCTCTTTCAGTTGCGAGCCTTATAGGGTCAATGTCTAGTCCTTCCCTATTTCCTCATCTTCTTGACCAAGTTTTAAAATTTTAGCTGTCATCTTTCCTTCTTGTGGTATGACCCCTACCCCTAACTTTACCTGCAGGTCTTTTCCTAATAAGTTGCTACCTGCCCCAGGAACCAATAAGACACCTCCTATCCAAATCCTAGTTTCACCTTCAATCACCACATCTTAAATGACAGGAACTCTAAAACTTTCTCCTTTTGCCCCTGTTACTTTTACAGTGTCTTTACTTACACTATAACCTTTTGGAGTATTTAATAGACAGGTTCTTTCTGCCCCTGTATTGACCACGAATTCTAATTTCTCCTCTTGGGGACCCACTTTTAAGGTTATCACGGGCTCCACATGGTATTTGTCCCCTAAAAACTAGAGCCCATGACTTCCCTATTCTTCTTCTTGGTCTATCTCTCGAAAGATTTTCAAATCCTTTTTTAGGTGAGGGCATTCATGTTTGTAATGTCCATCCTTCCCACAAAAAAACCAGGCATTCTTAGGGTGCTCCTGGGATTTTGTTCATACTAGGGCTCTGTTTCTCTCCTCTTCCCTGTTTCTAAGACCTGAATGTGTAGGAGTGGTACCTGGGAGCTTTGGGTTTCTCTGGAAATTACTTTCTCTCATTGTGGCTACCATAATCTTTGCTTGCACTTTTGCCTGTTCTTCATCTCTTCTAACACAGACTTTTTGAGTCTCCTTTAATAAACCATTTAGTGATCTCTCATGCCAATGTTCCATTTTTTCCATTTTTTTTCCTAATATCTGGCCAAGCATGAGTAACAAAATTAACTCTTAATAAAGCCTGTCCAGCTGTTGTCTCAGGATCTATTCTGGAATATTGTTTCATATTTCTCTTTAGTTTTTCTAGCCATTCTGTAGGGGTTTCCTCTTTTCCTTGATGTCCTTCATAGGCCTTTTTGACATTCTGCCCTCAAGGTAGTGCCTCTTTTAGTCCTTTAATTATTAAACTACAGTAATCATTCATGTATCTCCGTCCTGCTCTAATATGGTCCCAGTCAGGAGGTGCTATTGGCATTTTCTGATCTCCTGGCTCTCCCTGTGGGTTTTCCCTTTCCCAAATCTTTATTCCAGCTGTTCTTATCATCTGCCTTTCTTCCTGGGAGAAAATAGTCTTCATAATCGATTGCATCTCCACTCAAGTAAAAAAGTTTGGTCCTAAAAACTGGTCTATTTGTTCAGCTGTACCTATGGGATCCTCTACCAATCCTTTAATTTCTTTTTTGAAATTTCTCACCTCTGAAGAAGTCAAAGGGTCGTTTACAAAACCTGTACTCCCCCCACCCATAGGAACTTCTTGTAATGGGAATAAATTAATATCTTTATCCCAGCTTTTCTGCTCTTTATCCTTAATTGAGCTATCTGTATGTTGGTAAGGTATTAAGGTATCTCCCTTTAAGAGGAGAACTTCCCTGGTCAGCAGGAGCTGTCGTTACCAAGGGAACGGTGGCAAGGGCAGGGGTTGCGGGATTGGCAGAGAGGGAGGGGTGGGGGCGGGGGTCTGCCCCGGAGCTGAGTCCTCCAAGAGAGGCGGGGCGTGGGTGGGGGATGCCGCCGGAACCGCCGACAGGACGGGTCTTGCGGCGGAAACCAGATCAGAGCATGGATCTTCTGCCTGTAGTCCCTGCTAGCTGCACCCAGCACGGCTAGCGCCATCACGGACAGAGCAGCCGGGGTAGGAGCGGCCGGAGCAGCCTCGGGAAATGCAATCGGGGATGGGTGGCCGGAGCGGCTGTGGCTTGGACAGGCGGGATCTCCGGTAGAGCTGCCGCGGGCCATGTGGCCGGAATTAGGGCTGGCGAATTCCCCGGTATGTCTGGTGGGGCGGTCCCAGACCGCACAGCCGGGGCAAACGCAGGCGGCGCGGCCAACGGCGGAGCCGATACAAGCGGCGGTGTAGCCAGGGGCGGGACAGCCGGGAACGGCTGGACAGCCACCAGCACGGGAGCAGGGGCGGGCGGGACGGCTGGCAGGAGCGGAAGAGGCAATATTTTTAGGAGATTCCAGCCCTTTTCTCTCTTTTTCTCTTGCTCTGTCTCTGAAGTTTCTGATATTTGAAAAACTCTAATCCCCATAGGGTCTGTGTCTCTTATCCAGCATAAGGCATATTCCTTTTCCTCCGGATTAAATGGTTCTCTTGAATCCACAAATATGTTTAAAGCCTGACTAATCCATACTCCAGAAGAGCCATATTTAGGCCAATAAACGTGGTCAGATTTTTTTTTTTTTTGTCCATTCTGTCATAAAATACTGGATCATTTTTACCTTGTCCTTTTTTTTTTTTGGTAAAAGGATCTATATCCCAGCTTGCTAACATAACTTCCAAAGGGCTATCTTGGGGTATTTCTGCTGGAATTTTTTTTTTCTTTTTTTTCTTTTTTTCTTTTTTTTTTTTTTCTTTTTTTTCTTTTTTTTTCTTTTTTTCCTGAACCCTGACTTTTACTGATTTTCTGTCCCATTTTTCAGGATTTTATCTATTTGCCCCTGGTCTCTGTCTCTCACTTTTCTCTAACAACCAGAATACCACCTTCCCGCTTCCCCCAAGACACAAAAAATTCTTTCTCTCAACAATCCAATACACTTCCTTCCAAAAATTTTAAATCAACAATCTGTATCACATATACATTCATTCATTCCCACTTACTCAATTTTATTTCTTCAATGAGCGTTTCTCACTCACACCTTCACTCACAATGAGACAATACAACCAGACAACACAAGAAAATGGTACCTTTTTCATTCTAATATTTTACCTGTAGGTGTTTAGCTAACCTAGATGCTCTTGGAATTATCACACTTTTAAGCTTTTTCAGTATTTCTCAACCTGACTGCCTTTTTAAAGTCCAGGTGTCTTGAACCTTAGACCTCCGAGCTTTTTGTGATTTTCCTCAATCTAGCAAAAATATGTATATACGGCCCTGTTCTTTCCCATCTTCCTAATGGATTGTCCCAGCAAAACTCTCAGCTCCCTTCCTTCAAAGAGGTCCAACCTCTTTTTTCCTGGGACCCCGTCCCAGCCCAGGGGGTCTCTTTCACTTCTTATATATAATATGCATTTATAACAGGGGGTTATATATTAAAGAGGAATCTTAGGTATTAGGCATTCCGGGAAGTCTGTACCTCTCAAGTACCTCAGCCGATGGGGAAAGAGAGAGGGGAATGCGACCGGGAAATCAGGATAAATAGAAGGCTGCATCCTCTAGCAATTAGAGACCCCGGGGGAAATGCCCCAGGGCCTCTCCCTTTATTAGAATAAAGTAAAAGGACTCTGTCTCCTTTTTTGGACATAAACCTCTGGAATTGGTGGATTAATATCCCTAACCATTACTAGTGAAGTCCATGTCACAGAGCAGCCCACATAGCCCATCTACCACAATGCCATTTCAAAGCCTGACCTCTACCTCCTGCCATGTGCTGGAGATGGTGGCCTTTCTCTGGTGCTGTGATAATTTCATATGGGTTCCCCACCTGAGTATATGCACCTGCATGAAATTGATCAAAAGGTCATTCTTTTAGCACACATTTGTGCTGTCCTGTAAATACGTGCTCCCAGTGTAATCTTGTTTTTAATCTGGTTCATGTCAGACATCTACATGTCTGATGGTCTAGGAAACGCTTTGGGTGTTGAATTCTGCCTGGAGGTGGTGTACCCGAGGTACCAAACACAGCTTTTTGCAGTAGATACAAACTGTTGAGCCTGTAATTGCTGGTTCTGTTCCTTAAACACTGTATGCTGTCTTACTGGTCTTCAATTTTGACTCCTCATTGAAGTAGCAATCATTCAGTATCCTCTGTTCTGGAGAGTTCAGAGCTGAACAAGCTGATGTGGCAATTTAGGGAGAGCTTCAGGACACAAGGGTGCAGGGTGCTGACTGACAGGGCATTAGTAATAAATGTTCATACTGCTATCAGTCTGTGGCAAATTATGTCTGCCTGCTGCTTTTTGCATAATAGACAACACCCCTGAAATTTAGAAGTCCATGAGTGTTCTCCTGGTTCTGCAAATTTGGTGAAACCAAGGCAAAGATATTGTGACATTAGTCAGATAAATAACTTTATCAGCTCACTTTACCATTTACTTCTTTGTCCTGAGGAGCTGCTGGGTGACAGGAAAGGGGAAGTGTGATTTTTCAGCTGCATAGACCTGGTTAAAAGACTTACAGTAAAATTAATGGAGAAAATGTAGTAAATCCAGAATACAAGCCCTGAGGATTTTTATCTACTGTTTAAACTATAAAGAAAATGACTTCACCATTAGTCACATAGCTCTGTGACATACAGGTGAGCAGATACAATTGCTACATTTCATGAAGCATATTCACTGAGCTGTATGTGTTAAGGGTTATTGTGTACTATTGCAAAAACCCAATCAACCAACAACACCAAAAAAACCAAACCAAAAAACCCCCCCAAAACACCCCCCAAAACCCCAAACCCAACTCCCGCCTGCAATTCTGATGTGACAAACTACAAATATGTCAAATTTCTTGCATCAAGTTCCTTGCAAGGAGGGACTACTCCCATACCTGCAGCCCAGCACTTCAGCCATTCTTTGCTCCTTACTCTACCCATGCATCAGAAAGAAGGAGGATCTGTGACAAGCTTCAGCTGTTGCCTGGAGTGGTAAAGGAGTGACTGTCCCAGGGCCACCTTGCTTAGCAGAGCCCAGAACATAAAATGATGGTGCTGGGAGGCACTAGTCACTGGAAGCTGCATCCCACAGAATCTCTCTCCTCACATCACCTGGTACACCAGGGAGTCCATGGAACCCAACAGGAGGATGTTGGGAAGAATCTCGAAAGAAATGAGTTTACTGCTTGTTTCAAAGTATTCAGATCTATTGGACTAGAAAAGAAATTTGTTCGGAGCCTTGATTTGACAAGCACTGAAAATGGTATTGTATTTTATTTATTACTAACTGAAGGATATATATGGTTCTTTCTGGGAGATTTTGCTTTCTGTTTTGAGCAGAATTTCACAGAGTAATTACTTAATATAAAAAAAAAAAAGCAAAACCAGAGAGATGTCTCTTTAATAAAAAAAAATAATTTAATAAAAAAACCCAAGATGTCTCTTTAATAAAAATGTTTTTCTTGAATTACTGCAAAGTTTTGGCAGGCTACATTTAAAGTGCAGATACAGAAATACCAGATTAGATAGCCCTAACTTTCAGGATTTTACTCTTGTAGAAAACTGGAGGAACATTCACCAGGCTCAAAACAACCAGGTGGAAAGTGATTGGAGAACATGGAGAGCTCTGCCTAGGTGAAGTGGTGCATAGCACCCATACCCCCTTGGGCCTGCCCACATGAACATTTGAAATTTCAGCTGGTGGTCTGCACTGTAATGGGGAGCAATCCAACCGCATTCTGGCTTTGTGTAAAGCTCAGATGCTAGACAGACATAGGAGCTGAAATTAGCATAAGCTCACCTGTGGGAGGGCCTTAGTGGACTGGAACAGATAAAAGTATGGTGATACATGTTGAATGGCATGCTCCAATACCCTGAATTTAAAACCTGCTGAGACCATGCTAGACCTTAGAGTGGTAACCATCTTTCTTTCTCCATTTTATTTCTTTCTTTCTTTTTCTTCTACTTTATTCTTGAAGCATATTTTAAGCCAGACAAAAAAATCCAGTCAATGCCTTGAGTGCCTTGTTCTATCTGAACATTTTAGAGTCTGCTAATTTAAGGTTTGCCAAGTGCCTTATTCTCTCTGAAAGTTCTAAAGTTTGCAAGTAAAATTGTTTCTTATTGAACCTCCTGGGAATTTTGTTGTTTTTTCAATGCACCACCTGTAACTATTTTCTTTGTCCAAATTGCCTGTTTTGACAAAGGTGTACAAAGGCTATATGAATCTAAAGGAAACTAATTTCTTCCTGTATTACTTTTCACAGCCTGCTGGCTCTGTGTGAGCACATGGTGTTGGTATTGGTTATCAGGTAAGGAGTATTGAAAGAGATTGCTCAAGACTTTGTCTTCTATTCAGCAACAATATGTGTGAAGTATTTATATCAGCTTATCACCAAAGCTAATTGCCTCATGTATCACCTCTCTGAAATGTGTATTTAGCTACTATGAATTCTTCTTAAGTCACAGATTTGTGAATACTTTCTGTAAATATAGGCATAATTAAATGAAAATAACAGTTTCTTAACAATAATGGAAAAATTTCACTGCTGCTTTAAGTTCTGTTTTAAACCTGTATCCACAGTTAGGGGTCAGGAAGAATTTTTCACTTGGGTGGGATTAGTGACTACTGTGTTTGGTTTTTTGCTTGACTGTTAATTTTTTTCTATGCCTTGAAAAGTGGACTGGGACCTGCTTTCTTGAATGTTCTGGATATTTTTATGTATCAAAACTCCTACCAATGCAGGGACCTAAAGTATCACTGCTGCCTTGGGTGTACCACCCTTGATCTCTGTCACTGTTCTCTGGACCATTGTACATTCAAGGCCTGCAGCTCAGTTGGGCATGTGAGATTGTCTAGTGACCTGAGGAATGCAGAGCTATAAAGGCAGAAGTGTCTTGAGCTAAATATCTTTATTTTTGCTGCCTGTGATTGTGAGGTTGTAGATCCTATGATCCTTACCAGTTGTCATATTACCATACCACTATGTGGTTGGGGTACTAAGAACACTAAAATTGATCTTGTGTAGTGGTTTAGGAATGGCATCTCCCAGTTTGGTGTACTTACCAAAATTCCACTGGCACTTCCTTCCCTCTTGCTTCCAATTGGAAGCACAAAAGACAAAGATTACTGATTGAGATAAGGACAAGTTACTGGAAGCAGAAATGAGATAAGGAAACAAACAGTAGCAGCAACAGTTACAAAAGTGTACAAAGAGAGAGGTTGTTTTACACGAAAAATGCTCACCAAGACTTGGGCAATGAAAAACAGTGGTGGACAGACCCTATACCTACCATGCTTTTCCCTGACCTCAAACCATGCTCACTTTTGCCTTGGGAGCAAGAGTCCCTTACTTCTCCCTGCAGATGATGATGTGAGGTGGTATGGAATAACAACCTAGATATGTCCACATGGCTCTAGACACTGCTGCCTCATGGCTAATGGGAAAAGGACATCTTGTGAGAAGAAAAATGGTAGAGCTAAAACATTTTAGTAAAGAATTGTTTTGGAGTTGCATGAAGGAACCAGACTGTCTTATGTTCATGAACAGAATGAAACTAAATTGATATTTTTTAAATCCACCTACTTCCTTGCTCCCCTTCCCCCAACACTAGCAATACCACTGTGTGTTAATGTGTGTAGCTACAATGAAGAAACAGTTCTCCTGACACACCGCTCCCTCTGCAGTCCAAGATGTTTATTTCTCTGCCCTCCCATTCTTCTGAATTCTTCTGTATTCCCTTGTTTCTCCTGAAATCATTCAGGTTGTCAGAACGAGGTTATCTGATAACTTGGTTGCACATAGCATATTGTAGTAGCAGTCTTGTGGATAGTATTTCTGTGTTACCACACCTTGGTATCTGCATGGTACTGTGAACAACTGGGAACCTTTTCTGTTTTTTTCTGCCATTGGTATGATGTAACTCAGAGAAAAAATTGCATGGCTGAAAGTATTTGGTGATTTAGGTGGTTTTCAGGCAATGCCTCTTCTGCTCCTGGCCCTTCTGAGTAGGCTGAGAACATGATGCCCATCAAAAGTAGGTTTATGGGGAGCAGCTGTCCACTTGACATTGCCAGACTTTGGATAGGCAAGGTGGCATGGAGGAGTCCTTGCTGTATGGGTACAGACAGCTCCAAACCCCTACCTGGTCACTGATGCAGCAGTTCTGAAGAGCCAGTGGAACAGTGCTTACTATTTCCATCATGCAAGTGAAAAAATTATCTTGATCTGTCCTGGTACTTAACAATGCAGGGCAGGATTCAGCTCCTGTATAGCCACAGGCTCAGTTTTTAGGCAAACAGATAAATTAGTAAGGCAGGCTCTTTCTGCATGCAAAGAAAAACAGTGTAGAATGATCCCATCTCTGGAGATACCTACCTATGCTTCTTCTTGATTATAGAGGGTGCTATAAATTTAGAGAGCTAATTCTATCGAAAATGATTTATTTGCCAATGAAAGTTTCGGACAGAGCAATTGACAAAGCCAACGACCAAGGAAATAGTGCCAGCACTGGGTGAAACCACGAGTGTAACTTCTATTGCGTTACGCTCCCCTCGGTTTCACAAAAGTCCGGACTCATGCTAGCCGGTTTTATACCTTTTTTGGCTGAGCTTATGTGAGTCTAAAATTCTATATGTCTTTTTATCTCTCGTTGCCTTGGTTTCGGTGGATGTTGAAATCTTTGGTGGCAGGGTCTGCTGTCTCAAAAGGTTTTCTGGGTGGAGGGGGTTCCCGGACGATTCGGATGGCCCTGATAAGATACTACCTCAGAGCTATCAAGGGCCTGATCGTCCTTGTCCTGTCCATTCTCTACCTTCTATTGGAATTCTCCTCCAGAGATGGGGAAGGCTCTTGCGAAATTTTCCTAGCCCTCTGCTCTGAGAGGGTTTTTGGCTTTCTTATAAAACTGTATTTTTACTACTATTTACTATAACGACAAACATTATGAAAACATGAATTATTCTTTATTACAGAGGGTGTCTACCTGATTAACTTAGACTGAAGGTCTGCTTTTCAGATGGCTGGTATTTAAATGAAATTAATTGCTTTCTATGCTTCCAACTTACTGCAAAGGTAGTTCGGAGTCCTGGGATGAGAGCTGCCAGTTGCAATACAGAGATGTAGCCCAGAGTAGGTTAGCAAGAAGTAGATGGCAGCCTGTCTTGGTTTGAAAGACAGGTATCTACCGGGGAAAAGCTGAAGTTTCCCTTGGAATGGAGAATGTAAACCCCCTCCCTCCAAATTATTATAATTTTGCAATTAAGAGCTTTCAGGCAAAGGTATGAGGATAGGAATAAGAGTTCTTTACTAGTATGTATAACAAGACAAACAAACAACAGCAACTACAGTATTAATAATGAACAGAACCAGGGGAAAACCTCGAGGGGCTTTGTTTGACAAAGCTCGGGGCAGTCTGATCTCTCAAGAGCACCAGGCTCGAACGGTGGAAAAACCCCAGGCTGGTGGATGAGGTCAGAAGCTCTGCCGGTGGTAGGTGGAATGTTGGGGATGTCTGGGCAGGGCAGGGCCGTGCAGGGCTACAGTGTAGCAAAAAGTTTCCAAGCAGCGCCAAAGGAAACTGCGGCAGCGGTGCAGGGCTGGCTCAGCTCCAGCAGGGCAGGAGGAGGCAGCTCAGAGTTCCGGGGCACACGGGCAGATGGTGATAGATTCCTCAGGACCGGACCCGGTGGTCACGGTGAACTCCTCTCACAGCAAGCAGCAGCCGCCCATCCTCTGCGATGCCAAGAGCAAGAGATAGCAGCTGCTCCAAGCCCTGCCCTTTACCTGCTGCAACTCGAGTTAACTCCCCCTCCCAACTCCTGGCCACCTCTTTGTTTTGGTCAAGCACCCATAAGCACCCAGTACTTAGTCTCCTAGAAACTTCATGGGGAAAATTCTCTAAGTAAAAGGAACAGACCTAACCGCCAACATAGCCAAATGGAATTATATTTTATGCAGGGTTTCTTATACTTGAAATAATATACAACATATCTGAACTAGTTTTGCTGCATCAGATGTTTTAGAAAGGTGTGGGGTTTTATAGATATATTAAAAAAATCTATCCGGCAATTCTTGATACACTTGCTTTTCAAATAACTTTAAAAATCAGATTAAAGAAAAAAAAATAAGATAAATGGAAATCTTTTTATGGCCTTTGACAACAATGGAATTCTCTTTATGAAAAATATGCTTGTTGAATCTCTGACATTTTAGTAACAGTAAGGTATTAGCTTACACTGTATATAAATCAAAGGAAGCTTCTCTTCAGTAGCTTAAATATGCTAATGATGAAAGCATTCATTATGGGAACCTTGTTTTTAATGATTCAGTGCTTTGATCAAAGAAATAAAATTAGTTAATATTGAAATGGAAGTAAATCTGCTACAAACATGTTGATGGTAGGTCTGATACCTGTTGCTTATTTTCTGTAGCATGGCCTCCACACTGCTACTAACTACAGAGGGAACCCAGAGTGTCTGCCCTTAAATTCAGCACTGTACTATTAGATACTTGAAGCAGATAACATGGAAACCTCTTCTTCTTCTCCCTTTCCTTTCAGAGTAGTATTTGCTGATCTAATTCTTCTGTGGACAAGGCAGCTTTGCGCTGACCTTCTCTCAAGAGATTCAGTGTATTGAACATGCTATAAAAAGTTGTTTGTGTGTATGCTATTGTGGTGTGTGGCATTGTATTACGTGTATATTTAAAATCACTCTTCTGAGGCCTAATTTCCATTTATTCAAGTAGATCTGTAGCAACACAGAAAACAGATAGTTCTGCAAATAGTATATAGTCAGCATTCATTTAGTATGAGGTGCACTTTAATCTGGTCAAGACCCTTAGGTCTAGGAACTGGGTAGCTGTAGCAGGCAGTCTAGTTTTTAATACCTTTTGAAAGTTGTAGTTGTAGCTCCTTTTACTTACTTATGTTTGTATGATTGAAGGAGCAGCTGGCTTAGGGAGGGAATGGCTTGGAGTACCTGTGGGGAATTAGGTTTTCCATGTTACCTGGATGCTTCTTAATTTTTTAGATAACTTGAAGAGTGGTAGCTCAAGTACATTTATTCAAATTGTGTTTTTGAATGCATCAAGCGTAAAAATCTAGCCATAAGTAATATTGCAGTTTAGGTAAAAACAAGTATACACTCAAGGAATATGAAAATAAAGAAAAGCAATGCTCTCAACTCCTTTGGGAGGAAGGATACGTAATTAATTTACCATGTGGAACTATAGTATGTTAAAAGCCACGTACTGACATGAGTAGGTTGGCATTCAGGACACTGGCTAAGAAGCTGTTCAAGCACCACAGTTTGGTTTTCCCTCCAGGCTGGAGGCAAAAGAGCAGATCTTGATTCCAAGAGCTAAGG
Source organism: Phylloscopus whistleri (assembly GCA_017589585.1). Taxonomy (NCBI): domain Eukaryota; kingdom Metazoa; phylum Chordata; class Aves; order Passeriformes; family Phylloscopidae; genus Phylloscopus; species Phylloscopus whistleri. The sequence goes on along the minus strand of JADMLD010000989.1, from coordinate 2,555,956 downwards.
CAACTTTTCTGAATCTGGTGAAGTTGCACTGATTTTGTTATACATTTTTGAAGCCAATTTTAAATCAAAAACAATTTATTGCCAAAGAGAAATTTAGAACATGAAATAGACAAGAAATTGACAAAGCCAAACAAATCAAGGAAGCAATGCGCATTGGGTGAAGACCCCGACGCTCGCTCCGCAGCGTCACGCCACCCTGAGGTCTCACCCCGTACACTGGGAAACCCCTCTGCTTTATACCCTTCTTGATTCGGTTTCTGTGTGCATGTCCAGGCTTGTTCCCCAGACCCAGGTGTGGGGTGGGCTTGAGACTTCTCTGCCACCATGTCTGATGTTGGATTCCAAAGCTCCTAGGTATTCTTTTTGTGATTCCGAGAGTGGGGTTTCCATCTGAATAGGGTTTCCTGGGTGTGAGTACCTGCTTGAGCACTCTTAATGTCCCAGGCTGGATACTGTCTCCTGTTCTTTGTCCTTTATCGATCTCTCTCTGCTCAGTTGCTCCACTCCTTCCATTGGTATTGTAATATCCTTGTTTCTCTTCCTGGAGACTTCCTTGCGAAATTCTGTTCAACCCAGTTCCTGTGTACAGCCGCCCCGCTTGACTTATATTTTAACTTTTTGTCTTTTACTTCTTACAACAGCGTTATTAACAAATACAACTCACCCATCACCATAACATTGTCCCCAAAACCATGAATTAGTTTCTTACTATAACTAAGAACTTTGTAAAAAAAACCTTAACCAATTCCTTTTATTGTGAAAACATGAATTATTCCCTATTACAGATTTGCACCATCAAAAGATCTGCTTTCTTACTCTGTCTATTGTAACCTGCACTCAAGATTTTCACAACATAGATAAATCGTGTCTATTAATTCCTTTAGTAAAATGGAATACATTTAAAACTGTATTTGTAGAATAGGGAGGACAGAAGAGAAAAATTCAGGGTTGAATGAGAGGGCACACAGTAGTGGTATAATGTGTGAATTTGAAAGCAAGTTATGTTTTGATATTTAACTGCCATTGTTATTTAGCCCCAGCATGCAGCTGCTCACTCATTCCTCCACCAGTGGGATGGGTGAGAAAATTGGAAGAAAATGAGAAAACTCCTGGATTGAGACAAGGTTTAATAGGTAAAGAAAAAGCCATGCACACAAGCAAAGCAAAACAAGGAATTAATTTACCATTTCTAATGGGGAGATAAGTGTTTAGCTATTCACAGGAAAGCAGGGCTCCATCACACATAATGGTTAGTTGGGAAGACAAATGTCAAAATACCAGATGTTCCCTGCTGCTTCCTTCTTCCCTGCCACTTTCCAAAATAGTGAAACTGATCGCTTTCCTTGCCTTTCATTTAGGTAACATTTAACTTTCTGCTTTCTAAGTATAGTATGAATCATTCTCTGTGCTTTTGCTATCTTAGGAAGATCATTGGTGCTTATATGATTTATATGACCAGTGACAGACAAAATAATTCCTTAAAAATATTTTCTACTTGGATTATTTTCCTACCTTCTTTTGGAGAGGCAACTACGTGATGGATTTCAGTAAACTGCATAAGTAGTCTTCATTGCAGAGGCTATATAGTGTTGTCATGGGTTAACAAAGTTTAAATTTTGTTAAGAAGAACAGTCCAATCAAAAATCAGTTTTTTGATTGGCAGGTAGTTTAACCATTAGGAAGTAAGCTAGCGACTTTTGGCAATACTCAAAAGGCTGAATGCGGGGAGGGGCTCTCTCTCTTTCTTCCGGCTGAGCCACAGGTAACGTCGGCAGCACGGGGCCCGGCCGAGCTCGGCCAGGCCCTGCTGCCCCTGGGTGGCCGGGCCAGGTCGGGCCTCCGGGAGCCGCTGCTCTGCAGGAGAGCAGCCTGGCCTGAGTCCCCGAGAGCTGCTGCCTGTGGAAGAAGCAGCTAAGCCATGTCTGAGCTTGGAAACAGCAGCGGCAGAGGGGGGAGAGAGGAGCTCAGATGGAGTGCTTCCCCGCCCCTCCCCCCTTTCAAGCCGAAGAGACCCGTGCGTGGTATTCAGGTCGTCTCAGTTCCCGCCGCCACAAGACCACGTGGGCAGCTCGGCGAGCCTGACAAGTTTAACTCTTTCCTGCCAGCAAATGGATCCTTCTGAACACTGGCTTTTCTCCGAAGGAAGGACAGATATAGTGACTGGACCACGGAGAGAAACGGCATGGAGCTGAAGTCTGTGAAGAGAGAGTGAAAAAGACTTTAAGGCAGAGGAAGAGGAGTGGCAAAATTCTAGCTGGACTTTTCTGGTAAACATAGAGACTGAACTGAACTATTCCTTTAAACTATGAAAAATATGCATTTTGGGGAGGTGATTGTTTCACGTGTAGATTTTCTTTTAAGCAAAGGTATTGTGTGATGGACTGAGTAAAATTGATTTAATGAGAAAAATCCTTTGCCCTGGAGTGAGACACCTTTAAAAAGACACTCCAATTTGCATTGTATTGAGTACAGGGCCCATGTTTTCAGTGTTGAGAAAACTGTGAAATGGGTAGGATTAAGTTCTTTTAAAGTCCTTGCAGACAAGGTCTCTATTGGAACCAAGAAAGACTCCTTTCCTGAAGAATTGATGAAAGATTATCTTAAAATGGTAAAACTGGCTGAGGTTGTAGGTCATGTCTTTTTATGTTGAGTGATGAAAAGTGAAAACTTAGAGAGGAAAAGAAGAATGTTTTAGAAGTTTCATTTGTTGTTTTTTTTCTTCCTATTTTATCCTTTTAGTGTGTGTAAATAAACTATCTTTATAATTTGAAGATAAGCCTGTTTTGCTCTTTTGCAAAAAAAACCACTATTGCCTGTACTTTTCATATCAAAAATAATTGTAGGTGCAAGTGTTGGAAATGTTACATATAAGTAGTTGTTTTTGTTTCAAAACAATGACTTATTAAAAAAGCCCAAGAAACCCTCACTGCTAGAAGCTGGTTTCTTAATGAACTTGTCTTATGTTGTTGAACATCCAAATAAATAATAAAAAAGTTAACAAAGAAAAAGCTTTATTTGGCTGAGGATCTCTGTTATGGTAGAACTAAGTGGAATTTAAATTAACTGCTGAATCAGTAGTCATTCTTACACATCCTTTGAAGAGAGGGGATTAAAAAAATCAGCATTCCTATCTGACAAGCTTTTGTTGAGAAACCAAGGTAGGGCTTGGTTTATACCTTAAACATGACCACATTTGCTGATATTTTGTAAACCTTTAGGTGTGCATTGAGCAAGCTTTTAGTAAACTGTGTGCTGGCTATAATTTTGATGGTAGTCTTCTTGAAACTTAGTGTCCAAGTGGTTTTGATGCAGACCAATACAAAACTTGATTCATTTATGTGGGATTTATGGTTTTTTTTCTTGGGAACATAAAAATTGGAACATTTCAATAACACATTTATAGTTTTAACATATATTACAAGAAAAAGAAAGAATTGCACAGATTTATGTGTACTGGAATCATTAAGATGTCAACAGTGTTTTCTTAGATGCCTACTCATAAAACTTTGGCTTGCAGGTGTCTTCTTGTGGAAACTGTCAGCCTTGACTCTAAATTTTGCCTGTTCTTGGGATTTCACTTCCTTTTTCAGTGGATTGTTTGCATGTGCTCTGAGTCAACATTTCTAAACATTACTAGGTAAAAAAACCTACAGAGATAAGTTTAGAGACCATGATAAACGACAAGGAAAAGGAAGAGTTTGAAAGACTGTTTTGTGTGTGTGCATGCATGAACATTTTGCTCAGTTTATAAACATTACTGCTAAATTACCTGTTGTTTTCCTGTGTTCTTCTTTACTCATAATTTCTAGTTTTGTGCTCTCAGTTGGATTTCTAGAACTTGCTGTTTACATAAGTAGCAGATGATTGATGGTGTAATGTATTTGGGTTGATTCATTATATCTTGAGTTATTAAAACACACTGCCTCTGTTTGAAGAGCTGAAATCTGAGCACAATTTGCTGCAAGTCAGAAATCCCTATGAGTAAAAGGAGCCACAGACAGTGGTTGCAGCATAGAAGGGAATACAGGGAGCATCAGTGGGTAGATAAGAGCAAAATCTAACCTTTTATAATTTTTTTGTGTGCTACGTCCTACACAGAAATTTGACAGCTACAGCTGGCTTATTGACTTGGTAGTCTCATGCTAATTGACTGCCGGCTTTGACAGGGGAGCCTCTAACCAGTTGAATTCTGAGCAGGCATGTAGGTAACTTGCCAATGAGAGTATTTGGAGGAGGAGAAAATTCTTGGGTGCACGCCTCTCAGATCTTGCTCCCTGTAAGAAGATGTGAGGCTTGGTGTGTGTGCTGCCACAGGCAGATACTCAAGGGGAGCTAAGAGTGAGCTCGAGTGCTCTGCTTCCAGGAGGAAGAGAAAGGCAGCTGCTGAAAGTACAAGCTGGCAGGATCATGACAGACCCAAGCAGCAGAAAGGAAGCATTTAAAAAATGCCGGAGTGCTGCATTCAGTATTGATGGCTATAACTTTACAATTGGTGAGCCTGAATTAATTTGTCTTCTTTAATTTATTTTCTTTCTTTTCTTTCTTTCCTGTCTTTCTTAGTAATTCCAGTTAGTACAGCCAAAAGACAGTTGCTATCAACTGCTGTTTGTCAATATATGCCTCTAAAATGTACAGATGCCCTGAAATTTTTGCCTGCATTGGTTTTGCATTCCATCTTCTATATTTTCTTTTGCCCAAGAAACTTGCCTTTGATATACAGCTGCTCTACATCCTTTTGCTGAATTTTGGCACAAGTTCACCAAGATGTTTGCAGTACTTTTCTTTTGGAACCTTACCTGAGGAAAGGTTTTTGTATTTCCTTCCTATGAGCCCAGAATGTAATCTTTGGGAGCCTTGGCTTTCTTTGCAATATTTTATTGTTTACTTAGCCAGTGTTTTCAAATTCTGTAATTTTTTATCATTTCTCACTGTTTGCAAACACAAGAAGTAAAATTGCTGAGGCAATGAGGAAAGATTAGGAATTTTAGGATGGATTGCTGTAGCTGTTTGGAGAATGCTGTTTCGTGTTTATGTTTGCTGTCTTGGGGAAAAGTGAGGCTTCTCAAAGTGAAAGGGCATTTTCAAATAGACTTGGTACACAAAATTTGAGGATTCTCTGAGCAGACTGCTTTGCTACAAATGCTATCTTACTAGGGTATGTGTACATATATGTACCCCTATACATATCCATATAGATCTTAGAAGCAAAGCAAGCTTACATCCCATTTGCATTTTTAGATTAAATCCAAGTTAAAGTATATGGATAACTTAATTGTAATAATCAACAGAAATTTCTGTTGCATACCTTTAAGAAGGCAGAGATTCCCCTTCTATGCCATTGTGAAATCAGGAAAGGTTTTCCTGGGTGATACTAACATAATTGGGCCAGAATTTCATTTGATAATCATGTATACAAGCTTTTATTGGTGCAGAAGGAGATATCTGTTTAGTTCTCTGATTCATGGAGAATTTGTTTTGCAGTCATTAACACCATGCAAATATTCGGCTTGTTGAAAAAAATATGTTTACATAGTTAAGATACCTTAGCTATCTGTTAAGGTTCATACAGCATTTTAAAGGGGAATCCGCCAGGCCAATGCTGCATTTGAAATTTCTTTCTCTAAGGGGAAGGCCCTCCACAGGTTGTTGCAATATGCTCACTTTTGCACCCCCTATCTTAATCTCTTCCACTCTCAGCATCATTATTAGTAGTGGGTTTTTATCAGTTTGTGTCAGTCTGGTGGATTAACATTTTCTTTTTCTTTGGGTGATTTTTTTTGTTTGTTTGTTTGTTGTTTTTTTTTGTTTTGTTTTGTTTTCTGTTTTTTAAATTCAGGAACAAACCAACAGGATTGCTGGGTTTGTTGCTCTGCTGTCTTTATTGCTACTCACGCTCACAATACAGCTGGACCAATTTTAGGATCAAGTGACTCAGAGGTTAGAACCAAAGGTTGTCTTGGGTAATCAAAAATGTTATTGTATTTCAGATCTATCTGTGCCCAGAAATTGTTACTGTCTCTTTAGGGTTTGCACATCTCTTTAAGGTTACTGTCTCTGGAACTGGCAGGCAGGTGTGGTATACTTTAAAAGGTTGAAGCACACAGGCAGAGTTCCCCTTTTCACCTTTTGGCTTGCTTTCTCATATCTTGCCACGCTTCTTGGTTTTCACCTTAAAGCTGAGGTAGTGTGGGCAGAGGCTTCCCTTTTGTGTTCTCTTTTGTGTGGTGACATTTTGCTTAAGGCAGAGGTTGTTTCCGGGGGAAGGGGGAAGGAGTTCTGGGCCAGCCACCCAGAAAAACTGCATTTCTGCAATCAAAAACTGTTTCAGAGTGAACTTTGCAAACCTTTATTGGCAGTCCAAAGCTTGAGCTGGTCCCTCACCAGGCCACCCCCTGTGGATTCCAGGAGACTGTTTCTCTCTACACTCAACATATCAGTGGCTCAGAGGACAGCAGCACCAACACTGGTGGACTATAGTGGGAGGCAGAAGGAAGCGGCAGGCGGTGGAGCTGAGCCCACATGTGCTGGCAATTCCCATATGCCACTAGAACTGCTTTGTAAGCTCCTACCTTCCCAGGAGGGTTTACTGCCATGCTTTCTCCTTTGTCTCCTGAACCGCATGGTTGTCGGTGAGTGCTGCCATCTTGGTCAGGTGCCATTTTTTGCTTTGTCTCCCTACATGTAGTTGCCTGTGATAAATGCTGTCTTGAAAGAGGTACTTCGCCATTTTGGATTTCTCTTTGTTCACAGGGAGTTAATGACATTTATCAATTTTGTATCTAGTGATTATTTACTGTTATTTTTTGCCCGTTCTAGTTTTGCTTGTTAGCAAACTGATATTTTTTCACTTATATCTACTCAGATTTCATTTCTCCTTATTGGTGGAAAGGGATTGATTAAAACAATGGGAGAGAACTCATGTTAGAGTGATCCCCTTTAAATTGTCTTAAAGCAAGACTCAGGTTTTTCCTGCTTCTTAGGACAGTTGCATTGCAGCTCCTGTGCTGTTTTCTTTGGTGTGCATCTGTATTTGACGCACACAGTGTATTGATTTTATGATCTGTGTATTATATAACATTTATTTTTATATCTGGACAAGTGTGTATTGTATTGAATCACATAACTGTAAAAACTTTGCAAACATGCTGTGTAGTATTATCAGCACTGTGTGGTAGACAGACCTAAATGATTCATGTATTTGTTAATCATTATACTGAAGAAAATAAATCTATCCAAGAAACCCCACAGCAACATTAGTGTGTCAGGGATGGGCCTAAATGTCTTTTTTTCCACCAGATGAGAATTCTGTTGTTTGTGTCCTGATGATTTTTAAGAAGTTCTTGTGAAATTTTGAGCTGCTGCATCTGCTGCTATAGTATTAACTGAGAGAGAAGGCTGATACCCTTGAGGAACAGAGAAATATTAGTTTGAGAGAAAGTAACTTCCCTTTGGGTGCAAAATGAATCATAGTAGTTGTCATGCAACATTTGCAAATTGTTGCCCAGCTCTGTTCCAGACAGAGTGGGAACAACATACTGGGAGTTCGGGTAGGTCCGTGATTAAATATCTGTACTATTAGAAGGGAAGCATGTTAAAAATTGTAACTTATATCTTCATTATTGTCACCTCCAACTGCATGGTTGAGAGCACTGGCGAAGGATGTTTGGTCATTCCATTGCTTCTTTTGGTGTACTTGGCAGTGTACAATTTGCAATTGGTCTCAATGGTCTTAAATATCTTTTCCAACCTAAATGACACTATGAAGAGAAAATATTTTGCATTGATTCACATTTATACCAACTTCTAGGAAATCATGATCTTCACAGTGTTTTGAAAACTGATTACTGACCATGAGACTTAATAAAAATTTTAATGAAAATTAATGAAAGACCTGAGCCTGACATTGAACATGAAAGTATGAGGGCAAAGAAGAAGTCTGGTGCAGGAAGAGCTGCTTGCTGAAGGCTTGTAGCTGGATACTCTTTTGTCTCTGGAGTTGGTCAGCATCTGCCTACAGAACAGAGCAAACTACAGCAGCTTCTCAGCTGTTCTAACTTTCACCTTAGCTGCTTACCACATTGGTGTTGGGACACAAGAGCTGTGGGAACTGCACATTTCCCAAGGACTTCACAGATCCCTGCAGAAGAGAGTGATGTGCCATATCAGAAAGGCAAATGTGTGACGATACTATGTATTGACAATACTTTCTTCTGTATGAGAAAACATGGTAGTTGCAAATCCTTTTCCTTTAGATACAACTGTTTTGACAGAGACTCTGAGGAGGATTGAGGTGCACTGGCCCAGTGAGGATTTTGAATATTGCACTTTTACAGACTTCTTGCACTGGGAGTTGGTAGAAAGACTGGAGCCACAGTGTAGCCATTTAGTGGGACTATTCAAGAACTGGAATCATGCAACTTAATTTGCTCTAAAAAGCTCAATCTGTCTCAGATGAAGACTTCAAGATCTTTACTTGCCATGGTTTATGTCACCAAATTTCAGAGTATATGAAGTTTTATATACACAAGATACTGTATTTGAGCTCTTGTTTGCCTTTGGCTGAGTTTTCCTCCACTAAAACATAACAGAGAGGAAAGTTAAGGCCTTTTCCCCCCCTTGTGGATTGTCTTATCACTGCTGTGCAAATGAGAGACTATTAACTCAGAATGCCAGTTAAGTGTTACTTGCTGTTGTAATTGACTTTAGAGGTTGGTCCACTGTCTTTAAACCTGGGAAAATGATAAACACAAATATTTACAAGATATATTCTTCAGCATTTATTACATTTCTGTGATTGAGAGCTTAACTTCAGTAAAACTCCTATTTTCTGTTTTTTATATCCAGAAGCATCTGGCAACACTGTTTGTCCTATCCAATGTATAAAATAATTTTTTAAAATTTACACTTATACTTTTTGCATGTAAAAACTTCCCCTTCAGTTACTCTGGAAGCCCTGAGTTTTGTTTTGTGGTGATTTTTGATTCAAACACAAGGTGCAAATAGGGCAGAAGGCAGAGACACTTGGCTGGAGACGAGGACACCTTTGTGCCGGATCCTAATCCAGGAATTTGTCTCCCTATCCATCTTCCATGAAGGAAAGAAATGCAGTCAGGCCTCTTCTACAGACAACAAATGATGTTGCTACCTACAAAGAGGGGCTTGATCTTACTGTGTGAAAATTAACATTGCCTCTGCTTTTTTTCCTCTCTGGTCTTTGGCCAACTATTCCTGTTCTCAGTGTTTTCTGAATTGATACAAAGGTATTAATTCAAAAATTCAGATTTTCTAGAATCCCTAAATTTCAAAATAAATAAAGAGGCATGAACTCTTCTGTGCCTTTTGAGCTCAGTTTTAGGCAGGAAGGCAGCCAGGCCTGTTCCTGAGCAGACAGGCTCTGACAGGGAGAACCTTCTCTCTAGACTGTTCCTTCTCCCATGTTGAAAGCCTGAGGTCTGCCTTGTCTTCATCTTCTTGCTTTTCCTCCTCCTGCTGAGGATCAAAGTCTAGGAGCTTTCAAACTGTCTTTGGGGATTTGTGTTTTTGCTGCAAATTTTCTGTTTTAAACCCTTGTGCTCTACTAATTGGTCTGTTGTTTTGATGTAGTGTTTTTTCACCCATCAAGTTCACTTCTCCTAGTTCTATAGCTTTGCATGACTAAAAGGCTCCTGGACATACAATTCACTTATTTATGTACTAGTGCAATTCAAATCAAGGGGAAGAATCCTGACCAGCAGTAAATATTCATCACTCCACTGCAGTCAGGAGAACTGCAATGATTTAAATGAGCAAAGGATCTGTCCTGGTCTTTTCCAGTTAAAGTTGCTGCATGTTAGAGAAGGAGCTGCCCTACATACAAGGCAGGCAAATAATGCAGCTTTTCCATGCATTACTTGCAAGACTTCATCAAGGTTATGCTGATATGATTTTGCTCCCTATTTCTCCTTGCCAAGTGACAGACTTTGTATCTACCAAACTGCTGAAACTCGATTCCAGATTTCTAATAGCTACAGACTTGAAATTTTTAGGACTGAGAAATGAACCCTCATGATAACATCCAACAGCTTTGTGTTATGACTGCATGGAAAATTAGAGTTGTGGTGCAGGGAAGGATGCAGTAATTACTGAATAGATGCACTTAATGAAGTCTCTCTGGCTTCCCAGCTGGTGAGTAGAGTGGTTCACTGGAACAACATGAAACAGTCACTTGGGTCATTATGTCATGTCTTCCCTCTTGTCTTAGTAGCTGCAATCAATCCCGTGAAAATTTTTCTTAGGTGCAAACATCATCTCTTTCCATTAAATGGCAGAGCATGGTTTGTCTCTTGCTGCTACTGCTGCACGATGATACATTTCATGTCTGTTGATTTAGTACCCTTTCCAATCACCTCACTCCTCCTCACTGTTATGCAGTGATGAAATCTGCCAAGTGTAGAATGTTTTCATTGGGAAAGGGGAGAGGGTAGACAACTTGCTCAGTCAGTACTGCATAATTCAGTTTCAACTCCAAGGACTTAAAGTAGATTTATAGCTATTGGAGGTGAGGATAAGGATTCTGGATTGATGTTGTATATCCTTTCTCTTTTAGTATTGATAGTCAATCATTATTAGGAGTGAAAGCTTTCCAAAATCAAATTTTACTTGTTTCTTCCCCATATACATGGGTAGATGAGGTCCTTCTAGTTCTCCTATATGGCATGCTGATTGCTTTTTTGCATTCTTTTGTTTTCTTTCCATTTTTGGGTCTTGCATTCTTGAACTGTGGTAATAGATTTGGTCCCTGAATTTTGTGCTAGTGTTTTCCTCCCTATATTTTATATTTTTCTCTCTTTTATTTTGTGTTTTGTGAATGCCAGTGTGATTTAGTTTGAATGAAGTCAACTGAAAACTGAAATTTCTTGCTCTGGTTCCTATACACAGCTAATCACATACAGAGAATTTCCTGAGAATTTTTTATTGCTTAAGTTGAGCAAGTAATTTAACACCTTTGGAAGCAGACTTGAAGTAGAGATTATAAATATGTTAACTTTCTCTGAAACTACTTACCATAGTTTTTGCTCTGTTTAGAATACTGAGATTCAATTTAGTTCTTTTTTCAAAACGGATCTTTAGATGAAGACAAATAATTTACACATATGAGGCAGATAGCCTTAAGAAAACCTAAAACGAGATTTTCATTCGGGTCATGATTCTGTTGTTGGACTTGCACATGAAACCTTACTGAAGTAACAGGATTTTGCAAACAAGTGGTCTTCAGTTAGTTGCATGATGAGAAGCTGTGTTACATAGTGATAAAATGTGCTCCATGATTAAACTAGAGTAATTGCTATTTTCCTCAAATATCAAGTTGTTGCGATTGTAATTGTAACCCTCTAGGAAGTGAGCAAAGAATGGAAAGCCAAGGAGAGAAAGGACTCTCTAAAACTCAGGTGCCATAATCTGTAGGTGCCAATATACACGTGCTTTAAGCGCAGTGTGTTTTCCTCTCCTATTAAAACTGACATTTTGCAGGATAGGATGTTTATGCTTGATGTGATCTGAGTAGCAGAATACTATGCTCATTTAGTTAATACTGATTCACTCTCCCCCTTCCAAATCTGTAATTATTACCAAATAAGTATACTGGTAGTAATCACCATTTGCCATGGAATGTAGTCAGAAAAGCATCTTCAGAATGTACAGATCTTATTTTGTGGCACTGTACCACATTATATTAGCCTAGAAGAGGGACGTGGTGTTTTCTTCCAACTGCTGGCCTTTGATTTAAAGACAATCCATGTTTTTGCACCTTGAACATAAATTCAGAATTACAGATCTTTCAGGCTGTATTACGTTCTGACTCTTATGCAGCCCTTGTAAGTCAAAATATAATTTGGTCTGAAGTGGGTATTATTTTTATTTTCAAAACTATCATATAAGCACATCTAAGAAATCTCAGTCAAAGCTGAGGAAAAAACCCCAAACCTTTTCTTTCTTTGCCAAAATCTTAAATTTTAAAATACAAAGTTCTCGGGGTCTCTGCTTGCCCAAGATGAGGATGGGCTTGTGCCCCTTTGCCCTCAGAAGAGCCCCAAGCTGAGCGCTCGAACAAACGAGGTCTTCAGATGTTCTTTTCAAAGTTGTTCCATTTGTTTATTTTCTCTTATCTCAGTTTTGTTCTCAGAGCCTGAGAGAGGTCCGAACAGCACGGGCAACAGGTGCTGTCTCTTCCTCTGACCCAGCCTCTTAATCTTTTATACAGATAGTTACGTGCACATTATTTACAATTATAAACCAATATCTACATCCTACACTGAACAGGTGCTTTCTACACTAAACCAATCCCCCTAAATCTACTTGGTGTCATCATCACTGAAGAAGATGGAGACGAAGAAGGAGAAGACTTCAGGGCAACGCCCAAAATCCTCCATCTTGTCTCTGGTCATCCCTATTCTAAAACCCCAAACGTGAAAATAATATTATCTTTTATCACCCTTGGAGGCTTGAAATTCCTCTCTCATTGTTGGCAACTTTTCCCATGGACTGTGGTCAAGGCCCTTGCCTGTCTGAGGTCCGTGCCAGGGTCTCCAACCCCCCTGTACAAAACTCGAACCCCCCTGTACAGGTTTTAACCCCCCCTGTACAGATTTTTGTTTGGCCAGGGTGTCCAAAGGAATGCCTTGGACTCCCACACAAAGTGATAATCAAAGCTGATTTCAATCTGAGTCATAGGTCAGATGATCTATATAAGAGTGCAGTCATCTCTGAACTACTCAGTTCAGTATGAATATACTCCTTCCTCTGCAGAGAGTTATTGCTGTTAAGACCTTTTACGGGAGCACAGATTTAACCATCTCTGTGTTGCATCTGCAGCACCACTAGTATTGAGGTTGAAGGCCTTACACCATTGTCACAGAGATCCTTGAAGGTACATATACCTTCTGCTATGCACCTGTAGGCTGGCAGACAGCTCCTGCTCCACCAAGAAGCCAAAACTGGTTTGTCCTGATGTTTCCTCTCTTGTACAGACTCAGCATTCATTGTGGCCTGCTTGCCTTTGAAGCTGCTGAAATAACACTGTCTCTAGAAAGACTTAAGAGATTTTTCCATCCAGAATTTGTGATGTGTCTTAAAAACCAAGGTGTCCGTTTAAAAAAGATTTTAAAATGCAGAGTGTATTTGTGTGAGTAAATGCTTTTGCATCACAGCTGGAGACTGGTTGCTAGAAAGGTGTCTCTGAGAAGACCTGTCTGCTGGTACTTACCAGCAGATTGCCAGTGACAGGGAAGTGTGAAGCAGCACTTGATTTCTATATAAACCAGAAGTTTCTATATACACTTTAGTCACCAATCTGAAATTCAAGTGCTTGAAACAATATCAGATGACGTCATGTCATCATCCCACCTGTTACAAGCTTCAGAAAGTACACAACCTGAAAAGAAAAAAGACTAGGTCATAGTCCTAACATCTGCACTAGCAGCTTATGAAGTGGTTTAGTGTTACTGTATGGTATGGTTGACTTGCTGTATTGAATATTAATGAGAGGTTTATTTACCAGGATTATCTTTTCTAGTTTTTTGCACATGTTGTTCATTGTGAGAAACCCTTCCTATTTTTTCCACCTGGCAGGTGAGCCAAAGCAACATTAAGTTTCGTTAGATCAGCTTTGATTTCATGAGTTGAAGGTGGCAAATCTTGCCCTATTCTTGGCCTGCTCTCTGAAGTACAGGCAAAAAGGTACAGTCTGTTCATATCCTGGTCATGCAGTTCTCCAGGGCAGGATTTATTACTCAGACATTTGGACTCCTGAACAGAATCCTAACAAAGTCTTAAAGTCCATTATATCTGTAATAGATAGTTAATTCATGTTTTTATAATAATGCTGTTATGGTGGCGGGAGAATTATATTTTTGTAATAACACTGTTGTAGCAAATAAAACATAAGGGTTAAAAGGTATCTTGAAAAACCAAGAAAGGCAGCCACGAAACGAGAGCCGGGATAAGAGGAATTTTGCAAGAAGACTCCTTCGTCTCCAAGCAAGGAAGCAGAAATTACAATACCAGTGAGAGGCGAGGAAGAAACTGGCACAGCGATGATCAGCCTCCCATAAGGACTGATAGCTGGGAGACAGTATTGGGCCTGGAACATTAAGAGTGCTTGAGGACATCCTTACACTCAGGAAGTCTATTCAGATGGAGTTTCTGTCTCTCAAAATCCTATCTAGGACTGCACAAGAAACAAAAAGACATGTGGAAATTCTGAAGTTGAATAGCAGAAGGGTTTCAAGGCCCTCCCTGCACCTGGACTGGGAGACAAGCCGGGACATGTACAGGGAGTCCGAATCAAGAAGGGTATAAAACAGACAGACTTTGGGGCACTTGGTGTGAGACCTCAGGGTGGCGTGACGCTGCGGAGCGTGCGTCGGGGGTCTCACCCAATGCGCATTGTCCTCTCGATTTTTTTGGCTTTGTCAATTTCTTGTCAATTTCGTGTTCTAAATTTCTCTTTGGCAATAAATTGTTTTTGATTAAAATTGGCTCCAAAAAATCTATAACAATATCTGATCCCATGCTGCTTAAAAAGCATATGAAGAATGCATGCACAGGTGCTGAAGTGTTCATGTGGAAATCCTCAGCAACACTTGTGGAGTGATAGTGATTGAAGGGAGCTCGAAACTTAGTGCACTTCCATTAAGTGAACCACTTTTGCAACATTTCTAGAACCACAGAGCTGGTCACATTCAATCTCCTGTTCCTGAGACAGTGCACAGAAGAGTGAGAAGGGAGAATTCTCTGATGATTAAAACTGAATTGCTGAACATTTAAGAGGAGGAATTTTCATGAAGCCTCTTCAAAGAGGAGGTTGTAATGATCCTTCTCTACTGCCCATGCAAACCTACTGGTGTTGGTAGATGAAAAAGCAGTGAACTTCAGGGCATCATCAGTCAGAGCTGCCACTGATGTACTTGAGCTGTGAATCCACCCTGCTGTGTGGCATGTGAAATAATCACCTATACAGGATTCCTGTGATTAAAGGAGCTAGCAGGTCTGCCTCTTGTCTTTCTGTCAGCGCGCAGATGAAGTGTTGATGTTATTGGCAGGAAAAGGAGTTTCTTAGGCCTCATTTTAAATATGCATGTGTCTATTTGTTTGACTTTATGGAAACAGAAAGGTAAAGCAACTATGCAGCAACTGTACAAAAATTTAGAATTACAAATGACCAAGGGTAGAAGTCAGAGAAGACCTGGGATTTAAAGAAGATCCAAACAGAGGAGTCATAAAGGCATCATTCACTTAATTGCCTTCCTTCTTTTGTCCTGTTAGCTTTTTGAATTTCATGGGGAAACATTAGAAGTGATATGTAGGAAAAGAGGAATGGGAAAAAATAATTACATGTTCAGAAATAGATATAGGTGTCCTTCAAGGGAAACACAGAAAAAGGCATGGGCTTCCTGGCACATGCTTCCTCAAGTATTATCTAGATGTGTTCAGGGTCACCCCTGGGCTTGGATGATGCCTGAGGCCACTTCCTGTCCAGGAAGGGAGGGAGAAGAGACATCAGAAGAACTTCCTGAGAAATCCCATTCACAGACATAGGGCTAAATCTAGATGCCCTGGGATGGCAGAATGAAATAGAAGGGCAAAGGAAATGATGTATAATTATTCCCTATTGAAAACTATTGGATTATTGCCTTGTAAACACAAGTATTTTGTAAATAAAACTTCTAGAGACTGCATGTTTTGAAGTTCCTTTAAAGTGAATTCTCCTAGGAGCTGAGAGACAGAGCCCACAGCATGCTACTGTTCTGCAGAGTAGAAAGATATCTGATGAAAACCTGAGTGGACAAAGTGATGATCCCAGGGGTGCATACAGATTAAAAATTAAAATATGATGTTGGAAAAAAAGATGCAAATCATATGCAAATTACACAAATATGAAAATAGTGAATTCATCTCTTGAGAAAGAAAACTCGGAAATGCTTATTGCCTTTCTCAGTAATCTCTTTGTCTGATACAAAGAATGGAAATCAGAGGCAGCGGATCTTCTTTTCTTTTTGGCTTTTGGAATAGATCCAGTGAGAGAAAATATAGATGTAGCCTGCTGCTAGAAATGTGGGTTTGACATATAGTTAACTATCTCAGCCATGCTTCCCAGTACCTGAAAGTCTTTTTTGTGTGTTCTGAGCTCACTTTTTTACAGGAAAAATAGCAATAGTTAATAGGAATAGTAGCTTAGCATTTATACAATCTGTTCATTGTAGCACAGAAATATATCAAATTAAAGGAAAATCAGTCAGGTTAGCCATGTTTCTTTTTTAGTAAATCAGCTAGCCTGAGATGCTTGTCTTTATGAACTGCCACAGGAATCAGTCCAGGCTGTTGAGTATTGAAGTCTTTGCACGGAGGGGGGGATGAAAAATGATGTGTGTCCTAAAAGTGTATCCTATTCACCTAATGTACATAGATGAGACAATGTAGAGGAAGATCACAAGATCACAAGACAAGTTTTTTTAGAGCCTCTGAACTCTCAAGGAGGTCTGTCTGCTCAGTGCAACTTGTAGCTGTGGCAAACAGTGAAAGCATACAGGATCACAGAGTGGTTAAGGGTGGAAGACTTCTGGAGGCCATCCTGTTCAATCCCGCTGCTCAAGCATACCCACCTATACCAGAATTGCCCAAGACCATGTGCAGATGGCTTTTTACTATCTTCAAGTATGGAGGCTCCGAAAGTTTCTGAGCAACTTGTGCCAGTACTTGGACAAAGTACTCACAGTAAGAAAAAAGAGGTGTTTTTTATGTTTAGAGGGAACTTTCTATTCTTCAGTGTGTGGGTATTGCCTTTGGTCCTGTCACTGGGCACCACTGTAAAGAGCCTGTCTCTGTCCGTTCTGCACCCTGATCCTACAGGTATATCTACATGCTTACAAGATCCCCCTAAGCTTTCTCTTCTCCAGGTTCAAGAGTTCATCTCTTTGACTTTGTTTATCCCTGAAGTGCTTTAATTATCTTTGCTGACATTTGGTGGACTCTCCACTGTCTCCATCTCTCTCTTGCTCAGGGAAGTTCAGACTTAGACCCAGCACACCAAGTTCAGACCCACACTGACCTGATCAGTGCTGCATAGTAGGGAAGTATCACCTCCATTGACCTGCTGGCAACACTTAATGAAGCCCAGGACACTGTTAACTGCCTTTGCTGCGAAGGCAAGTTGCTGGCTCATGTTCAAGCCCAGTTAGCCATCTTTCCCATCAGTGAAGCCAGGCTTTGCACTTTGGCATGATGCTACTGTGACATCTCCTCTCCTTTATGAACCTCTGGGCCAGGGAAGAGAGAAATTGTACACCACACAGTGTACTAGTTCTCTTCAGGAGTCCTAGCTGGAAAATTTCAGGCTGCACTCCTGTAGTTCCTCTCCAGCCTTGAAATGCCTCCTCCCATGGCATTGAGTTATGCAGTGGACAGAGGACTGCTGGACAGAAAGTGTATACGTCTGTGCTGTAACTGCTGTTGAGGGAATCAGTCTAATACTGCATGAGCTCTTATGTTCTGTTTTGTGACACATATTGGGCAGAATCAGGGCAATTGAAAACAATCCGGGCCAATCAGAAGTAAAAGGCAAATGCAAAGTACTGTGGTTAGGTTTTTTATTCTTTGAATGTTTCTGTCACTGCAAACGTAGCCTAAGATACCTTTACTATGGATACAAAGGCTGTAGCTCTCTTAATTCTTCAGGAACAACTTGTTTATACCTGGCTGAACTAAGATCTCAGAGGCACACTGTTGTTGATAATTATCAGGACCTTTCTGTCTTCATAGTGGATGACATTTACAAAAGCTCCTAATCAAGTGGCAGCTGAGGCTCTGCTGTCTGGTGTGAATACAAGCACTTAACTTATGTCTCTGTGATCCTTAAAAGTAACCCTTGCCCTCCCAAAGCATCACTTACTTTTGTATCTTAGTATCTTAGTACTGACATAGAGTAATGCATCTATCAGTCTTGTATTTCCAAGTAACAGAAGTGCACGTTTAGCTGAGTGAGGATACAATTGTATCACTGTCAATTTAAGTATCTATTAACAAAGCGCTCTGGAGTTACTGCATTTTCCCCATGCTAGAGAATAGTTTGAATTGATGTTGTATTAGAGCTGGCAGTTACTTGGGGGTGAGAAGGTTTGTTGCTCTGTGATGGTTACCGGATCCTTTATTTTGAAAGCCAGTTCCTTTGATGAACAGGAAACCTCAAACCTCACACATATCAGAGGCTGAACTTGTGGTCCAGCATTCTTTTAGCTGTGCACAGGTCAGTGAGTTTCTTTCTTTTTTTTTCTTTCTTTCTTTTTTTAAAGGATCACTCTGTTTTGCTGCAGCATACACTGTTTTCTTTTTTTTGTGTGTGTGTGTGTATGTGCAACAAAGGGATAAATGTGCCTGTGAGAAATCAGCTGCTATTACAAAATTCAGATCCAAAGGGTCACAGCCACAAGAGCTTATTGTCAAACTGTGCTCTACCAATGGGGAAAAGAAAGTTTCTGTGGTAACTTTCTAATGAATCTGCTTGAGAACCTTTCCAAGAACTTTTCCCCATCAGATTAGACATTTGTGAGGTCAAGCTCCTATGCTGTAGCTACAACTGCACATGGTATTACTGGTGGTTTCTACACAGCCCAAATATTTTCAAGGAGAAGAGTCTAAGGCATGATCTGTACAAGCAGCATACATAACTAAGTCAGGGCAGGATTTCACTTAATTTGAGGCATCATCAACTGAGGTAATCATGTTAGCTTCCTTTATAATCAATTAAGAGAAATAGATTGTTTTAAGGTGCTGTTCATCTGACTTTTAAACATGATTCTTAGGCTGAGCTGAATCATGGCCTAGAAGTGACATTTTCTGTTTTCTATAAAGGAAGCTGTATAACTGTATCACACTTGTCAATAACTGTATCTGGAGAAATATCTGTATCTGCCCCTCTCCCCATATACTTTTGTATTCTAGAAGTCTAGAAAGTATGCTTTTAGAAAAAAAAGGATAGAGTGAGTAATTAAATAGCCTGTCAAAGATAAAGTGAGGGACATGCATGCAACCATTTTCAAATACGTAAGTCTTCTGAAAAGAAGGGAAAAGTGATCAAACTGGACAAAAGTAGTGGGTTGAACACTTCTAACAAGAATAGTGAGACACTGATATTTCACTGAGAATTACTGAGTATCTACTTTTTTATTTTGAAACATTCCACTGTTTGTTTCATTTTCCAGAACTCTGCAAATTCTAGCCTTCCTCTTTACCAGAAAGTTATTTACTGATACTCTTTTTTCCTGTTGTTATGACCACACATGCTTGTATGCCCTCACTTTGTTTCTCAAGTACGTAAAAAAACCCCAAGCAAACAGTTTTTTCTTTTTCTTCTATCTTTAACTCAATTCCCTTCTCTCCCCTGGGCTTTAAGCCCTGGCTAGCAATATGCTTGGGGGTGAAACTGAGTCAAGGACGAAGATAAAAGACAAAAGGCGCTCTTAATCCTTCAGGAACACAGTCCCACAGTTTAATGCAGAACCTACTCCATGGGGCTTGGGGGAGTTAAGAGAGGAATTAAGAGACCGATCCCCTGCCAGAGGGTAGTTTTATGCCCTCTGCCAAGGAAGGGGAGGGGAGGGGTGCACTAGACAATGGGGGCTGACCTGGGGGAAGTGAGGCATAGGTGGTGTCAGGTAGAGGGGGTCAGTACAGGGGCTCATGGGAAGGTACAGCAGATGCTTTGTGTGAACATATATAACAGAAACACCCAGTGCAATATAACAAAGTGAACAAACTACTTAGGCCAATACAACAAGACAGAGAGAGAGAGAGGGTCCCTTTCTCCCCACCCCTTCCCCCTGCCCCGTTGCTCACGAATGATGTGAGACAGTATTGATTAACTTTTAGGGTCTTGGCCATGACCACATGGCCCCAGGCCCCAGGCTCTGTGCCTTCATAGCTACTACAAAGAATTAGTCCTGTCCTTGGCTGATTTCTGGTGATTTTTGGGTGATGTCAGGCACACTCTTTCAGGACAAACCAGGGCAGTGGGAAAGGCCTGACATTTCCTCGGCTGTGCCGTGGATACAGTGAGGCTGTTTCTGCAGGCATAGTGATTTACACTTTTTTTTCAGCCCAGGCTGGATCATCTCATTCAACATTTTGTGGGAAAAGGAGCCTAGACAGGATTATCTAGCCCTTATGCTCTTGTATCCTGAAAACTTCTAGTGATGAGGATTCAACAGTGTCCATGGGAAGGTTGTGATTTGATTGTGCTGACTGTAAAAATTTTCTTATATCAAGATAAAACATTTCCTGTCCAACCTGTACCTCTTGTCCCTCTTCTCCTTCATGAGGCTGCTTGTGAAGAGAGGCTCTCCATCCTCTTTGGAGCTTAGAGCTGCCGTTTAAGTACTGGAATACTGTGATGAGGCCCTGAGTCTTCTCCAAGGAGAAAAGACCTAACTGCTCATCTTTTCTCATACAGCAGTCTCACCAGCCTTTTCATCATCTTTACGGCCCTCCTTTGGAATCTCTCCAGTATGTCTGCATTTTTGAATTGGGGAGACATAACTGGACACAATACTTCAGGTGCACTGCTGAATGGGATTATTGTGTCCCTGTCTCTGGTAGTAATGTCTCTACACATGATGTCCAGGATCAGATGTGCTTTTGTTGCTGCACTGGCACACTGCTGACTCATGTTCAGCTTGTCCACAAAGACCCCCAAGTCCCTTTTATGCAAGACTGCTTCTCAGCCACACAGATCCTAGCCCATACTGGGCTCTGGTTATGATGTCCCAAATGAACAATTTTGCACTTGCCTTTGTTAAACTTGGTCTTGCTAGCCCACTTTTTTGGCCAGTCCACATCTCTCTGTAAGATGGCTCTTTTAACATGTCCACATCATTACCCAGTTTAGTATCATTAACAAACTTGATGAGTGTGCTTACAGTCTTATCATACAGGTTGTGCATTATGATGCAGAACAGCATGAGGCCTGGTATTGATACCTGGAGGACCTCCCTGATGACAGGCTGCCAGCCTGAGTAAAAACCATTAATCACCACCAGCTGAGTATGGCCTTGGAGCAAATTTCATATTCATCTCACAGACCACCCATGTAATCTGTATCTTGTCTGTTCTACCAGGAGAAGGCTGTGAGATGGAAAACAGCACTGAATATTTTGCTGAAGTCCAGGTAAATGACACCCACTGCTTCCACCATATAGTGCCATGGTGGAAAATGTCATTTCATTGTAGCAGGTGATCAGGTTATGGTATGATTTCCCTTTGGCCAGCCTGTGCTGGCTTTTCCCAATCACCTGCATAATTTGTTTTGTAATAGTTTCTAGTAGGACTTGTTCTGTTACCTTCCCAGGAGCAAATTAGGACTAATTGGCCTGTAGTTTCCTCTTTGGAGCCTTTCTTAAAGAAGGGTATGTCATTTGCTTTTTTCTAGGCTTCAGGGATATCCCCTGATCTCTGTGATTTTTCAAATATTCTAGATGGTGGCCTTGCAACAAGGTTGGCCACTTCTCTTACCACCCTGCCAGGCCCAGAGATTTATGTGTGTTGAGCCTGTTACTCATCCCTGAAGGCAGGGTAACTGGGGTTCTTATTAATAGATCCCTTGGGGCAGATTAGAGTGAAATGACACTGAATGACCATTATTTATCTGTATCTGTATATCTATATCTATATCTATCTATCTATATCTATATCTATATCCATAGGGTTTATTTTATAAAAATTTGGTTGCAATGGAAAGGAAGGATTCCACTCCTCCTGGTTATTATCTGTAGAAATATAGCAGTATAAAATCATAAAAACAACACTTAAGAAAATGTATAAGTATGCCGGGGGGTGGGGCGTGGCTCATGATAATTTCTGCTGGGAATTGTCACTGTTACCCCCGACTCTTGCAGACGGGGAATATTACAATATGTGTAAACTCAGCTGAGGACTCTGCGGGTATGGGGCCGAGACTGGTTTCCTTCCATTTGGGATCAAGGGAAGTGGTTGTGTATGTTGAGGAGGGTGTATGCATGGCTGGGATATTGCTATGTTGTGACTTGACACTAGGATCGGATCTGCCTGCTTTCACCACTTCTGCCAGCTGCTGATGATCTCAAGACGACTGCTGCCCATAAGTTTACAAAAGGAGTAATTTCCCCTCTTCCTCTTTGCCCAAGCCACCACTACATAAGGAGGTTGCCGAGCTCACATCAGAGCCCCCCACGCCGGCCTTGGGGGAGTCAGTAAAGCCTTCTGCCTTGCCAGAGCCAACAGCTCCCCCTGCCAGCCGTGGTCATAATTACACCAATGGTGAAACTCCTCAGCAGGTGGGGAACTCCTGTTCTTTTGTTCTTTGTTCTGTTCTATATATATGTATAAAAAATAACCATTATTTCTTTATCCTACAGTTTTTCTGGAAGCCCCATAATTTCAAAATTACAGTAAGTTAGAGGGATAGATTGTCGTTCCATTCCAGGAAGGTTTGCACTCTCCTTGGCTGACATTTGGCCTTGAAACCAAGGACAAAAGAAAGAAAGAGAAAGAAAAGCTAAGAGTAGAAAGATATCATCACCTGTGGATCCAGTAACAAGACTTGATTTTTGGAATTTTGATGTCAATTGGTCAAAGTGATGGTAGCAGTCTTGATTTATTGGGGTTGGGGAAAGCCCCCAAAACACAAAGTTCAATGGGTTAATATACACTCAGGTTCAGATGGGAATGCCCAAGTATCTCCCCTAGAGGGAAAGTTTTACACTGTCTGAAGTAAAACTGTGGCTCATGTGCAGTCCTCTGGTGGAAGGCCCCAGAAATGAGACAGGGGTCACTTTGAGTGTCTTTGATGGTTTAGGACACCTAAGACATGACAGCTGCCTTTCACATCAGGTACCTGAGCCAGTCATGCTCCATTGAAAGGGATGAGTATCTTCAGGCCTATGTGTGAATGTGAATGTCCTGATACCTCCCTGGGGACAGGAGGGAAGTTTTACACCTGAGCGAGTTGAGTAAGGGAAGAAATCAGCATGATAAAAAGCATCATCCCACTCTGTAGGGTTTGCCTCTTCTTCTTCTTCTTCTTCTTCTTCTTCTTCTTCTTCTTCTTCTTCTTCTTCTTCTTCTTCTTCTTCTTCTTCCTCTTCTTCCTCTTCTTCCTCTTCTTCCTCTTCTTCTTCTTCTTCCCCTTCTTCTTCTTCTTCTTCCTCCCTCTTCTTCTTCTTCTTCTTCTTCTTCCTCCTTATCTGTCTCAAAATGCAGCTTGTAGCATCAGATAGTGGGTTTGCATTCCCTCTGTGTCTGAGCAGATCTTGCCTGTCAACAGTAAAGTATCCCGCTGCATTTGATACCTGCACTTACAATGTCACTTACTGTATGTAAGCAGTGGTATAATTTAACTATGATTGTTCAACCATCACAGCAAGTGATTTTTATCAAAGGAATTCGTGCTGGTTTGGAGTTGGTAAGACTTAGGCAAGCTTATTTCATGAAGCATAAGGCCATGGGTAAAGCAAGTGTTTTAAAGGTTGTGATGGGATTCAAACTGAGCCTTACATGCATGTTTAGATTTCATAAATCAGACAATCAAGTGAACAAGTTCCTTGTGAACTAGTGTCCTTTGGGCACAAATCTAAATGCTTAAGGTCTGAAAATCTTTCTTCCTCACCAGTGTTATCTCCTTTCACTTGTTTTCCAAACCTGTGCAAAATCCACAGTGCTCCGTTGGCACCACACATCCCCACCTATGTCTCTGGTTAGACTTTGGCTTTCCACCAAACTGCAATAGCCAAAATGGGTCCCCTTGTGCTCCAGGAAAAGGGTCTGTGTCCAGACAGATCAAGTCCTTTGCTGCATGGTCTCAGGGAGGTTAGCTCTGATGCAGAGACGGGTCTGCTATTATGGGTGGTCTCTGGGCTGCAGGGTTGGGTTCTGCTGTGGTCTGAGAGATGAGTAACAACATTGGTTGGTCCTTGAGAGCCAAGTGGCAGAGGATGCATCAGGGCTGCCCAGCAGCTGTGCCCAGTGCATGGCAACCAAGGGCAGGGACAGCATCCTGGGCCTCCCTGAGCCTCCCTGAGCCTCCCCAAAGGCTCTAAAGGACACTGGGTAGAGAGTGACTGGGTAGGGCTGCTGCAGGTAGGGCTGGGCCTGTGGGGCCCCATCACCCCCATATCTCAGTGCCACCACCCTGCAATACAGCAGTCACTGGCCTGCCTGGGGCAGGGCAAAAAGGAGCATCCTCCCATGTCCCAGTGTCCAAGCTGGGTTGGGGCAAGCCTGTAGATATCTGGAAGGAACTCCTTGAGGAGCTCGTAGAATTACTTGGAGGGGGCTGAGGGAGGAAGACTGGAGAAGGCTGGATGAGAGTGCTGGAGATGAGAAGAATCACCAGTCCCCAGAGGTGTCCAAAGCTTTCTCATCTGGAGAGCACTGGTGAAACCAAAGGAATGCCTTCTCAAGGAACATTACAGAGCTCTCCATCCTCATCCACACTGGAATCTGGTGCAGCAGTCATAAGATATGGGATGCAAAGATGTAGTCAGAGTTCACAATAGTTTGGGAGCACCCTATCTGGAGAGAAAAGGGTTCTTGCTCCCAAAGATGATCAGGCTGAGGGCATTTGGCCACTCTCATAAGTCCCTGGGTTGGTCCTAGGTTGACACAGAATGGGGCTTGGGCATCTCCAGAGAGGTATGACCAGCCACCTCATCTCTGGAGGTGTTGGATGATGATAAAGCAGGTCTTGCCCACATGCTGAGGGAACAGCTGGCCACTGGTGCTGGGATTAGAAAGCAATTTTCCCTCTGGGCAGATTGGCACTGGTCCTCAGGGGTTTTTGCCTTCATTGGCAGCATTGAGCATGACTACTGGTCCGGCCTCCTCCAATCCCTTTTGGCTAGATTGCTGCCTGCTGCTCATGCACCTGGAAGGTGGTCTGTTGTGACATGGAGCTTTGGAGAGGAATGTTTTTTATCCCCTCAAGATGAGTTAGCAAGTGCTTCCAAGTTCTTTTGCCTTCCTCTATAGCACTGAGCACAGCCACTTGCCAGGGCTCCTTTGTGCCATTTTGACTAGGTGTCAGCAATGCATGCTTCATGGAGGTGGTCCTCATACCCCTGCACAAGGGGGCTAGTTTGTGTAATATGACTTGACGTCTACATCATATCTAGACACATATGACTACATCATAATTAGTGACTATATATAAGAGCTATATGTGATAGACAAGCCAGTATTTAAAAAGCAGATGAGTTTGCTGATGTGAACCAGACTAAGGCAGTTCAGTGGTCTGTCTCAGATGGTGGACAGAAGTACAGTATGATGAGCTTATTTTTGGAGCCAGGGAAGGGAAGGGAAATCTCAAGGAAGCCCCTCTTTCCTTCCCACCAAAAATGTAAAGAGACAAAACCTGTAAACTGATTATCAGTTTACCACTTCCAAGAAGAATCTTCATTTAGGGATAGGAGTCTCTTTTGCCATGCCACAGAAAATGCTTTCTTTGTGGTTTTAAGTTCATGGCTAACAGTCAGCCTGGAAAAAATCTGTTTGCACATGAAAATCCCTTGCATTGATTTACAGTTTTTCGCACAACTCCTCTCGAGGGTCATTTGGGCTAATGGGATACAATCTAAGGATGAGCCATTCTAGTATGGAAGCAAAAGTTCTCTTCCTCTATCTCTGAAAACAAAGGCTCTCTTCTTTTATCTCTAACAGCAAAGGTTCCCTTCTATCTCTGTTCAAGTCAGATCACAGTTTCTTTCAACATCTATATGTTCCAGTTCTTTTCTGAGCTGCGGAAGAACGCTGCACACCCCACCCCCGCCATGAGCTTTATGGGGGACATTTTTTTACAGGGACATAGTCTGGTGCATTATATTCTCACCTCGGCTTGCAAAAGGTTTTCGGCTCTGAAACCGTAGTGTCTCATCTACTTTCCTCTGGGCTTTGGCCACTCCTTCTTCACTGGCACTGGTGTTGCCCTTGATAAATGTAAAGGACCCAATAATTGATTGCCAATTAGATAAACTTTTATTAAAGCGAGAAGCCGAAGCAAGCAGCGCGCTAGGAAAGCTGGAGAGCACAAGTCTCAACCCGTGCTCCATGCACAGCTTTCGAAGTTTTCCCCCAGTTTCCCATTTTTATAACTTTTTGGTTTACACACATCCCTTGGTCCTTCTCCAGTCCATGTTTTCCCATATTTGGTCATAGCTGAGTCTTCCAATTCCGGGAGTCTGGGGTCTTCTGCCC
Source organism: Phylloscopus whistleri (assembly GCA_017589585.1). Lineage (NCBI taxonomy): Eukaryota > Metazoa > Chordata > Aves > Passeriformes > Phylloscopidae > Phylloscopus > Phylloscopus whistleri. The sequence goes on along the minus strand of JADMLD010000989.1, from coordinate 2,529,706 downwards.
TCTCATGGTGGTTGATGGATGAAGTCTTTCCTCTTCCTCACAGCACGTCTCTGAGAACCTTCTACTGTGGTCACCATGGTTTCACTATATTTCTCATTTCTCTCTTTCTTCATGTCTTATGATATAAAGTTACATTACATTATCCTGAACTAAGGCCGGGCTCTCTCTAATTTCTGTTTCTGCAGTTTCTGCAACTTACAGTTATTGCTTAATATCCTCTATATATTTACAATTTCTGCAGTTTGCTTAATAGCCCCTACATATTTATAATTATTAACTATAACATTTAACACAAATTACCTAAATAATTAATTTCATTTATAACAGTCCTCCCCTTTCTTTCTTAATTAATTGATTAATGTGTGTTAATTCACTAATTTACTAATTTGTATGATCATATATAACTTTTGTTAATACTCTAATGCTGAGCAATTATCCTGGTTGTTAATTACAGCTCTAGCTTAAAGCTTATTTTTATAAACATTCTAAGGTCGTGTTCTGTTCTTGTCATGGGTTTGCTTTTTGCTTATGTTTTTTTAATTTTTTTTTTATCTTTACCTGGGTCTCAAATTTGATGAAGAGTTTGCTATAAAAATTGATTTCATCTTATTTCTCACCCAAACAGTATGGTTACACTGATTACAAACAGGAATAATGGAGTTTGGTTTTTTTTAATTTGCCTTAGTTTATTTTCCTCAGGGGTTGCAGTTATATTGTGACATGCTGTGATGCTTCTTCAACATAATTTCACACATCAAAAGCTATTATATTTACAAACTCCTGTGCTAAAGTTGGCCGGGCATCCCAAGTCAGAACTCCTAGCAGTATTTCCCACTATAGTAACCTTCTGCCTTTTCTGATGCCTCTGGTTTTGCTTTCCGGAACATGGATTACCATCTTCTTGGCAGCAAGGAAATTCTTCAGGGGTGCCTGGGAGTGACTGCCGTTTAAATTTTTTTTTTTTTTATACTTACCTTACTTTTATGTTTCATTTGTTTTGCCCAGTAAAGGGAGTATTTTTGGCACTTTATTATTATTATTTTAGCTTGGGTATCCAATTGACCCCTCACCCCATTTACAACTAATTGCTACTACTTAAAAAATCCCTCTTCAAGTTTCTTTATTTGTACAGCCAGGTATAATGCTTGTTTTGTTATCTCTAGCTCCTCTCTTCTACAGGGAGGGCACAAACCCTTAGGAAAATATCCTGCCTTACAGTGAGTCTACCCCTTTTCTTTAAAACTTGCCTTTACATAGCTTTTTCCCACAATAATAGCATTCATAACTTAAGCCTTTTGGTCTACTTAGTTGACTCTTTTTCTCCTCCTGCTTCACACATTTTGTTTTTTTCAATGCCTTCGCTTTTACTTTCATTTTCTCTCTTACACTTTCTGCACTTCTCTCAATAAATCTTGTATTTCCCGCTCTTGCCACCCTTCTAACTTTTCTAATTTCCTTCGTATGTCTTTTACCCCTGAGTACATCCTCAAGCTATTTCTAAGCCTTTCTAACCAGTCAGTAGGGGATATATCCTTTTTCTGGTGTTTACTAAAAGCCTTGTTAATATTCTATCCCCTCGGGACTGCCTCCCATATCTTTTGTCAATGGGACATTCACAGAGCCTATGTGTTCTGGTCCTATAAGAACTTCCTTTAACAGCAAAGGCTGACCCCCCCTTGTGTTAACGGCAAAGGCTGATCCCCCTCTTGTTAATTTTGCCCTTTGCACCTTACTTTTTGTTCACCTGGGCGATGGGACAGCTCCTTGCTCAGACCCGTGGGTAAATACTTTTGGATTCTTGGTGAGGGGGGTGGTAGGGAAGCTGCGGGTAGAGGAAGGGGTGGTAGGGAAGCCATGGGTGAAGGAAGGAGGGGGTAGGGAAGCTGCGGGTAAAGGTTGCCTTTGAGGATGGGGGGGTAGTTTGTCCAAGGGGTCACAATCCTCTTTTTTTAGATTTTCTTTGTTTTGTCGGGACCAATGGGAACAATGAAGCTTTAGACTCTTCCTACACCTAATCTTTAAATGACCTAAAAAAAAAAATGGGCCAAAATAGATGCTCCCTTATCTTTGTATTACCCCATACAGTAATGAATCATCCTCCCCTTATTTTTCCTTTCCCGGGATGGCCAATTGTCCAAATTTTCGACCACTCTCCCTAAGGAGCTGTCTTGGGGAATGTCAGGTAACTCCCCCCGCGCATCCCGCCCCCCCCCCCCCCCCCCCTTTTCTGGGGGCGTTTCTTACGTGGATCCCTTTGGATTTTTGGGATTTACTTTTCCCTTGACTCATTATCCCCTTTTCCCTTGGGTGCTTCACTCACTCTCTCATTCGCTCCCTTCTTCAGTGGCCCGGCCCCTCGCAGGACACGGGAAATGCACTTAAGAAGAGGTCCGCTCTCGCTTTGCAGCCCCTGCCGTGTTTCAGGCACATGCACCTTTACAGGCACCTTTACATGCACCCTTCTTTATTACACATACACAGGCATACACTCTCTGGTGGATCACACTCATACAGAAGTATACTCCCCTGGTGTACTTTCCGGTTACGCTCTTCGGTGCCCTCGTCAGGGTACTCACCCGGCGTAACCCAGTTAACGCTCTTCGCTGATGTCGTCAGGTCCACTCGCCCTGGCGTAACCCCTCAGGTACGCTCCCCTGGTGTACCCCCAAAACAGGATCACTCCCCTGGTGTACCCCCAAGGCAGGCACACCCCCCTGGTGTACCCCCCCACCCTCTCAACCGAACGATCGATCTTACTACTTTTTAGATCATTCGGATCTTCCTGCAAGAGAATTACAGGAGCTTTAATGGCCAACTTATAAGGAAGCTTCCTCTGATTTCGACTATTCGCAATTTAGTGTCCTAATAGGGGGTGGGGGAAACAGCACCCTCTCAGCAATCCGAGCTCATCAATAGGTGAGGGCGCCCCCTGGATGAGGTGGAGCCACACTCCACAACCCCCTATCACGAGGGGGCACCAACTGATAAATATAATGGAGCCAATAATTGATTGCCAGTTAGATAAACTTTTATTAAAGCGAGAAGCCGGGCTCTCTCTAACTTTTCCGTTTCTGCAACTTACAGTTATTGCTTAATATCCTCTATATATTTACAATTTCTGCCGTTTGCTTAATAGCCCCTACATATTTATTAACTATAACATTTAACACAAATTACCTAAATCATTCATTTCATTTATAACACCCTGTTGTTTTCTTCACGTGCCCTCACCTTTCCTTTTCTCTGATGTAGGAGAAGATTTATGTTCACAGATTTATTTGTTCTCAGACTGAATTCTGCAGCACTAAAAAAGGTTGATCTTGCCTGAGCCCTACATCAGGGAATTTCGTGCTCTCCCTCTTGCTGCTGGTCGTGATCCCTGCTGGGCAGCGGTGGCTGCATAGTTATTCGCAACAGCGCTGAAAGAGTTAATCTCGTCTGGGCCCTGCATCGGGGAAAATCACTTACTGTGATTCTCACTGCTGATCACGTGGAACCGACTGCTCACTCTACTCTGGTGCTGCCCCCGCCGCGAGTCACCGAGTCACTTCCAGTCCTAGCCGCATGGTGTCTCCCAGCACTGGGGTGGTTTTCCGGCAGCAGAAATTTCAGCGGCCGTGCCATGGCCCAGCCCAGCCCTGCCCTGCCTGATGCAAGGGCTCGGCCCAGCCTATTGGCTGCGGATGGGGTTCAGTGGCGGCAAGATTTCACCTGCCGCGCCACGGGGACTCAGCCCAGAACCACACCGAGGCTCAGTGGCTTCTCTTCCCCCCGCCCAGCAGAGTGCTGAGCAGGCCCAGCCCGGCCTTACTAGGAAGGGGGGGTGCGGGGGCAGAGGGCCTCCACTCTTTTGCAGAAAGCAGGGAGTAAGAGAGAACTTTTCATGGTTTCTACTTCCTTAAATATGGTATTCATAGAGGCAGTTCTAGCTTCTCTAATGGGCTAACTGTTGCATCAGTTCTCAAAGCCAGCCAGTGAATGGTTTTGCCAGGCATGGAGGAAGCTGTAATGTTCTTTACAGAGAGAATTACATTTGTGCTTGGTGGTTATTTTTCTTTAACTAAAAACGAAGCTATTTCAACCCACCACAGTAGCCTACATGGAAAGATTCCTGTTCTAAAAATCCCATTGTTTATTATTTCCATCTATATGGCTTAGATTCATTGCACAGAAATATGACCTAGACCTGGTTTTCCAGATGTATATTTATTCTCAGGAGAAATGTGTGAGTGAGTTTGCTTTTGTTAAGGAATGATAGCCCCCAGTTTAGTGCCCCCACTGAGATTCTCCAAACCATGTGCCCCTCACTTGCTCCCCCTTTCCCTCCCTCCCTCCCTCCTTTTTCCTCCCTGTGGTTGCTGGAGATGGGAATTCGAGGCCCAAAAGAAAAATTAATGGGTCGAGATAAGAGCAATTTACTAGAAACAGCAATGACATAAGAAAATGAACAGTAACAACAGCAATATTAATAATAAAAGGGTACAAAAAAGAGACTAATTCACATGCAAAAATGCTCACCATGGAGCTTGTGACCTGACTGCAGATCGCACTGCTCCAAGGAGCCCCTTCTCCCCAGGAGAAAGTCCCTTTTCCCCACCCCTTGCAATGATGTGAGGTGATATAGAATAACCTTCATGTCCTAGCCATGTCCCCTCCCACCAACTGCAAAAAATTCACTTTGTCCTGGCTGCAACCAGGGCAGCTATAAATGTATAAAGAAAATCAGCCAGGACACTTCAAGGTTAAAAAGATAGAAAAAAAAAGAAGTTGTCGCAATATGACATGAAAGAACGACAGTCACGCACTGAGATGTCCAAGGCAAGAAAAGGGGCAATTTATTAACGGACCTTGATATTTATAGAATTCCAACAGTGACCATGGATTGGAGGAAGAAAATTGTCCTCTCCAACCACACTGGTCAACCCAACAGTCCATCAATTCTCTCCTCCTCCAGAAAGGAATGCAAAACAGTCATCATTTATGTGAAAAGTGCATGAGAAACTCCATTACAAAAATGCAAACATCAGAGGGCTGAAAAAAACGGGGCGACAAGAAGTCACATTGCAGAAGCCAAAAGAATTTTTCCACTTCTCTTGCTGCAAAGAATGTCTATATATTTATATAATTATTCTTCTGTCATCTTCTGATTCACAACTTTTCTGCTGGCCATTCTCAGAATTTTAGCAAGCAATTATGGATCAGTCACAAGCTGCTGGCAACTGGGTGTTTCAAGAGGTTTGTATGTGTGTGTATAGCCAGAGAAGCAAAGGAGTTGTCCTGTTCGCACTCTGGCATGGCAGAAATTGGAAGTGAGAGCAGCCTAAAACTTATGTGACCAGAGCCATTTGTTCTGTGACCTTGGAGAGCTGGAGCATATTCAGTCTATGGAATATATGGAGTTAAAGATCAGGTAGATAAGGAGTTGCTATATGTGAGAGTCCATTATTTGTATGAGAGATGTGTCACAGCCATTCACTAATATGTGACCAGGCAAGAACGAGTTACCTTGGATGTTTCCATATGGTATCTGTGAGAAAATGAATTGACACTGAAGAGGTTCAATAAAGACAGAAAGGGGATATGAAGATACCTATTCTCTGAGGCAAGACTGAATGGTCATGGTGTGCTCAGTCCACAAAAAGATGGTGGAAGGAGAAAAATCATTCTTTCCATGACCAAATTAGAGGATGATTAATCAACAGAAAAAAAAAACTTCCCAAAACTTTCAGTTTAAAGAGATTGCTTGTGCAAGAACAAATTAAATAATAGGCCATAACTGACACTGCAATCAGCTTTTGGCAAGATCTCATAATGTAAGATGCATAAGCATGAAGTCTACTTTTATGATTGTGTTGGTAAGTTTATAAACATCTAATGTCATAGTCTTTTAGAGAAAAAGCTGCTGGAGTTTTCAGAGATGATATTACTGAAGAGTTTATCCAGATTGTGTATTCAATGTTAATTCATCTATGTATCAGTGTTCTCGCCTTATGTAATGTATTTTCCCTCTTCCTAACACTGACTAATTTACTAAAAGTGTGAAATTTATAGTTAAGTTTGTCTGCCCTTTGACAGATGAAAAAAAAAAAGAAGTCTCCTTGAAAGAATGTCTTTAATGGTGGGTGAAAAACACCTGACATTCTTGTTACAGATTCTCAGCTGCTTAATGGCAAAACATAGATGATTTGTTATTGTCTATCAGTGTTGATGAATCAATGCTATGAAGTGGTATATTTTTCTTTGCATTGTACTAGGAGTTAGGCAAAGGATATTTGAAAACTAAATTGTCTGAGGTGGCATACTGGTTAAATGGATGCCTTCTGCAGAAAATTGTGGCAAATTGTAGGAAATAGTTTAATAGGGAAATCATTAAGAAAAGAAACTTGCCTATAAGGTGGGCATATAGTGAACTTGAATATGAGTGATCTATGTTAACCAAAGAACTCATGAAGATATTTTAATAATTGCAGTTTGAGGCTTTTGAACTTTCCAGGCAGTTACCATACAACATAAAACTTTTGAAATGAAAGAAATTTGACTAGGCATAGTATTTTGTTGTCTACTTGGACAAGAAAGTACAGAGAGCATGTGAATATTAGTGGATTGATTACAAGATGATGTCTCCTGCCTGTAAAGGCTGTCTTTCTGAAAGAACAGCAGTTACTTACAAACTACTTGCACTTTGCTATGCCATTCACTGAGTTTTATTTGCTTCCAGGTTGGAGTGGAAAATAACTTCAAAAAGTACAGGGTATTTTAGAAAAAAAATGATCTGATGGAATTTGGAAGGTGTCACTCATTTAGGAGAATAAAGTAAATATCTGTAGTTTTCCTGCTGATAGTGTCATCTAATCAGATGAAAATCAGCCTTCAGTCTACAAGGGTAGAGTGTGGCTCTAAGCATAATAAGCATATCTAAAGGGACAGTGGTAGAGGATATCTCTGAAAACACTAGAAATCATCCTTGGTGTGGGTTGTAACTTTTTTGTCAGAAATTAATCTTCTTACCCCAGCTTTATTAATTCATATCTGGTTTCACCCAAAAGCTTATTACTATTAATAAACTTGAATAAACAAAGTGTTGAGAAGATTTCAGGCCATCTGGAGAAAAAAATCTTACATATATGTAGGATAAATATGCAGTAGTTCCACAGTAAAAATTGCATCAAGTAAAGTCTTCTAAGATTTTCACAGTGAACAAATGCAGAAATGCTCTTTGCTTCTGAATCCTTTCTCTTGCTTACACAGCACTGGGTCTGGACAATTCCCAGGCAGAGGTTATCTCAATTGTACCGGGAATATTTCTAGTAATGCAGGTTCAGCATCCCCTGTGTTTCTGTCCTTCTTGCTCTGCTGTTTGCATCGCACTTTGCTCTGCATGGCTGCATTCTAGATGGAAGAGGTTTATTCTCTATATGACACCATCTGATGTCATTGGAAAGCATGGCCAACTGAAAACAAACCTATGCACCCTAGAACTGGAAAATGTTAATTTTTTTAGGGGTTAATGACACCTGTTGAGAGCTGGGTGCCGTGAATCTGGGAGCTGAGCTGCCAAACACAGATCCTAGGTGAAGCTCTCTTATTGCAACAACCTGGACTGTGGCACAAAGTTAAGACCTGTGCACCCGAAGGCCCTGGTGACCAGGGAGCGCCATCTGCCACCAAAGTAGAGGAACTACTCTAAAGCAAGTAATAGCACAGGTAAAAGGCCCTTAGCAGGCCCATCTAATAGTTCACTTGATGTTCCAATTAAGACATCATTGCATATTGTGAATTTGTCCAGTCTCTGCTCTGATAGAGATACCTAGGACCAGGCTGGTGATCTCTCAGCCTGCTCCCTGCAAACTGTTGTCTCTGAGTAAAAGACACAGGCTAGCCACTTGGGCTTTACATATTTGCTATAGCAATATTTTCTGGCCTGGTTCTTGATGTCACTGGATCCAACTGTTTTGATACCAGCCCCACGGAGGAGGATGCTGCCTCTCCTTCATCATGCCATCACCTGAACCAGAGCCGGTTTTGACTCTGGGCCAGCATAACTCTATACAATCACTCCAATGTCTCCATATAATGGCCCAGAAGATTTGTGGATTTGTGCTTCAGGTCACAGTGATGGACTTAATCCAAAGAGGGGTGTCTTGCAGGACTTGAGAGACCTCAGGGACCTTGCTCTGGCCAGCCTGGCAAGTTCCCTAGACTGATATAGGCATCCAGTGTCTTAGGGCTACCATCTGCTGGCTAATGGAAGAAAAATGAGCCAGTGATTTGTTAGCAGTCCCTCTGTTCACTAAAGTGAGTGCTAGAGCCATCTTAATCAGCAGGTAGAAATTAAAGGGCAAGTAAGAAAACTGCAGTGACAGTGGATATGGGTCTTAAATAATGCTAAATTTAAACTGACCACTTTAAGCCTTGACAGAAGAATTAAATTTTATCAAAGTCTTTTCTGACTTCAAAAGATCCATTACAGTTTACTTGACATTATCTTGCTAGGAACCTGTGAGTCTCAGTTACGATCTTTTCCATCCTTTTATGGATTTTCTTAGCTTGGTTGGTTCAGAAAACAGCATTTTCAAAGAAACCAAAGAATTTGCAAAGTTTCGGTGTGCACTTATGCTCTCTTCCCTATGTGCCTATCAGTGTTGTTCCTCATGATTATTTTAGCTACAAAAAAAAGAGTCATGGATACTAACTACTCTCCTTGAAAACTTCTCTCTTTTTCAGCTGTAGTTTAATATTGAGAGAGTTCCACAGAATTGTTTATGCTCTTGACTGAGTGTATACCAGCAGAGTTCCAGCAATCTTGAGCTATGCCAATATGAATCTGAGGCAGAAAAGAAACAGGATTTGTACAGAATTGTTTTTATCCTTTATCTATATGAAGTTCCAAAGGTTGGAGGATCCCTTTGCACAGGAATTTAATTTAATTTAATTTGCTATTAAATCAACCTCTGGGGTTCCAAAATTACTGGAACACTTAATTTATATAAATGCAATAATGTTAATTTTTTCTTACCATACTCATTAATGCAACTGGTGTTACTGCAAACAGTCTTTTCTCCTATTCTTGTGAGTAACCCAAAGTGTTACTGTATTCCACATCTATCTGTGCCCAAAATTTGTTATTGTCTCTTTGAGAGCCTGCAGCCAGAAAATGGAACCAAGATGGCCGTGGGGGTGTTGACATGGTCCCTTTTCATGTCTGAGGCTAGAAGCAGAGAGCCATCTCTCTGTCCTGGCAGTGTTTGCTGAAGGCTCTGCTTTAGAATGGGTTGCTTTGGGCTGGCAACAATAGCCACCCAGAAAAACTGCATTTCACAATCAAAAACTGTTTTGGAGTGAAGTTTGCAAAATCTATGAGCAGTGTGAAGCTTGAGCTGGTCCCTGAGGCTGGGTCTACCCACATCAGTGCCTGTAGGCCGGTTCTTCCCCATGACACACCCACAGCATGGAGGACAGCAGCACCAACATCGGTGGAGTCCAGTGGGTCACAGCAGGAAGCAGTGGGCAGCAGAACTGACTCCATACATACTGACAGTTCCCATCTGTCAGTAGAACTGCTTTGTAAACTCTGCCTTCATGGGAGGGTTCTTTTTGTCCATCATCTTTTTTTCCCCCTTTGTCTCCCAGACTGCGCAGTCAATTCAGGTGCCATTTTCCCTTTGTCTTTCAAGCCACACAGTAGTCTGTGGGGGTCACCATCTTGGAAGGAAGAGTTACCCCACCATTAATTTCTGTGAATTTATGAGATTTAACATTTTTGTATCTAGTGATTATTTACTGTTATTTTTTCCCTGTTAGTGTTTTGCTTGTTATTAAACTTATTTTTTCACTTATATTTACTCATATTAATTTCTTAATGGTGGAAACTCATTGGTTGAAATTAAAGGGAATAATTTTAGAGTGTTTACCTCTTAAATTGTCTTAAATCAAGACATCTATATATGCTAAAAATTCATCTTATCATTAATCTTAATGTAGCATTGGTTTAACGCATTTTTTTCTCTGTATTTTCTTCTTTCAGTTGCAAATGAGACAGGTGAGAAGCACCCACAACCACTATTACAATTTGTCCATAAGTGTTTCATTTTAACTTATTGATTTCTATACCTACTGTAAAAATAAAAAATTAATAATTCTTTTAATCTCATATTGTGTCTGCCCTATATTATGTGTCATTTACAGTACTAAACTGAGGAACCATAATATTTGATTAGAAAAGTCACCTACAGAAATTCAGTCTTACTGAATAGAGTTGATGCAAATTTAAATGAATGGAAGACTTTTTGGCCTTACTATTATTTCAAGCATAAAGTTATAAATGTCTCTAAGCCACTGAAGTTCACTACAGTGCTTACAAAGAGCTTTTTGTCAAATCTTACAAATAATACATGAAAAAATGTTATTAAACATTACTGGTATCTCCTTTATCACTTTGCTTCATGCAAAAAGATTAAAAACTAAAACTATGTCTTGGGATTTGGAATAACTGACCCAAATTTGAATCAAAAGGAGGGGTATGTTTGGTAATGTAACACCAACTGACCATGACTGTAACCATACAAATTACTGGAAAGATAGAATAGAATATGTAGAGGATAAAGATAGGGCATCCCAATCATAATATGTACAATTTCATAGTGATTTGTGATCACTTAGCAGGGAAAAACCCTCTCTTCATTATTAAATGGAGGGGAGCATTTGTCATCATCCTGGGCAGTGCAGCTCAAAACATTACAATAATTTATATCTATGGTGCAGTATTTCGCACAGTCATGGGATGGCATTCTGGGCTTCCAGCTCAGCTGTAATCATCCTTCACAGGATACAATAAAATGAGGGGGAAACATTTTTAGAAATATTTAAACTTATTCACAAGGATTTGACATTAAAGTTGTTGAGGACTACACCTAGTGCAGGTAACTTGGTGAGCAACTGTAGTGCAAGCTGCAGGTTGTGCAAGGTGATGGGAAATAGCAGGAGCCCTAGGCAATAAGCCATGACCTGGCACAGAACACTTGCACAACAAAGGGCATGGGGATTTGGCGCTAGCCAGGTGAGTGGCCACAAAGAGATGTGGGAGCCTATGGCTCAGCAGAAAGACCCCAGATGATTGAGTGCATGGACTGTAAAGATATAAAAGCCCAGGGACTGCATGGTTCAGGATCCCTCCTCCTCAGCACCCAGCTCAAGCTGGCTTTTTCTGTCTGTACCAGATCAAATTATTTTAAGGAACCAGATGTCTGACATTGCTGTGAGAAACCTGTATCCAAACAGGTAAGGAGATCTTGTCTGACTGTGGGAGTGGTGTGTGTGTAGGGAGTCAAGCAGGGCAGCTGTCAACGTATTGGAGCTGGCTGGTGAGAAGGGGCTTCAGTCTCAGCAGTGAAAATCTCAGGGTGAATCCTGGATGGTCAGACAGGAAAGTTTCCTTGCAAACACTACAGGATGTTTTGTGAGTTTGGCTGAACTTGGTTCAGAGAGAAAAGGCTACATACTTCTTTATACTTAAGAAAAACTGGCAAAACCAAACACCATCAACAAAATGACTCAACCACTTATAGGAATTATTTGTGCCAGTAAAAACTCATGTTTTACAATATTATGTGCAAAACTTTTCAAAATAATGAGCTGTAGACAGTGTTTTAATATACAGTGATTCCTTCAAGAGTCTAGCCTAATGGTCTATTTGACATTTTTGTGAGCTTCTTAAAGGATTTTTCTTCTTTCACAACTAACAAATAAGCAATTGGTATACAGATGAAACATTTCTGGAGAGCCCACAAAACGCTAGCTGAAGTGGTTGTTCACTTTGATCTGTTGCTACTCTGTGCACATTGAGCCTCTTAAAAAAGTATTCAGGGAGACCTGCTTGTAGAGGCACACTCATCTTCAAAATGTATGGTATTTGTGTCTTAACTTTTTATGTGAATTCAGATTTAGATACAATTATCTGTGAATTTATTGTTGGGGTGTAAACTCAAAACACCATGCCAAGACCAGGTTTTTCAGAAGGCGCACCTCAGCTAAAACAACATGTTTTTTGTATGATATTTTCTGTGAACTAGTACTTGTTTATAATAATATCTTATGTATACTCTTTGAAAATATTTTTAAAAGCATATTTTTCTACATGTACATTTATATTAGGTAAAAGAATAATAAACATGCAAATAATATTTGAAGATGACTCCCTTCTGAGGGGAACTGAGGGCCCCATATGTCAACCGGACCCATCCCACAGGGAGGTCTGCTGCCTCCCTGGGGCCCGGGTGAGGGATATCACTGAGAGACTTCCTGGGCTGATTCAGTCCTCTGATTATTACCCACTGCTGATACTCCAGGCTGGCAGTGATGAGATTGAAAAGAGGAGTGTCAAGGCAATTAAAAGGGACTTTAGGACATTTAGGACATAGGTCAAGTAGTTGATAGGGCAGGAGCACAGGTAGTGTTCTGCTAAGTCCCTTTGGTGGCAGAGAAAAATTATGGAAGAAGCAGAAGAACCCACATCATCAACAAGTGGCTTAAGGGTTGGTGTCATCGGCAAAATTTTGGATTCTTTGAACATGGGGAAACTTTTATGGCACCTGCTCTACTGGAACCAGATGGGATACATGTCTCTGTTAAGGGCAGAAGGTTTTTAGCTCATGAACTGGCAGACCTCGTTGAGAGGGCTTTAAACTAGGTTTGAAGGGGGAAGAGGATGCAGCTGGGCTGTCTGGAAGCAGGCCCAAGGGTGGTAAGGCCGATTTAGGGGTGAAGTCAGTAGCGCAGCTGAGGTGCATGTATATCAATGCACGCAGCATGGTAAACAGACAAGAGCTGGAGACCATGGTACAACAGCAAAGCTTTGATGTAGTTGCCATCACAGAAATGTGGTGGGGTGACTCACATAGCTGGAGCATTGCACTGGATGGCTACAGGCACTTCAGAATAGACAGGAAAGGAAGAAGAGGTGGAGGGATGGCCCTTTATATTAAGGAGACTTTTGCTGTTGTAGGAATTGAAACTAAGGAAGATGGAGTTGAATGCCTATGGATAAGAATTAAGGGGAAGGCCAACGAGGCTGACATCCTGTTGGAAGTCTGTTATCATCCACCCAACCAGGAAGAAGAGGTGGACAACTTATTCTATAAGCAGCTGGAGAGTGTTTCAGGATCATCAGCCCTTGTTCTTGTGGGTGACTTCAACCTACCAGACATCTGCTGGGAACTTAATACAGCAGATAAGAGGCAGTCCAGGAAATTTTTAAAGTGTATGGAGGACAACTTTTTGTTGCAGCTGGTGGGTCAACCCACCAGGGGAGGGTTAGATCTGCTGTTTGCAAATAGAGACGGGCTGGTGGGAGATGTGGTGATTGGAGATCACTTGGGACAGAGTGATCATGAAATACTAGAGTTCTCAATATTTGGTGAAATCAGGAGGAGCACCAGTAAGACTCTTGCATTGGACTTCCGGAGGGCAGACTTTGATCTTTTTAGGAGACTTATTCAGAGTGTTCCTTGGGAAGCAGCCCTTAAAAAAAAAGGAGTTCAGGAAATGTGGGCATGCCTCAAAATGGAGATCTTGAGGGCACAGGGACAGACTGTCCCTGTGTGCCGAAAGATAAGTCGACAGGGTAAACGTCCAGCCTGGATGGGGAAGGAGGTTTTGGAGGAACTTAGAAATAGAAAGAGGATGTATCATCTTTGGAGGGAGGGTCAGGTCTCTCAGGAAGTATTCACGGGGACTGCTAGAGCATGTAGGAAAAAAACTAGGGAGGCCAAAGCTCAGTTTGAACTTAGAATGGCAACTGCTGTAAAGATAATAAAAAATGTTTTTACAAATACATTAATGGTAAAGGGAAGGGTTAAGTCCAACCTTTGTTCTTTATTGGATGAGGGAGGTAACTTAGTAACTGCAGATGAGGAAAAGGCAGAAGTGCTTAATGCCTACTTGGCATCAGTTTTTAGTGGGAAGACGACTTGCCTTCATGACAACTGTCCTCTTGGGTTGGTAGATGAGCAGAACAGATGAACAGAATGGTTCCCCCATTATCCAAGAGGAGGCAGTCAGAGAACTGCTGAAATACTTGGATATCCATAAATCTATGGGACCAGATGGGATCCATCCCAGGGTGATGAGGGAGCTGGCAGATGAGCTTGCGAAGCCGCTCTCCATCATTTACCAACAGTCTTGGCTCACTGGTGAGGTTCCAGATGACTGGAAGATGGCCAGTGTGACACCCATTCACAAAAAGGGTGCAAAGGAAGATCCTGGTAATTACAGACCAGTCAGCCTGACCTCAGTACCTGGCAAGATAATGGAACAGTTTATATTCAGTGTCATCACACAAAATTTACAGGATGGCCAGGGTATCAGACCCAGCCAGCATGGGTTTAGGAGGGGTAGGTCATGTTTGACCAACCTGATCTCCTTTTATGACCAGATGACCAGACTAGTGGATGCAGGGAAGGCTGTGGATGTTGTTTATTTGGACTTCAGCAAGGCCTTTGACACTCTCCCACAGCATACTCCTAGATAAGCTGGCAGCCCGTGGCTTGGACAGGAGCACTCTTTGCTGGGTTAGGAACTGGCTGGATGGCCGGGCCCAGAGAGTGGTGGTGAATGGTGCTACATCCAGCTGGCAGCCAGTCACCAGTGGTGTCCCTCAAGGGTCTGTGCTGGGACCAGCTCTGTTCAATATTTTTATTGATGACATGGATGAGGGTATTGAGTCTTTCATGAGTAGATTTGCAGATGACACTAAGCTGGGAGCATGTGTCGATCTGTTGGAAGGGAGGAGGGCCCTGCAGAGATACCTGGATCGGTTGGGTGGATGGGCAGAGTCCAATAAGATGAAGTTTAATAAATCCAAGTGCCGAGTCCTGCACTTTGGCCACAATAACCCCTGCAACATTATAGGCTGGGGACGGTGTGGCTGGACAGCGCCCAGGCAGAAAGGGACCTCAAGGTTCTGGTTGACAGCCGGCTGAACATGAGCCAGCAGTGTGCCCTGGTGGCCAAGAAGGCCAATGGCATCCTGGCTTGGATCAGGAATAGTGTGGCCAGTAGGAGCAGGGAGGTCATTCTTTCCCTGTACTCGGCACTGATGATGCCACACCTTGAGTATTGTGTCCAGTTTTGGGCCCCTCAGTTTAGGAAGGACATTGAGAAGCTTGAGTGTGTCCAGAGGAGGGCAACAAGGCTGGTGAGGGGCTTGGGACACAAGCCCTATGAGGAATGACTGAGGGAGATGGGGTTGTTTAGCCTGGAGAAAAGGAGACTTAGAGGTGATCTTATCACTCTCTACAACTTCCTGAAGGGTGGTTGTAGTCAGCTGGGGGTTGGTCTCTTTCTCCAGGCAACAACGGACAGAACGAGAGGACACAGTCTCAAGCTGCATCATGGGAAGTATAGGTTGGATAATAGGAAAAAGTTTTTCACAGAAAGAGTGATAAAGTATTGGAATGGCCTGCCTGGGGAGGCGGTAGAGTCACCATCCCTGGATGTGTTTAAAAAAAGACTGGATGTGGCAGTTGGTGCCATGGTCTAGTTGAGGTGTTAGAGCATGGGTTGGACTTGATGATCTTGAAGGTCTCTTCCAACCTAGAAATTCTGTGATTCTGTGAATGTTGCATTCTTCTGTGAGAAACTGTGAGGAGTTCTTTTAAAAATAGAATGAAGGGAATGAAATTACAAGACAAACATTGTATCTGAGAACCGTTTTTTGGTAATGAAAAACAAAAGGCAAAAGGATTTGCCCAAACAAAAGAGGGCCGTAAAAGACAGAAGAGAAGGAAGGAAGATGGAAAAGGAGTGGGAGAGAGGGGGGGGGAGAGAGAGAGGGAGAGGAGACAGAGAGGAAAACTGGGTGTTGCTGCATGTGTACACTGCCTCCCCCCACATGCCTCTGACAACCATGACAACCTGGGTTGAGACAAACTAAATTGTTTAAATCAAAACTAAATTAGCTCTTCACACCGACCCAGAAAGAATAGAGGCCATAATTAAACTCCCATGCCTGGTCGTGAAAAAGCAGGCATGAGAATTTCTTAGAGCTGTCGGATTTTGTTGGCTATGAATTTCAACATTAGGAGAATTGATTAAGTCTCTGAGGCTACCAACAATGAAGAGTTAGAGCCTATTGCGTGGGGCCCAGTGACAGCTTTTAAAGCAATCAAAGGAGCTTTGGAGCTTTGGCATCTGTTTCAGTTCTCAGGCTCCCAGATTGTATCAAACCTCTTTAATCTGTAAGTACATGAACATGAAGTAGTCAGTGGACCTCACCATAACCCACTTGTATATTACTCAGTTCAACTAGATCCAGTTGCAGTGGGACCACCACCCTTTACCAAATCAGTGGCAGAAAGGACAACAATATTGGAGAAGAACTTCCTCATTATCCTGAATCATTCTGTAATAGTCCATATCCCAGGTAAGCTGGAAATAATGTTGAGAGAGTATGCAACCCAAGCTTTATGGACACAATGGGCACATAGATGAGCCTGATGATTTGAGGCTGCACCTTGAAACCTGTGTTCAGTTTTGGTCCCCTTACTTTAAGAAAGTCATTGAAGTTCTAGAACATGGTCAAAGAAGGGCAATGAAGCTAGTGAAGGATCTGAAGCACAAGCCTTATGAGTAGCAGGTGAGGGAGTTGGGGTTATTTAGTCTGAAGAAATGGAGGCTAAAAGCAGACTTTATTACTCTCTACAGCTAGCTGAAAGAAGGCTGTACTGAGGTGGGGACTGATATCTTTTTACCAGCAACAAGTGACCAGATGAGAGAAAACGGCCTTAAGTTGTGCCAGGGAATATTTACATTAGATAGTAGGAAAAATTTCTTTACTGGAAAGATGGTCAGGCACAGCCTGCCCAGGGAAATGCTGGAATCAACATTAAAATTATCTACAATAAACATGTAGATGTGGTACTTGGGGACCTGGTTTAGTGGTGCACATGGCAATGCTTGGTTAATGACTGGACTTGATGATCTTTCCCAGCCTCAAAGCTTCTGTGATGGAGAACATCACCATTGTGAGCAAGTGATATATTTCAGGTAAAGCACAGATTGAGTTAACTGAAGTTCTGTTATGTAACCCTGTTGGCGTATGAATGCAAGACTCAAGCTGAGAGCAAAACGAATCTGTTATTGCGGAGTTAAGACAGTACTTATACACTTAGTGTGAGAATCCTTGTTCGGTCCTTCACATGCAACCTGGTTGCAGGCATGTAATAAACCCATTGGCATGACAGTTTGTTAGTTTTCTCAAGGTTTTCAGGCTTCAAAGAAACAGGATGCCTTTCCTGTTCTCAGATAGTTGTAATCTGTTTTCTTCCATGGTTCCCAGGAATTTTCTGCAGTGTCAGGCTTGTTTCTTTCTCACATAACCCAGATCTAGTTGCTTTTGTGAATGTTTCATTCTACTACCTGCAAGAACAGTGATGGACTGGGTACACTGTAGTAAACCAGGGACAAGTAATAGAAGCAGAACCAATCCCAGCAAAGATAAGCATGCAGGGAGCCGAACTTCTAGTCTTGACACATGCAGCGCACCTGAGAAGAGGGGCGAGAAGTTAACATCTTTACAAACTTGTAGTATGATTTCGGACTATGTCATACATCAGGAATATTATGGAGAGAACAGATTTTTCACATTAGCAGGAGGAGAATATCTAATGAAGAGGAAATAGGCGATTTACTATAATCAGTAAGTATAACCTGTAGAAACTTGTTTTTGTGCAGTGGGCTTCTATCTACTACAAGAATTGTTATTCCTTTCTCTCAATGCCCTCGTGCCCCACGTTGGGCGCCAAAATCTGTCTTAGTTTGGAAAGACAGGTATCTGCCAGGGGAACTGGGGTTTCCCTTAGAATAGAGAATGTAAACCCCTCACCCCCCGCCAAATTATAATTTTGCAATTAAGGGCTCTCAGGCAAAGATTTGGGAATAGGAATAACAGTTCTTTACTAGGAATATCAATAATACAAATGTGGTAGAAAAACAAAACCACCCCACCAAACCAGCAAACAAACAAACAACAATTCTGGAAAGCCCTGACAGAGTCAGCTACAACCTGATGCCCTGTTGGTCAGGACGTTGGTAGCAGTCTAAAAGTCCTCCTGGGGTGGCAGATGTGGTTCTGTTGGAGTGGAGATGATCCTGTAGCCAAAAGGGTCCAGAGGTGGTGAGAGGGAGTCCGGTGGTGAGAAGGGTCCTGTCTTCCTCCGGTAATCGGGTGAAGCAAGAGGGGTTCCTCTTCCAGAGTCCCAGTTTTTTATCCAGGTAGGAACGGTTGTCTCCCCCCACTGGGTGGAGCATCTCACAATAGGATGATGGAATGTGGGTATATTTTGGGAGATGATGGAATGTGGGTATATTTTGGGAAGGGGTACAGCTTGAGGAAGAAAACAGCCTGGGGAGTCTTAATGGCGTATCATGGAGAGAGATAAGAAACAATGCCCTACCTGGTTTTAACAGTTGGGCCATTATCAGAAGGCAGCCGCCCCCCTCCTTTCAGAGTAAACAAGAGATAAAGAACAATTTCTCAACTGCTCTCAGCAGATGAAAATAGAATACACAGTTTAAGGTTCCACAACCCAAGACAAAACTGACCAGCCCACACTAGAGGCATTCCAGAAACTAGAAGAGGGAATCCTGTTCCTGATGCAGGTGCAAAGGCTCCAGCAAGGTAGTCTCTGATGCAAAGTAACATTGACTCTGATGGTTGACCAGAGTGAATGGCAATTCGAGACACCAGAAGACTATGTATGAGAAGGACTGCTCAGCACAAAAGACAATGGGAAAAGTGGGAGGCAACTCAAAATAATGATGGAAATGGTCAACTGGAGCAAAACCAATTCTGCCAAAAAATATTTCATCACCATGACTAGATAATTTCATGAGAAAGCCCATGGAGGGATGGAAGCAATAGCTAATGAAGTACAGAAAGTATGAGTGGTTCCAGGAATTTTTGCTGTTGCAAAATTAATTACAAATAACTTGCCAGAAATTCTCAAGTATCAGACTGAGCTCTGAGAGTACAGGCCTACTTGGTAGTGATAGTAGATCATTTCTCAGGCTTGGCAGAAGCCTTTCCAAAAAGAAGCGTTGACATACGAGCAGGTATGTCAACCTTATATACGAGCCTTGCTAAAGGAAGTTATATCTGAATATAGGATACCAGAGTAAATTGATTTAATGAGACAGAGGTGCTCATTTTACAGCAAATATGATCAACAAACTGTGTAAATCTTTGGAGATTGAGAGGAAGTCACATATGCCGTATCACCCACAGTGTTCATGAAATGCAGAGAAAACAAATACAATGCTAATAGAAAAATTAGTAGAAGTATGTACGTCCACTTATCTGAAATGGCCAGAAGCCCTAAACTTGTTTTTGTGGGATGTACAAAATGTTCTATGGTGACCAGTAGGATTCCCAGTGTAAAATCTCTTGGGAGGCACTTAGCTATGCCAGGAACTTTTATCCCACATAAGACCAACTTATTGGATGGAGATGATCACTTGATACAGTATGTTTTATATACGAAAAAAGGGTTTGAAGAGCAAAGAAAGTATGCACAATGATGTCACAGAATTTCAACCACCCTCTGAGTGAAAAACTTTTTCCTGACAGCTAACTTAAACCTCCACCTCATACCATTCCCTCAGGTCCTGTCACTGGTAACCAGAGAGAAGAGATCTGCGCTTGCCCCTCTGCTTTGTGTTGTGAGGAAGTTGTAGACAGCTATGAGATCTCCTCTTCTTCTTCTAGGCTGAACAAACCAAGTTACTTCAGCCATTCCTCATATGGCTTCCCCTCCTGACTCTTCACCATCTTAGTAGTGATGTGGTATCAACCCATACCACCTGAAACACAGGTACATAAATATACAGCCCAGAAAGGAAGTTTTAAATAAGGTATTGTCTAGAAAATCCAAATTAGAACCCAAGTAAGAGGACAAAAAGGGTAATTGTAGTAGAAGACTCCTTACTAAGGGGATTAGAAGGCCTGATATACAGACTGAACCCAACTCACAGGGATGTCTTCTATCTCCCTGCAGGTAAAGAATAAGGGACATTACTGGAAAACTCTCCAGTCTAGTAAGACCCTCTGATTACTATATGTTATTGGTTGTACAGGCCAGCAGCAATAAAATAACAAAGAGAAGTCTGAGGGCAATTGAAAGAGACTTCAGGACCTTGGGATGATTAGTTGAGGAATCAAGAGCACAGGTAGTGATTTCCTTGGTTCTTCTGGTAACAAAGAATATAATATTGGTAAGAATGCATCAAGTCAATGTTTGGTTCCAAGCCTAGTGTAGTTGGAAAAATTCTGGGTTTTTTGACCATGTTATGGCCTATTTAAGACCTGGTCTACTGCCACCTCTGGGATACACCTTTCTCAGAAGGGAAGAAGAGTTCTAGCACAGGAGCTAGTAGGTCTTGTTGACAGAGCTTTAAACAAGCTTGGAAGGGGGAAAAGGAAAATACCAGGCTTGCCAGTGATGAGCAATGGGATAGTGTGCCAAAAACCTGAAGCCAGTGTGCACTAATGGGATCCCTGAATCTGCTTCATGAGGTGTTGGCTACAATGTACCACGCCTGAAATTTTTCTACACTAATGCACGCAGCATGAGGAACAAACAAGAGGAGGCTTTGGCCCAGTCCCAGAGATTTGATATCACTGGCATAACTGAAACCTGCTGGGATGAGTCCTGTTATAGAAGGGTCAGAATGTATGGAGCTCACAGTAGGCAATAGCACAGTTGGGGGTATCTGTGTAAGAATCAACAGATAAACAAATAATGTTAATGTCATTGTGTGAATATACTATAGACCTCCTAGCCCAGACAATGATACTGATGAATTATTCTTTGATAAACCAGGGGACACTTTCAAGTCAGCTGCTCTTGTCCTTATAGTGGACTTCTATGTGGCCTAAATCAACTGGGAGCTTCACACAGCTGGTCCAGCCCGGGCCAGAAGATCGCTAAAAGCCTGGATGACAACTTTATGAAACAGGTCCTAAGGGAGCCAACTCAGAAAGATACCCTCTTTGATCTGATGTTTGTCAACAGAGAGGATCTCATGAGCAAAGTGGTTATTGGCATCCATATTGGCCACAGTGGCCACAAAGAGATTGAAATCTCAGTTGACGGGAGGAAAAATGCCAGCAAAACTTCAACTTGACACCAGGAGAGGAGAGTTTGGACTGCTCAGGGAATTAGTACGTAAAGTCTCCGTGAAAATGTTTTTGCAGGTGCTGAGATCCATCAGTGCTCATTACTTTTTAAACATCATCTCCTAAGGGTACAGGAGTAGGCAATTCCCAAATTGGGAAGTCAAGCAGGCAAAGGCAGAAAGCTGGCTTGGCTGAACAGCAATCTTGTCTTGGAAATAAGGCAAAAAAGGAAGGTGTATGTTCAGTGGAAGCAAGGTCAGGTGACATGGGAAGACTACGGACATACTGCTTGCTGCTATAGGGAGAAAATTTGTGTGACTCAAAGCTCAAAGTACTGTGTGCAGTTTTGGGGACCGCAATATAAAACAGACATTAAGCTGTCAGAGAGGTCCACAAGAATGGTGAAAAGTCTGGAGAGAAAGCCTTAGGAGAAGTGAGATCACTTGGTTTGTTCACCCTAGAGAAGAGGAAATAGAGGGGAGACCTAATTTCAGACTTCAACATCCTCATGAAGGAAAAGGAGGGCCAGGTACTGATCTCTTCACACTTGTGACTAGTGACAGGACTTGAGGAAATGGTGTGAAGCTGGGGAGATTTAGGTCAGATACTAGGAAAAGGTTTTTTACCCAGAGGAAAAAGTGCCAGATTGGGCACTGGAATAGGCTCCCTAGGAAAGTAGTTACTGCACCAAACCTCTCTGAGTTCAAGAAGCATTTGAAGAATGCTCTGAGGACATGGTGTAATCCTTGGGACTGTCTTGTACAGGGCCACAAGTTGGGCTCAATGATCCTGATGGGTTCCTGCCAGCAAAGGATATTCTATGATTCTAAATGTCCCTACTGTTTTAGGGTGTTCCTATTTTGCTGTTAATTTTTTAGGTTAGGAAAATTGGATACACCACTCTTACATGAAACAAGTAGTGGATAACCAGCCAGCTGGGCAGTAACTAACTTCTGAGAATCCTTTTCTATATTGGTAATTTGTCTTGGGTTGTGGAACCTAGATTGCGTATTCTATTTTCATCTGCTGAAAAGCAGTTGAGGAATTGTTCTTCTTTATCTCTTGTTTATTCTGGAAGGAGGAGGGCGGGTGCCTTTTGACAATGAGACAACTGTTGAAACCAGGTAGGGCATTGTTCCTTATCTCTTTTACTACCCGGGGAATATTTTCTGCTAATGGACCATTAAGACACCCCTACCCTCCCCAGGGGAGTACATCCACATTCCATCATCCTATTGTGAGATGTTCCACGCAGTGAGGGGAGCCAACCATTCCTACCTGGATAAAACTGGGACTCCGGAACAGGAAGCTCTCTTGCTTCACCCGATTACCGGAGGAAGACTGGACCCTTTTCACCATAACCGGACCCTTCTCATCATCACTGGACCCTTGTTCTACAGGATCATTTCCACTTCAACAGAACCACATCTGCCACTCCAGGAGGACTCACCTTTGGACTGCTTCCAACACCCTGACCAACAGGGTGTCAGGTTGTAGCTCTGACACTGTCAGGGTTTTCCAGAATTGCTTGTTTATTTGTTTGCTTGTTGGGTTGGGTGGTCTTGTTTTCTACTACATTTGTACTGTTAATATTCCTAGTAAAGAACTGTTATTCCTATTCCCAAATCTTTTCCTGAAAGCCCTTAATTGCAAAATTCTAATTTGGCGGGGGGTGAGGGGTTTACATTTTCTGTTCTAGGGGAGGTTTCAGCTTTCCCTGGCAGATACCTGTCTTTCCAAACCAAGACATAATTATTTAAGCACTTGTGTACAAGAATCAGTAATCTTGTACTCTGCCCTATGACAATCAGCCTTA
This sequence comes from Phylloscopus whistleri, assembly GCA_017589585.1. Taxonomy (NCBI): domain Eukaryota; kingdom Metazoa; phylum Chordata; class Aves; order Passeriformes; family Phylloscopidae; genus Phylloscopus; species Phylloscopus whistleri. The sequence continues at coordinate 2,506,721 of JADMLD010000989.1, read as the reverse complement.
ATTTTGCTGTGTTTGTTACTTGTGATATGTGGTATGTAAGGGCAGTGGTTAAATTTCTTGAAAGGGTTTTCTTTTCCCTTTTAATGTATTAGCAGGTATGCTTAATAGAAAGTGAAGACTTTTGATGACTATACCTAGTGCAGGTAGCCTGGTGTGAAAGTTACACCTTGTGCCATGGGTGTGGGGAAATAGAGAGCCCCAGGCAACAAAACATGACCTGGTGCAGACTGTTTGCATAAAAAAGGGCATGGGGACCTGGGCCATAGTTCAGTGAGGGGAGGATGGTCAGAGTGGTCAGTCACCCAGAGACTCTTGCAGGAGCCAGTGAAGGATGAGAAGACCTCAGAATAAATATCATCATTGAAATGGGTGCATAGACTGTAACGGTAAAAAAACAAGGGATTTCTTTTTTGGGATATCTCCCTGGAGGCACCCAGCTTCAGCTGTCATAATGTTGAGCACTATGAGAGCCAGGTGTGCTATGGGAAACCTGGGGACAAGCTGGTGAGGGAAATCTCTGACTGTGTGATTGTGATGTATGTAATGAGTCAAGTGGGGTGCTGTCAATTGCCGGAGCTGTCCTCTGCAAAGGGGCTTCAGTCCCAACAATGAAAGTCTTGGATGGTTGGAGTCTGAGTGGCTCCTGGATGGTTAGACAGAAAAGTTTCCTAAACAGTTGTCTAAAGAACAGCCATAACATTACAGGCCATTGAATAATAATATTGTATTGATGTTGCATTTATTTCTGCTGTTATTGTGTAGTCATTACTTGGCTTTGGAGTACCTGGTGTGAGAGGTGGTATTTCTAGCTAATGTAGTAGAGGGCTTGGCACAGAATCTCAAGGCTCCCTGTAACTCCGGGTAGTTCTTGCACATTAGGTAGCTGCTCACATTTAAGGGCAAAGAAGAGTATGGAGTTTTCCTGATTACCTGGGAAATTGTCTGAACAATAATTATGGAATGGAGAAAGCAGATGAGAATTATTGCTGGTCTTCTGTCTTTGTAACATTTAGACTGTCTGAAAATAAGATATTTAAGACAATCAGCAAAAAAAAACCCCAAAAAACCACCAAAAAACAAACAAACAAACCTGCTTGCTCCTGTCCATAGCAGCAGATATTGCTGCTTCTGACAGCAGAAGGATAATTTTTCGTGATTTATTCTCTTGAGGCATGGGATAACAGCTCTTCTTGTTGATTTAGTCTTGTGTATTTAGTGTGTATTGCATCAAAAACTAACCCTTAATCCATGTCCACTGGATAATTGATCTGAAAGCTGGGAAAATATTAGAAAATTTTACCTGTATTTCCCTAATTAAAATCTGTTGCTGACTTCAGAGATACCCCATTTTCCAGATTTTTTAAAAATTTTGCATATTGTTACAAAGCCCTTGGAGAATGACTACTAGCAGGGTTGGTTTGTATTACTGTTTTGGAATGTGACAAGATTAATGTTTGCTGCACCTCTGTTGTGGGAAGTCTGAAATAATAATCAGCATTTCAGTACCTAGCTGTTCTTATTTGGTCTGGTAGTTCAGTCATGTATCATTCTATAATACTTGAAAACTAGAATATGACAAAGATGTTCGTTATGGGAGTATTGCTGGGATTTTCGGAAGTGCTTGATTTATTTAGACACTCTTTGGAAATATTTGAAAATGTGAAGGAGACACTTTAAAAATTCAAGTAATGTATTCTCCTGCAGCAGGGTAGACATCTGACTGAAGGATGCTACTTGTACCATGTCAGTGGAACTAAACTTAAAAATAAGGATGGATTCTCTGAATGACATGCAAGAGCCACTTGATGGCACTTCTAAATAAATAAATAAAAAATCCATAGAAATGTTTTGGCATTTGAATATCTACTGTGAAAACTGAAGCTTTCACAGAAAATAAATATATTTTCTGGTACTAATCCTGCAGTGATCTCTTTTATCTATAATTAAACCACAACTAACTAGTCTAAAGAATATCAGTGATGAGTATTGTATTGATTTGGTATTTTGTTTTTCAGCCAGTTCTTTGGCTAAAGACCCACATCAACACATACTAAGTTACAACCTAAGCGTAATGTGGAGAGAATGTTTTTTATTGTGGTGTGAAAGCTTCATGTTCTGTAATAAAATATTTTCATGGGAAGCATTACAGTTTTGCATTTGGAATGACCCTTATGTTTTTGCTTATTTCCACTTCGGACTTTTTTTCAGGTTTTCAGGCTTATTCCCAAACTGTGGTCAGTGTAAAGGTAAAATGATTGCAGACAGAGGGCAGATTGTTTTTCAGGATTCTGGCACACTGGGCAATAAGCGTATGAATTTATTTTCCTTCCTACTCTGTTTTTTCAGGGTCTAAATCACAAAACTGCTTGGGGAACACCATTATTAGTAGGCTGACCAGCAACCTCAAGGAAAGGCCAAAGTTGACCATTATTGGTGACACTAGACCTCCTGAAGAAATTTTATCAGATGGACTACTGCCAGTGGACAGTCCTGAGGCATTGGTGAAAACATCTTTCAGGTCTGATTGATATGTGTTTACTTCATTTTTCTTGGAGAGGATATCTTTTTAAGATTAAATCTGAAGTGCGGCTTTGGTGACAGAAATGGATACCAAAAGATTCCATAATGTTGCATATCTTTGTACTGGAAAAGAGTGTAAAAAGGAATCCATAAATAATATTAATTTGATTTGCCTTTAATTCCTTACATTTCATTAGCCTCCCTAAAAGATTATTTACTAGGCAGAAAGTCTGCAACTAGTCAAAATAATCAGCAAAGATAGCTCATTATATGAAGATATCTTTGGAGGTTGGTATTGTTTCATTTGAAAGTTGATATTGTTTCATTTGAAAGTGATTTAATGATGAATAATTGCACTTTAGGTCAGATTATGTGCTTCATTGATGCAAGGGTGAGTTAGAACTTGTTCTTACTGATGTAATGCCGTGAAAACTGTCTAGCATTAATATATGAAGGGGAAGAACTCTGATCAGGGACTTGCAAAAAAGTGATTTCTGCTATTGTAGAGTGACATATCTATGGGTTTTAAGTGTGAAATTTATATTGCTGTATTTTCCACTCTTATTTAATGCTGTTGATGTACAGTTGCCATATGTTTCTTGGAAACATGTTTTCTGGAAAATTTTCTCTCAAAGTGAGGTAAAATAGAGAAACCATAGAGAATACAATGGATTTTTGACTGAAATGTGAAAATTGATGTGCCCAGAAAAAGTGAGTGGCAGAACTGATTTTTCAATATGTTTTTTGAGCTTATTTTCTGGTTGTTGAAAATTTTTGCTCTACTTTTCTTTTGTATTAAACATACCTGTATTTAAAATAATGTTCCTTGATTTGGATAAATTTCTCTGACTACAGTGATTTTGATTATACCTGAGTCTGCTGTTATGAATAAGATGTGGTGACTGGCTCATGCAAATGAGGAGGAGTTGTCGAGTATGATGGGGGGAAGTTCTGTTGAGGTTTGCAGTTCTTTTGATATGTACGTTTGTTGTTCCAGTATAGTTTTGAACCCTTTTCTGTTCTCCCTTCAATCTTCCCTACCCCTTTTGTGATTACTGCTTGGTGGCTCTGGCTGACAGGGCTATAAAAACATGGGGGAGGGCGTATACTTGCCCCTTGTAAGAGGCAGTAGGGAGTGGGAGACACTTGTTGCTGGGAGGCCTGGCAGGGTAACATTGAACCACCGGTCAGGATACAAGAAGGGCTCCACCAATGAAAGGCATGGAAGGACTGATTGACAGGCCTTGGGAGTAGCCAAGTGTACATATATGGGCAAAGCTATGGATTGTGGGAGGTGCTGAAAGGACGTCTAAGGACTGCTCATGAATATTAATGAGGCTGATGCAATCTCACTGTATAAAAGGCGGGGATGCCGTTTTGTGAGCCAGAGCCTCTGGTGGGCAGGACTCCCATCAAGCTTCCAGCACTGTTCCCCTCCCCGCTTTGCTTTGTAATTTCAATGGGTTCTAATTAAATTTTATTTACTCATTCCTGTCTGGGGTTTGAGTAGTTTATAACACTGTGAAACTTATTTCACTCTTCATACAATTATTATTTTGAAGGTACTTGATTGAGTCATTATATTAGGTAGTAATTTCAGGTATTTGTTCATACTGCTTGATGTTTAAAAGCATAATACCATAAAGTGAATTTATGCCAGTCTATATAAATAACCCTGTAACTTCATATTGGATTTTCATTCTTTAATATTCACATTTAAATGATTCAGGACAAAGCTTTCAGAACCTGGATCCTCCTTTTATGATGGCCTATGGTATTTAATGACCTCTAAACTTTGTATCTCTGATATTTAAAATCTATAATTTCAAGAGATCTAACCATTTGTCAGCTTTTACTTCTGATAACAATATACGGGTAGCAGCATTCCTTACATTGCCATTGACAAGTTATTTTTAAACATTTAATGCAAAATAGTGTCACAGGATTTCAAATAGTATAACATAATAAGAACTGATGAGTTGGAAAATGTAATTTAACAAAATAGTTTTGCTAATACTGTTTAAAAGGCTTTATAAATATCACAGAACCTTTGTATAATAGCAATATAGATATTACTGTATGTCCTAGGGTGACTTTATGATGCTTGTATCTCTAATCGTCTGATCTGTTTGTGCTGTATATTAAGTTCTGTACCTTTAAAACTGGTTCTGGGAGCGAAGGGGGAGAAAGAAGCAGTGCCCAGTTTGTTTTGAGAAAACTCCCTGACTCCCACATGACCTTGCTCCGGCAGTTTGTTTGAGACATGGACAGCGGTGGGACAGAGATCTCCTGTGCTTTTAGTTAGTTTTAGCTAGCTGAGGCAGAGAAGTTCCCTGCGCTGTTTTTTTCTTTTTCTTGGGACTGTTTAAATTTGCTCTGGACTGAAAAACCCAGAGGAGCACTGAAGGCTCACACCTGCGGCTCGCCAGGGCTTGGACCTCCGGAGGGAGGGGCTGGTGAGAGGCTGAGAGAGCTGAGCTACACTGAAGGACTTTCTCAGTTTGCCATCTCTCTTCGGAGTGGCGAGAGGTTTTATTGTTTCATATTATTCATTCTTTATGCTTGTGGGCATCTTGTTTGTTAAATAAATAGTTTTTTCCACTTTTCTCTGAGGAAGTTCTTTTTTCCTGGACTGCCTGCGGGGAGGGGCCGTTTGGGTTTGCTTTCCAGAGGAACCCCCTTTGGAGGTTTCCTCTCAAATTTGCCCTAAACCAGGGCACTGTATAATGTGGGGGGCTTTGTAGATGGAAATCCAAACAAATTGTTATTCCAAAACACGTAGTAAATGCCTAGTTTTCCAAAGAAACAAAGCCTTGTGTGTGCTAATAACTTTGCAGAGGAGTGGAACATAAGAGAGTTGTTTTGGTTTGTAAAAAAGCATGTCGGCCAAGGAAGGTGTAAGTCTCCCTTGGAACTGAAAATATGATCCTCTTCCATCTGAATTATTATAACTTTGAATTTGATGGGCTTTCAGGCAAAGATATGGGAAAAGGATTAACAGTTTTTTACTAATATGTATATATGTGTAAAGAGGCAAACAAACAACAACAATGGCAGCAACAACTAACAAAAACAGAAACCCGAATAACAGTCTTCTCTCAGGTGTCAAGCACTTTCCCCTTTGTTGCGACCCGGTTTAAACTCTGAAAAGCAAAGAAAACTAAGTCTCTGTGTACAAACTGTTAAAAATGGGCCAGGAGACCAGCTCCTTTTGAAAGGCCTTTATTAGAAGTCAGCTCTGGGTAGGGGGCTCGAGGGGCCGCGCACGCCGCCGCTGCTCCCACTGGACACCACGGAGGAGGAGGTGCAAGTCGAGTCTGCTGCTCGTGCTGCAGAGTCGGGATTCCGTCCTCACGGGAGTTCTTAGGAAATCGTTTGGCTCGGTTTAGTCCAGGGGTGTCACCTTTGTCCAGTACTCTCCAGGTTATGGTGAGTTGGGGGGAAGCCTTCCACAGATGGCTAATGTCCTCCTCGCCCGGCAGTGTCCTTCGGAGGTCCAGATTTTGGGTGGGCTCGTTGTTTTAGGGGTCTTTTTTGGGGGTTAACTGGACTTTGGCTTTGTGCAGTGCATCATGGGAGCCTCTGGATTTGCATATTGGGCGGGGTTAGCAGTTTGATGAGCAGGGAGCAGCGGAGGCCTAATACGATGGAAGGTAAGGGTAATTCGGGATTTGGGGACAGGGAATACACAACTTGAACATAGGAAACGGAGATTTGAGGGTACAGATCCAACACAAACAGTTGGAAATAACAGGTAAGTAACAGCATAACCTTTTCAATTACATGGTAAACAGTATAACAATACAACATACAACATCAATACAACATACAACATAAAATGCATAACCTTTATTTATTTCACAAACCAGAAAGAACTTGGAAGGTTCAAAATATACCCAAAAATGAGATTAAAACCAAATGAGGTGAGATGTTGGTGCCAGAAAATTGATATATTTTATTTAATAATTAAAGAGGCAAAGAGAAAGAAAGAGAAAAGAAAGAAAGAAAGAGATAGAGAAGGAAGTGTGCGTAGGGGCTAGGAGACAAGGGGAGAGTTACAGGGGTCAGGTAGAAGCATATCACCCATCCGAGGGTCCCAGTGACATCTTGTTGCTCCCCTCTTTCTGATCTTCTTGGTTGTGAGGGTCCCCCTGCATGGCCATGCTACTCCACGCTATGCCACATGCTGCCACATGCCTAAGAGTATAGGATTCAGTGGATTAATATACACTTTGGGCCAGGTGGGAACGCCCATGTGCCTCCTTTCCAGGGGGCCAGTGTAGCGACAGTTTGTGCCTGCCATGTTTTGATTTCAGAAAATTCTTTCCCAGGGACACTTGTGGTAAACAAAGACATGTTATTGTAAACTATCATATTTTTCTACATTCTTTCTCAGAGGAGTGAATTTGCTTGATGGCCCCTTGATGTGACCAATGGGTCCAAGGATCCCACCTCTTAGGTGGGCTCATTGTAAAAAAGTGTAAAAGACAAGTGCTTTGATAATAAAGCGAGATTTTGAATCTTCAGCCTTCTGTGAGTCTGTGTCCTGATTTCGTGTTCTACAACGACAGGCCAGTTTGACACTGTTTCTTGCAACAGTGAGGGTCTTAATACAAAAGACTTATGCTGCAGTGCACTGGTGCAGGATCTGGGGACCCCATGGCAGGGGGCCTTTGGTGGGCCATGATACCCTCTTCTGCTGTGCATAATTTCCCTGGGTGAAGGGCCCCACAGATGAACTCCTCTGCACATCAGAGGATAGGCATTCACTGCCTCTGACCAGAGGCCTTTGCAACACGTACCCAAAGTCCCTCTCTCTGCACCCTTTGGTGCAAGGGTCTGTGCAAAGCCTGGCAGCTGATAGCCCTGGGACTTTGGTCTCCTCCCCGAAGGTACTAAGCTTCTGTTTTGTGAATGTCCCCGGTCCTGAGTTGTTACTTTATCTTATCTTCATCAGCGAACGGTCCAGGGCCTCATTCTGAAGGCCTTTCAGGGTGTGGTGGTATCCTTTGCAGCTTGTGTAATACAGTTTTAAAAGTCTTTCATGAAAATATTTAACTCATAAACTATAATATTTCAGTCTCTGACACCCTTTGATGTAGTTATGGTCACAGCTGGCAGGGGCACTGGTGGCTCCTGGCCAGGCAGGGCAGGTGCAATGGTTCCCTCACAGCTGCAGGGGGTGCTGTGGCATGAGCCCAGCTGCGTCTCTCCCCATGGGTAATAGTGGGTGTGCTGGCAGAAGAGATGGAAAAGGGCCTTCCTTTACAAACTCCCTGGGGCAGTCAATCCTGGTGCCCCTCTGGATGGCAAAATGGGTTGTAGCAGGAACCTCGGAGCAGCAGCTGGAATGGCAGAGATGGGCAGACCCAGAGTAGCAAACGAAATGTTGCAGAAACTCCTCAGCTGTAGGAGGAGACGGTGTCCTGGCAGGCAGGAGGTGCGGGGTTACAGTATAGTGAAAAACCCGGAGCAGTGGCAGAGAAGTGGCAGGGCTGGGCAGTGGCAGCTGGGTTCCCGAACACAGCTGGGAGAGGCTCCCTTGGAAAGGGGCTCAGGGGCTCGATGTCCCTAAGGCATCTGAGCAGATGGTGATGGTCCTTTCCAGTGAGATAGGGTGTTAATAAGGTCCCTGTCCAACAGTCCTAGTCTTATGAGCAGAGCTTCTCTCACAGCAGTGTAAAAAACAGAGTTCACTCTTTAGAATTTTTAAAAGGTTAATAATAGGATAAAAGAAGGACAGTCTTTCCAGCGCTGGGGTGCTTTTGACGAACAGCCAAAGAGCACAAAAAAACCTTAAAATCATGTTCCCTCTATATGGTTACATTGCTGGGGTTACATGCATATTAATTAGCTTATACATTGTTTAAACATTCCCAACAGCTTTTTTTTTTTTTTTTGCAGGGGCTCTTGGTGTTTAGGTTTCCTATCTTGACTTATTGGTATGACATCCTGAGAGAAAGTCAATAAATTTTACTCTTTCTTGTGATTTCATCCCTGTTGTTTCACACTTTTCTGATGAGAGGAGTTAACAAGCTCTTCCCCAGACTCCTCCAGTGCTCTGTCTTGTGTCACTGTTATCACTTGGACAGGTCAGTCAGTGGATGGCCTTACACCGCTCTTCTTAGTTACACAAAAGCCTTTTCACAGCTAATGTATATAGGTTAACAGTACAATATGTTCATCATACTATTATTTCTATAAGCGATACATAGATATTTATTACACTACTCTTTCTATGAGCAATACAGTACATACCTAAACTGATAGATAATATTATATTAACAAGCAGTTAAAATAGGGTTATAATTTGTACCATATCTAAATACTTATGATCAATAATGTGAAAAATGAGATCCATTTGGTAAAATTTAAAAGGTTTAATAAAAACAAAAAGACAATTAGGAGACAGAAATAATGCAAATAGTGAACGGCTGGGTACTTGGCATTCAGCAAGAGCACACCTTACCCTCTTAGAAATACTTCTTTAAATGCACCGGCATTTTGCATATTCATAGACCCCAATGCATTATTCAAACATTCCTTGGAGTTGAGATGTTCTCTTGGTTTCAAGCCCCCCAACCTGCCCTCATTCCATCTTGCAGATCAGTTTTATTACTCCTTGTGGCTCCATCCCGCAGATTTAATCTCCTTGTGGTTCCACTCTGTCTTCTCACTCCCTGATAACAGAGGATCAATAAATTCTTCCTTTGGAGTTCTGGGGTCTGTCACCGTTATCTTCATCCAGATAATTTGAGAATGTGGGGAATTTCCTGATTATCTTAACCATTCTTCTGAGTTAGATACATGAACAAAAAGCATTCTACATATTATGCTATAGTCCAAGAAATATATATATATCTCACACTACTATTTCTGTCTCATTAATAAAAGAAACTATATTCATACAGGAAAGTTTTCTAACATTATATATATAACAATAATTTTTAATATTTGCAGAAAGCCAATAATATAATATGTACTTATAACAAATAACAACATGGAAAAGCTAATACATAAACGCAAAAACCAATGTTATCTGGTAATTTTTAACAATAGGAGAAGACAGCAGGAGATGGAACCCTGCAGTGGTGGCGAATTCTTCCCACAGCAATTGCTGATATGGGGAACTTATAACTAAATTTAAACAGATAATAATTTGCTGTGTAATCAAGTGTGTCAAAAACAGATAGGCCTTTGCCATACAAAAACAGAACCTTGCCCATTTGTTTAATGTTATAAATGCATATTTTGGAGTTGGCTTTTCGCAAATATTGAGATGAATGTAATAATGTAAGAAGGTTGTACTGTATTTCCTTTTATTTGTGGAATTTAAAAATGTAATGAAGGTATATTTCCTAATTGTAACAAAGCAGAGATGGGAGTTGTACTTTTTTTGTAACTTTTAACTAGACAGAAGCCAGAAGGGTCTCCTGACATTCCTGCGAAAGAAGATTGCTGATAAAGAACAATTGAGCCTTTGAGGGTTAGAATCTTCAGAAGACAGATTTATGACATCTACTTAGACTACATGGAAACCTACAGATAAATTGTATATTTAGGAGGGTCTTGAAACCAAAATGAATATTTGAATCATGCATTAGTTTATTTAAATATGTAATACAGAAGTCCTTACAACAAAGGATCTGAAGACAGACAGTGTGTTGCTTTGCACCCTCAGCTGAGAGCTATCTTATTCTGTCTCCTAATTGTCAATTTTTATTCTATTTTATTTTTATTAAACTTATAAATTAATATAAAAAGGTGAAACGTCGTTTTTCACAACTGGCGACTCATCCGGGATATACCTTGTCCCTGAAACCCCAGAGATCTAAGGTGAGGGGGGCGCCCCGCCAATCTTTTTTTGGTGGCCTAAACCTTGCCTCTTGAGGGAATTGGGGATTGTGGGTAAAAATCCCGAAGAGACAAGAAAGGAGACAGAAAAAGCAAGCAAGGAAAAGGGAAAAAAGGCTCCGGGAAACTGCAGTATTTTTGCTCCGTAAAAACTTTTGTGCACAGAAGACGTAAGGAAGAAAAGAGGATTGTCATGTAAGCCTTAGTTGGGGCAGGGTTCGGAGGGGGGCTTTGCAAGATGTATGAATGAGATGTGGACTGGGATACCCCCAGATCTACGAAGCGAGTACACTCGCTTAGTAGTTTCCTAAGCTGTGGTTCTGTTCTTCCATGAGGAAAGCAGCCAGTACGGAAACGAAGTGAAAGATTAAAGAGTGAAAGAGTCCCACAGGGTGGCTGGGACCGAGTCTCAGGGAGAGGGGTGAGACCCCTCAGGAAGGGAGCCAAGGTTTTCTTGGGACAATCCACCAGGAAAACGGCAAATAAAGGGCCCTAAAATTGCTGGTTATAAGGATCTGAGAGCACCACAGCCTGCTGTTAGGTTGAGGGTCATAAAAGGACCCAAGAGCACCGAAGCTCACTGTTAAGTGAAAGATCTCATAAAATCATAAAATTCAGCCAATAGCATTTGAAATCCTAAAAACACCCATGAGTAAATATTGACAAGTTAAAAAAAAAAAAAAGGTACAATTTTTTTGTGTGTTGTCTTTTTGTATTTTTTTTTGTGTTATTTTTCTTGTTGTACTGTTCTTTTGTGAGTAAAGTGTGAGTGTAGGTGAAAAGTGTCTGTGTTGTGAAGTTTAGTTGTGTTACTGTCTTTTTGTAAGTAAAGTGTGTGTGTGTAAGTAAAAAAGTGTTTGTGTTGTAAGGTTTAGTTGTGTTAAAAAGTAAATTGTTGAAGTGTTAGAAAAAGAGGGGTGAAAGATGTTTAGGCAGCAGAAAGGAAGAACTAAAGCTAAATTAGAACGGAATTCTAAGCAAGTAAGACAAAGGACTGAAAAGTCAGGCTTGTGGAGGGGAGACTAGGGAAAGATTGGTGAATGTACACCAAAAGGCTGAAATTAGCCAAGACTTAAAAGTATCAATAAAACTAGAAGAGTTGTTTGTAAGAGAGGCAGTAAAAACAGAGCATGCGGGGGGAGGCGAGGAGGGAGACTGGAATTCCGCGGTCGGGGGCCCCGCGGAGCCTCTGCAGTCTACGCCATTTGTGCCCAGCGGAGGGGGGAGCCACGCCTCCTGCAGCGCTGTTGTCCCTGCCCGCGTGGCCACCTTTCCCTGCCCCCCCCAGCCCCTGCCGCAGCCCTTGTGAGAGGCCAGCCGCTGTTCACACAGCCCGTCCCAACCCCTGTAACACTGGAGCCCCTGCCCATATTGGTTTCTGCCGAGCCATTTGCCCCAGTACCCCTGTGGTTTTCTCCCCCCTTGCTCCTGCTAGCATCAGCAGCCGTGCCCCTGTGCGCAACTGTAACATCCACCCCCACGCATGCTCCGAACTTGTTGCACGCCAAGACATGCCCCAGCTCCGGTTCCGGCTGCATGGCCAGCGGCAGCTTCAGCCACCCATCCCCGACTGCGTTTCTGCTCGTGGCTCCGGTGGTGCAGAAAATCCCGATCAAGTTTCCACTGGAAAATCTGTTCTGTTTGCAGTTCCACCAGCGGACCCCACACACCCCCTCCCCTCTTGGAGGACTTGACTCCAGCTGCCCCCACTCCTCCCCCTCTGTCAGACCTAGCAACCGTTTCCTTGGTAACGACACCTTCTGCTGTCGCAAAAGGCTTTCTTCTAAATGAGGACGAATGCCATTCAAAATCTGAAATAACTTTAAAAATAGATCCCCAAAAAGAGGAACTAGGATTTTTTTGTAGATACAAATGCTAATAATACATGCCTATTAAATATTCCCACAGGTTATAGTGTAGGTAAAGACACCGTAAAGGTGTCAGGGGTAAAAGGAAAAAGTTTTACAGTTCCTGTCATTAAAAATGTAATAATTGAAAATGAAACTAGAATTTGGATGGGAGATGTTTTGTTGATCCCTGAGGTAGCCTGTAACCTATTAGGAAAAGATGCACAAGCAAAACTAGGAATAGGAGTCATACCACAAAAAGAGAAAATGATAGCTAAACTTTTGAAAAATAAAGCTATAATACAAACGAAGTCCCAAGAGCATCCTAAAAGTGTCTGCTTTGTATGCAAATTAGAGGGGCATTACAAACGTCGATGTCCTTACAGAAAAACAAAAGAAAATATTTAAAAATCTTTTGAAAGATAAACCAGGAAGAAGAACAAAGATGTAAAAAGATTATTATTTTTTTATTGAAAAAAATACCATCTGGTGCCTGAGATAACTTTTAAAGTAAGCCCTAAAGAAGAGATATTTTAATTTTTAAGCAAACAAACAAAAAATCTGATATTACAAAGAAATCACATGAATGTGAAATAAATAAAAATATTTTCAAAGTAATTATAGTAAAAAGTGTCAAGTTTTAAGTTTTTATCATAAAAAAGGTAATAATTAGCAAAATATTAAAAATATTAAATATTAAAATTAATATTAAATATCAATATTAAAATATTAAAAATATTTAAAATATTTTAAAAATTAACATTTTCTAATTCTAAATTTAGGTTGTGGTGTGTTGAAGAAGAAAAAAAGAAATTTGGAGGTATTGCTGGAAAATGGGGGTTGTGTCAGAAATGTAGTGGAGGTTTTCTTAGAAGGAGTGTATGTTAGCGGTTTGTTTGAAAATTTTGCAGAGGGGAGAATGTTGGAATTTGTTTTGTTAATAGAGGAAGAATATGTTTGTTTGAAAAATATAAAAGGGATGGCTTGGTGATTTAAAATCAAAAGAATTAGAATGATTTGGTGTTTGGTGAGATTGGGGAAGGATTTAAGAATGTTAATGAGAGTTGTAGAGAGTTAGTGACAGAACAGGAGTCTCTTGAAAGAAGGAAAAGGCATGTGTTGATAGTTCGTGAGAAAGTTTTGCAAAGAAAATAGTGTTGAAGTGTAGTATTTGTTAGAGTGTGCATACCTTTAGAAATGGTGTGCAGTTTTAGAAAAGTTTTTGAAAAGGAGAGATTGTTTGAGGATTAATGCAATTTTGCAGATTAAGGAGGGTTTATTTCTGAAAATTTTCAGAAGTGTTAAGGTTTATTTTGGAGGCTGGTGTTGAATTTTGGAAGTCTTAAGAAGTTTTAGAGGTTTTTGAGATCATTAGAAGTGACTATGAGATGCCAAGAGGAAATTATTTGAAGAAGGAAAAATGGAAGAGAAGTAGCTTGATAGTTTAGAAAAGCGAAATTGAAGTCAAGAGAGCTGTAGTGATTTTGGTGTTTGATAAAAAGGAATTGAATATTTAAAAGGAGTAATAAAAGGAGACGAAAAGGGAATGTAGATTTTTTGCAAAATTTATACCCAAAAAGCCATAAGTAAGATGTGTTTCTTTGGCTTTGGGTCCAAGTTAAAAGTGACACTGTTGCCTTAAACGCTGAGACAGAGGCCAGACAGAATTATATAAAAACCAAGGTGCATATTAATTAAGGCCTTCAAGACCACACCCCGGCAGCACAAGAGCCGCAGCAGTAGCTCTGCCCGGATGGCTCCGAGGTGGAAGCAAAAGGAGGAAGGGTCACGAGATTCTCCCCCTTTTACAAGTTTCTGTCCATCTGCATGCCCCCCCCCCCCCCACTTCACTGTCCAATCAACGACTCCAAATCTCGGTGTTCCATCCCTCCTGCTTGCCTCCTCCCTTCTATGTTGCTTATCTTCGGGGCCTGGAGCTCGGAGAGTGTCCTTGAAGGCATGAGTCTCCTGCTAGAACCAGAGGTGCCCTGCCAAATCCCCGCACCACTTAACACAAAAGAAAAACCGCCCACCAGTACAAGACAGAGAAAAAAACCCCCAAAACCTAAGGCATCACACCCTATAAGACAATGTCTAAATTATAAAACTGCTGTTTATGAAGTAAAGAGGAACTAGTGTTAAAGGAGTATGATACCACAATTGCAAAAAATGGAAAGAACAGTTCTTTAACCACAACAAGAAGAATGATTTTTCCAGGTATCACAAAAATCTGAAGCTGCATTATGACTGACAACTGAAGCTGCAAATCTGACTCAGCTCAGCAAGCACAGAGAAGACCCGAATCAGGTGATACCAAGTTAAATTTTAAAACAGAACTGAGCAATAATGAACTGAAAAGACTCAAATAATTCAAAAATTTCTGGACAAAGAACTTTCTCTGTTTTACTTCTCTTCCTAACACCTAAGAATCTATCTGATCTGTCAGATCTTCCTACTTTTATTCACAGCCGAAAGGAGAATGGACTTCCAAGTGACTGTTTTACAAATGTAAAAAGCTAAAGTTATATTCTTGAGGGTTTTTTCACTTGTGTTAAAGGGTTTTTTCTAGGCTGACACCCATAAATTGGCTGGTATGTTAGCTAATTTATTGTACCCTACAAAACAGACAATGTGCACTAACCTTTTTTTTTCTTTTATGTTTCCTTTGATTATACTGATAATATCATACTTACAAGAGAAGTACAATCAAATGCTGACAGAAATCCAGTTCTGTCAGGTTTATAGTAAAAGTAAAATTCTCAAATAATAAAAGAGCAGGTTTTTTAAAGAATTTTAAAATTAGATTTAAAGATTTGTTTGTTTGGTTGGTTTTTTTTAAGTAAGTAGCCAAGTAAGTAGATTCATAATATTTTAAAGCATTAATTGCATGACTTTATATTAATAGTGATTTTTGTAGGATCTTTTATGTGTTTAGTAAAAGGATTTTTAAGAGTATTAGTTTTGTTAAGTTTTTTTTATATACAAAAAATATATATTTCAAAAGAGAATTTTCATCAAGTCTCTGGAAAGTTTTTAATCTTTCAAGTCAATATATAACAAGTTGAGTAAAATAAGTTGTCTTAAATAAAATAATGTACTTTCCTAAGTTTTTTTAAAGTAGTAAGAGAAAATCTTCAAGAACAAGAGTTCATTGTTTTTTGTCCCAGAAATAAGCAATAAAAAAGTAAAATAGTTTTTCTTTTTATACTTTGTAGTTAAGCTGTCTCTGTACCTAAGTAAATTTCTTTTTAAATTCCTTGTAAACCTAATCCTCAATCCAAATTGTAATTTAAAAAGAGTAAAAGATGATGTAACATTGAAAGGTGTAAATGGTATTAGAAGAAATTTCCTAAAAAGGAAATGACACCCTAATTTCCATGATCATGCAAAAAGTCAGTACATTGACTGATCAAGTTGAAGATGCAGCTGTTTTAATTTTAAGCTTTACAACTGATCTTTAAAACTTTAAAAGATCAAGCATTCTTGTGGATATGAATAACTAATGCTTATTAAGTAAGAAATATCTGAAAAATAGTAAGAAAGTACAGTTATGATTTGCCTGAAAATTAACAAAAGAAAGTGACAAGGAAATAGAGGGCAAGACTGAGATGACCGCTATACCTGCCACCAAGAAGACTATATACACCTGCTGTGGGTCACCACCCCATAGTCATGGGAGGTGCAGGTATATCAGACCTCTATTATTCCTTTTTCTATCACTCACTCTTTTGTCTTCCAAAATATTGGCAAAGTCATAACCCAGGTGTTATCCAAACGAATTCTTTATTTTATTTGGCTAACTGTTGTTATAATCCAAAATGAGCAAATGTTAAAAATGTCTATAAATCTTAAAATAACTGCATCTAAAACAGTACCAAAAAACCAAAGTTAATGAAGTATTGCTCAAGCCAAATAATACATAAAAAGGAAGAGGAGGAATTTGTTGTAAATGCTTATTTTGGAGTTGGCTTTTCGCAAATATTGAGATGATGTTTTCTCCTGAAATTTGTCTCTAAACTGAGACACAGTGAAAAAAATGTCTCTCCAAAGTTAAAATGAGTCACGCTTCCTTGTGATTTCCTACCTTTTAAATGACTACGTATAAGCAGTTTGAAATCCCAGTTGCCACATCTTGTATTAGATCTTGTTTCCTACTGTGCAGTTATCTTCTGTAGCTTGGAAAATAAAGATGAATATTTGATTTTGTCAACATCTAGATATGACGTGGAAACTCATTTAAACATAAAATGTGGTTATTTCAATGCTTTCACGTATACCTTTCCTGCAGTAGTAATCCACTGTAATCCAGATGTGAAGCAAAAAAATCAAATGAAACCAGCCCTCTCTTACCTCCCAAATACATGTGGTGCATGATCTTTTAATAATTTAGAAGTGTTCTGATGGTCTTGATTTTTTTTGTATAATTATTTTACTAACTCTTTTCTGAAAGAGATTGTAGTATATATTTTTCTGCAGTAATGCACTGAGTTAGCAGTTACAAGTAATATTGTATCCTGACTGGTTATACTACTGCAGTGCTTAGAATACAGATTTTAAAATCCCTTCTCACTGGCATTTAGTCTATTTGTCTATTAAAGACAGCAGAGGTCCAAGTTTAAATTACATTTGAAAATACAGTGGAATTATGGTGGTTCTCTTTTTGACAAGAGAAAAATGTAATTTGAGACACAGAAGTGATTAGCTTCTTGGTCCACTCTTAATGCAACCAATCTGACACATCATTTTCTTTGCACAAATATGCAAGTTCACTACTACAGGAGCTATGATCATTATATATCTTAACAGCTGTGCAAGGCTGTGAATTGATATCCAGGAATATTCATATGGACTTCTCAGCGCTGTGTGATCTGGATATTGGCTAGAGATGTCAGTAGTTGTCAACACTGAAGTCTGTAACTCTCCTCCTGAATCTGCTTTTTGATCTGCTAGATCCCTGTGATGAGCAGTGGGGCAGTATCAATAAAAACTAACAGTGGTAATTAATGAACTGTTAAGGAGGCTGTATAACAACTTTATAGGCTGCTTTTAACTTCTGTGTGCTAGTCCTTGCAAGCACTACCCAAGCAGGCATTTTGGCAATGCTGGGCTGGCACCCACCAGGGAGAGCATAGAAACAACAACAACAAAAAGTTTTGAGTGCTGTTCTGCAAACACCACCTAGAAGTTTGTGCAAGCTCTTTATGTTAGATGATACAAGAGAAACTACTGCTTTTGTCGCCAGACTACTGCCTGGATGATTCAAACATTCACAAATGGGTGGCACTGCTTCAGCTGAAAATTTCAAGTGCCCAAGATGTAATGATTTCTCCTAGGCTTGTTTAAATGTGTAGGAGAGATTCAGTGTTATTTTGAGTTTGCAGATCCAGAATGCTGCATTGGGATACATATAACTGTGGTGGTGCTTATGGGATATAATGATTGTGCTGAATCTTGTGACATGAGATACCATAGCACAAGCTGACTGAGATATCCAGGGCAGAATGAACATGCTGATCTGCAAAAACCCAAACAGTGTTCAGGGAAGCCTCCCTGTCCTTGGTCCAGGGCCTGCATTGACAGGCAAAGTTGGTCCGGAATTTTGAGGCAGTTCAGTTGGCTTTGTCTAGCACTTGGGGCCTGGAGGTGGCAATGTTAATGACAAATCAGGGTAACAGGCAGCAGGTGAGGCAAAGGCCCTCTGTCTCATACCAGACAGGCCTTATTGGATACCTATGCAGCTATGCAGCACCAGGAATTGATGCATATTTTCTGTTACCAAGGCCATGAAACCAGAGAATCAGAAAGGCCGATTCAGTTACTTCAAGGTCAGACTGTTTTTCAGCTCAAGGCTTGCATGTGTTCTTAATTTCTGTTACCTTTCAAAATACTTCCAGTTTTTAACTTGAGGCTTCTAATATCCCTGCTCACTTTAATGGCTGCTTTTCTTATGTCAGCCGCAAAATTTATCTTTCCAAGGACAGTTTGTTTTGCTTTTCTTATCAGCTTCTGTTCTGCTTTATAGTTTTAAATCTCAGTGGCAACAAGTCTTTCTGTATTTCTGATTTGGTTGTGGGTGATGTAAAGTCTTGCTCCTGCCAGTTTCTGGCCACTTGGTCTACAGCATAAAGATGATACTGCAGTGGTCCAAATGTGAAAATAATTCAGTCATAACACCACATGCTGGGAGTCAGCCCATGAGCCTTAAGTATGTGGCTAAACCAATGTATGCAGCATGAGCAAAAACCAGGGAGCTTGAAGCCATCATGCTGCTAGAAAGCATGACCTTATTGTCATTACTGAAATTTGGTGGGATGAATCCTGTGACTGGAGCATGGCTGCAGGATGTTCAGAAGGGGCTGGAGAGGAAGGACGGACAAAGCAGTTACCATCTATATCAAGAGATGGATCGAATGTAAAGAGCTCTCTCTGAGGAAAGCCATGAGCTGGCCTAAAGCATATGGATAAAAATCAGAGACTGAGTCAACGAAAGGAACATTGGTGGTGTCCACAACACCAACAGTGGTTGGTGTCCACTACAGCCCACCCAATCATGGGGATCCTATTGATGGAGCCTTCTTGCTCCAGCTACAGGAGGCATTGTACTTACAGGGTCTCATCCTTCTAGGGGACTTCAACCACTCTGACATCTACCGGAAAAGTAGCGCAGGAGATTCCTGGAATGCATGGAGGATAACTTCTTAAGTCAGATAATAAACAGTCCTACCAGACAGACCTGATGGCCATCAATGCAAGTGAGTTATTGAGGGTGTCAAGATTGGAGTCACTGGGCTACAGTGATCGTGTGCTGGTGGAGTTTGCAGTCCTGATACTGTCTTTTTCCCAACCTGGAAATGAAACCCGAGATAATTTTAGTAAGGAGATAATATAAGAATGTATCTTTATTTGAAGGCTTTCAAGGGCAGTTATGGAAAGATGTCCACAAAAGCCCACCACCCCCAGGGGTGAATACATTTTCATAGGTTTTAGGAAAGTAGCATAATTGATAAAAAGCACCAATTAGGAGGGCAAGTGGTGATGCAATTTCCCCACTCCAGGTCAAGCCCCTTCTGTGGAGTTCCCCTGTCGGCACTAGCTGTGCTTTGTCTATGAAATACATCTCTAAGAGTTTTCTCAGTCTTGGTTCCCAGGAAGAACCAAGTTAGCATTGGGGCCCTGTACCTCCCAGGGCTTGGAGCTCTGGAATTTGTTTTGTGTTTTTGCTTAAGGAAAGGCCATGGAAAAGTACTGGGAAAACAGCCACTAACGCAGTGGGGGGCCACAGAGCTACAAATATATGTACGAAGAATACAGAGAACATATAAAAAAAAAAAAAAAAAAGGCAAAACCCAAACCGGCTGAGGGGTATGGGTCAGACAAAGAGTTAAGTCAGGACCCTGGAATTTAGGAAAGCAAACTTACAGCTCTTCAAGGCATTAGTCAATAGGACCACCTGGGAAACTACCCTCAGGGAAAAGGGAGCAGAACAGAGTTGGCAGATCTTTCAAGGATGCCTTTCATAGAACTCAAGAGCTCTTGATCACTAGGTGCAAGAAATAGGGCAAGGAAGGCAACAGACCAGCATGGCTGAGGTCACGACCTGCTGGTCAAACTAAACAGCAAGAAGTATATGCACTGGCAGGAAGAGCAAGGACAGGTATCCTGGAAAGAGTACAGGGATACAGCCCAGTTTTGTAAGGATGAGGTGAGGAAGGCCAAAGGTGAAGCTGGACCTGAACTTGGCCAGGCAAAGAGTAACAAGAAGGTCTTCTACAGGTACGACAGCCAGAAAAGAAAGGTCAAAGAAGGTAAGCAAGGTTGGCAAACTGGTAACAGTGGACAAAGGGAAGGCTGAGCCATTCAAAAACTTTATTGTCTCAGTCTTCAATGGCAACCTCTCCTCCCACATCTCTTGTGTGGATGAACTATTAGACGAGGACCGGGGAAGGAAAGCATTTCCCACTGTAATTGAAGATCAGGTTCATGACCACCTGAGGAACCTGATTCTACTTAAGTCCATGGGACCTAGTGAGATGCATTGCAAGAATTGGCTGATGTAGTTGTCAAGCCAATTCTCCATGATATTCAAGAAGTTGTGGCAGTCAGGTGTAGACCCTGGTGACTGGAAAAAGAGATAAACTGTACTCATCTCAAAAAAGGGTAGAAAGGAGGAGGATCCTGGAAACTACCAACCTGTCAATCTCACCTCTATGCTTGGGAAGATCATGGAAGAGATCCTCCTAGAAGCCATGCTAAGGCATGTGAAAGGGGGGTGAGTTGAGACAACCAGCATAGTTTCACCAAAGTAAAGTCTTGCCTAATCTAGAAACTTTAGTCACCTTCTATGGTGGAATGATTACATCACTGGGCAAGAGAAGGGATCTAATCTGGATTTAGGAAATTTTTTTCTGGATTTATTTAAGGCCTTTGATATGGCTCCCCACAACATCCTCTCTCTAAATTGGAGAGAGATAGATTTGACGGGGGGACTATTCACTGAAGGAGGAATTGGTAGACTAGATGATCTTTAAAAATTCTCTTCCAACTCACAACATTTTATGATTCTATGATTTTAAGGTGATGTTAATGGGAATAACAGCTATGAGCCTTCACTGTCATGTCTGAGTCATAGCAATAGCCCATCTCCAATCACTTGACAGAGAGAGACCTCCAGAGAGGACTCCTGCTTTACCTCCTCTCACATTTTGACAATCTCTGAGTGTCAAAGATTGGCTGTGTCTACTTAAAGCAGTATGTGGGGTCTGAAAATTGGAGAGGGAGGTCATGTTGTGCAGAACAGCTGTGAGCATGCAAAGAACAGGTGTTTAAGACTAATTGATCGGTAGAATAAAGCTCACATTCTCTTCTTGCGCAGTCTCGATATTTGTTTACTGCCTGTTTTATTTGGATTAAAAAAACCCCCAACACACACACAAATAAGTGAGATGAGTTTCACTTTCCCTAACTTATTAAAAGAATAAACAAAATCACTGCACAAGGCTGAACATGTGAAATACACTTTCTTGTTGTATTTTAAACTCATCTGCAACAGATCCAGGTCTCGTTTTTCATTAAAACATGGTTTGTCTCTCTTCCTTTTAATCATGTCTCCCTTCTAGGTTTGTGTTATGCTTTGTGAGATCTATGTGCCCATTTCTTGTAGATTGAGATTTACAACTCAGAAGGGGAATAAGAAGAGACTATTCATAGGCTGCGTTTTCTCCTTACCTTTGTGTGTATCTACATGAGGTCCAAGAAGGTGTTTTTTAGGCAGTTGAAAGAGAAATGCATGTCTCTCTTTTTCTTTTTTTTTTTGATATCACTGTCTTCTTGTACTTCATAGGATAGGTGTATTGTTTCAGCGTAGCAGGATGGTGCAACCTTCCTCAAAGCGTCTCCTTCAGAAGCTGCTCGAAATAGGCCACAGGAACGATCATTTCCAGTCCATGCACACACACGTGCCACAGATAGCTCAGTGAAGGAAAGACAGGAAGGGCCTTCTGTATGATGAATTCCAGCAAGGGTTTGTAAAGCTGTGGGTAGCACAGCTTGGGACAGGGATACGCCGTGGTAGCTGTGCTGGGAAAACAGCTCTGTGGTTTGTCCCACAGAGATATTTCCCTTTGCACTGCTGGCCACAGGCACAGACCACTCGGGCAAGTCTGGGCTTCTCCCAAGGCTCCGGGCAGTGTTGGACCCAGGGTGCGGCGGTGAGCTGTGGCAGGATAAATCCTGCGTGACCCTCTTAGAAAGGCAGGATGATCAGTGAAGACAGGAGACTGGATCTGCCTGGAAGTTTTATCCACAGGTTTATTCCAGTCCCAGCAGGACGTCTGAACAGTGTGACTTCTAAAGCAGAACCCCGACCCATGCGGCGGCCCCCTGGTTTTACCTGGGAGAGGGGGAGGGGAAAAGGGCAGTGAACCTACCAATCTGAGAGGGAGGGGGAGTGGCCCAAGGGCAGAAGGGCAGCCTAAGGGTCAAATCACCTCTGGGGAGGGGTGGAGTATTTCTGTTCTGGCCAATCCCTTCAACAGCCTCCCTGGAATTTTTCCAGGGGTGGCAAGAAGACCCCTTATATTAAAATCAAACCCCTTTGGATTGGCCGGGTAATTTTATCCTGGGAGGGAGAAACCCCAAAGGGAACCCACCTTGGAAACCTTAGGATAATATTAAAGACACAATGCAACAGGTTTGTTACATTCACCATGCCGAAGGGAATCAGGGACAAAAGACAAAGACTATATGGTGCTCAGCGGTTAAATAAGGGGTCACCTGAGGGCCCATGGGCAGTACAAAGGGCAGCAAGAGGGGATGAGGGATGAACAATTGGGGTGGGCAGGGTCAACTGGTCAATGGAGGAAGCAGTCTAAGGTAGATTGGCAATAGTGCTGCATAGCACCATGGGGGGAGTCTTTTCTTTCAGCCTAGGCAGGGAAAACTCTATGGTAGATCTTCCTGGGCAAAACCTGGAGTTTTCCCTGTAGGATTTAAAGGTTCCCACAGGTTGTATTATTGATGATAAGGTAAGACAGTGCTTTGTGGGTGTTCCTACAGAACAGTGCCTCTGAATAGCAGGGAACAAATCCACTTCTGAAATAGAAACAACAGTTTGAGCTGAAGCTCCATGGATAAACAAAGGCTAGAAGGTCCTAGTTTGAAGACTGACCAATGCCTGTCCTTGACCACACTTCTCTGCCTGATGTATATCAACTGAATCTTGTAACATAATGAACTCTGAGCATCTGTTTTGTAGCTGTGCAAGATTTCCAGTTCTGGTTTTGCCAGCATCAGATCAACTGCTGTTCTTGACATGGATAGATTATGTTGAGGCCTGACACAAAGAGGATAGATATGTTTTTAAAGCCAAATGTTGTATACCCGTACAAGCATGTGAATCATAAATGTCTGTGTGACATTCATGTATACAAGGCTGTTCCAGGGACAGTTGCCTGACTTACTGAATTTGCCGGCCCAGTCATCTCTTCAGATTTATAGAATAAACTACATATGGGTGGGAAATTTGGTATAGGAAAATACATGAATTTAAGTATAGTCTTTATACTGATAAGGAAGTGTTTAATAAAGTATTACTTAATTGTCTCCACTGTGAGAGATTAATACTAATACCAAACTAGTATGCCTTGCAATTCCTGTTACCATAATTTTTAGCCTTGTTTTGTAAGGAAAACTGACAATCCTTCTCCTAATGAAATTTCTGTATGCAGAAATCCCATTAACTTTTTAGACATAGCGGAACTTGATCAGTAGCTTAACAGAATGGTAGACATCTCAAAGGTCATATGCCACAACCTCCTCTCCTGTCAAGTGGTTATACCCAGCATGGTCTTTTTGTGCACATGCTTTCTGATGTGAATAAGCCACATTCCAGGCTTTTCTGATGTGAAGTGACTCTTCTAATAAAGTGTCTCGCTAATGGGAAGGACCAGCTGAGTTTTCAGGCAAATAACACTGAAAATTGGCTGGAGTCCACCTGGCCTATTCTTCCAGCCTGTGATCCTTGAAAGGCATTTGGGAGGAAGGGGTGTGGGTTCTGGAACAGATATATTGTCCTAATGTCAGCGCATGTCCTGTGCACCCTAAGTTCCTTACCCTGTTATTAAATCAAGACTGTCACATTATATATTTTATTCCAAGTGAGAAAACGGGAGAGCATCTTTCTTACTCTTGGCAGTCAGAGAGTTTGATGAGTGGCGATAAAAGTCTTTTGCTGAAACTTTGAGTTCTTTAAATTGTGTATGCAAGAAACATTAAAAAGGCACTCAAAGGCAATTCCTGTACAGTTTAATCCACTTTTAAAGGACTATCTGATGGCAACAAATTTAAGTAGTATGTTATACTGTGATGTTTTCCTTAAACATACGGTAAAACATCCTCCAGATCCAATCCAATCAGGAAGAGATTTAGTGTTGTGTTCCTCTGGGGAAATGGTTTTTCCCCAGAAACACGCTAAAGACTGTAACTATTAGTTTGACACTACCTCCCCTTATCTCTGACCTATGGCTCTGTGCCAGCTATCTGTCCTGAGACAGAGACTAGATAAAAACCCATGTTCTTCCTCTTTCGCCCTCTTTGCCTCGGGAACCCCTTTGGGAATAAAGCCTTGGAATACACCCTGAGGTAGGAGCCTCTTTTGAATCTTTTACCCTATCCCCTGACGTATTCCCTCCAAAGCTCCCCAGAAACTGAGTTAGCACAGCAGCCCAGGGGGGCAGGCAGGGGGGTAGCACATCAATTTAGTTTTATTTTAAGACTACAAAACCTGCAAGTAATAGTTCAGGAATATTTTGAAGCAAAAAAAGTAGCGTATCTTGAAAAGGAGGATGCATGGTATCAAGTACCCACTCCTTTTACTCTGATGAGAAACTGTGGGTTGTCACAGACAGCCTGATTTTCTCTCTAGTGTCATCAAGTGGAAATTTTGCTCCTTACAGGGCCGTCT
This sequence comes from Phylloscopus whistleri, assembly GCA_017589585.1. Taxonomy (NCBI): domain Eukaryota; kingdom Metazoa; phylum Chordata; class Aves; order Passeriformes; family Phylloscopidae; genus Phylloscopus; species Phylloscopus whistleri. Next base: position 2,482,040 of record JADMLD010000989.1, on the reverse strand, counting down.
TGTAAGTTGAAACCTATGGACACACTGCACTAACTCAGACAGATGGGAAGCCTGGAATTATACTGAGGGACAAAATTTAGCTGCTGCAAGAAGCATTAAAAACTAGCAGTAATGTTTGTCATGAACAGGTCCAGTGACAAACCAGGTATGTTGGGCTCAACTCCAAGAAAATGCAAAACCCACAGCTAAATATTAAGTTAAAAAGACAGGGGAGTGGAACAAGGGGGAAGAAGAAAGAAGAAGAAACAGTGTAGAGGAGAGCACATATTTTTTCTTCTCATGTAAAATACAGAATGTGTTTTCAAGTGTTTTGTTGTTGTCATTACCATTTTGATACGAGTTGTTATAGGAGAATTGCAATTAACACTGTTGACAGTGTTAGTGTAATTTCCATTGTAGGAGGCACTGCTTTCCCATATCTCTGTTGGCTTGCAGAGTCTCAGTCCATAGCAAGGAAGGGGGAATGCAACACTGAGCATGGAGATGGGTGATTTTGAGGCTGAAGATCACACCCATCTCCTCTTTTCATGTACTGGTCTGTAATTACTTTGCTGTAAAACAAAACCTGTGGACGAGAGGACTCAATGACAGAAAAGCGGTAGGACAGACTTCTGTGCAGTGTCTAATTTTAGTGTTTATCTAATCAGTGTGTACCTGAAAGTGTTGCCAAATGACAGCTAAAACCCTAATAACATGCACTGTGATCATCTTTTTATCATTAGTTATAAGTAGCCAGGGGGACAGGAATCTAGGATGTCAGTTTTCATTCCGTTGTTCAGCTCAAGGGTGAAATCAGAAATAACTTTAAGTGAGAGTCAAATGTAGTCCAAGTCTGTAGGTGAAAATAATTTCAGGGACAGACACTCTGATCTGTCCATGAAAATTTCAGAAATTTAGAGATCAGTTTTTTAACTTAGTACTTGCAACTACTTAATTGAATTCAGAAACTGATGGGTGCAATGTTTCCTTTCTAGCACACCTGCATGGAGGAAGATGTTATCACATCAGTTCAGGCATACACGCAGTAGCAAATATTATAAATACAGTGTCAGTTGTTTTCTTTCTTCAGTTGCTATAGACAAGCACCTGAAGTAAGGTAGAGTGGCATCTTTCCATACTGTCATTCTCTGTATTTTCATGTCCTAAGACTGTTTCCATAGTACTTTAATTTGAAGAATACATACATAAATAATGGCATTCTCATGACATCTGAACAACAGTTGTATATTCACTTGCGCCTTGTCAATGCAGGAGCAGGCTTACTCATCATGTCAGGCTAGCAACCATTGCTTTATTTACCACATGAGGCTATCAAACAGAATTTGTAGATCATTTATGTACTTATGGATTTGCAGTTGTCATTCTTCACATTCCCCCCAGTTCTCCTTTTTAAAAAGCTTTTTGCACAGTACACAGCCCTTCCTATACTTTTAAGTGACCCCCTCTGAATTCTTCCCAAATTTTGACATGGATGTTGTTCAAGAAAGCAAAGAAATGGTCAATGAACAAATCAGATAAAGAAAGAATTGTCCTGTTAATTATATATTTAATGGAAGACTTTTTTTTTATTCAGTGTTAAATAGCAAAACTTTTCTCATTTCAGTTCTTAAAAATAGTTTTGCTATAGCCCAAACAACATAAATTTATTGTTCTCTGGCATTGTGTGGGTGATGAAACACATCCAGTCTCCAGGTTACCATCCTGTTATTCAGATGCAGAATCCATTATCAGTTGTGAAACACAAATACAGGCAACTTTCTGCATATGTTTTTGTAGCATTTGCAAGGCACCTACTGCTATGTATTTTTCTATTATATTTTGCCACTGACATAAGATTGCTGCAGAGTTGGTTCATAGGTATGTAAAAAAAGTTAATTATTTGGCATGTTGTTGACTTATTACACTGACAATTTTTGACATTATGAGTCAAAATGAGACTCTTATCTCAATCTTTAGTGGTCTGGACTTGGATGTAATTCAAGCTGCAAATGAAGGCTGTGGTCAACAGCCTTCCGGACAGTGGAGCCTTTTCTACAAGTGTTCAAGCCTGAATGAAAATGGAAATAATTTTGGTTTTCAAGATTTTTCTTTGTTTTAATTAAAGTTTACAGTTTTGAACAAAAATCTGTGTGCAGCCATAACTCAGTTGAAATCTGTGAATGACTCCTAAGCAAATAGTAACAAGGGGTAACTTGACAGAAACTGGCCCAAATTCATGCAAGCATTTGGACCAGTTAGCACATTTTTTTTTTCTTTCTTTAATTTTTGTTTTTAATTCCAGGAAACCTTCTTGGCTTTATTAAGGTATTTTTCAAGGTTTTCAGGCTTTAGAGGAGAAAGTTGTCATTGTTATGCTGAGACCTTTCAAGCATAGGATGCTCAGCTGAGCAATACTAATAGAGAAGTGAAGTGTTTTTGGGGTCTGATATTAATAGAAATGTACCAACAAGGTAATTCAGGAGAATTCAATTTTATTTGAGGTTTGGAAATGCAGGAGCGAAAAATAATCCTTAGATGAATCATTCTGATTTAGATAAATAGTTCTCATTACACTTAGCAAAATGCATATTAAGTGGATTAAATATCAGACCAAGTAAGTGCAAAGTAATGGACAAAACCTGACATTTGCCTGCTCTGTCATTTCTACCTCTTAATGAACAGTAAATGATCCAGCTGTTTTGCCACATATGCTGCAATATTTAGCAACAGAAATGGAGAGACGCCTGTAGAGAGATGTGATAAAACTATGGAAGGTTCCTGTATAAAAGAAGGTGACTAAATGTCAGTGTGTAATTTGTGGTCATTTCAAGAGAGGCTGATTTTAAATTTAATAAAGACTGGAAACAGGTATGCCATGAGTGGCAGATTCATGCTTAAAATCCTCTACTTTTAAGACTATAAGTGAAATGTGAGAACAGGTAGTTCTTAAAACTGTATTTTGCTCTGTCCACTCTGAGTTAGGAATAAGAAAATGTATATCAGACTGCTAAAAGAGAAGTCAGATTGTGTTATCTGATTTTACTGAATGGTAAAATGAACTTAGAATATACTTTGGTTCTTGGGACAATGTAGCTTTTTTCTCATCTGCGTCAAGGTGCTGTTGCATTATTTTTAACTTGATGGCAATTTTGTTGCTGAATTGACAGCTTGAAAAAATTTATCCTCTAAGCAAATTACCTCTAGTTTGCCATGAGCAGGACTGAAGTTTGTTTAGGAAACCATCTTAATTGTTGTTCATTGCTGATTTTGTTTGGGCTTAGAGGTCTTTGTGGTGCTAGAGGTCTCGGTTTTAGGACAGTGTGACAATTAAAGCAGCAATAGATCCCCTCCTTCTTTTGAGTTCTTTGCATGTTGATGCAGCTCCTCAAATCTTGTCCAGAGGCAGACAGCCACATAATTTGCTAGATGAGCAAAAAGATAAGCTTAAAGGTGCTTTCTACATCTCTTGTCATCTTGCCATATTTTTGAAAAGGAGTTTGAATGTGAGAGAAAGAAAGAGGACTAGAAGCAATGAGTATGTGTGAAGTTTGTATAGTTTATTTCAATACCATAGTTTTTGAACAGAACAGGATGATTTGTCAAAACCAGGGCAGATAAAATGTTCATACAGCAAACTTCCTCATTTGTTGTTACTTTCTGTACAAACAGACCAGTAGTTTACAATGCACTAATGCTACTGAAATTGATGAATGCTGAAACCCTGTAGCATAGAGGCAGAAGTGTTTTGGAATTATCATATTTGCAAATGGATATCTGGAAGTGCTGCAAAAGAAAAAAAAAACACAGAGAAAATGTAGGATGTGACTGATGCGTGGTTATCTCAATATTCTGCAGAGCAGGGTAGACTCTGACTACTGTGTCCTGAGGGATTGTTTATTAAGTAGAAAGGGTATGAACTTTTTAAATTAGTTTTTCATGTGTCTTAGGTCACGTGGATTTGTGTGCCCAAAGCAGCGTAATTCCTCTGGGAATGTCCACCAAAGGACATCTGATCTGGATATGCAGAACCTTGAGGTGTCCTGGGATTTGTGGAGTGGTAGGGCTTGCATGTTAGCAGGAGCATTTCTTTCCTGCAGCATGATGCAGAGGCTGCATGCTGTAATTTCAGAAACATAATACCATATTGTAGATTTTTGCAGGTAGCAAATCTGTCCCAAGCAGTATTCTGCATATTTCTGTTTCAGGCAATAATGGGGCAAAGGAACAGATCTTCAGAACCATACGTGGTCAGTGAGTTTTCCTTATGGGAAATAAAAGGGTGCACCTTAATATTTTTAACGTTTTCTATTTATGTGTTTTCCCATACAATCTGAAATTTCAGTCATGCTAAAGCATCTTTTTAATTTCTCTGGGAATGTAGAGGCATTTACCTGGGCACATATTGCACACCTTGTGCTTGGGACATAGTGCTTGGTGCAAGAGTGAAAGACCTGTGATGTAAATGAACATCAGACTGGCAGATTTACAGATGAAGGATATTTTAGAGTTGCATATACGACTGGACTGCTCTAAAATTTAGAGCTCGTGTTTAAAATGGAAATAATGTGTACAGTGTAAAACAATTTGAATTACAGAAATGAAGGATCTTGTTCAACTGGCTTACCAGTGACAGACTGTTATGGTCTGGTTTTCAAAGTTATTAGAAATTCCTCTGCCCAAGTTAAGGTGCAAATGAGACCATATGCCAAAGTGAATAATATGGATTCTATTTGATAGAATAGAGAGAGTAAATACGAGAGAGAGAGAGAGAGAGAGATAAAAGAGGTGGGGAGACAGAGAATGACAGAGACAGATTACAGAAAATATCACCACCTGGTGGATCCCAGCAATGTTCCATTGATCTTCTCCAGCTGATCTTCTTGGTGGTTGGTCTTGGTCCCTGAAAAAGCATAGAATCCAATGGATTAATATGCTCAGGCCAGGTGTGAATGCCCAGGTACCTCTCTGGGAGAGGAGGGGGGGCGCAGTTTGACAGAGTCTCTTGAAGCAGACTCTGGATCTTTTGCATCCCTTTGCATCACATGGTGTCCTGTGGTGCAAGGCCTCAGGAATAAGTCTGGGGAGCGCCTTGGAGGGTCTTTGATGGATTTTGACACCCCCTCAGTTGCCTCTCATGTGCATGTCCTGTGGATGTGGCCTCTGGGGCTAGGAGTTTCACAGCTGGGCTAGTTTGTGTACAGGAAGATGGATGTTCAGCACCTCTTACCAAAGGTTACACCACAACCCTGAAGCTTCCTCCTGCCCCCTCAGGGGAAGGGTGTAAACCTCGTGTAAACCTAGCCTCTGGGGGCTGTGGTGTCCCCCACACCAAACCCAGCCAGGTATGACTTTCTGCTTTATTTGGCTTTCTTATGGATGCATTCCTCTCCCTCAGCCTTGTTTGTTTCTCCCTAGAGCTGAGATGATTGAATAATAGCATCCCCTTTATCTTATCTGGACACCTTCTCTCACAGTCTAATGTTCCAGTCAAGCATCTTCAAGGAGGAGTGGGCTTCTGTGGTTTTCTTTATACAGCTTTTGCTATAATGGGCAAAACTCCTTCATAATAATGTTTAAGGCATGAAACATTTCAGTCTCTGACACAGAGGTGTTATAAATGTGAATAAAATAAACAACAAATTTAAAATTTAGCAGCAGTTTTAATAAAAATTTAATATAAAATTAAAAAAATTTAACAATAATTATTTAAATTTGGTTAAGGTTCTGATAAGGCATAAGCAAAACCAACTGGGGTATGGGGAGGGCTTCTCACCCTACCACACATACAAAACAAAACTATTCAAACTACACTTATGTACTATCTGCTAATACATATTCATCAATGTTTTCCGTAAGTTTCCTCCTATTTTTCAATTTTAAAAATCTATGTCACTATACTTCATGACGCATGCTTCACTTGTTGCCAGGGGGTCTTCTGTCTTCTTTTGGTGGTCTTTTGGATGAAGGCTCACAGTCTTCCTCGTTGTCCTTTAAAAAACTTCTCTTATTACACATGCATATTAAACTTGTATTATGTAGGCAAATACCAAGTTTGAACATTAAGGCAATAAATCTCATATAATTAACAATTTTCCTGGAGTTCCACCAAATCTACCTGTCTTACAGATAATTTTAGCTAGTCTTATCTGAGTTTCTTCCTGTATCTCATGAACATCTGCAGGAGAAGGGGGAACCCCCTCCCTCTCCTTTTTGGCACTACTTTTTATTACTACTTTGTTATTTTAAAATATTGATTACCATTTCAATTTTATCAGCATGACTCATACCTATTTACTACAGAGGTATACAAAAAAAACCCCACAACAAGTTGCAAATTAATGTATTAGCACTTCATTGTGTAGTAGACAAATCACTGATCTACCTGTGCTGATACACATTTCTCTATTATTCATGTACAGAACCTCACACTCCTCATAGTGCACGCAAGATGATCACCCATTCAAGCTGTATCACAATATGATCCTTGTATTAGTCACACAGTAATATTTGAAATAACAGTCTGGATAGGTGAAAGCAGCATTGGAATCTAATATTTCTCATGTCATCTTCTTTGGAAATAAACTATACAAGATGAGTTGCAGTGAAGCTTATACTCAGCTGGGTGAGTAGGTGTTATACTTGTTTTCTCACATTGAGATATGTTTCTTCAGCTAAGTAACTGATCATTTAAAAGGAGGACATGCATATGTGTTTTATAATTTGAGATGTGCAGTTACAGGACAGAAAGTTCCATGCTGCTGAGTAGCAGCATACTGACAAAACACAGCACATATTTCCAATAATATTTCAGCTAACTTTATTACTAAAAAACTTCCTTTCAACAATTACAATCTGGGATTCAGAAGGAAAAAAAAAAAGCTGTCAGTGCAGAATGAAGTATTTTCAATGAAAAATTATGTGCAAATGTTTTTTCTTTGATGGCAGGGCTACAAGAACAGGCAAGTGTGCTTGAAGAGCTCTGTTGGCATTAACTACTTTCCTGATAATTTATTCTGGAAAAACAAAACAAAACAAATCAAATCCCGTTAAGCCAAAACATCTTCTAAGAGGATCCTCTAATACATTAATAGACTTGTCTTTGTCAAGTGTGTATAAATGAAGAAAGGACTGTTAAGTACTCATCTGTCTTGGTTGTAGAATCGAAAATGTGTATTCTATTTCATCTGCTGAAAGCAGTTGGGGAGATGTTTTTCTTTATCGCTTGTGACTCTGGGGGGAGGGGGTGGATGCCTTCTGATAATGGGCCAACTGTTAAAACCAGGTGGGGCAGTGTTTCTTACCTCTTTCACCACCTCCAGGGGGATATTTTCTGCTAATGGGCCATTAAAGCTCACTAAGGGATTCCATATTGGGAGATGCTCCACCCAGTGGGGGGAGCCAACCATTCCTACCTAGATAAAAACTGAGACATGGGAACACAAGGTAGCTGGTTCCACCGGATTCCCGGAGGAAGACTGGACCCTTCTCACTATCACTGGACCCTTCTCTCTCAGGATCATCTCTGCTCCAACAGAACCACATCTGCCACTCCAGGAGGACTTACTTTTGGACTGCTTCAAAACACCCTCACCAACAGGGTGTTAGGTTGTGTTATTCCATTTATTTTATTTTTACCTTTTTTTTCCTCTCTGCTCCTATTAAATTGTATCTCTGACTGGGAGTCTCACTGGTTTTGCTTTCAAACCAGCACATTTTTTTGGTGCCCAACGTGAGGCTAGAGGTGTTGCCCAATCCGAAGAAGACACAAACAACCGAAGTCGTTTATGTGGTGATTTATTGAGGGCCCGGGAGCCTGTGGACTAGCGTCCAAAGACAGAGCCCCATTTCACAGAAAATTTACAGGGTTTTTATATGTTTCTCTACGTGATTTCTTCATCATTACAAATTCTTACTTCATTTTCACTACTTAGTACGATTATCTCTATGACATTTAGGTTCTTGCCAAAAGCTACATTCTTTAGATAAATGGATACACTCCTTAAGATAAGTATACATTCTTAAAGATAAGTGATGATCTCTTAGCTACACGGCTTGCATTGCAAAATCTGTTATAACAGTTCATCTGCAGGTTACATGCGGCCTACCAAGCTTTAGCATGACTACTACTAATGTCAACTAATGTCAACTATTAGCGTTTGCTACTATCTTAATACAGTCTATTAAATCAAATGGCAACAATTCCCCCCTTTTGAGCACTCTTCAGTCTTCTGCAAGGATGCTCAATTCTTAGTCATCATTGGTTTCTTCAAATGCTGGATTTTCTTGCCCAATGGCATCTTCATACTTCGGAGGAGGCAGGTGCATCTCATTGGTCCTTGCCAAGGCTTTCATTACTCTTCTAGTACGTTTAGTTTCTTTTTCGATGACTCCTAAAACACACTTATACGCTAACCAAATAATTAATAATAAGACTACAAACAACAGAATGTACTGTACCACCGATGAAACCCATCCGGAAACCTGAAGTCCTAAAGATTCAAAAATTGCTCCAATCCAATTATGTTGTGCTTCTTTTTCAATTTCTTTTGTTTTGGATTCAACTGCTTCTAATTGGGAAATATCTTTTTCCACTTCAATGGTCATGTTTGGAATATGGATGCAACAATGGTCAATTTTCTTACTTAGAAATTTACACACACCATGCTCTTTTAACAATAGCATATCTAGTGCCATCCTATTCTGTAAAGTCATTCGGGATGTGGCTTGTAATTGCAAATTCATATCTTTGAATCCTTTCTTAGTGGCTGCTGCTAATCTTTCAGTTTGCCCTAACAATTTATACAACATTTCTCTGTTCCTGTATGAGGCTATAGGTGCAAATAGTGATTCTAGAGCCCACCCAAATTTAACTCCACCATCAGGTTCATGCCATTCGTTTTCTAGCTCAGTGAATTCATCTACTTCTCTTTTCTTCCGGTTAGAATCTAATTTTGATTGTTTCCACAAGGGGCAGAGTGTTGGGATTCCTAGAGTGATTTGTGTTACAGGCCCATCTATAGGAATATGTGTAGTCCATTGTCCATGTCTCATTACCCAAACTAGATTTCCTGGACTTCTAATTGTAGTATCTTTGCAACTTACGGCCCTTTGAATTCCATTGTTTTTGCCCAATGCGAATGCCTTTCCTGTAATTGTATGATTAAATGCCCTACATTCACATCCCCACTTAAGTAATATTCTAAGAGGAGCTAAACTAATTTGACTTTCAGGGGTGTCACATGTAATTACTTTAGTGCAATTCCAACTTTCTCTAGTTTCTTTAATTTCTCTTGTAGAAGTTTCTGTCTTATAGACTCCTACAAAACTTTGATTTTTACTTCCTACCCATTGTATACACCAGTCTACTGTTCCAATGTAACTATAATGTTCTAATAAGCTCGGACCCCATACGGCTTTCCAATCATCCCAAAACACATGCTGCTGGCTTATATTCTGACACTTAACCTCTTGGTAAGGTTGCTTTGTTTTAACTTCTATTACTTTAATAGCATACTGCGCTGCATCCCTTACCTTTTTAACAGTCACTATTTCTTTTTCTTTTCTTTCTATTTGACATACGGTAGATATGTTTTTTGCTGCCACAGGTGGTAATGGAATGGGAATTATTCCCCATGGAATTGGTTCTCCTGCCGCTTGTGGGAGTGGCAAGCATGCTGTAATTCGGGATACGTTTTGCACCATTCCAAAATCTCTAATCAATCCTACTACCAAATTCTCTCATTCATAACTTTGATGTACCGCTACTTCTATATCTCTTAACTCTCTATGCTTCCTTTCTATTAGGGATACCATGTGGGTGGGCCCGATTCTTTGTTCTTGACGTAACCTAGCTTCTGCTATCCTTATTCCATAATCAGCATTAAGTTCACACATCACTAAACACAAATATTTTCCTTCAGAAGAGCCAATTAGAGGGTTACTAATATTTAACCATCCTATACCTTTTCCAGACTTTTCCCACCAGCTAATCCCTTGGTCTATTCTATTCCATAACTTCTGATTGTCTTCTTTCCACCATTTAACTTGCAATCCTTGATTACAGTCTTGTTCTAACACAAATGAACAATTCATCCTCAGAGGGAGTCCATCCCACATATCTTGTACAGCCCAGGTGGGTTTCACCTCTACGGATTCCTGGGATGGGGTTTCTTTCTTTAACTTCCAGGGCACTACTCTCAATTTAATTTGCTTATAATCAAAGCTTTCCCGGGATTTTACAATACACATGTATACATCCATATCTTCTTGCCTGACTTGCTTCAGTTGTAATGTGGTATTACCTTTCTGTGCATCCTTATCCCAAACTGTGACGATATTTGCTTTTGGATAGTCAGCACCTTTTTTCCAGACTGCCTGTACATTCCGGACTTCAGTTTTCTGGTTATTCATTACAAAGCAGGTCAGGTTCACATCCATTCTTTCCATAACACCAACCACTGGTTCGGTAACTGCAACTACAACAGAACCATTAACAGGAATTGTTTTCGTTATTACCAGTAACAATATAATCAAAAATGCTACTTTCCGCGAAAGATCATCCGTGTTGGAGAGACTAGCCGAGTCTCCCATTGTACAGGGACCTTCTTGACCCGAGTGTAATGGATCCATGAGTCGATCCCTTTGACTTTTACTGCGGTGTAAGTTGTCAGGATCACTTGACGCGGCCCGTCCCATGCCTCTTTCAAGGGGTTGGTGGACCAATTCTTCACATACACTTGGTCTCCTGGTTGAATGTCATGCACCGGATTTTCCAGTGGCATAGGTCGGTTCCACTGCAGAGTTCCCCTTAAAGCATTAAGAATTTTGTTCAATGACATGATGTAACCAAATATTGTCTGATCACCTTGCACATGCAAATCTCCTTTCAACACATTAGCATGGTATGGTTTCCCATATAGGATTTCATATGGGCTGATTCCCAATCGCTCCCTGGGCTTGATTCTGATTCTGAGCAATGCTAATGGTAGTGCCTGTGGCCACTGTATTTTTGCCTCTTGACAAATTTTCTTAATTTGTCCTTTAATTGTTTGATTCATCTGCTCTACTTGACCACTCGACTGAGGTCGCCAAGGGGTGTGTAAGTCCCAAGATATATCTAACATCCTAGCTACCTCTTGTACTATTCCTGCTATGAAGTGTGGGCCTCTATCTGATGACAACCCCAACGGTACCCCAAATCTAGGAATGATTTCTTTCAACAGTGTTTTGACTACTTCCTTTGCTTGATTTGTTCGACAAGGAAAGGCTTCAGGCCAGCCTGAAAAAGTGCATACATACACTAAAAGATACTTATAGTTCTGTGCTTTCGGCAACTCTGAAAAGTCTACTTGCCAGTAATCTCCTGGTTCGGGTCCCACTTGTAATTTTCCTAACTGGATCTCTTTTCTAACTATTGGATTATTCTTCAAACAAGTTGGACACATGGCATTCACCCGTTTTGCCAATGTTAACATCTGGTTAGAAATTACTTCTCTTTTTAGAAATTTTACCAATGCTTCTGCTCCCCAATAGCATTTATTATGTTCAGTTTCTAAGATAGCTCTCATAATTTGGGTAGGAACTACAACTTGTCCCATGGCTGTTACATACCATCCAGTTGCATTCTTTTGCACTCTCAGCAGTGATGCTAGTTTTTCATCATCTAGAGAATACTTCGGTTCCTGAATTAAATGTGGAGTTACCGGGCTCACCTTAGCGGGTATCAAAGCCATTTGGGTCCATACTTCTCTAGCCACTTCTCGTGCTGTGACATCAGCCAACTTGTTTCCTCGATATATTTTCCCTTCTTCTTTCTGGTGACCTCTCACATGCATCACTGCAACTTTTTCAGGTTGGTGTACTGCTTCCAGCAAGGCTAGAATTTCTGTTCTATATTTGATAGTAGTTCCTTGAGAATTCAGCAACCCTCGTTCCTTCCACAAAGCGCCATGAATGTGCACAACCCCAAAAGCATATTTAGAATCAGTCCATATATTCACTTTCTTTCCGGAGCTCAGCATTAGGGCTCTAGTGAGTCCAATGATCTCAGCTCGCTGAGCTGAAGTTCCAGGGGTTAAGGCTTTTGCTTCCACTACGGTTGTAACTGTTACCACTGCATATCCCGCATACCTGGTATCATTTTCCACAAAGCTGGATCCGTCGGTAAACAGCTCCCAATCCGGATTTTCCATTGGGACATCTTTCAAATCAATTCGGCTGGCATACACTTGTACAATCACTTCCATGCAGTCATGTACTAGTTCTCCTTCTTCCTGCTCACTGCGGAGAAATTCTGCTGGATTGACATGATTAGTCATTTTCAGGTCCACATCGTCCTGTTCTCTCAGAATTGCTTGGTATTGTAGCATTCTGCTGGATGAAAGCCAGTGACCCCTCTTTTGCTCCAAAACTGCCGGTACCATGTGAGGCACAAATACCTCTATTTTCCTTCCCAAAGTCAATTTCCTGGCCTCCTGGATGAGGATCACTGTGGCTGAAACTGCCCGTAAGCATGACGGCCAACCAGCACTCACTGCATCTAGTTGCTTTGAAAAATACCGGGCGTTTCCATGAACCAAGTCTCTGAACTAGCACTCCCAGTGCTAATTTCTGTCTCTCATTCACATATAACTGAAAGTCTTTATTTAAATCTGGAAGGCCTAATGCTGGAGCTTCCTTCAAGGCCTGTTTCAAGTCTTCAAAGGCCTTTCTCTTTTGTCGATCCCAATTCAACTGTGGTTCTTTCAGAGCTTCATATAATGGTTTAGCTAGAAGTCCAAAATTCAGAATCCACAGCCTGCACCATCCCACCATTCCCAGAAAAGACCTTAATTCCTGATGGTTCCTGGGAAGGGGAATAGCACAAATAGCTTCCACTCGATTGACTCCTAACCGTCTCTGGCCTTGGGCGATTTCACATCCTAAATATATTACACTTTCTTTTATTAACTGAGCTTTCTCTTTTGATACTCGGTAGCCAGCCTGACCCAGCATATTCAACAAAGCAATAGTCAATTTCAAACGCATCTCTTCTTCCTCTGTCGCTAGAAAGATGTCATCTACATACTGGAGAATGACATAAGAGGAAGGTGACTCTCTTACCTCTGCAATCTTCCACTCTTCTAATTCTTTTGCTAATTGATTTCCAAATATTGTAGGGCTGTTCTTGAAACCTTGAGGCAATCGGGACCAGGTGAGCTGTCTTTTTCTTCCAGTATCAGGACTCTCCCATTCGAAGGCAAATTATTTTCTACTTTCCAATGCCAAAGGGATGCAGAAGAAAGCATCTTTCAAATCAATAACAGAAAACCATTTAAATTTTTCTGACACAGATGTTAGTTAATAGAGTGTACCAATTGGCAACCACTGGGTGAATGTCTTTAATGATATTATTGATTGCCCTTAAATCCTGCACTAACCGATACTTACCATTTGGTTTCCTAACTGGAAAAATAGGAGTGTTAAATTCCGATTCACATTCCTGCAAAATCCCTTGTGCTAGAAACTGAGTTATCAAAGGAGCAACACCTTTCTTAGCTCCTAATTTAATTGGGTATTGTTTTATTCTAACTGGCTGAGCTCCTTCTTTTAATTCCACTACCACTGGCTGAGCAGCCTTTGATTTTCCAGGGTTCCCCGTCTCCCATACCCATGGTACTACAGCCTGATCTACTTTGATAGGGATAGGAGAGGGGTCAATTTCCTTTATTACAAACAATTTAGCAATTTCTTCTCCCGGAACTTCTAATTTTACCCTTCCATGCTCAAATATAATTTTGACATTTAATAATGACAATAAATCTCTGCCAAGCAATGGCTTGGGGCAATTAGGCATATACAAGAACTGATGGTCTAATTCTTTCCCTCTAAATTTCAAATTTAATGGTTGTAAAAAGGGTCTTTCTTCCAATTGTCCTGTTGCCCCTACTACCTGTATGGTAGTATTGCTAATAGGTCCCAATCTCTTATTTAAAACCGAATGTGTTGCTCCCGTATCTACGGTAAATTCTTGTTCTTTCCCATCAATATTAATTCTAACTTTCAAGTCCTGTTCTAGTCAGCTTTGATTCTGATAGTTTCTCAAAACTAATGCTTGGGCGACACCTTCTGGATTTATAGGGTAACCTGCTGGTCTATTCACTGGCACTTCTCCCAGTCCGGCCTTTACTGGACATTCGTTTTTCCAATGTCCTATCTGGCAACAGAACGCGCACTGATTAGGAGCGATCCCTCCTTGCTGGGGACCGGGAGGGGCCATTCCTCGTCCTCCAAATCCGACATTCTGGAATCCTGCCCTACCACGTCCGAAGCCACGACCGCGCCCAAAACTACCTCTGCCTCTTCCTCTATCTCCGGCTTGCTGCATTATAGCTAATATATTCGCCTGCTGTTTCCTGGCCGTTTCTTTTTCTCTATTATTATAAACTTTCCAAGCCACTTCTAACATTTTATCCAAATCCCGAGTATCATGTCCTTCTAACTTCTGCAGTTTTCTACGTATGTCTTCCTGTGTCTGACCTAAAAAGATTAAAGCAAGCTGCAATTTTCCTGCTTCACTGTCGATTTCTAAATTGGTGAAACGTCTAGCAGTCTCCTTAAGTCGTTCTAAAAATGCTGAAGGGGATTCATTCTTGTCCTGCCTAACTGAATACAATTGTGACCAATTCAGTGTTTTAGGCATCCCAGTCCTGATTCCTTCTACTAACAACTCTTGATATTCCCTGATAGATTCCATTCCTCCAACGCTATTCGGATCCCATCCCGGATCATCACTCGGAACCAAGTCATTCACAGTTCCCCCAGCTAAATGCAATCTAATCATTTCCCGAGCACGCTCTTTCATTGCCCGCAACACCATCTCTTTTTCAGTGGAATCCATTAAAGTATCTAACAAAACCTGCATGTCATTCCAATCTGGATTCTGGGTTTTAATAATAATTTTGACCACCCGTGCCACTCTTTCTGGATTCTCGCGGTAACTACCTGCTGACTGCTTCCAAATCACCAAATCTCCTGGGGAGAAAGGTACTTTCACAAGCACTTTCTCTCCTTGGGGTCCCATAGCTTCTCTTAAAGGGGCAATAAGTTGGGGTTCCCCATGATTCTTACGTCCCTGTCTAGTTCGTGCCGCAAGCGGAGTATTGCGCCGATTTTGGGTTGGAGGACGCATGACAACCTTTTTAGCGTTCCCTGGCACCACTGTTATGTTTGCCTCCTCCTCATCCTCTTCCTCCTCAGTACTGCTTTCAGGTAACAGTGGATACAAAGAGGGACGGGGTGAGACAGAGGGGAGGGGTGAGGCAGCAGGAGGGGGTGAAGCGGGAGGCGCACTTGGTGACACCAGTAAAGACAAATCTTCTTCTGGCTGAGAGGTTACGGCTAAACACTGAACACATTTAGATTTCTCTTTACAACCTCTCCACTCAGATTCTTTCATTTCCAATACCATTATTCCACATTCAATCTGCCATTCCTTTTTACGGCGCAGTAAATGAAACAGGTCTAAATACTGTATCTCATCCCATTTGTCATTTTCCTGCAAATAGTGCATTAATGAATTTATGGTATCATAATCCACAGTACCATTTTCTGGCCATGACGGCCCTTCTCGCTGATATTCTGGCCACCAATGATTACAATAATCAATCATCTTATCCTTATTCATCTCCTGGAAAAACCCTTCACTTTTCCACCTCTTAAGTAAACACCCCAGCAGAGTATTTTCTGGTATACCTCTATTAGGCTGAACCATAGACTTAAGTGCCTTGAATGGCATTTTGAACCTATTTTACTTTCACCTATACAACAACTCAAACAACCGAACTCAACAATCGATCGCAACAATCAATATGCGGCGACGCACAGAACAATAATAACCACAATCAATATTGACAGTTAACAGTTAAACAGAATCAATCATACCACATACTCACACAACAAAAACAAAGACAAAAGTAAATACCAGACAAATACCAGACCAATACAACTTGCCGCTTCTCGACGCCGCGAGGGGCAAGTGCCGGACCTGCGCGGCTTTCGCCGCGTCTGACAGCCAGCACCTAGGCTTACCAGACCAACCAGACGTCTTAGCCCAACCCTGCGAGGACCGCCGCCTCGTCTTATGAGCAGGCACCCAAACCAGAACCAGAAAATAAAGCACCTTCGGGCTTACCTCTCGCAGTCGTCCGCCAGGTGCAGGGGTCGGGCACGAACCGATGACTCCCCGAAAATCACTCGGTGCCGGCGTGGAGTGGATCAGAATGCGAACCGCCCCAGCCACCTTCGGAGTCCTGCCGCAGTCGCCAGAAAACTGTTGCCCGATCCGAAGAAGACACAAACAACCGAAGTCGTTTATGTGGTGCTTTATTGAGAGCCCGGGAGCCTGTGGACTAGCGTCCAAAGACAGAGCCCCATTTCACAGAAAATTTACAGGGTTTTTATATGTTTCTCTATATGATTTCTTCATCATTACAAATTCTTACTTCATTTTCACTACTTAGTACGATTATCTCTATGACATTTAGGTTCTTGCCAAAAGCTACATTCTTTAGATAAATGGATACACTCCTTAAGATAAGTATACATTCTTAAAGATAAGTGATGATCTCTTAGCTACACGGCTTGCATTGCAAAATCTGTTATAACAGTTCATCTGCAGGTTACATGCGGCCTACCAAGCTTTAGCATGACTACTACTAATGTCAACTAATGTCAACTATTAGCGTTTGCTACTATCTTAATACAGTCTATTAAATCAAATGGCAACAGAGGTACTGAGAAAAGTCAGAGATATAATTTTGTACTGGAAAAGACACCTGTTAGCTATGTTGCTCAACATACTTACATGTGTCTTGTACCTAGCTCTCTGTATTTTTCCGCACATGGGGCACTATCTGCTGACCTTAATACTCCTGTGTAGACCGTGGTATGGTATTAGGATTGCTTTGTTGGTCTATTATATGCTAACCTCCGAGGCAATGAACATCATTCAGAATATATACTCGATTTTGTTTTCTTGTCCTAGTCTAGGATGCTATGTCTGGAGCTTCAGCAAGCCCCTGGAGGAAGGGGTGAAGAATGATTTTTTCCAGCTTTTCAGGCCTGGCACAGCAGTTTTTGAAAATATTGAGTTCTCTCTGGATGCCAAGGTCAACATAATGTTGTTGTTAGTTCTGCTTTGTCTTCTCTGCACAGCCTGCACCATGCTTAGAAACAAAACACAGCATGGTGTGATGCAGTGTCTTCTTGAGGAAGAGGGAAAAAGAAGCAAAGCAACAGCATCCATGTCCACACAGACTGTCGCAGAAGAGGAAGGAGCCGAAAGCAAAGCAACAGTGTTTGTGCCTACGCAGGCTGTCACAGAGGAGGAAGGAACCAAAGACATCGTCAGCACCTCCACACAAACCGTCACTGAACCAGAACAGCCTAAACTGGTAGCAGTTGCCCCCGTTCAGAAGAAGAAATCAAAGAGCAAATCAGTCCGCATAGTGACTGATGAGGACGCACCAGGACCTTCGCACCTCGCAGAGGAGATAGAGCCAGAGATCATCACTTGGTCTCTATCCCTGGGTGAGCTGCGTGACCTGCGGAGGGAATTCACCCATCAGACAAATGAGTCCATCCTGACCTTGCTGCTTCGCATCTGGGACACTGCAGCCAATGACACCATTCTGGATGGAAGTGAGGCCAGGCAACTGGGATCGCTGTCCCGGGATGTGATCATTGACCAGGGCATTGGAAGGACCCAAGGAACTCTCAGCCTCTGGCGGTGACTGCTGACAAATGTGAAGGACAGATACCTTTGTAAAGAAGACCTCCAGGTGCACCAAGGAAAAAGGAGCACAATGGAACAAGGTATACGATGCCTGAGGGAATTGGCTGTGCTGGAGATCGTTTTCTCAGAAGACAAAAGATTTCCTAAAAGCCCAGATGATGTCCAGTGCACATCGCAGGTGTGGTTGAGATTTGCACGACTTGGACCAGAGATATATTCCCGCTACCTGGCAACACTGCAATGGAGGGAAGGTGAGGACAGGATGGACGTCTTGGTCAACAAACTAAGAATTTACGAGGACACTGTCACCGCCCCATTTTGTACCCATGTCTCATCCGTGGAAACAAGGCTGGCTGAGCAAGTCCAGAGCTCGATTGAAGAAGGCCATCAGAAACTGAAGAAGGAACTTAAGGAAGAAATTTACCACATCTCACCAGAACCAATAAGAGTCTCTGCCATTAGGAGCAGGCGTCCTCCAGCCAAAGAGAGAGGATATACTCCACGAGGTAACCTCTGGTCTTTTCTTCGGGAATAGGGAGAAGACATGAGGAAGTGGGATGGACAACCCACCTCCTCCTTAGCAGGCCGGGTATGTGAACTGAAGAGAGGAACACCTACCATGAGGAGCTCATCTAGAGTCAAGGCTGCTCCAGTCTCTCATTCACAGAACTCCAGACAGTGTAGGAATGATGATGTGCCTGATCCTCTTGAAGGGACCTCAGGAACATATATACAGGAAGAGAGCAACGTGCATCATGAGCAGGAATAGGGGGGCCCTGCCTCTAGCCAGGTAGAAGAAAGGGACAATCGGATCTATTGGACTGTGTGGATCCAATGGCCTGACACATCTGACCCACAAAAATATACAGCTTTGGTTGACACTGGTGCCCAGTGTACCCTGATGCCATCAAGGTATGGAGGAACAGAACCCATTTCTATTTCTGGGGTGACAGGAGGGTCCCAGCAGCTGACTGTATTGGAGGCCAAAGTAAGTTTAACTGGGAATGGGTGGCAGAAACAGCCCATCATGACTGGCCCAGAGGCCCCATGCATCCTCGGCATAGACTATCTCAGAAATGGATATTTCAGAGACCCAAAAGGATATTGTAGGGCTTTTGGGATACCTGCTGTAGAGACAGAAGACATCAGACAACTGAATATTTTGCCTGGTCTCTCAGACGACCCCTCTGCTGTGGGACTGCTGAGAGTTGAAGAACAACAGGTACCAATCGCCACAGCAAAAGTACACCGTCAGCAATACCGTACTGACGGAGACTCTGTGACCTCGATCCATGAGATGATTCGTGATCTGGAGAGCCAAGGGGTGGTCAGCAAGGCTCATTCACCTTTCAACAGCCCCATATGGCCAGTGCATAAGCCCAGTGGAGAATGGAGACTGAGAGTGGATTACTGTGGTCTGAATGAAGTCACGCCACCACTGAGCGCTGCCGTGCCAGACATGTTGGAGCTTCAGCACGAGCTGGAGTCCAAGGCAGCAAAGTGGTACGCAACCATTGATATTGCCAATGCCTTCTTCTCCATTCCTTTGGCATAAGAGTGCAGGCCCCAGTTTGCTTTCACCTGGAGGGGCGTGCAGTACACCTGGAACCGACTGCCCCAGGGGTGGAAGCACAGCCCCACCATCTGCCATGGACTGATCCAGGCTGCACTGGAAAAGGGTGAGGCTCCGGAACATCTACAGTACATTGATGACATCATTGTATGGGGGAACACAGCAGTGGAAGTCTTTGAGAAAAGAGAGAAGATCATCCAGATTCTCCTGGAAGCCGGCTTTGCCGTCAAGAAGAGCAAAGTCAAGGGACCTGCCCGAGAGATCCAGTTCCTGGGAGTGAAGTGGCAAGATGGACAGTGTCAGATTCCCACAGAGGTCATCAATAAGATCACCGCGATGTCTCCACCGACCAGCAAGAAGGAAACACTAGCTTTCCTAGGTGCCATAGGCTTCTGGAGGATGCACATCCCTGACTACAGTCAGATTGTGAGCCCTCTGTACCTGGTTACCTGCAAAAAGAACGATTTCCACTGGGGCCCAGAACAGCAACACGCCTTTGCCCAGATCAAGCAGGAAATCACTCATGTGGTGGCCCTTGGCCCAGTCAGGACAGGACCAGAGGTAAAGAACATGCTCTACTCTGCACTTGGGAGCCATGGTCTGTCCTAGAGCCTTTGACAGAAGGTGCCTGGTGAGACTCGAGGCCGACCACTAGGATTCTGGAGCCGAAGCTACAGAGGGTCTGAAGCCAATTACACTCCCACAGAGAAGGAGATCTTGGCCGCCTATGAAGAAGTTCAAGCCGCCTCAGAGGTGATTGGCACTGAAGCACAACTCCTCCTGGCACCCCGACTACCGGTGCTGGGGTGGATGTTTAAAGGAAAGGTTCCCTTTACCCACCACGCCACTGATGCCACATGGAGCAAATGGATCGCCCTCATCACTCAGCGCGCCCATATTGGAAACCCGAATCGCCCTGGGATTCTAGAAGTGATCACCAACTGGCCAGAAGCTGAGAACTTCAGTCTCACCGACGAAGAAGAACAAGAGCAAGTAACCCGGGCTGAAGAAGCTCCACCATATAACCAACTGCCAGCAGAAGAAGCACGCTACGCTCTTTTCACTGATGGTTCCTGTCGCATCGTAGGGATGAACCGGAAGTGGAAAGCAGCCGTATGGAGCCCCACAAGACAGGTTGCACAAGCCACTGAATGAGAAGGTGGGTCAAGCCAGCTTGCCGAACTCAAAGCTGTTCAATTGGCCCTAGACATTGCTGAAAGAGAGAAGTGGCCAAAGCTCTACCTCTACACTGATTCGTGGATGGTAGCTAATGCTCTGTGGGGCTGGCTGGAAAGGTGGAAAAAGGCCAACTGGCAGCGTAGGGGAAAACCAATCTGGGCTGCTGATGAGTGGAAAGACATCGCCACCAGAGTAAGGAAACTACCTGTGAAAGTCCGTCATGTGGATGCCCATGTTCCCAAGAGTCAGGCTAATGAAGAACACCGGAACAACGAACAGGTAGATCAAGCCATGAGGATAGAGGTGTCTAAGATAGACTTGGATTGGCAACATAAGGGAGAGTTGTTCCTAGCTTGGTGGGCCCATGATGCCTCAGGTCATCAGGGCAGAGATGCCACCTATAAGTGGGCACGAGACCGAGGGGTGGATCTAACCATGGACAGTATTTCTCAGGTCATCCACGACTGTGAGACGTGTGCTGCCATCAAGCAGGCCAAGTGGGTTAAGCCCCTCTGGTACGGTGGACGGTGGTCCAAATATAAGTATGAGGAGGCCTGGCAGATTGATTACATCACCCTGCCCCAAACCCGCCAAGGCAAGCGCTACGTGCTGACCATGGTGGAAGCCACCACTGGGTGGCTGGAGACCTACCCTGTGCCTCATGCCACTGCCCGGAACACCATCCTGGGCCTTGAGAAACAAGTCCTGTGGAGACACAGCAACCCTGAGAGAATTGAGTCAGACAACGGGACCCATTTCAAGAACAACCTTATAAACACCTGGGTTAAAGAACACGGCATTGAATGGATCTGTCACATCCCTTATCATGCACCGGCTGCCGAGAAAGTTGAACGGTGCAATGGACTACTTAAGACCACTCTAAAGGCACTTGGCAGAGGGACCTTCAAGAACTAGGAAGTGAACTTAGCAAAGGCCACCTGGATGGTCAATACCCGAGGCTCCATCAATCGAGCTAGTCCTGCCCAGTCTACCCCTTTGCACACAGTAGATGGAGATAAAGTTCTTGTGGTGCACATGAGAGGTATTTTAGGAAAGACTGTCTGGATTAACCCCACCTCAGGCAAAGGCGAACCCATCCGTGGGATTGTTTTTGCTCAAGGACCTGGTTACACTTGGTGGGTAATGCAGAAAGATGGGAAAAGCAGTTGTGTACCACAGGAAAACCTAATCCTAAGTAAGAACTGAGTGTAGGGGTTCATTCTGCATAGTAGTTCATTGATTTAGGTATGATGCAGATGATAATAGAATAAGGGGTGGATAATGTCCTGGGTTATGGAATCAAAAATGTGTATTCCATTTTCATGTGCTGAAAGCAGTTGGGGAATTGTTCTTTATCTCTTGTAAATTTGGAAGGAGGGGGAGGGGGGGAGGGGCGGGTGCCTTCTGATAATGGCCATTAACGGACTATACCCCCGGACTATACCGCCCCCCCCCAGAGCCCCAGAGCGGTGCATCTGCATGCCATGGTCCTATTGTGGGATGCCCCGCCCGGTGGGGGGAGTCAACGATTCCTGCCGGGAAAAACTGAGACGGGGGGGAGTAGGACTCCACTTGCTTCACCCCGATTTCTGGGAGGAAGACGGCACCCGATCTCACCATCGGCAGATCCCATCTCACCATCGCCAGACCCCATCTCATCATCGCCTCACCCCTGGACCCCTCCTCACCACCCCTGGACCCTTTTTGGCTACAGGATCTTCCCTGCTTCAACAGAGCCACGTCTGCCACTCCAGGAGGACTCACTTCTGGACTGCTTCCAACACCCTGACTAACAGGGTGCCACGTTGCAGCTCTGACTCTGTCAGGGTTTTCCAAAATTGTTTGTTTGTTTGTTTGCTGGTTTAGTGGGGTGGTTTTGTTTTTCTACCACATTTGTATTATTGATATTCCTAGTAAAGAACTGTTATTCCTATTCCCAAATCTTTGCCTGAGAGCCCTTAATTGCAAAATTATAATTTGGCGGGGGTGAGGGGTTTGCATTCTCCATTCTAAGGGAAACCCCAGTTTCCCTGGCAGATACCTGTCTTTTCAAACCAAGACATGTGGACAGTATCTTCATATGTTTGTAGCATTCTTGTTATTAATGCCCATGTCTCATTTCCCTCATTCCATTGCAGCCTCTCTAGGAAGTGGGAGTAGCTTGGCCTGCATGGAGTGAATTTGAGCCATATCAGTGTTGTACATTTTACCAGGACTGGACTCTTGATGGTTTGGTCGTCTTTTGAAAAAAGGATCTCTATCACACCCAGTTCTTGTAGGCACTTGACACAGCTACAGGGAGCCAGAGTATTATGAGCCCCTTGCAGGTGAGTCACCTCTGGGTAACCCCAGAAAGGCTTAAAAATATTAGCAAGATGGCATCAGTGGAGATGTTTGAAAAGCAAAAATGTTTTAATTAAGATGAAAATAACAAACTATACAGAGCAAAGGAAGAAAGCCGTGCCAGGCACAAGGAGGATAGTACCTGCTAAAACACCCCAAAAATGCCATGAGGGCCTTTCTACTCTCTTTTAAGTATGTAACGACTAAGGCGGGATTCTTGGCATCCTGCCCGATAGAAATAGCAAGAGGTTTTGAGGTACAGTTCTAAAGATCCACCTAGGTGTCTTAGTGCTGACACACAGCGAAATAAGGCAAGAAAAACATTGAAGTCTTTGTGAAACCCAAATACTTCCCTAATATGGAAACCCCTGCTACTGTGGGGTGCACACCCCACCATGTTGAGGTGCATTCCTACAGGCATTGAATTTCTTGCTCCATGGTGTTCCAAAGGCCTTTCTGCAGCTGGAGGTCTTCTTGGCAAAGGTATCTCTTCTTCAGGCTTTTTAAGAATCATGTCCAGAACTTGAGGGGTATGGGCCTCCTCACGATCCCCTGGTTTACACACACATCAGGTGACACAGATCCCAAACACCTCGCTTCAGTACCATCCAAAATTGTAGCATCACCTGCAGTGTCCCAGATTCAGATCAACCAGCTCAATACCAACTCACAGGTTCATTGGGTGAAGGTCTTTCCTCAAATTGTGGAGACCTTCTAAGGATAAAGATTCAGTAATTATTTCTGGGTTTGATTCCTCTGCTGGCTGTGAGGGTTCTGCCTCTCCATTGTCATCCACTGGGTGAATGGATTTGTTCTTATATTTCCTCCTCTGGGCAGGGGTGGGCTTAGGTTGCCCTTCTGGTTTGATTGCAGCCTGAGTGATTATGGTGTCTGTGGTTTTTTTCTCCTTCCCTTCTGTCTGTAGGGCTGTTGTGCGTAATAATGACCAGCATGCAGTAAGCATTAGCCCAGAAAATGGACACAGCACAGTGCAGTACATTGCCCCTCTTTGGAACTGCCACTGCACTCTTTCAGATATTCTGCTCTTATCTGTATTCTGAATTTGTTCAGGGGTAAAGTTCCACACTACTGGGGCAGAGTATTTCTTCGTAATCTGACCTATATCCTCCTACATTCCATGTGATTTAGGATTTTCCACCACACAGAAAGATCTTTGGGGAACTTCCCTGGAAATCTTAGCCCCATGTTTCAGGCCATATGGAGGAGACATAGTAAAATCAACAACAAAAATATGTCTTTAACACCCAGAGGGAAATCAACATTTTCAAAATGTGACATGTCAGACCTGAGGTGAAGAAGGAGGTAAAAGGCTGGGAAAAATTGTTCTGGTAGATGGGGACAGCAAGCATAATAGTACCCCTATAATCCAGGAGGAAGCAGTTAGTGACCTGATGAGCCACTTCGATGCTCACAAGTCTGTGGACCAGATGGGATCCATCCTAGGGTGATGAGGAAGCTGGCAGAAGAGCTAATGAAGCTGCTCTCCATCATTTATCATCAGACCTACCTAACTGGGGAGGTCCCAGATGACTGGAAACTGGCGAGTGTCATGCCCATCCATAAGAAAGAGCAAAAGGAGGATCTAGAACCTACAGGCCAGTTAGCTTGACCTCAGTGCCCAGAAATGTTATGGAACAGTTCATCTTGATTGTAATCTCAACGGACCTACAGGATGGTCTGGGGATCAGACCCAGCCAGCATGAATTTAGGGAGGGGAGGTGTCACAGTTTTGGAGACAGGCGCACGACTGAGCACACTGAGTTCATGCGATAACAGCCGAAGTTTATTGATGGATGCCCTCTTTTGAAGCACGGGGCTTCAAAACTCCTGTGCTTGAACATTTGATTGGTTGATGCCTTAACACTGGCCTGCCTTCAGTCTTGAATGGGATTGGCACCTGTTTGAGTTCAAATCCAGCCTATCATTGTCTTACTTGGGGACTTGTTTACTTCTACTCTTTAGGTTAGTCAAGTTGGGGTCTGTTATGGCCAATTTTATCTGTGCAGCTTACAAACCAGCTGTAGCTGTCATAGGGAGGGTCCTACCAGACCAACCTGATCTCCTTTTACGACCAGGTGGCCTGCCTGGTGGATGAGGGGAAAGTTGTGAAAGTTGTGAATATTGTCTACCTAAGTCTTTGACACCATCTCCCATGGAATAATCCTGGAAAAGCTGGCAGCCCATGGCTTGGACAGGTGCACCCTTTTCTGGGTTAAGAACTGGCTCGATGACCATGCCCAGAGAGTGGTGGTGAATGGTATTGCATCCAGTTGGTGGCTGGTCAGCAGTGGTGTCTCCCAGAGATTTGTATATGGGTCCAGTCCTGTTTAAGATCTTTACTGATGATCTGGATGAAGGGATGGAATCTACCATTAGCAAATTTGCAGATGACACCAAGTCTGGCTGGACAGAGGCCAGGCAGAAAGGGGCCTTGGGGGTACTGATTGATGGCAGACTGAACATGAGCCAGCAGTGTGCCCATGCAGCCAAGAAGGTTAGTAGCATCCTGGTATCAGGAATAGTGTGGCCAGTAGAAAAAGAAAAGCGGTTCTTCCCCTGTACTCGGCACTGGTGAGGCCACACCTTGAGTGCTGTGTCGAATTCTGGGCCCCTCAATTTAGGAAGGGTGTTGAGATGCTGGAGTATGTCCAGAGAAAGGCAACAAGGCTGGTGGAGGGTCTGGAATGAACACAAGTTCTATGAGGAGTGGCTGAGGGAGCTGGCGTTGTTTAGCTTGGAGGAGGCTCAGGGGAGACCTTTTCATTCTCTATACCTCCCTCAAAGAGGTAGTAGGCAGGTGGGGGTTGGTCTCTTCTCCCAGGCAACCAATGACAGGACAAGAGGACACAGCTGTAAGCTGCATCAACTTTAGCTTGGGAATTAGAAAGAAGTGCTTCACAGAAAGAGTGATTGGGCATTAGAATGGTTTGCCCAGGGAGGTAGTGGAGTCAATCTGTGAAGGTATTTAAGAAAAGACTGGACATGGCACTTAGTGACGTGGTCTAGTTGATAAGGTAGTGTTAATTGGACTTGATGATCTCAAAGCCTGGTTAATTCTGTGACTCCGTGATTCTCAACTGCCTCTCCAAGAGGCTGAATGCGATTATTAATAAACCCTCAGAAGCAGCAGCCAAGACTAGGACAGGCAAACAGCAATGAATACACATCCCATATAATCCTCATTGCTTCTGATGTTATCTTTACATAAGCTGATATCACTGAGTGTATCCACGAAGCAATCTTGGTTTGTGTCCCTGATTCAAAAAAGAGCCATATCTTGGGCAAATTGTATGCATATTGTATCCATATGTGTGAAGAAGTATATAAGCTAGGTGACACAGCCCCATTAGACTCAGAAGCATAGTGACCACTGACTTCTGTAGGCAATACAAACTATTTCAGTCAAAAATGATAGTTTTTCACTTTCTCTCTCATGTCCCTTTAGCTGGATCCCAAATTTATTTTGGTTTAAGACAATTTAATGGGGTAGACACTTGAAAATGCATCATCTCTTTAGTTTTAACCAGTCCCTTTCCACCAATGAGGAAGAATGAATACAACTAAATATAAGGGAAAAATAACAGTTTACTAAAAAACTAAACAGCAGCAGGCAAAAAAATAACCATGAATAATCACTAGATATAAAACTGCTAAATCTCACAGATTTGTTCCCTGGGAACAAAGGGAAAGCTAAAATTGCAGAGAACCCCCTGTCCCAATATAGCACCCTCCATAGATGAGTGCATATTCTGAGAAACAAAGGTAAAATGGTAGGCAAGCCCTCCCCCCCGGATGGCACCCTCTGTAGATGTGTGTTCTGAGAGACAAAGGGAAAGGGTTCAACCCCCACTGACAAATGCAGTGGAGATTCCCCTAATTGCTCTGGGGAACAGAGACAGAAATGGTGGAAAGTCCCCTCTCTGGGCCATGTAGCTGAGAGAGAGAATGAAGGAAACAACACAGAAAACAAGCCACCATTGTTCCAAAACTTTGTTTCCCCCACAAATGAACAATGGGAGCTGGGAAAAACAAAACCTGGAAATACTATTTCTGACCAAAAAAAAGTCAGTGCTGCCAGAGAGCTGATGCAGGCTCTCGTGCGGTGGCTTGGCAGGCTTCCTCCCTCTCCTTCTCTGCCTCTTTCTCAGTTGGCTCTACTCCAGTTCCAGACAGTGTCAGCTCTGCAGCCTCCAAGCCACCGGCATTGGTATTGCTGTCTTGGGTTCCTATTCTGATGAAAGAGAGACTCCCAAGCACTGAAGAACAGTGCCCCAACCTCGACCAGCTCTGGCTTCATGTAATGGAGAGATGTTAGAAAATTCACTCTGAAACTGTTTTGAATTATGAAATGCAGCTTCTTTGTTTGCTACTGCTCCCCCTTGGGGAAAAAAAAAAAAAAAAAGAAAGAAAACCAGAGGGGAGCCTCCACCCATGTTGCCTCAGCTCTGTCTCTCTGCAGGAACAGAAAGAGCCAACAGGCAAGAGAGAGCTCCGCCTGAGTGTCCTGACCTTAAAAAGCCTGGGCAACCCACAGTCCTGTGGTTGTGTTTCCAGCTGCACTTCTGGCTCTTAAAGAGACTGTAACAATTTTGGATGTGGATAGATACGGAATACAAAAATATTTTGGTTTACCCAGGACTGCAATTTAGCCAATTCAGTAGCTGTACAAGGTATTTCTTTTGTGATCACAGTTGGAAAAGCATCATAATCTCCTTCATACTGATATTCAGTTTTAAGGTCTTAACTTTTTTATATCCAATTGCTCTAAGAGCTTTTTGGCTTCTTTTCTTCATTTCTGAAGGTAAGGAGACTCGTTATGGACTGCCTTAAAATTCATTGCTTACAGATGCTCAACTAGATCTGTTCTAAGTCTCTCTGATTTGCACTAATTCTCTTCTGATTGATCTCACAATCCTTTGACTAATACAGTCTCTGCCTCCTTGCTGGTTCTTTGTGATTTTTCCTTTATAGCTGGAGTTAATGCCACCTCAAGTATAGCACAGACAACGGTTTTATCTTTGCCTTTTTGCATTTTTCTTTTGGCCCATATACTAGTAATGCAATCAGCTGTCACCTGCTTGTTATCTCAATTAGTTTGTTTCCACTCCAAACCAAGAGCAGAGAGACAACTATCAAATTTCTCCAGGAGAAAAAGCAAAATATTAGCCTTACCCTGGTCATCCTGGGTAGCCATTTTTCCTTCAACATCCCTCAGGGGGAGACAATTGGTCCCCACCAGGTGGGAGAAAGAACAATAAAAGTTTGTCAACCTCCCTCAGAGGAAGACAACGCCTGCTATGTGGGAAGAACACTAAAATTTCAGTTCTGTTTGTTAAATGGCGCTTTGGGTCAGAGAATGGTATCCTATCCATGACACTGATTAAAATGTTGCAGTTTAATAGATGTTAAAGTCCTCTGCTCAAATTAAGGTGCAAAAGAGACCAAATGTGGGCTCAGCAATTCCAATTTTATTTTGCAAAATTAATTGTATAGGGGAGAGAGGGAGTGGGAGAGACAGAGAGGAGAATGGAGGGAAGGAAGGAGTGAGGTAAGAAAGGAGGGAGGGAGGAAGAAGGAGAGAGATAGTGCAAGTAGAAGATAGCACCATGGATCCAGTAGAGTCCCACTGGTCCTTCAGTGCCCTGGACTTCTCAGTGGTGGAGTCCCTCAGATTCACTCCCTGAATAATTTTATTTGCATAAAAATTGAAGGTAGGAGTGACTTTCAGTTTGTCATTAACATGGGAGGCAAGACTAAGTAGTAGTTTTCAGTTCCTCATATAGCCTGCTAAGTGAAAGTAGGAGTGATTTTGCTGTGGTGCATGCTTGGGACTTAATTTGGAGGTCATCGGAGGTCTGCTGTGGGGATCAAATACTGCAATGGAATGTTCAGGTGAAAAGTATCAGCTTTGGTCCTGCCTATGCAAACTCAGAACTGAACAGTTTAATTTAATGTAAGTAATATTATGCAGTGTGAACACATTCTAGATGATAGATTGTGATCTGAGAAAGAAATTGCCACTCTAAAGAAATCTTTATATATCTGAGAAAAAAAATGTGTAGTATTTCCCTTTACTATTCTTCTGCACTGTAGATTCTTTAATCTTTTCATGCTAGGACCATTCCTAGCATTCCACCAGCTCATTTCTGTGTAATACTAAGACATTGGTGTTCACATTCACAGATGTACAGGCTGTTCACAGGGATATTATTGTAGCATCCATTTTAAAAAATCTGCTCCTTCTTATGCACTTCAGAATCATGTGTAAATTTTCCTATGTGTTTTCTACATCTCCCTGCTTGAGGTCCCCCACTGGTGAGTAAAGTACCAATATAATCTCAGCATTGGGACTTCAAACTTAAGCTTGACATGATACCAAATCTCCCAAGGGTCAATGCTAGCTTTGTGTCCTATTCCCTGTACTATTTGGTGTGGTCCAGTTTGTTCCATACCCTGTGTTCTGTGTCTTCTTCATCTCCATTTTGAAGACCTGTGGTCATCTGAATTATGAAGGAAAAAAGTTGGAGAGAGTTTAGGCTTCACCCATCCCTACTCTCTATCTCCTCCTGAGGAGGTGCTAGGGGAAAGAGCTGACTCTACAACCTGCAATCCTTCACCAGAGATTGTGTTAGGGGCACAATCAGGGACAATACAGGAGATCTTGGTCCTGCTCTGCATTCATGAGCAGCAGTCCCTATGAAGGGACTGCATCCCTTCCTCTCCAGCAAGACCTGACCAGTCCACTCCTTACCCACAGATTGCATAGCTGTTATTGAGGCCTTCCCAGAGTCACAAGCCAAGTAGAAGCCTAGACAAGCCTCAGATTTTGACAACAGTTGAAGTTTAATGAATCAGTCTTGTCCACAAGTTCTATTGATGAAAAATCAGGTCTATTTATAAAAATGAATTATTTATTAAACGGACAAGAGATAACAGATAAAGATCTTAATTAGAATTACTTACAACAAAGTATAAAAGTAAAGAACTACTAGTATATTACAGCATAACATATAATGCTGTACTATGTCAAGATACCTATAGTTAAGCTACTGAAAGAAATAATATTAATTAGGAGTCTACAGTAACTTACTGCTGAAATTACAATAATGTACTCAGATTCCTTCACTTAACCCCTGGAAAGTAACTGCAAAGCAGGCATCCCTACTAATGGGAAAAGCTCCATAGATTTCCAGGAAAATATATAGATTTCTGCTTTGTGAAAGTTTGGTATGGCTTTTATAGTTCGTAAAGTGAGTGTCTGTCAGTCAGAAATCCAACCTAGCCAGATCTCACTTCAACAGCAAGATGTTTATTGGTAGTTTGGAGGTTCCAGACCAATGTTAATCCCATGGCACCAAAATAACTCACTAAAGACAGCTTGTCTTGTTTGAGTTACCTGACTAGTTAACAAGATAAGTTCTTGGGGTGTTGAGATGCCCTGCTATACCCAGGCTTTTGGTAGAAGCATACACAGGGGCACTTTTTTAGACAGAAAAGTGTGAGATGCCAGTGTTATTGCCCTTTGCAGGTCTTTGTCCATCTGCCAGAGCAAGTGGGATCATTGAATATAATGGTAAGTTTTCCTTTCTTAAAGAAAAATAAAATGCAGTAAAGAAAAACTATAAATTTGCAAAGGAAGTGATGGGGACTTGTTGATTTATTTTCAAAAGAAAAAATTCCATGTTGTTTCAGGTTATTTTTTCTGAAGAAATTGATACTGTTCTGCAATTGTCTGAGTTCCTCAAAGGGATTTGGTTTCCCTCATTGCTCTGCTTTTTCCCCACACCACACTCTGTGAGTGAACTGCTTCTTCCTTTGATGTAGTATGTCAATACCTGTCAGTGTAACAGTGTAGGAGTTGAGAGCCCTATAGTCCTGATCCTGCAAACACTTAAAATTTTGGAATTAATATACATAGGCATGATTAAAAATAGTGGTGAACCATTATCAGGATCAGAGGCCATATTGGTGTCTTGGGGATGGTTTATGTTCCCATCCCATTTTGGGGGTCTTTGATTTGTTTTGTTTTGTGCCCAGGCATGGTTGCTGTCCCCACCGCACCCTCTATCCTCCCTGGCTCTGGAGCTGTCACAATGAATGGAAGCTGAGCTGGGGTTTCTGGGGGGAGTTGAAGGCGAGGGGAGAGGCAATCTCTCTTTAGGTGGGCAGTTGGACTGGACACACATGGCCCATATCTCTGACCAGGGATCCTGATGTTTCTGTGGGTTTCACCTGCATCTTTTTGTTTTTGTTTTGCTTTGGCACTGTGACTGAGCTTGCCAGCTGGGCTTCTTTTGCTGCTTTGCTGTCAGGAAGCCCAAAGCCAGTGTGTGCCCTGCCAGGGGGTCTGCCCCCACCCTCTGCACAGCCAGGAACCGAAGAACCAGCTTTTCTCAGCTGGTGAGAAAAGCCCAAGGAGCCTTTTACTGCGCTCAAGAGCCGTACTGTACCTCTGCCCAACCCCTACTGTACCTCTGCCATTGCTCTGGGCTTGTGCTACATTGTAATTTTTCACTGTACTTCTGCCTCCCGGGAGGTCCTGACCTGCCAGCTTGTTTCTCCAGAGGTTTCCTGCAGCAGCTCCTTTTGCCATCCAGAGAGAGTGCTGGGATCGACTGCCCCTGAAGGTTCCTAAAAGAAGCCCTTTTCCATCCTGACCCACCAGCTGCACCCGCCATTACTGTGAGGTCCCCAAACTCGCACTGGAGCGCCCCCTGCAGCCGTGGGGGAATCATCGCACCTGCCCTGCCCACTGGGAGTCACCAGCGCCCCTGCCGGCTGTGACCATAACTACACCAAAGGGGAAAGTGCCTGCAGCCGAAAGAAGGCTGTCACTGGGTTCCTGGTTCTGTTTGTTTTTGCTGCCGTTGTTTTTGCCTTGTTACACATACTAGTAAAGAAGTGTTATTCCTTTTCCCATATCTTTGCCTGAAAGCCCCTTAATTTCAAAATTACAACAATTTGGAGGGAAGGGGGTAATATTTTCCATTCCAAGGGAGGCTCCTGCCTTCCTAAGCAGACATCCGGTTTTCAAACCAAGACAATTGGAAATAAATTGATTAATTCTATAAGGCATGATTTCACTCTCAAACCTTGCTGTCATTTAGCACTGTTAATGATAATATGTTCTCATCTGGAATAGTAATGGATATTTGTGCATGGACACAGACAGATTTTTTCAGGCAGAAGTCTTTGCAAGGAGCAGTGTATTTGTCAATGTATGTAGAAGCTCATGTAGATTGCAGTTTTGTACTTTCTTGGGTTGAAATATGTAACCAAAAATATATACTCTATTTCCCATCTGTTGAAACTGGTTGAGGATGTATTTTTTCTTTATCTCTTGTATAATCCATTTTTGTAACTCCAGAGGGAAGGGGGTGGGTGCCTTCTGCTAATGGGCCAGCTGTTAAAACCAGGTGGAGCAATGTTCCTTATCTCTTCCACATCTCATCCTCCCTCTGGGGGGATATCTTCTGGTAATGGGCCATTAAGGCTCACCACATGACTGAAAACATTACATCATTCCATTGTGAGATGCTCCATTCAGTGTGGGGAACCAACCGTTCCTACCTAGATAAAAACAGACTCCTTCTCTGGGTAACTAAAGCTACTTCTTTCTTGGTGGAACTTTCTTTCTGAGTTTTGCCTTCCAACAATTTACGGAGCTGTTGTGCCAGATTATCAGTAGATTTTCCATCCTATTTTCTCATCTTTTTCTCAGAATCATGCAGGAAGGACCACAGCTTAGCTGGTGGGATGCCCTTTCTTTCCCTGCCTGGGGAACATCTGCATTTGGTGCCAGAACCTCTGATCTGTACTGCCAAGATTTGGAGAACATCTTCTCTGAGTTGTTTGTGGTTTTCCTTTATCGTGTCTTTTAACGTTTGCATACATGTTTCCAGAGCTCTGATTCTTGCATGTGTTGGACCATGCATGGCATCTGCATATGCTCAGAGTTCTTCATTATATCTAGCACGGTCTCTCCTGTGTCATTTCACTTCATTATTGATAAAGCAGAAGAGTATTCTTGTGGCCCAAGTCATACAAGTTTTCACCACATCACGGGTGT
This sequence comes from Phylloscopus whistleri, assembly GCA_017589585.1. NCBI lineage: Eukaryota > Metazoa > Chordata > Aves > Passeriformes > Phylloscopidae > Phylloscopus > Phylloscopus whistleri. Next base: position 2,449,103 of record JADMLD010000989.1, on the reverse strand, counting down.
ACATGGTACCACGTCTGACTTTTTAGTGTTTAAGTTATCTGAGAAGACAATCTCTGCCACTTCCATTTATTTTAAGCATTGAATTTTTTGTTCTATGGTTTTCCACTGGGTTTGCTGCATATAGAGATCATCTGCACACAGATATTTTTGTGCCACGCTTCTCAGGACCCGTTCCCAGAGACTACAAGGGATAGCCTCTTTCATCATTCCTGGGTCGATAACCAGATCTTGTGACAGGGATCCCAAATATTTTGCTTTAGTGCCGTCCAGAATTGTAGCCTCACCTGCAGCATCCCAAAGGCAGACTAACTAAGTAATTATAGATTCATTGGGTCATCGAGTGTAATCCTTTTTTAGGCTTCGAAGGTCCTTCAGGACTCTATAGCGGCTTCTGATTTTCTGCCAGTTGGTTGGGCTTTTGATCTTCTGCCAATTGGTTGGGCTTCTGATTTTGTGCTAGCTGGTTTGGCTTCTGATTTTCTGTCAATTTGTTCAGTTTCTGATTGTGTATCAGTTGGTTCGGCTTCTGATTGGGTGTCGGTTGGTTCAGTTTCTGATTGTGTGTCAGTTGGTTGGGCTTCTGATTGGGTGTCAGGAGGCACTGAGGGTCCTTCACTTGGATCATCATCCACTGGCCGATCGGTTTTGTGTGTGCACTTTTTTGCTGGGGTGACTGCCAGTGTCTTAGGCTCACTGTCTGGTTTAGCTGCTGTCTTGGGCTTATTGTCTGGTTTAGCTGCTGACTTAAGCTCCCTATCTGGTATAGCTGCTGACTTAGGCTCATTGTTTGGTTTAGCTGTTGTCTGAGTAGCTAGAGTATTGGCTGCAGCGCGAGTGACTGGGGTAGCTGCTGATTTATCTCCCTGCCCCTCTGCCTCCATCTGCTGCCCTATAGTATCTAGCAGCGTGTGATAAGCATATGCCAGGGCCCAGCTTACTGCAATAAGCTTTTTCTCCTTAGAATCATCATGGCAGTTCTCCTCCAGATATTTTCCTACTTTGTCTGGGTTTTGAATTTGTTCATGTGAAAATTCCCAAGCTGGGGGATCAGAAAATTTCTTCAAGGTTTGGCCCATTTTTTCCCATTCTCTACACCATTTGGGATTTTTCACACCTGGGTCTATTTCTGGGTCTACTTCTAGGTCAGCAGTCTCATCAGCCTTTCTGGAAATCTCAGACCTCCCTCTAGACAAGCTGCAAACCACATAGAGGAAGCTTACCAGATGAAATACCAGGAAGGTGGTATCTTTAACATTCAGAACATTCTTCAAAAGTGATGTAACTGATTCAAAAGAGAAGAAGGAAAGCAAAGACTGAAAAGCTTAATCTCCTACTCCTTTTCTAACAAACTGGGTGCAATTATTAATAAACTCCCAAAACATGTTACTGTAACTAGGACGCAGGGTAGGACGAAGAAGCCATAAACCAAACATACCTGGCACAAACTCCAGTATCTGTATAAACTTCCTATAAACTATAATCACTGAGCCCAGGAGAATAGCTATCTTAATTTGTGCACCTCTAGTGTAAAAGCTACGTGCTAGGAACAACATTGGAGCTATTTCCGGATAAGAAAACAAATCCAGGGACTAGAAAGGTATTAAAACCTCAGAAAAGCCTAGGGAACAGAAACACAGAACAGACTCTATTCTAAGAGACATTAGGAATTCAAGGAGCAACATGGCTACTGACTACTCTATTTCTACACAAAATACAACCAAAATGCAATCAATACCAGTTTTTTCTACTCTCTCGAGCCCCACGTTGGGCTCTAATAAAAATGTGTCTGTCCTGGTTTAGGGCAAATTTGGGAGGAAACCTCCAAAGGGGGTTCCTCTGGAAAACAAACCCAAACAGCACCTCCCCCCAGCCAGTCTGAGAAAAAACTTCCACGGAGAAAAGTGGAAAAAACTATTTATTTAACAAACAAGATGCCCACAAGCACAAAAAAAAAAAAAAAAAAGAATAATATGAAATAATAAAGCCTCTCACCTCTCTGAGGAGAGATGGCAAACTGAGAAAGTCCTTGCCGTGGGTGTAGCTCAGCTCACTCAGTCTCTCACCAGCCCCACTCCCTCTGGACGTCCAGGCCTGGTGGGCCGCAGGTGCAAGCCCTCGCTTCTCCTCTGGGTTTTTCAGTCCAGAGCAGATTTAAACACTCCCAAGAAAAAGGAAAAAACAGTCCAGGGAACTGCTCTGCCTCAGCTAGCTAAAACTAACTAAGCACACAGATCTCTGTCCCACTGCTGTCCATGCCTCAGACAAACGGCCGGAGGAAGGACGTGTGGGAGTCAGGCAGTTTTCTTAAAACAAACTGCACACTGCTTCTTTCTCCCCCTTTGCTCCCAGAACCAGTTTAAAGGTACAGAGCTTAATATACAGCACAAACATAACAGATGACTGGGGATATAAACATCATAAAGTCACCCTAGAACAAGGATATAACTGAAATGTAGTACATTAAATTTCTTAAGCTACTCACTGAATTATTTGTGAACAAATGAACAAATTAATTTCATTATCTTGTGTTTCTGTAGAAACTGGGAGGTTATTTTTAGGTGAGGTGGGGAATGTCCTACCATTTATTCTATCTCTACAATTTATTTGGACATTAAACTGAGGATAAATCAGAACAGCAGATAGTATTCATTCCAATGATTATTTGTATGTGCAACAGAATAAGTTTTCCCCTTCCTTGTAGCACACTTGCAAGATGAAATGTTGCAGTAAAATGTTTTTTTCTAGGCTCTGATTAAAAACACAAGTCACAATTTGTCAGATCATTTGAGTTAGAATTGCTCAGGCTCTTCTGCTGCATCTGGTTCAGTACACTTCATAAAGGACTATGGAGCTGCTAGAACAAAGGCAGAGCTGGTGAAATAAGGGAATTTCCTCTTCTTTCTGGCCAAACATATAGACAAGAAATTACTTAGAAGTAGAAGGCTCCTGGAGGAGCCTTTGGATACTTGTAAGTCAATGCCATGAAAGAGTCTCTGGAGAAGGTATCAATAAGTGACAACTGGTAACCAGCTGCATGTCGGAGCCGCTGAATGGGTTTGCAATACATTCACTGGTCTTTGAGATGATTAAGACAATTTAATTTTGAATAAAGATTTTAAATACTGCATGGAATTTGTTTAACACACATAGGCTGAGATTTCATGCAGTATGAATTTACACTGAATCCAGTTTCTGCCAAGATTCACAAGGAGTTTTATTAATATTTGTTGGTTTTACAGTGGATGCATTACACACAGGCCAGATCTAAGCACTGTTTTATTGGTACAACAGGCCTCAAATCATGCCTATATACTCAGAGGTGCCAGTGCATATTTATCACTTGTCATTGAAATGCAATCATTAAAATGCAGAGCCCATGGGTAATATATTTGGCTAAAATATATCAACACAAGAATTATTTGAACAAAAAAAGGGAGAATAAAACTGCTTCATACTGGTGCTGGAGAGGGAAATGCCTCATGGTAGCAGGAGCAATAATTAAAATGGTATGCTGCATGAAACGGGAATGTCATTTCCAACTTCTTTCCTTCCTAATATCAGTTTCCCGTGTATTTGAATGAATGTGTTGAAATTAAACCAAATGCTTCATGTCAGACTATTTCCAGGCTTGGTACCAGTATGCACCTTATCTGATCTGGTTGCAAAGCTGAGTGGTCTAGCATGAAAAGAGATTAATATCTCTGAATAATCCTCATGAAAGACCTTGGTGTGCAATATGGTCTATATATATAATGCAGTATGAAAATAGGTTTGGTCACATATCTACAAGTTTTCTCAAATTGTTGGCATGTATCAGAGTTGCATAGGGCTGTTTGTGTACTTTTATAGTGTCTCTTTTTAAACTTTTGGTGGTAGCCTTTTTTACCTTAACATTCTTGGGTCCAGTCTCATGCTTTTACTGAAAAACATACACATATTCATGTACACAGATACAATTTTAGCTTCTGTGCAGATGGTCACAGCTGGCATATAGAAAAATCATAATCTGAGTCTTGATAAACATTTAAAACCATGGGAATCCAAAAGCAATAATAATCCCTTTAGGAAATACTCAGGGCTGAGTTATGATGGTGGCAGATGCCTCATGCATATAAATGAAATATTCACTGACTGGTGAACCACTTACTGCTAAACATATCTTTTAATAGTCAAGGTAGCAGGGGAGAATGAAACACATTAAAACATGAATGAAGATAGTAGCTACTTCTTTGGACTGCACAGTTCATATGGATTTATGACATTGAATTATATTTATCTGAAGGAAAGACATACACTTCTCTCTCACAGATAGTTCTGTTCCTTAAGGACAATAGGGTAATAGCTTCTTGATTCAGAAGTGATTTAATTGTAGTCTTCTTTCTTATTAAAATACCTCTCCAGGCTGGTTTTTTTTAGTGCTGTGGCATGTACAATAAAAAAAATTAAATTTTTGTCAGGTGTAACCTAGATAAGTAATTTCACAAGCCACTTGTGCAGAGTTCCAAAATCTTTTTATGTCGGAGATGTAGTAATCGTACTTGAGAGCTCTTCAAAACACAGTTTGCCATTTTTGCCCCTTTATGTAAGTTTCCCCCTTCCTACTACATTGCAGATACAATTTTTTTGTCTATATATGAAAGTACACAGATTTTTATGTGTTGGACCCATATGGTGAAACTGAGGCATCTGAAGAGGACATTCATAGTTGTTGTTCTGGATATTCTTGCACAGGATTTGGCTGAGACCTTTCTACATATTTTCTGCTGCATTGGACATGCAGGTGAACAGTGACACTGACATTGAAAGTGACAAAAAATGGTGGAGTCCAGGCCTGTAAGGAAAGAGTCTTGGGGAGTACTCTTTGCTAAATCAACTTTACCAATAAGCTGTGAGAGGGAGATGAGTGATGGTGACTCCCTTATATTGTATATAGGAAACATGGTAATAATTTCTTCCTGACCTCTCCTGCACTGTTCCTCTCTATTGCTTCAATTCTTAAATTCTTAAATCCATTGAGTGGTGACCAAACTAGCATTAACATGCAGTGGAAATGGGGAAACAGGTTAGACGAGAGTGTGGACAAAATGTTGCTGAAGTCTGACCTAATGGGTCTAATTTAAATGAAAATTTAAATGGAAATTGCAGGAATTAGCTTAAATGAAGGTTTAAGAATATTGCTTGTTCTTCCAGTGCAGGATTAATCATGAAGTATGATTTAGCAGATTTTTAGGGTTTGATAACTTTTGATATTGTCAGTGAAATGCCGTAAGACAGTGGTGAATATTATGGGTGAAGTGAAGGTTGTAAATAATTTGTGACCTTCTGGCAGTGATTTGAAAAGTCAGTTTAAAACCCAGTCCTTGTATATCCAGAATGAACAATATGATTTTTAGATAATATGCTGCACAATTCATTTTAAACATCCATTGGAAGTGTAAGGATTTTATCTTGTCAGTGAGTTTCCTTTCACAGTGTGAACCTGTAGCATTGAGAGGGTGATAAACAAAAAAGCAAAAGGGAGATTGTAAAATCTCTTGCTTTTAAGAAAGATACTTATCTTTCCTGTAGTTGTAATATGCAGTGTCCAGGAGTTCATAGGTATTCGTGTTCTTTGCAGTATGTTAGCTGGTCTGTTTTAGGACATTTTTCTGTCCAACGTGATAATGAGAAGAGGGAATAGTGGTATGAAGCCCATGTAATTTCTCTGAATTATAGAGGCAATCAAATCCCATAGCATGTTATACCTGAATGGGCACATACCTGTGAAACATTCTGGTCAGAGGAGACACCATCCACTTTTCCAGAAGACAAGGAGGATTTAGTTTCACATTAGCAGGATGGAGGGTATAAACTGCCTTTGAATCTTATGTCCCATGCATCCTGAAGTGTGGATGCCAGTTACTTGACTACAGAGGAGGACCGCTTCAACCCTTCCTCAAACTGTTCTGCAATACTGTTTCCCTAGTGTAACCAGCCTCTTTATTTGGAAAGTGTCTGGAGTCAGCTCATCTACATCCGTATTTGTGTTTTCTTGCTATGATTTTTTTTTAATTTTTATATTTGTTATAAATGTTACTGGCTTTAAGCAATGTAAAAATCAATAATTGCAGAAAGAGTACTTGCAGCAAAAGAGGATGAGGCACATGCCATTACAGTAAAGTGCCTAAACTATCTACAGGCTCATAAAAGTCTTATTTTCACCAAAGGGAAAAGGTAAATCAGGTTTTGAGTGCAGGCCTTTCCTCTTTCTAGCAGAAGACAGCTTATGAGAGGGGAGGAAGTTCAAATGCCCTTAAGCTGTTCAAGGCAGTTCAGCCATTGGAGCTAGGAAAAGAGTGGTCTCTGAGGAACACCTTTTAAGACTTTGAAGCAGCACCTTATGTGAAGCAAAGAGTCATTTGTACTGAATAACTATTTGCTAACTTCTTTCCTCTCCTCCCAGAGGATAAACTCCTGTTACCCTTTTTCCCTCTCTGAATGTGTTGCTCTAAGCTGATTATCCTCACCTGTGGATGTCTGTCCAAGACCTCTCTGCAGAGGCACTAACATCTTCAGGACACAAGTTTGGCACAGGTTACTGGGTCTAGCCTGCTGTCTATACAACCCATCTAGCTTGGGGAACCTTAATCTCCAAGTAAGTGAGGTGGGAATTTTCTTTTGTGCTGTACCAGTTGGGAGACTTTTCCAGAAATTCAATGCTGTGGTAGAAATCTTCCATCTTTCAAGATGTCCTCAGGGCCCATTTGTTTCCTTTTGCTCTTGTAGGAAATTGTTCCTCTAAAGGTAAAGTTTGCTCTTGTTTTTTATTTCCTGGTGTTTACCTCTGATAACTAACAGAGCATTGCAATCCTCTTGTTCAGTTCTAGCAGCTAATTCCTTAGGGTTTTCATGAGCAAGCACAAGTAGGGAAGACAGGTCAGCTGTGGCAGTGAAGAGTACTGTGAAAGGTAATTTACCCTACATGCTGCTTGCACTGCAGCTTTGCTCCACTGCCCGTTTTTTTTGTTTTTTTTTTTTTTTTTTTAATTGAAATTGAGGCCTTCATGAACTCCAGATGTGCTAGGTCTACCACATTTGTGTGATCAGAGGAACTGGACTGAGGAAGAGAGATCAGGTTAATCAGCCATGATCCAATGTTATAAATAGATGTTGCTTTTTATTTACATTCTGTTATACTTTCCCCTGACCTCTGACACACTGCTGGGACCCAGTCTGGCAAACTGCTGAGAGCAGATAATAATCTTCTATTTTGTGTATCACTGCAGTAAAAGGTCCCTGTACATTGTAGATACATGCATTTGTCTGATGATGGTGTTCTGAGCTCTCTGGTTTCCGAGCAATATAGTCTTGCATTTTGCAGTGTGGTTTTATATTTTGCTTCTACTTTCTACTTCCACTTCCACACCTGTCCAATGCATGCTTGTCATAGAAAAAACAAAGGAAATGTTAATTTAATCAGGGATTTTGTAGAAAGGAATCTACATAAGGTCCTGAAACTAACTTGTTACTTGGTCTGTAGTCGGCCAGAGGTGGTTATTTAAATAATGCTGACTTGGCTATCTCTGCCAACAACGGCAAGTAGAGCAATCAGAGGTGGCTACCTATCTCCCCCAGGAGACAGCAGATAAGGAGAAGGGAAAGAATAGCACTTGGGCTCCCTAGTCTCGAAAAGAAATGGTAGTGCAAAATGGCAGCTAGGGAGTCTTCTCTTGGTACAGCAACTTGGCAGATTTCAAAAAGAAAACAACAGGGGGCGGCAATTTGAGGTCTGATTTATAAATTACTCCCATCGTCTTTTAAGTTGATAAAATTTAGTTTTTTATTTATGTATATATATATATATATATATACACACAGATATTCCATGGTAGATTTGTCTCTTAACTCCACAAAGGATAATATATCATGTGTGATAATTTCTGTCTTAACTCTAACAAGAACTAAATTTATATATGAAATGTAACATTTTCATAGTACAGGGGGCAGTATTGGCCTATGTAATAGAATGTGGTTTGTGTATGAGAGACAGACAAGTGAAAAACCTTCCACTTCCATCTCTCAAACATGTAAATAGCAATTAAAAAACTGTTTGAGGCAGCTTCATGTTTGTTTTGAATAAACTTCAGTATTTATTCAATCCCTCTGAAGATGTGAAGGTTGACTTGGGGCAGGAAATTCTGTGAAAAAGATGTATAGAGTCTTCACGTCTTCAAAATTTTCTACTTTGACCTCATTGGATGTCGGTGAAAAAGGGAAAAACTAGAAAACTAGTCTTCTTTATTCCTCTAATTAGGTATTTCTTTTGAATAATTAGTTGCTTGGATTACTACTCACATCTAACTTCTTTTGCAGAGACCTTTCATAGCGGAGTTTTCAAGGTTCCCTCTTTCTTTTTTTGCAAAGCATTTTTAAAAGCTCTCCCCTTAAACATCACTCCTCATTCATGCCTTTTCCTTAAACTGCCGTTTATGGTAATTCTAGTGCTGTGGAGGTCATTAAAGAAAAACAGATTTTCAAAACTGCCCTTCAAGAGTGATGGTCCTTGTGTCAAAGTTGCAGTACTCTGAGTGAGTACAATAGGATTTTTTTGTTGTTTTTATCACAATGCCATGGCTTAAATAGTAACTGCAGGTGTCATCAGTGTGGAAATTTTCTCATTTTGGTAAGATTCCTAAGTTGAAGAAGGTTTCTGCATTTTTTCTTAAATCTTCCTTCACAGAAAGCAGCAACTCTGAGTCAAAAGGGACAGATCACAAAAGAGGTATTCTTTTTTCTTGCTGGTAATATTTTTTATCATATTTGACTGGTAAGAAAACTTCTTGCCACTCAACAGAGCTTTTAATCAACATTTTCAGGTTGATTGACTTGACTCAATAGAAGTTTAAATGAACAGCACCTTTCCACCAAATTAATCAGTGCCTTTTTTTCTGGTGCTGGTTATTTTACTGATAATTTTTTGATTTTTTTTTTTTTTTGTTTAATTTCTTCGATAGAAAGCTAAAATTTGTCTTTGTCTAATATTGCTGCTTGAAATTCTCCACAGTATGCCTAGTCCTGGTGGCAGTCTGAGGCTAACACATTATTATAATGCAGGGAATGCTGTGGTATTCTTAGTGTCTTATCTTCTGGTATATCAATACTTTTATATCTATATATACCTAGTTCTCTGTTTTTGAAACTTTTCAAAAGTGCAGCATTCTCTGGGTCAGCTGTGTCTGTGCTACTTCTGGACAGAAAAGCCAAAACTATCCTTAATTACTCAGAGTAACAGAAATCACAATTCCCCAGTCCTGAGGAAACTGGATGAGTGCTTATAATTAAAGATAGTTAGTAGTCTCTTCAGCTGCTACTCCTTGGCTATCTTTAGCCCTTGCAGCCTTTTCTTCCAACTCTTACTTATGGTAGTATTAATGGCTATGTGGCTATGTGTGGCTATGGTGTGAGTCAGTTGCCATCTAACCCTAAAGTCTTACCTTGGGCAGAAAGAGGGATGAAATTTCACTTGGAAACTACTGTTTAAGAAGTACTAGATCTAATTTAATAAAACTAAAAATTGGAACTGTCTAAATATCTCCAATCACTCCCTTATACCACAACATGAAGAATAAATAGGGCCAATGAAATTCAGTGAGATAGCTGAATATCTGTTCCTCCTCCTAACTCCCTTCCAAACAAAACAAACAAAAAGTTGTTCTTAACTGAAAAAGACCAAGAAGCTATTTCCTGCTAGGATAAAGACTGGGTAAAATCTGCCTAGTTTATTTTAGCATTAGCAGAATTAAAAGATGTGTCAGTGTTTTAACTACTGTTTGAATATAGAATTAGCAAAACATTTTGGAATATGTTACTGGCTGACTCATCACACTGACATAATTGGAGTTCAGGGATCCAACTCAGATTTACAATAAAGAAAAAAGACAAATATATTCTGGATTATTTATACATGGAGAGACATATGAATATATTGTAGTTGTACTAATTATAGAACTTATTTTAATGTGCACACAGGCAATATGTAGGAATTGCAGTAGACAACATGTCAATACACTTCCAGTATCTCATGCTACCTCTTCAGCATGGGGTAGCTTCTCTGTTTTTGTTGCAGTCCAGCAAGGACTTTAGATAATTTGCTGTCTGAAATTATTGCTTCAGTTTGCTTGTGCTCCTGAAGTGTTGTTTCTGTCTTGGAAGCATTTTTGGATGCATTTCAGTGGGCCTTTTGAATGTTACTGCTGTACCTGCTTAGCTCTGATGAAAGTAAGGAGGTCTCTGAACTTTCTCACTGTTTTACTAGTGTTTGTTTAAAAAGTGTAAGAAAGGTATCTTTAAGGAAGTTTGCTGTTGAGAAGTTTAACATGAGGACAGAGTCTAATTTGCAGCCACATATATCAGAGGTGGCTCTAACTTCTGCTTGGACTGTGCATGAAATCCTGAGAAATTCTACCACCATCCTGAGAAAGGCAGACCTACTCCTGCACTCCCTGGTATTTTGACTGTTTTACAGTGATGCCTGTCCTCATGGAGGCACAGTGTGAATTCTGCTCTTCTCATCTGCCTTTTACCACCTCTCTGTGGCATGTCAGCATCCTCCTACATCTTCAGTCCTTCAAAATTGAAAGAAACACTTGTAATTAAGACCCTTCCTGTACAGGAAGGGCTAAATCTAAAGGCTTTTAATGTGGATGCCACTACTGTCCTCAACTGAGGAAGTGGAGGAAAAGAGGGCAAAGCCCCCATTTGCCCAAATCTGTGTGCTGTGATAAAGGAGACAATCAATGCAGGGTATAACTGGCCTGCCTGAGACCTCCAATCTCTCCATCGCATTGCTCTTCATCCCTTGCTGTTGCTGATAGTGCTGACCTAGTCACCTAGGAAGCAAGTGTCTAAACTAGCTAAGAGGAGTGTCTCAGCTCTTCTCCTCCAGAGGAGGCAGGAAGGCTGCTTCAGGGGCTCAGGAAGGAGTCATCCTGTACTGGACCTCATGCTAGGTAACAGAGCAGCAGAGGGAAAGCCAGTGCTGACTCAAGCTAGACCTGTTTGAAGGCAACAGTGGTGTCCTGGACTCCTCCTGAAACTCCTAAGGGATAGGTTGGGAAAGTGCTTGGATACAAAAAATTACTAGGATTAGTTCAGTTAGTTAGAGCATGGGACTTCTAGTGCCAAGGTTGTGGGTTTGATGCCCATATGGGCCATTCACTTCAGAGTTCGACTCAATGATGATCCTTGTGGGTCCCTTCCAATTCAGAATATTCTGTGATTTTGTGATTCCAGGGATAAAGTTTGTGCAGTGTTGCTTCAGACACAGGGGCTTGCAGGGGTACATACATAGTGCTATCTGCTGTACCATCTTGGTCATCACCTGTGTAGGGCTGAACAACAGATGTTTCTGACAGGCCGGTGGACTTTTGCTCATCTGAGCTCCCCTCTGCTTTAAAGGCATGGCTAATCCACCAGGAGGTGGCTTACTCCTTGTATCAAATGACATCATGATAGTCAAGCTCTTTAAATGGAGTGAAACCAAATGGTGCCATTTGTTTGCCTACAACTTGTTGCCTCAATGCAGCAATAAATGTGAAAACTGAAAGAGTGCTGCTTACTTGGCCTGTAAGCTTTGTCTTCTTGGAAGTTACTCTCTCACCATGAGGTGAGCCATAAGTTTAAGGACAAGGCAAGCAATGATATGTATTCATGTCAGATACTTATGCAAAAGTTCATAACATTTTACAGTCACTGTCTTGGTGTTTGCTATTTTGATGGCATCTATCACAAAATCAGACCACTGGGACTTAAATAAGACAGGGAATCCAAAACTTGAGCTTAAACCTAGTGCTACCAATGTTTGGCATTCCCATTTCCCCCAGTTACTTCCTCTGTACCTTAAACTCAAATGTGTGAAAAAAAAAGACAACATATTTTGTAACTACTTTACTCACCACCAAAAGGCAGTGATGCAACATGCTAACTGTTCAGTGGTGGGCATCAGTGTAATGGAGAATAGCACAAGAAGTGAAGATTAGCACTGTTCTGTTATCACTTATCTTGGGTTATGGAACCTAAAATGTGTATTCTATTTCATCTCCTGAAAGCAGTTGGGGAAATGTTCTTCTTTATCTCTTGTAACTCTGGAAGGAGAGGGGTGGGTGCCTTTTGATAATGGGCCAACTGTTAAAACCAAGTTGGGCATTGTTTCTTATCTCTTTCACCGCCCGTCCTCCCTCCAGGGGAATATTTTCTGCTAATGGACCATTAAGACACCCCTAAAAGCACACATCCCCAAACCTACCCTCCCCAAAACAGTACATCCACATTCCATCATCCTATTGTGAGATGCTCCACCCAGTGGGGGGAGCCAACCATTCCTACCTGGATAAAAACTGAGACGTAGGAACAAAAGGTATCTAGCTTCACCCGATTACTGGAGAAAGACTGGACCCCTTCTCACCATCACTGGACCCTTTCTCACCATCACTGGACCCTTTTCTACAGGATCATCTCTACTTCAACAGAACCACATCTGCCACTCCAGGAGGACTCACCTTTGGACTGCTTCCAACACCCTGACCAACAGGGTGTCAGGTTGTAGCTCTGACTCTGTCAGGGTTCTCCAAAATTGTTGTTTGTTTGTTTGCCTGTTTGGTTGGGTGGTTTTGTTTTCTATTACATTTGTATTGTTAATATTCCTAGTAAAGAACTGTTATTCCTATTCCCAAATCTTTGCCTGAAAGCCCTTAATTGCAAAATTCTAATTTGGCGGGGGGTTTACATTCTCTATCCTAAGGGAAACTCCAGCTTTCCCTGGCAGATACCTGTCTTTCCAAACCAAGACATCACTACAGCAGGAACGTAAGAAGATAATATGCCCCAAACTTTTGTCAGAAAATGGCTTGCTATGACTGCTTGTGCAGTTCTTTGTATCATTCAAAAGAGGTTCCTACAGCAAATATACTTGCTTGTCCTTTGTAATCCCCCAGGGGAAAGAGGACCACATAAGGAATTATTCATGTTTTTACCTCCCGTAAGTTGTCTCTTCTTTGAATGTGTACCAACTTGAGTCAGCTGCTTTGTGATTATACTTGAGAATCTTACTCAGTAGCAGAGAGCTGGAGATGGTTAACAATTGCAGCAGCACTCTAACTTCGTAACTCCTTAAGAACTACTCCTAGGAAAGGATTGAAACTGCTTAGTGATGGCTGATACAATTTGGCACCTAGGAATGGGAAGGATAACATTCATTATACAAAGAGCTTTCTGAAAAGCAACATCAAGTACTTCAGACACCTGCCTTGGACCTAGCACCACAGGCATACTCTTGAATGTTATTGCAAAGAAGAGGTGACCTTCTCTAGGTCACAGGCTACCCGACTGTCTGAGGTGCTAATTCTTTCGCAGCAGGCACTTCTCAAAAGACAGCTTTTGCAATATGCAACAAAATGTGTTAAGGCTGAGACAACATATTTTGATAGTTATTTTCCCTCTGCTCTCATGGCTTTGGCTGAAAGCACTACATGAATAACATTAACTAAAGAGAAGCATGCAGACATCTTGGCAGAGTTTGAGAGATGACTGATTGGGCTGGTGCAATGAAAGAAATCCCGGTTCTTCCTCGTGCTCAGAGCATGAACCCTGCATGGGTAGAGAGGCATGTCCCCAGGGGCCAGTAGGGGGATGCTCCAGGGGAGCCGGAAGCAGGCATCCTATTGCAAAACGGAGACTTAACCTCCACTGTGCAAACCTCTTATTCAAAGACACTGATACATCTGTGACTAATGTGTTGGACTTGATCTCTCTTCAGTGTACTGACTTCCCTTCGGATCATTTTCAAGCATTGGCACTTTACTGATTTGTTTATTTTAAAAGTGGATTTTGTCCCTGTTGAAGCCTTACAGCCCCTGCTGTGCATGTCTCTCTCAGGAGAGCAGACTGACTGCAATGAAGGAGATAACTGTTTGCCAGAAGGCTTTCTGTCATTTTCCCTTTTCTTTTAGTCAATTTTTTTCTTGACTGGGGTTTTAATCAAAGCCAGTCTTTCTCCAATAACCTGTTCGCCCTCATGTGTCTGTGGATATGTGTGCACGCGAGAGGGAAGCAAAGAGGGAGGCAGAGAGTGAAACAGTTCTTCGGCCGTGTTGACAGATTCTTCCTCAGTTGTCAGGTTTCAAGCCTGTTGGCAGCGCTGCTGGTAACTGGGAAAAAATGTGGCTAGTGAGGGCAGGGCGAGGCTGAACTGGTGGGGACTAGACCGAAAGGGGCCTGTGTACTGCCACTTGCACAGCGACAGGCAGTGTGGTAAGGCAGAGCTGCAGCCTTGGGGACCACTGCAGCCATTAGACTACCCACAGCAGCCTCTGCACACACAGCTCACTTCTCTGCAGGGGATTTTCCTCCCCTCCTCCCTTGATAAAGATCCCTCAGCTGCTATTATGGGTTGTATCCTTGGCTTATTGTAAAAGCAAAACGAAACAAAAAACAAAGGGAAAAAAATCTTTGTGGTTTTGCAATCTGGAGATGAGCCTTTGATCCTCTCACTCAGCCCGGGGATGGTGGCATGCTGGCACAGCTGCCACCGTGTACACCTGAGATCTCCAGGGCTGCTCACACAGTTCTGTTTGCTGGGATGGGGGAGAAGTGTGTGCCAGAAATGTTAACTGCTCCCCACCAGCGTTAAAGGTGGAGAGAGTGTGTGTGGAGGCAGCAGCTGTTCTTGCAGAGCTTTAACCTAAGGGGTAACCTGCAGCTATGGAGTCACCGACTAAAGAAATTGAAGAATTTGAGAACAACTCTCTGAAACACCTACAGCCAGAGCAAATAGAGAAAATCTGGCTTCGCCTCCGAGGCTTGTAAGTAGTACTTTACTTTTCATCTCCTCCAATTTCTTCCCATTGTCAAAATTATTGTAGCACTTTATTTTTTCTTTCTTGCTGTATCTTCAAGATCTCCCAACAGTTTCCGCACCTGTTCTCCATAAAAAAAGTGACTTTATTTTAGCAAAAGATCCATTTACTTCCTTAAATCAAACTGCTTCTTACATTTAACATTTTCAAGTGGAAATATAGAAGTGCCATTAATGAAGCATTTTAAGTTATAAGCAGTTACTGGAATGCTAATGACTTCAGGTGTTATACTAGGAAAGTTTTGTTAAGCCTGAATGATACCTCATTGAATCCTCTGTTTTCAATGATCTTACCCTTAGCTGCAGCATAGAGACTTTTACCCCCCTGCAATGTACACCATTTCTGGCATTGACATGATGCATAAGGACAAAATAGGCAGAGAAGGCACAACTGGAAAACATTTCCAATAGCATTTGTAATGGCAGCAAATTAATCTTCCGCTGATTTCATTGTACGTATTAATTTATATATTAAGCCTGAGATGACTGTATACTGCCTCCTGAGTAGAAAAAAGTATCTGTGCTTAAAGGACTTGGCACTGCAGAAAAGAAAAAGCTGTAGTGTCTGCCTAGCTTCTTTAGAAACAATATCTGGTTTTTTTCATATTCTCAGTATGTAAAATTCTATCAACCATTTGCCCATCATTTCTTGGCCAAGGAAAAGAGGACTGTCACCAAGTTAAACTACAACCCTTCCTGTATTCAGAACTGCTTATATTTGTATTTTTTTTCTTCAGCCTCTTATGTTAGAGTTATTAAAATTTCATACCTCAAGGGAAAGGTAGGGGGGAAGGGACCAAGGAGGCTTGGAAACAGCAGAAGCAAGGAAATGAAGAAAGAGTAGGCCAGTAGTTCAAAACAAATGGATCCAAGTTAAACTTGAGTTGATTTTTGGGTGTTACTTTGTTTGAGCAACTGTGGTATGTTTTGCAAAGCATAGCCCAAACTTCTGTAGGACTTCAAGCAATATGAGAAATATGCATTAACAGGTGTTTCTTTCAAAGCATCATTCCTGGAAGCCTGTTTTTTGAAGGAACCTAATGAAAGTAGATGACAGCTGTCTTGTGAGCCTTCCTAAAAGAAGACCCACACAAAACAAACCCTCTATTAGGACTTATTGAATTTCTGTTTAATATAGAGTTTAGGAACATGCTGATTTGGATTCTACCTGGAGCTCATAGATAAGCAGCATTTTTTTTCAGGACCTCTCCTGCAGTTAGTACAAGGCAGTGTATGTATATTATACATCAAGCTTGGGTCTCTTCTACCTTTTAGAAAGTAAAAAAAACTGTAAGACTTATTCTAGATGTGTAATAACTAAGCCTCACACTGTTTTTCAGTATAACCATCTTTGTCATCAGTGTGTATGAGTGTGACAAATACGTATCTTCTTCCAAGTTTCAAGATTACCTAAAGAGGAGAGATGTTTTCTGTAGAATTCTCAATCACTAGATGAAAACAGAAAAGAAGATTTTCCATTCCCAGTTATTTTATGGAGGCTTAATGCATCCATACACACCAAACTGAGGTTTGGCATAGTGTTTCATGATTTTTCTTGTCTGACTTTATGCATGCCTGTATGTGTAAGAAGAACAATCAAATGTGCACAACCCTCTTAGCTGAAACTTAAGTAAGAGGCTGTATCCTGGAGAGAACAAATACTACTTGATAAAATATCTCTCTTCTCTGCCACTAGTAAACTGACAGCCATATCTCACTGGAATTAGTTACAAGGTAGAACAGTACTACCAGCACAGTGTTACACAGGTACTGAGAGGATGCTGCTGGCTGAAGCTACCTGAGGAGTTATAGTCTGCAGCAGGCAGACACCCAGTAGACAATTTGATCCTGACATCTCTTCTTAAATGGGAAGGACTGTGATGAACTTAAAACAATCTGAGGTCTCAGCATTGTGTTGGACATCTCCTTGGTAGGACTTCACTTGTGGCAGCTCTGGAACTTTCCTCCTCTTCCCACCCCCAGTGCCAGCTGGTGTGTTTATTCACAAAGACTTTGTGGACAAAACATATTCATCACCTGGTTTTTCTAGGGGTCAGGGGAGGGGCCTTTTTGAATTTTCACCCCTTCTCAGCCTGCTTCGTTTGAAGGGAATGGAAACCCAAAGGCTGTAAAGTGGCAGTTGAGTTGAAGGTCTTTTCAGATACCCTTAATTTTCTGCTGAAGCAAGTCTGGTGAGGGCTTTTCTTGCCATGTTCGTGGTATTGCTCTGTCTTGCAGGATGGCTGGCATCTGGGAGTTTGGGCATGGAATGTGTATTTTCAAGGTAAAGCGAGGTCTTTCGAACAGTGGAGAAGGACAGGCTTTTGTGAGGCTGAAGCCAGATGTCTGTTGCAACATGAATCATATGTTGCTGTAAAAGGCAGACAAGGTATTGAATTTGTCTATGGAGGGGAGTAGAAGGGTTTGCTTCTCCTTTCTGTTTTGTATTGCTCCAAAATATGGTTTAGTCAGGTCAACTCATTTGCTTTATAAGCATAGCAGTGTGAGGTAGTGGTTGTTAAGCCATGTACAAGTTTCTTTTGCTTTTAGTGTTTAAGAACCAATTAAAATACTAATAGAGTAAGAGTACTGAAATGTTTCTACTTGATATATACGTATTCATGATGTAATAGTTCTGTGCTGTACTTAATAAGATAATCTAGGCAGAGGACTAATAGTGTTTTCTCAGGTTTAGGAGAGCATGGTAAGTTGTCTCAATGGGTAATAAACCATCTGTGGAAAAATCTTTGCATACCTCAAACCAGAGATCCAGAAAAAAGTGTTGTCTTTTACATGTGACCTATTAAATATCAATTTAGATTTAATCACACATTAGAAAAAAACTTTCATTAATTTACTTTTAATAAGCTTTGAGGAAAGATTTGTGAACAAACTGTTGCTGGGCAAAGGTACCATTAGAAGTATATGATTCTTTATATTATTATATTCTCTATATTTTTAGAAGTATATGACTGTCTGGGAAAAAATATTGAAAGTTGAGAACTGACAATTTTGCCCTTTTTTTCCTATGTTGCACTACAATATTAGAGAGAAGTTTAATCCAGATTTCTCCTTGTGGGAGCTCACCCAGCAATAGGCTGTGTAAACCAGAAACGCAGCCATCAGTGTCCTTTCTTCCATGGGAAGGAATGCAGCAGATTTCCTTGCATCAGAGGCCTCCCAGAAACAGAGTTTGTGCTTCTGAGTTTTAATGACATCATAAATGAATCAAACTGGAACAGCTTTACATTCCATCAGGATATTGGAGCCTGACAGAGGGCTGCCTGTCTCTCAGGAATGCTGCTGGATGCAAGTAGTGCTTCCCCACCACCCTGTGCCCTCCTGCACAAAGACACAGGTGCTCTCACGCCCTGGTTGATGATGGGCCGCCAGCTGCCTCTGCAGTTTGTTTCATCAGGCCAGGCCTGCCCTTGATCAGTTTCCCCTTTTACCTAAGCAGTGCTCCCCCTCCAAGAAAATATGTTTCCTAGGGATGTGTTGATTGTTTGCTTAATGATCTCAATAGCTGCTGCTGCCAGAAAAAGATGAATCTCTTGCTCTGTTCTATCCTCCTTGCTCCATCAATCCTGTCCAGAAGACAGTCTTTTATTCAGACTTGCCTTATTCAGCTCTGGACTTGGACACTATACAAAGCACAGCCAATACTTCTGTAGGACTCTAAGCAATTACATGTGAGTCTTCCTTCCACTCTCCAGTGGTTGCCAATAACTCTGCTAAGACTGAGACCTTCTGCTCTGCAAAGCATATTGATTAAGATTAGGTGAGGGTTCTTACAGGGCAGTGTTAGCAGTGGAGCTTGGAGACCTTATTTCAAAATATATGATTTCAAAATTATGTGGTTGCTTTTCAAGCTGATGATTTCTTTGTGGAGGTGTGAGCAGTGGTGGCTGTGTTGGGGAGTTCTTGTTTTAGCACTTGGAATCACAGCTGTGAGACTTAAACATCCATCTGCTACTTAAAATTCTTAAAGCTTCATGAAGTTTTAGGTGACTTCAGTTGCCTTCCAATTTCTTAAGAACAGGGAAAGCACTAAAGCCCTTTTCAACACTAGGATTAGATGTATATGAGGACAAAGAAGAATCCAGAGGAACATATCCAAAGAGCTTTGTGAATTTCGGTAGAGATGTGCTAGTTTGTGGCAACTGACAATGCAGCTTGCAGATATTTTTGGCTTGATTTTAGTTGCTTTTATACCAAAAAACCCCACCTTTTTCTAAGCTATTACAGTAGTAGTACATCACTGGCATCTGCTGGTTTCCTGCTGTGATTTACACATTGAAGGAGGAAAGGAGGGAAAATGGACTTCTTTCCAGTTGCTGGGGTTGACTTGCTAAATGCATAATAAATCCCTTCATTCTCAGTGTAGTCTTTCCTCATTCTGTTACTCTCATAGAATAATCAAGCCTAACTATCAACCAAGCATTATCACTGTAGCCCTAAACTATTAAACCATATCACCCAGTGTCAGACCCAGATGCCTCTTAAACACCTACAGGGATGGTGACTCCACTACCTCCCTGAGCAACCTTTTCCAATGCCTGACCACCCTAATAGTGATTTTTTTTTTTTTAATATTTAATCTGAATCTCCAGTGTCTCATCTTAAGGTCCTTTCCTCTGGTCCTCTCACTGTAGGAACAGTAGAAGTGACCTGCCCCCACCTCACTACAACCTCCTTTCGTGTAGTTATAGAGTGTGATGAAGTTCCCCCTGACCTCCCTCTGCTTGAGACTAAACAAATCCAGATCTTTAAGCTGTTCCCCACAAGACATGTTTTCTAGACCTTTCATGACCTTGCCCTTCACTGGACAGGCTCCAGCACCTCAATGTCCTTTTTAAAGTGAGGTACCCAGAACTGAATGTAGTACCCAAGAACCAGTGCTGAGTATTGGGGGATGATCACTTCCTTAGTCCTGCTGGCTACACTATTCTTGATACGGGCCATCTATCATTTACCATTTATGTGCCATTTACCTTCTTGGCCACCTGGGCACACTCCTGGCTCATATTGAGCCAGCTGTCAACCAGCACCCCCACATTCTTTTCTGCTGAACAGCTCTTGACCTACTTCTCCCCAAGCTTGTAAGGCTGCATGGGATTGCTGTGACACAAGTGCAGGACTGAGAACTTCACCTTATTATATACCTCATGCTGCTGTCCTCAGTCCATTGATTGAGTCTGTCGAAGTCTCTCTCCTTTCTACCCTCAAGCAGATCAACATGCCCACCCAACTTAGTGTTTTCTGCAAATTGCCCTCAATCTCCGGGTCCAGATCATCAATAATGATATTTAACAGGACCAACGCAAAACTGAGCCCTGGGGAACAGAGGTAGCAAGCAGTTGCCAACTGGATTTAACTCCAAGTCTCTGAGTCTGGCCATCCATCCATTTTTTCCCTGTCAATCAGTCTACCCATCCAAGTTGTGAACAGCTAGTTTTTCTAGGAAGATGCTCTGGGAGATGGTGTCAAATGCTTCACTGAAGTCTAGAGAGGCTACATCCACAGCCTTTCCTTCATCTGCTAAGTGGGTCACTTTGTTGTAAAAGGAGATCTGATTTGTCAAGTAGGACCTGCCCTCCATAAATCCATGTTGGCTAGGCCTGATCCCCTGGTTGTCCTGCATGTACCATGTAATGGTACTCAGGATAATCTCTTCCATAACCTTGTCCAGAACCAGGGTTAGGCTTGACAGGCCTGTAGTTCCCCAGATCATCCTTCTGACCCTTCTTGTAGACGGACATTACATCTACTAATTTCCAGTCAGCTGGGACTTGTCTGGTAAACAGGTGTTTTGTTTAACCCCAGCCATTTGAGCACCACACAGCTACTTGCTTAGTCCTGGCACCAGCAGGATCAGGGAGAGAATTAGAGGGGTAAAAGCTAGAAAACTCATGAGTTGAGATAAAGACAGTTTAATAGGGGAAACAAAAGCTGTGGCACAGAAGAACAACAAAAGAAGAAATTAATTCATTGCTTCTCAAAGGCAGGCAGGTGTTCAGACATCTCCAGGAGACCAGCCCCCCATCACATATAATAGTTACTTGGGAAGAGAAAAGCCATCACTCCAAATATCCCCCATTCCTCCCTTCTCTCACTTCATATACGGAGCATGATGTCATATAGTATGGAATATCTCTTTGGTCAGTTTGTGTCACCTGTTCCAGCTATGCTCCTCCCAATTTCCTTTGCTTACCTCCTCACTGTCAGAGCATGAGACAAGGGGAAAAAAATCCTTATGGTAAACATGACTTGGGAAAACCCCAAAATGTCAGTGTGTTATCAATACCATTCTCATTCTGAATCCAAAACAGCACTCTTAACAGCTACTGAAATTAACACCATCCTAGATAAAGCCAGGACACCAGAACTGCTGGCAGATGACTGAAAGTGGTTTGGCAAGTTCTTTTGCAGTTCCCTCATTATTCTGAGCTCACATACTTGTGAGTATGTAATTGGCATAGCAGATCACTAGCTGTCTCCTCCTGGATTATGCGGGCTCTACTTCCAGCTCAGGGAGCTGGGTATCCTGAGGACAAGTGGTCTTGATATTGAAGAGTGAGGTAAAAAAAAAAAAGTTAAGTACCTACCTCTGCCTTTTCCTGTCACTACACTACCTTCTGCATTCAATAAATGAAGACAGTCCTTGACCCTCTGTTTGTTGCCAATGTATTTGTTGTTCTTAATTGTAGTGAACAAATCAAGTTCTAGTTGAGCTTTGGCCCTTCTAGTCTTCCTCCAACATGACCTTGCAACATCCCTATAGTCCTCCCAAAATACCTCACCCTCCTTCCAGAGGTGATATATTCTATTTTTTTCCCCTAAGGCCAAGCATAAGTTCTCTGTTTAACCAGGCTGGACTTTTTCCCTGACAACTTGTCTTTACACACATAGGACAGCCTGCTCCTGAATATTTAAGATTCCATTTTAAAGCACATGCAGCCTTCCTGGACTCCTTTGCCCTTCAGGACTTACAAAATCTCTGTCAAGCAATGTTCTAAACAGGTCTCGCAAGACCATATCTGGTGTACAGCATCCGGTTCTAGGGCCCCCAATACCAGAAGGACATAGACTGCTGGAGCAACAGAGGAAGCCATGAAGATGATCAGAGGGATGGAGCATGTCTCCTATGAAGACAGGCTGAGAGACTTGGGGTTGTTCAGCCTGAAGAAGAGAAAGCTCCAGGGGGGCATTATAGCAGCCCTCCAGTACCTAAAAGGGGTTTACAGGAAAGCTGGAGAGGGACTTTTTACAAGGGCATGAAATGATGGGACAAGGGGTAATGACTTTAAACTTTTACAGAGAGTTAGTTACAAGGAAGAACTTCTTCACTGTGAGAATGGTGAAGCAATGGAACATACTGCATGGAGAAGTTGTGGATATACTATTCCTGGAAGTGTTCAAGGACAGGATGGATAGGACTTTGAATACCTGGTCTAGTGAAAGGTCTCCTTGCCCATAGCAGGGAGATTGGACTAGTTGATCTTTAAGGTGTTTCAACAAAATCCATGATGCAATTACAAACAGCAATCTCTGAACTGTGACATGAATGGGATGCTTGAAATTGAATGCACTAAGATATTTGATGTGCAGATAAGGTAGAGACTTATGTAAAGCTGTACCTTTGAAAACTTCATGGTTTTGCTGAAAATGTGGAACAAAAATATTCAGCACTTATGGCATATCCTTTGCTTCCTCTGCAAAGAACCCTGCATCCTGTCAACAGTGAAGAGGTCCCAGTGATGGATCTCACATAAGGCCAACTTTTTCTAGAAGTAAATGGTGAAAAAGCAACTTATTTCATTGGAAAAAGATGAGCTTTGGCTACTGAGGATGATCTGGCAAGTGTTAGAGCACCATTGCTGAGTTACCTGTTTCCCTGTCTTATCTGTATGTGCTTTACAACATTTTTTGAATTCCTTAGTTGAAAAATATCACACAGGGAACAGCTGGTTCTACCTGTGATGGTACATTGATCTGATTAAATTTTATTTATGTGGCCATCACAAACAGGAAAACAGAGAACTCTTCAATTCCAGAAGCACACCCTACATAGTGGATTTTGCCCCTTAATATTTTAGCTCACAGAAGACATTAGGGTTTAAAAAAGTCCATCAGAAAAGACCACTTTGTTAGCAAGTGAGTAAATACATCAGTTTTCAAGTGGAAAATAAGAATATGCTAATTAATTTCTGGAGATGAGAGAGTCACAAAGGCTTTCTTTGGTCTTGGTTTCAGTCCTGAGTTTCTAGGTTTAAACTGAAACCCTGTTTGCCTTGAGAGCAGAACAGACCTACCTTCAATCATATTTAAATGCAGCTCCTGCCACCCTTTATCTATTTAGCTTTTTTGATGAACTTAGAGAGGAATTATATGTTGAAGAACCATGTTAGAAAACTTCTGTAGATATCTTAGGTCCAAGTTTCACTTTTATTATGGTTGTCACAGTTCACAAAAGGATTAGGAAAGTCTCATTTGTCAGCAAGTGGATGCTGGGTATGTGCTGGAGGCAGCCTGGTTTGGGTGAGCTGAGGGTATGGATGTCTTGATTAGTTTTAGAGTTTGCCAAGGTCTGGTTGATCCATAATATTGTTCCTCATCTAGAGTGAAAAAGTGACGCTGTTGTACACCACAACGACACAGATTCTGACTTCAGAAGGCTGAAAATGACTGTGTTTATTTACAGGAATCTCTTCCCTTTTATACTATTGTCTTGGTTTGGAAAGACAGGTATTCGCCAGGGAAAGCTGAATCCTCCCCTAGAACAGAAAATGTAAACCCCTCACCCCCCGCCAAATTAGAATTTTGCAATTAAGGGCTTTCAGGCAAAGTTTTGGGAATAGGAATAACAGTTCTGTACTAGGAATATTAACAGTACAAATGTAGTAGAAAACAAAACCACCCAACCCAACAAGCAAACAAATAAACAAACAATCCTGGAAAACCCTGACAGAGTCAGAGCTACAACCTGACACCCTGTTAGTCAGGGTGTTGGAAGCAGTCCAAAGGTGAGTCCTCCTGGAGTGGCAGATGTGGTTCTGTTGAAGTGGAGATGATCCTGTAGAACAAGGGTCCAGTGATGATGAGAAGGGTCCGGTTATGGTGAAAAGGGTCCAGTCTTCCTCCGGTAATCGGGTGAAGCAAGAGAGCTTCCTGTTCCGGAGTCCCAGTTTTATCCAGGTAGGAATGGTTGGCTCCCCCCACTGGGTGGAGCATCTCACAATAGGATGATGGAATCTGGGTGTACTATTTTGGGAAGGGGAACAGCTTGAGGAAGAAAACAGCCTGGGGTGTCTTAATGGTCCATTAGCAGAAAAGAGATAAGAAACAATGCCCTACCTGGTTTTAACAGTTGGGCCATTATCAAAAGGCACCCGCCCCCCCTCCTTCCAGAGTAAACAAGAGATAAAGAAGAACAACTTCTCAACTGCTTTCAGCAGATAAAAATAGAATACACAGTTTAGGTTCCATAACCCAAGACAACTATTCTACACAGAACAATTCGATTGGTGAAACAAACTTCTTCAATTACATTGGTCAAACCAGAGGGACATCAAGAAGAAGTCCTTCCTAGGGAAAGAATGTAAAAAAGGTTACAGTTAGAAAAACATGTCTCTTGTTGGCAGAAAACTCTCTGGGAAAAGAGTTTCAGAAAACCAAGACATCTCAGGCACAAACCAGGGCTACAAAGAAGGGCTCGATTTTAACAATAGACTAATATGTAAGTTAGTGGTTTTTTTATACTGCCTGTAGTATAGTCCGTGAAGGAGCAATGGGAACAAGAGAAGTGTTGCCAGCTTCTAGTCTCATGCCTGACAAATGGACAGAGGAGAGAATATAGTCAAATAAGTAGATCAGAACCTTCAGAAAAAGGTAATAAAAAATGATGGTGTTTGTAATTGTATTTATTCAGTAAACTGATACATTTTGCCACAGTCTTTCTGTTACTTTGTTCCACATACTGACCTTCTTTTGAATCTTAAGTCAATATATGAGTCCCGTAGTAAACAAAAGGGGAAAGAGTTTGTGTTTAATAGTAAAATGTTGACTGAGCAATAATACATACTTTGTTTTTTTCCATAATTATAAAAGAGCTTTTATTTTTCTGAGGATAGTACAAATGAAATACATTCAATCCAAAAAGTCATGAAACCACCACAATCTGTCATAGCAGAAGGGGTCTCCTTTTGTAATATTAAATTCAGTGCTTTTCAAGTATCACTGCTCTATAGCTTGCAGTCCTGCAAGACATGAAAAAGTTATGTTTATGAAGATGAATTTAAACCCTAAGTCAAAGTGAAATTAAGAGTTTATATCTGGAATTTTTTAAAAAACTGTCTTGGTGGAATAGGAGTCCAAATAGAAAGAAGCAAAATCTGATGGAAGACATAACTGAAAAATCCTCTGTATGTGTTTTAAAAGCTGTGAGGAAAGGTCCTCTCTTACTCTGACAGCTTTTGGTGGATTTGAACACTGTATTAAATCCAACTCAGACCTTGAAAGGATTTTTATTTAATGTGTTTCTGTTTCTTCCTGCAATTCACACAAAATTTTCCAGTTCCAGTCCTTTTGTCTTGTTTCCTCAAAAATCGCTTCAGCCTCTTCAAAATCCTAGAAAAGGTCTGACTGATCTTCACTGGTAGGTGAGGAAAGCTTAAGGTTCACATATTAGGGCTGACACAGTAAATACTACAGAAACAGTGAAACCTCTACAAATGCAAATTACTCTCAAAATACTGGGAATTTGGATAAAGCAGAGCTTTCTTAGAAGGGCTTGTTTCATAAGGTTTCATAAGGATTCATAAGGCTGTTTCTGATCTCCTGAACTAGAACTGTACTGTACTAGAAAGCATTGATAGCAATGTCTTTTCAGGGGTGAAATTAGAATTCAGTTCCTGGTCTTTGGCATGGTGGTGGTATGGCTTTTTTTTGTTGTTGTTGGTTTTTGTTTTGGTTTTGTTTTGTTTTGTTTTTGTGGTTGGTTTGTTTGCTTTGTTTTCTTTTGGTTGGTTTGTTTGCTTTTTAAATTTGTTTTTCCTTTGTTTTCTTTGATAAAACTGGGTTTTCTAAGTAATTGGTATCTTAAGAATAGTTTAGCCCCATGATGGTGCAAAAATTTCCTCTGATAGCTTTCATCCCAGAATTGTGCTTAAATCTGAATTGTAGATAAACAATAATCCTTTCTCTTGCAGACCCAAACATTTGCCAAAATTTGTTTGGAACTGCCTTGGATATTTGAAAATTAGATTAAAATTGAAGTTGATTACAAATACAAAGAAACCAGAACTAAAATTTTGCAATAGACCAAGAATGCAACTCAAACTCTGATAGAACTTATTGTAATTAACCAATTGACTTCAGTGAAGTCAGGATTCCTCAAAACAATTGGTAAGGTGAATATTGGGGACTTTTGAATTTTCCTGGCCAAGAAGGTGGTGCAGAGTTCTTGGAGAGACATGGATCTGTATGATTGTCAAGGAGAAGTTTGAAATGCTGTGTCTCTGCCAAGAATTCCAATTCATGTCACAGCAGTCTGACTTGCCTTCTCTGGGAGGACTTTTATGCCTGTCAGTCAGTTATGTGGGATGCAGGAGTTCATGTGAGCTTAGGTATGCAGCAGGACAAGATTATCATGATCTTTCTTGTCAAGAGAGATGTAGGAGACAGGTTAGTTATTAAATGCATATAGAAATGTATGACAACAATGTATGTACAAACACCCTGAATGGCTATTTTTGTCATTTGGGTCATATGGCAATAGCTGTGTCATCACTTTAGGAGTGATTTCTTACACTAATAGAGATAGATGCTGTTTATGCACAAAACTCCTAGCCAGGAAGTTGCTACAGTCCATCTGTAGCATGAATCCTGGCTTGGTACAAAGCTCATTTCAACACCAAGATTAGCACAATTGGATGTAAGATCTATGCATTTTTTTAACAGCTAAGGTTATACAGTGGCCTTGAGCTACAGCTGTGGCAGGCAGGGCCAAGGAACAGAAGTAGAGCATCTTTACAAGGCTGACCAGATGGTTATTATAAATAATGGTCAGATCACACTTCCTCCCATGCCTCTTGTGGAGCAGGCTGGTTTTCAGGGGTTCACTAGCAATAAGCAGTTACTGGTGTCTATTAAGCAATGAGTCTGAATACACAATTTAGATATGCTTCTCTTCACATATTGATGCAGCAGGGACAGCTGTGGCCAGATGGAAGAACTCTCCTTTTTCAGACTTGCTTGAAGAGTAAAAGGAGAGGGAGCTGTGGGAATTGAGACTGGGAAGGGAGAACTGGGAGAACATCTACAAAAGAGCATACTGACTCATAAAAAATTTGGAGAGGATTACCAGATAGAACATTTTAAAAATAGAAATTAGAAAAAAATGATAGTGGGAAAAGAGATAGTCCTGTGAGTTCTTCAGATTCCTACATGTAAACACTTGTTAGATTTACTTCTAGATTGCAATAGTTCACAGCGCAACATATATGCAAGTCATTTAGGAGTTTGAGTTCTGCTGAAAATCACAGGGACAAGGACTGCTTTTAAGGACATTTGAAAATGTGACCCCACTGTAGTGTTTTTGCATCTCTCAGATTTTAGTGGAACTAGATTTTTTTTTCCTTAGATTTGAAGAAAAGCCTAGTTTCTGCAAGAACACCGCTGGTTGCAACTGCTGCACAGAATACTGCTTCTGCGTTACCTTCTAAGCATGTCTTTGTTCAAAAGAATGAGGATCTCTTCTTTAGGAGGCCACTGCTTTGTTTCATTAGAGGAAGAGGGAACTTATTTGGTACCTTGGCTACATTTTTGTTGTACTATCTATCAATATTCTTCCTTCCACGTGTTCCCATTAACACTATCTGGG
Organism: Phylloscopus whistleri; assembly: GCA_017589585.1. Taxonomy (NCBI): domain Eukaryota; kingdom Metazoa; phylum Chordata; class Aves; order Passeriformes; family Phylloscopidae; genus Phylloscopus; species Phylloscopus whistleri. Next base: position 2,421,330 of record JADMLD010000989.1, on the reverse strand, counting down.
CAGTTATTTTTCTTTTCTCTCATTACACTAGTTTTATATGTGCAGAGAGCCTACAGATTTGGATGAAGTTTGACTGGTTATGTAGAGATAATTCATATTGTACAGAGAGTGTCTTCAAAGTGCTCTTCTGAGAAAGGCTTTTGCATAAATGCTCAGCGATCTCTAAAAGTCTTGTTTCTAGCTCTACTGCAGTAAACATCTTGCAAACGGAGAAGAATAAAATTCCTGAGTTATGTAAATTTGCTGAATAACTTGAAGTAAATTATCATAATGATCCCACCTAGCCTCACATTCTATGAAATGTCAAATTTCATTTTGAATAACCTATTTACCTTATGAAGGCATATCTGCTCCTCTTCTGGGATGGAGGCAGGGAACTTGACTCCTCTCTCACAGCAGCCAAACTTTTAAGAGCTAGATTTGCTGTCTCAACCATGGCACCTGGTATGTAGAAAGGACAGGACTTATTATTTAAATACATCTTTATATCTAAGGCTTCTGAAGACATATCCCACTCCTTCTCCCATGGTTTCTGTGCCACCTAGATACCTGTGAGACAGCTGGTATCAGGATGGAGTAGGGTCTTAAGAAATTAAAATCTTGCACAGCCTCCTTCATTCTCTGTGTACATGCTCAGCACCAGTTCCCATCTACTCACCAGCCCATCCTAGTTCTCTCTCCCAAAATTTCCTCCTGTGTGGCAAGATATTCCCATGTTGAAACCACAGGACAGTGTTTTTGAGCTTGCAGATGGCAGTACTGCCACCTCTCTCTCTTTGCTTTCCTCACTTCCTTCCCTTTACGTTCACGCCTAATTCAGTGGAGCCAGCTGTATGCCATCACATCTGTGTCATTCATGCTTAGGGAGGGGAGGAACAAAAGATGGGCAACCTTCTTTACTCTCTGCAGTAAATAATGTTGTTGTGATACAGAAATGGTGTGAACAGAGCAGCAGGCATCCTGCAAAAGATGATGAATCCTGCTGCAACCATCAATTTTGAAGATAGGAGCCTCTGTGAAACCACTTCTCTGCAAACACGTTTTCACTAGCTATCCCAGAAACCCATCATCATTCACATTACTTTCCTCTGTAATGTCTCTGCTCCAAGACATGTGGAGTTCTAAGAAGCCTAGAAAAAGGGCATTGGCTCTCCAAAAGAAGTTTAAAAGTTGCATTTTCCTAAGAGTGACATTTAATATCTGGTCTGCTACTGAAGAAACATTATCAGGACAGCAGCAGTCCTGCGTTGCTACACAAAGTAGTGTTGCTTAAGGCTTGAACAATTTTCAAAGTCTACTATGATGCTGAGGGAGGGGGAAGTTTGGAGGTGGGGATGGGAAAGGGAACACTGCATCTTTCTCCTTTCTTTTGGAAAGGGAACACTGCATCGTTGTGTAGAAATTTTTTCTCCCAGTGTTCAGGCTTGTTCAACATTAATCCAAGTGTTTTAGATTGTAGCCCAGGAGTCAGGAAAGGATCTGGCACAAACCCATGAGATTTAAAATTCTGCGTCACACCAGCTGTCTGTTAACAGACAGAAGGGGTAGATTGTGTTCGGGGGAGGAAGATTGGAGGGAAAAACAGTAACAACAACATTTAAGTCTAAAAATAGCAGCAAATAGATTTATTCAAGCTTAGGGCTAGATGCAAATTTGTTTAGTGACTTTATGCACATAGCTTGTCTGGTGTGATATAATTCCAGTCCATGTTTCCTGTCTTCATATTTCACCCAGAATATGAAGAATAATTCCTCTCTACCCATTTTCATGCATCCCATAACATCACAGAGCCATCCTGCATGAGAAAAGCTGACAGCTAGCTCCTACAGAATCTGAATATGCTAGTTTTACATGGTAGCAATGATTAAAGTAAGTTTTTAACCTGTACATGCTTGTTTCTTTCAGGGTCTAACAGCTTTTTGCCACTAGGAGAGTGGAATTCCTCCTAAACAGTATTATGTACTTCATGATACATCATGATACATCAATACTGCATATATATGTGCTCTGCAAAGTTCTGCTTTGCCTTATTCCCAGTACACTCCTTGTTGATTCATTTTTATTACTTTCTTCTTAGTGAAATGAACAGCTAAATATAGCTAAAGGATGCCCAGTAAAGACTGTGTATCTCCTTTTTCTGAGACATTGTACTAGCAAGGAAGGGGCATCCCATTTGTTGACATCAGCTGTTGCCATGTAAATATGCTGTGAAGCACATTTATAATCCAAACACCTTTGGGAGGTATTCTTCCCTCTTGAGCCCTCTGATCGCATTGTGCTCTAAGTGCCACATTGTCTTCCAGTGGGAGAGACTACAGAATAAGCATGTTGAAGTACCAACCATCCTGTACTTTGCAGGTCATCAACTTGACTAATTTCAAAACTAAAATTTCCATAAGTAATTTGTAGTGGCCAGCTAGATAGTAGAACTCAGACAGGCTAAATATAAATCTATTTTTCTAATAATAAATGTGTGAAGGTAATATGGTTTGGCTTTTTTTTTTTTTTTTTTTTTTAATTTTAAAGCATAAATACTGAGAACCACTCTATATTGTTTGTAGACCATAGAACTTTATTTTCCTGATATGTACTCTCCTGTAACTGGATTTTATCAGCTTGCACTTCTCTTGAGAATGTAATCTGCATGAAGTACAAGAGAATTTGCTTGTTGTGTGCTGTGAAAAAGCAGAATGAACAGTGGATCACATTCTTTCAAAGGGTTAGATTTTCAGAAGCAGAATAATTTTCCTTTTTACTTCATATTTTTCGTCAGCTGAATCCTCTCCAAATACAGTAGCAGGAGCTTTGTGCTGTTGTTGTGATTGGTTTTCTTTGTTTATGGTTTTGGTTGTTTGCTTTGGTCTTTTGCATGACAAGTGATGGAAAACTGACTAAATACAGAGGAAAAATCACAAAATCTCAGTAATTGTACTGGCTATGTACAAAATCTACATGAGTGAAATCATATTTTTATAAGTTTTTAAAACAAAATTTGTTGACTTCTTTTGTCGTTAAGAAGCCAAAAGCCCAGTCAAGTCTATTTTCCAATGCAAAGCCATTTCACTAGTGAATTTGAATTTACTCTTCTGATTTGGTGGTACTGAAAACTTGGGTGATTTGGAATAGCTGAAGCATTATGTTGTCCCCGCAACGTTTCCTCTGCTCTTTGCATATCCTTGTACCTCAGACTGTCTTGCTCAAAAGCAACCTAAGCATACAGTATTCAATACAGATCAATTAAGTAAACCTTTCCTATGTTATTTTTTCTCCTCTTTCAGTATGCATACTGTGCCATGGAAAAATACACTGAAATTAACTTTCCTCTTCTGATAGTTGATGTTATTTACCAAAGTTTGAGCAAGCCATGATTGTCCTTTGTTGAAATAAAGCTAAACAAAATTATGTCAATTGGTAATAAATCATTTTTATGTCAGTGGAAAATAAGGTATCTTTAACTAATACAGTTCTCACACTACTGCTTGAATGGAAGTATTGTAATTGTATATAGTCCTGTCCAAGGTCAGTAGGGGGTTGCTTTTACACTAGCCTTGGAACATAAGATCAAGCCATGGGTCAAGTTTGTAGTGCCAAATAGTTCAAGTCAGTTGTATCCTTATTATCTGGAGGAAGAGATCTCAAGAGCAACTCCCTTCTTACAAGTCTTCTTTCTCCCTTCTTCTTTCCCCCTCTCCATTCTTTAATCCTGCTTTTCTAGGGAGTTGATGCCCAGTACACTGTGTGAAAAATGAAGGAATTGAGTGCAATTAAAGATCATCAGCTCTCAAGACAGCATATAGTATAATAACATTGTTAAACTGAGTCCTCTCAGATCATATCCATAACACCCATTTGTAATACCTCTATGCTCTGTTCACTCTTTACTAATTAGTGTAGAGAAAGGATTTCAGCTCTCTTGAGCTTGTACTGCAGAAGAAATTCCTGACTGACTGTGATCACAAAGGCTATTTTGTAAGAAGAATTTAAACTCGTTGCCTTTCCAGCTATGATTAACATCTACTCAGTACACATGAGCAAGTAGGAAACTGGTTTCTAAGCCCCAGGTAAGAGCCCTACAATGGCAAAAGGTCACAGCTAAGCAGAGGCAGAACAAGAAACATCAACTGATTGTATAGCCTAATGATTGTAATAATTTTTGGAGATGAAGCTGTAAGTTTCTTTTTTGTTTTTCTTTAGAAAACTTGGTAGTTAGACTGGTGAAATCCAATGGGCAGCCAGATGAACTAAAGTGTATTAAAATAGTATTTTCTTTGGACAAAATCAGACTATATTTTCTGGCTTTGAATTACTTACATACATTATTTACTAACTGTGACCTGTTGTTTCTCACCTGTCTTGTTTCTATTTCAACTGACATCATTCTGCCAGTTTCAGGTTGTGAGTACTTCTTTTCTTTGTGTACCTCTACCATGCATGCTCATACTTCTGAGCACAAAGGTGTTTCTAATCTACTTCAAATGAGACAAGTGACTGCCTCATCCTCTCATGATTTCAGGATGTCCCCATGTAAAATTATTTAAATTTAAAATTACTTCCCTTGTTTTTTAAAAATTCCACATAAACCCTCCATGAAATTTCAAGTGTCAGCTGAAATTTTGCCTTCTTTCCTCACCCACTTCTTACTGTTTCTTCTCCTCTGGTCTTAATTGTCTCTGAGATTGTATTGTTTTTAACTTACTACAGTGTTCTGATAAACAGCCCTTATGTCAGAAAAGATAAGTTACTTTTTTTGGTTATTATTGACTGGAGCATGAGTAAAGCAAGAAAGGGCACCATTCTGTTTAATTTAAAGAATTAAAAACTTGTCAGGAACTGACGGCATTATACCATCAGTAAAGTCTGGTCATCTCAATGTATTTCTGAGTTCCGGTCAGGGCTCCCATGGGATCCTGTGCTTTGCCAGATGCTGTAGTCTGTGCTGTGAGATTGGGGTTTTGTGAGTTGGTTTATACTTGGTTATTAATATAGACTTTGGTAATGTAACATAAATGCATCTCTAATCCTGTGGTGATGATGATTACTTGGTAATGCACTGTGCGATTGAGAATACTGAGCTGCTGGGAGAAAAGATTTTCAATTTGTTTAAGTGATCCTGTCAGTCAACTTGATCTGAGTCTCCAGCCACCTCTCCTTTGGAGTGATGCACAGAAGGACAATGCCTACCCCCAGTACAAACTGCTATGCCACTGTAATATGACCAGAGATGGCACCTGAGCTTGTGAGCTGGGAAATGCTCTTAAACTTGTCGGTCTAGACATGGTCACTAAGGAAAATCTTGGGAATTCTGAGTTGGAAGGGCCTGGGGGTAAGAGCAGTAAGCATGAATTGTGGTTGGCTCTTACAGAAAATGGTTGTGGAGGGATATTATTCAGAAAAAAACATAGATTCAGCAATGGGCAAAAAAGGAGCAGAAAAAAACTTCCAGATTTGACTTGTAAACAGACATTTTTATCTTTTACCAAATTTCATTGTTTATTTCATTGTTGGTTTGCTAAATTACAAAATAGGATCTTAGTAGTGTTATCTTAACACCAATTTTAATCAGAAGCCTAGCTCTGGTAGGAAAGAAAGGAAAAGGACCCGAGAGAATGTGTGTGTTATGATTTGCGTATTTCACTCCAGTAAGGTGGCTTTTTTCTCTGTTTCCAAATAAATTGGTCATAGGAGCCCTGCAGGGAAGCAGAGATTATTAGCCCTAGCTTGTGTGAGCTATGGATGTAGTGGGACTCCACTATTAAAGGACATTATTGTATGCTTATGTTAACAGATGACTAAGCTCCTCCCCCCATATCTTACACATGCTAATGATAAAGCTTTTTAAATATAGGAGAAAAAATCCTTCTTTTTCCTTGAGCCTATGAACAACTAATTTTAAGTATTAGCTTGTGGCAACTGTTTTCCTAAAAAATTGTGTTTCCTCTGAAGAAGTAGTTTTTGCAAAGTGATCCTCTTCAGGCAGGAGGAACATTCCCTTTTCTCTAATCATGCTTTACAATGTCAGTGACAACAGTAAGGGTATGGCAGGCAAGCTCTGACGAGGCTTGCTGCATCAGCTGAAGGAGTTAATTTACTGGTAGTTTTTCTTTGCAGAATGGGCACTAAGGAACGTACTTCAGATGTGACAGTACAAAACCTGGCATCTTTGCCAAAAATCACCATTGTTGGTAGTTTAAGCCAAAACGTTGTATCTTGCACTGAGGCAACTGATGCCCAGAGGCGTCCTCATGTCTGCCAGCTGGGCTGTGAGGGTGCAGACCTGTGGCAGGGCACCACATACAAGGCAGCTGGTGGCAATTACTTTTTAAACCACTGTAGCAGGTTCATTTTTTGCAAGTCTGTTGGCATCCTAAAAAGTTGTTACCCTCTTTTTCACTAAGAAACACAGAACCAGCCTGAAAACACATGCTGTGCTTGATCTAGGCTTGTGCGCTCTCAGCTGGTGGTACAAAGAGAGCAAAGGCCACCGAGTTTTAGGAACTTCGAAAGATCTACCCAGCTTATTAAACTGTTTTGACCAACTGTGTGTGCCCTCTAGACCCACTGTGACGGCCAAGCAAGACAAAACACATTAGATGAAGCCACTGTGAGTGCTGAGTGTGAATTCAGCCTTAAAATTGAGCCATTCCATCATCTCAGCAGGCTAAGGACATTCTTCTGGCACTTGTCATTCCTGAGCTGGGAAGTATCAACCCATTGAAGAGTGTCATCTGCATTCAAATGTGTACCTTAGGCCATCAATTAGTATCAGAAATGAAAAAGTAAACTTGATGCTAATAGCCGTACACCTATTTTAACAATATTACCTGCCCATTGAATATGTTGGGAATGTCTGTTAGTGTATTGCTAAATAACAGGGCACACCTCATCACAGTCCACACTAAAACTTGTTTCAGTCACTACTTGTGAAGTTTAAGTATCATTAATTTTACTTTAGAATATACAAGCAGAGCTGAATTCAAGTAAATTAATGCCCTGTTTTGCCAGCCTCTGTGCAAAGCCTTTGGAAAGAGCTGCAGAAACAGCAGCTCACAGACAATACAGAGTGCTGATACACCCCTGCAGGTAACAGTATAGCCACATAGATAGCTATGCAGAAAGGCATGTATTGCCTTTTTGTGTATTGCCTTACTCTGTGCATTGGCAGTCTGTGTCATTGCCTGCTGTTGAAGACAAAATCCACTGTACTAAGACAAGTAAGAGGTTTACGGCCTTTGCTGTAATTGATGTGTTGTAAGTATTGGGGTAGAGGTCCTGTATGCTTATCTGCTCTTGCCATTCCTAGTCCTGGGTTAAGGTCTTTACCGTCTCAAGACGGATGCAATGAAGTGAAGCTCTGTGGTGTGTTATCTGGAATTTGTTGGAGTAGAGTACTTGCTAGGATCTAGACTCCCTTTTTAGAGGGAGACTGCTCTAAAACCACTGGGGTTTTCCACTGAGTGACCACAGACAATATGGTTGGATACATTTTATCACTCCATCTTAATGGGATCTTCACAGATCTTATCTGTTGGATGAGAGACATCAACATTACAACTAGTAAGGTACAAGTAAGTTTCTGACACTTGGACTGCCTGCTAAGTAATTTAGAATAATAAATAATTTTTTTCCTAGTTGCAACACCCCTTTCTCACAAGAAAGGGCAGTATGTGCATACAAGCAAACGCAATTTTTTCTCAATTTATTGGCAACCACCACTGAGGTTAGTAGAAGGGAATGGCTACATCAGGTTTGGGACAATCTTATGGCAGAAGTGACTTCACTGAATTGCTCCTGATTTCTGACCCTCTCCTTTTTCCTCCTTGCCTATGAAGCCTTCTCATCTCAGTTGTATTTTGTTCTTTTCCTGCAGGAGAAAATATAAGAAAACATCACAGAGGTAAGAGTAAAGCACAGAGGACTGGAAGGTATTTGTGTTTCATCTCTCTCTTTTTGTTCGGGGGTTTGAAAGAGGATTTTTCTATTACCAAGTTGGTGGTTTTTTTTATTTTTTTCCAGTCAAATGCCATTCAAGTGATTGTTTCCCCCTTTGAAGGACTGTCTTGTGCTGCTGCTCCCACTCCCAATCTCCTTTGCTGCTAGTGGTAGTCCTCCCCTCTGATATTTGTGGTAGTTGTCTCTGAGTAAGGACAGAAATATTTGTCATTGAAGGTGAAATCCTCATAAGCATCACACTGTTTCTTCTGCAAGATCTGCTGGTTCTAACTTGTATTGCTTCCTTATTCAGTAAGAACAAAATGAATTGCAGGCTTGTAGAGTTACTAATAATCTGTGCCATTGCAGTAGACTGAAGCAAAATGTGAATCCTGTTTAAGAGTCCATATTACAGCCTCCAGATGTAGTTATCTTACTCCTTTCCTTGTAGGAGGCAGGCTTAGCAGGGGTCTTTGATAAATTTTCTTGCTTTGGAACCCTTGAGTGTGCTGGCAGATAAGCCAATGTGATGCATTGGTCAGCTAAGGCATCATAGGCACCACTCCTGTTTGCTAATCACCCTTTGTTGAAGATTATCATTCTAATGCAGCAATGACAGGACAGGCCATATATGTGCTTATGTGTCACAGCCACAAGAAACTGTGTACTGTGGTGGCTTGAGTCACATAGACAAGGTGAGTTTAAGCTATGATAGTTTAGTGAAAAATACTGATTTGAAGATTTCTGTGCTGATCTTTGTAAGAGGGCATTGGATAATGTGAGACACAAGAACAGGGAGAAGGTAAATATGCTCACAGGTTTTCTTTTCCAGATATGGTGTTGACACTGTAGTTTTGTTTGCAGCTCTACTTTTCTCCCCATTTCCCTTGCTGCTGCCGTGATTGTTAATTAATTATGAACATTTTTCTGGACACAGGTCTTCAGCTGCTCCAAGAAGATTGTTTACAGAATGAATGTTTGCATGGTGTTTGTGCGTATTTGTGAATGCCTTGGACTGCTTGCATTGTCAATGCATTGCATTGAGTACTGTGTCTTATTTAGGTATCTTTTCTGTGTGCATAACTGTGACATTAGGGAGGTTTGTATTCAGCAACTCTTTTCTATGGGAGACTTTCTGTAAGCCTCAGAAGAGAGACGTAAGTATGTTCTCTAAGTCAGATATATTCTTGTATTGATGATGTACATAGAATACAATATGTCAGTTTGTTTAAACATAGCATTACAGGGCTAAATTTTGTGCCCTGTGGGATTTTGAACTTTCTGTTTTTCTCTCTTACTGTTACACATGCCAGCTGCCTGCCTGATAGCGTGCATCCTTACAGCAATTTTGCAAATGGGCTTTCATGACCTTCTTATCTAGAATGATGTGAGGCCAAGAGCACACTCCAGGGACTGGCATATGGCAACTCCTGAGCAGTGATTCCTGATAACCTTGCCCAATGGGTGCTGACTGCTGGCCCAGAGGGCCCTGTAGCACAATGGGCTGTTATTTATGTCTAGGAATCACACATTGGCAGCACCTACAGAAACCTAGATGGCTAGTAAGTTTCTGCCTTGAATTTTCCACCTGCTGAGTGATTAAGTATGATGCTAAATGGAAAATTGCACATAGTACTACCTGGTGCAAAAGTGTAACATCCAACAAAAAGGTAGACAGCAGTTCACTTAAAGTCTGGTTTTAAGTAACATCTTTTGAATTGGTAATTCCAGTGCTGCGGTTATCAGTGCAGGGGACAGGGATAGCCTGTGGTGGCCGTGCCGGGAAAACAGCTCCGTGGTTTGTCCCACAGAGATATTTTCCTTGGCACTGCAAGCGGCGGGGCGAGACCACTCAGAGACAAGTCTGGGCTTGTTCCAAGGCTCTGGGTGGTGTTGGACCCGAGGTGCGGCGGTGCTGGCTGTGGCAGGATAAATCCTGCGTGACCCTCTCAGAAAGGCAGGACGAACTGAAGAACAGAAATCGGATCTGCGGGGGGGTTTCATCCAGAGGTTTATTCCAGCCCCAGCAGGCCGCCTAAACAAGGCAACCTCTGCGGCAGAACAGCGAGCCACGCGCCGCCTGTTGGTTTTACCCAGGGGAGGGGAAAAGGGAAGGGGCAATGACCTCATCAATCCAAGAGGGAGGGGGGGTGACCCAGGGACAGAATGGCAGCCTGAGGGTCATATCCCCTTTGGGGAGTGAGGGGCTATTTCTGTTCTGGCCAATCCCTTCGACAACCTCCCTGGAATTTTTCCAGGGGTTGCAGAGAGACCCCTTATATTAAAATCAAGTCTCTTGGGATTGGCCGAGTAATTCTAACCTGGGAAAGGAGACCCAAAGGAAAACCACCCTGGAAACTTTAGGATAATATTAAAGACACAACACAACATTTCAGCAATGTGCATAAACTGATAACTTGGCTCATGTTTCCACCTACATTTCTGACATTCATCTGTTGTAGGTTTTCTTTTTGTCTTTGATATGTTTTTTCAAAACAATTTTTGTGCTTCCTACATCACTGGGCTCTGAGGGTGTCTGACAGCTGAACTGAAATTATCTATTGCTTGCTTTTTTATCTTCCTTTTTTTTTCTGTTTGGGGAGTGTTACCACATAAGAATGTCTACATGATAGTAGCAGGAGCTATATAGGAGAAACACTGCTGTCCTTTGTACCTGCAGTGGGTGTAAAGAAACAGTTTCCTCTGCAGACTGGTTGGGAAGGAAAATCAAATACATGTAAGAAAATAAATGAGATATGTAAGAAAATGTTATGAGAAAGAGCTGAGGTAAAATCTGAGCCATCCTAGAAGTATAATTAGAAATGACAGACATTGATCATTCTGTTAATTGAGTTGGCTTGAATGCTTTTGTAACAATAATATATTGTTTTGATTTTCCTTATAAACTTGGAAGTTTCACAGCTATCTAGACAACCCTAACTTCATTAGTCCCAACCTGAATTGCATCTGAACTACTGAATGTGATGTAGATTAATCCCAGCAATACCAGAGAAGTGTGATATTTAATCTGAACTCAAGTAATTTTATCATTCTATTGTCTAGTTCCTTTTGGTAAGTAAACAGCAGATAGCTTACTGTGTATTGACTGGAGAGGTAGTCAGCAAGAGGAAGAACTAGACAGGAAGCCAAAGCTCTGAATTTCCAGGTCCTGAGGTAGTGGGGTTTTTTTGTTGCTGTTGTTGTTGTGGGGGTTTTTTTTGTTTGTTTGTTTTTGTTTTGTTTTGTTTTGTTTTGTTTTGTTTTGTTTTGTTTTGTTTTGTTTTGTTTTGTTTTGTTTTGTTTAACCTGAGGCCTCAGTCATGTTTTATTTGACTGTTGAGACTCACAGTTGTCCTGAAGACTGCCAGCTGGGGGCTGTCGCATATATCTAGGAGATATTCAGCACCTTCAGCTTCCTGCAACATTAAAAGGGAAAGGGGTATTTAAAGTAGCCGTTGGCAATCTCCTCCTAGGTTAAGTTCATCCTCTTGGGTGAATTCAGCTAGTGCAGGCAACTTGGCACTTCTAAAGACTCACTAAAGTCCAATTTATCAGTCATAAAATTTGTCAGATAAATAATCTGTGTTAGTTTACATGGCATAAATTTTCCTCCATTAGAGTCCATTGTCATGCATTTTTATTCCGTCAGTAACACATTTTGCATGTGTTGCTCTTTTAATTTAGCTGCATGTTGGTTAACTGTACAGTTTAATTTTCTATTAAGATGCTAATGCTTCTTTTACAGTGATCTTATTTTAGATAAGCCAAGAAAAAGGAGTCCTGATATTTTATCTGTCCATCATAGATGAATGAATTTTTCCCCCTAAGTATCAGTTAATGCTTTACATAAAGTACAAAGTAGAAAAGGAAATGTTAAAGGAGAAGCCACTCCAAACATTCTCACACCCTACAGGGAGTTACATACACACATCACCCCAGACTAAAACTGCAAGGCCCAGAGTCCCTTCACAGCAGGCAGCTCCACAGAGCTGCACGTGCCTCTTTTGATTCCTTTCTCACACACATACACTTAGGTGTGCTTCTTCCTTCTTCAGGCTCAACAGTAGGCTTCCTGCAGCAGGTCAGCTCAAGCTGGGTGCCTCCAGAGATGACTCAGAACACAGAAACCCATGGAAAATTACACCCTTATGACTTCCACACCTGCCCCTCACATGTTCCTCATGTGCCTTGAATGCAGTTCTCAGTCCAATAGTGATTTTTGTTTTGGGGTCTTCTAACATTGTGTTATTTCTCAAGTGTCTGTGCAGGCAGGCCATTAACTCTTCATAACTTGTCAAGTTGCATCTTCTCCTGGTGGCTCTAGTCTCCTTATCTTCCAGTTTGTGATTCTGGCACACCTGGTTGCTGTCAGAGCCTAGAAAACTAAAAAAGCCCTAGACATAGGATAAACATTACTTAGCAACAACCAAAACATCGTGTTATCTATGTTCTTCCCATACTAAAGCCAAGACACAGCACTTCAACAGCTACTAGAAAAATAACACAGAATATTAACTATCCCTTCTAGAAGCATATCTAGATGTAGCTTCACAGCTTGTGGCCTAAAGCTTCACCAAATCAAATTACTCGGGCTAAGCAAGTGAAGCTAAAAAGACTAAATCCACACAATATTATAACAGTGTGTAACTCATTCTACTTCAGATGTACTTATGCTAAAGAAATAGTATGTCTCAGAAGGAAATGTAACGGAAGGGTCTTTAAAATATGACTTTGGCCCTGAAAAGAACATCGTAATGGGCCCTGCAAAATACTAATGTGGTTTCTTCAAAAAAAATTGTACTTTGATTAAGAAAGGTTGACATCTTATACAAACATGGCCGGAATATCAAGACTTCCCTAACCTTCAGAAGGATTTTGTTTTTTCTGTTTCAGACAACAGGGCAGGAAACTCAAAAGAAGAGATCTATTCCGTCTCATTCCCCATTTCTAATTCTTTCTCATCTATGTATGTGCTTCTTAGTTCCAGTTTGCTTCAGCGTTTAGTTATGTTCTTGAAGTAATATATTTGTGCTAGTGGGGGCATAAGAGGTGAAACCATAAATGTAATGGTGTTACTTACAAAATAAGTGGAAAAGTGTATTTTCCTCACAAATTTAGTTGGCAATCATCAGGATTGCTTATGCTGACACCTCTGTAGGTTAAAACAATCCACTGTCACTTTTGAAATATTATTGCTGTGCAAGTCTCAGTCTAAGTAATCTTTAAGTTTTGGCATTTACTTCCTGTGAGGAAACCTCTGTGCTGCGATTAATCTCATCCTTTAGTGCAATTAGGCATACTAAAGAGATCTTTTTTAGAATGAAGCATCACTGGTCTCTCAAAGATGGTTGTCTGAGTAAGGACATTATCACAGAAGGAATAAAGTTGAAAGGGACCGCAGTGGGTCATCTGGCTCAACCTCCCTGCTCAAGTAGTGTCATCTTAGAGTACATGGCAGTGGATTGTGTCCAGATGGTTCTTCAATATCTTCTACAAGGGAGACTCCACACCCTTTCTGGTCAGTCTATTGCAGTGTGCAGTCACTCACACAGTAAAGATGTTCTTCCTCATATACAAGTGGATAGGTAGTTCATTGGTTTTTTTCAATCAAGCATTTATATTGTAAATTTCGAGAGCCAATTTCAAAGAAAACAATTTATTGCCACCAAAAATCTTGGACAGGAAATTGACAAAGCCAAACAAATCAAGGAAACAGTGCGCACTGGGTGAAACCCCAGACATGACCTCCACAGCGTCATGTCCCTCAGAGATTTCACAAAGTGTGTCCCGAAGTCAGTCAGCTTTATACCCCTCTTGGTTTGGACTACGTGTACATGTCCTGACTTGTTTCTCGGGCCCAGGTGTCGGGGGAATCTTGAAACTCTCTGTGGCCGGATTTGCTGTTCAATTCTAAAATTTCTATAAGTTCTTTTGTCTCTCGATGTAGTGGTTGATAGTATTTGGAAAACAGAGGCTCCATGTGAAAGGATTTCCTGGGTGCGGGAGGGTTCTCGAGTACCCTTAATGTCCCAGATAAGATACCGCCTCTGGGCCATTAATCCTTATCAGATGCTGATCATCCCTGTTCTGGTTGCTCTCCACCTCTCATTGGTATTATAATTCTCTGACTCCCTTTCCGGAGGTGAGGGAAGCCTCTTGCGAAATTTTCCAGCCCTGCACTCATCTGGGGCTTTTTGGTTTCTCCAAACACTGTAAGTTTTATTCCTTGCTTATTACAACACTGTTATTATAAAAATATAATTCACCCTCCACCAAAACAACATTATCACAAAAACATGAATTAACTAATCACCACAATTTATATGGTATGAACTATAACAACTTCTTGGCAATTTTCAGTGCTAAGTAATTTCAGAAATCTGGTCATTTAAATTGCCCTAAGATGAAGCATTTCCATGACTAATTCAGACCTCCTATGTCTTAGCTGCGTCTCAAATTTGCTTTGAATTGATAATGAGTTGTTTTAATCCTTCTCTTTGATTTAGTAATCAGACTTTGTGGAGGAGAGGGAGATAAGGAGGAAAGAGGTAGAAAGAACAAACTTGTTAGTGATTGACATTATCTTGGCAGTTAACACGAGAAAAAAGCTTTTAGCTGGGGATATCTTCAGAGGGCAGGTGAAGTAGCCAAAGTCCTGTATAAACTTCCAGCCTTCAAAATCTCTCACTTCTTAAATGTGTCTCTCTTGCAAATGACTGTTGGGGGTCAGATTTTTGTTGTTGTTGGGGTTTTTTTTACTTTTTTTTACTTAGAGAATATTTCCCATAAGTTGCTAGGAAACTAACTACTGGGTGCTTATAGGTACTCAAGCAGAACAGGGAGAGGAGTTGTAGCACCTGGCTACACTTCTTTTGTCTCTGGGAGGAGAGGGGAGATAACGTGAGTTTTTTGGGGCAGGAAAAGGACAGGGCTGGGGGCAGCTGCTCTCTTGCTCTTGGCATTGGAAAGAGGACGGCAAGGCTGCTGTTTGCTGCAGGAGGAGTTCACTGTAACCACTGGGTCTGGTCCTGAGAAAATCTACTATCATCTGCTCCTGTGCCCTGGAACTCTGAGCTGTCTCCTCCTACTGGAGGAGCCCTGTCCCTGCGTCGCTGTTTTCTTTGGCACTGCTCTTTTTGCTACGCTGTAGCCCCATACTGCCCTGCCCTGCCAGGACATCTTTGATGTTCCAGCTACCACCGGTGAAGCTTACAATCTTATCCACCAGCCCGGGATTTTTCCACCGTTCTAGCTTGGTGCTCTTGAGAGATCAGACTGCCCCAGGCTTTTTTTCACAAATCCCCAAGAGATTCCTGGTTCTGTTTATTATTAATGCTGTAGTTGTTGTCATTTGTTTGTCTTGTTTTACATACTAGTAAAGAACTGTTAGTCCTGTCCCCACACCTCTGCCTGAAAGCCCTTTTAATTTTCAAAATTATAATAATTTGGAGGGAGGGAATTTGAATTCTCCATTTCCTAGGGAAGCCCTGCCCCTCCTTAGCGGATACCTGTCTTTCAAACCAAGACAATGATGAAGAGTGGATCCTAAGGCATTTTGTTAAAAATCTATCAAATGCAAGGGATAAGGTATCCTTGCTGAGAGAATTTGCCCTAGGACAGAATCAGCTATCTCCTGGCAACAGGATGTTTTCTTAAGAGAAATTTCTCACATTTAGTGTGAGTTACACTTGAACCATGTACTGGTTTTGGCTGGGATAGAATTAATTTTCTTCCTAATAGCTGGTACAGTGCTGTGTTTTGGATTTATCATGAGAACATCTTTGATAACACACTGATTTTTTAAATTGTTGCTAAGTAGAACTTCCTTTAGAACAAGGACTTTTCAGTTTCCCATGTTCTGACAATGAGGAGGTCCACAAAAACCTGTGAAGGAGCAGAGCCAGGACAGCTGACGCTAACTGGCCAAATGGATATTCCACACCATAGAACATCATGCTCAATATATAAACTGAAAGAAGTTAGCCAGGAGCTGCTGATCACTACTTGGTAATGGGTTTGACATCAGTCCATTGGTGATAAGCAATGGCATTCCTTATTTCTGTTGGGTATTATTTCTTTATTTCTTGCTCTTCTTTTAGTTTTATTATTATTACATCTTGCTTCAGTCATTAAAGTGTTCTTATCTCAATCCACAACTTTTACCTTTATTACAATTCTACTCCCCATCCCACTGAAAGGTCAAGAGTGAAGAGAGTGAGTGAGCATCTGTGTAGTATTTAAGTTGTCAGCTGGGATTAAACCACAACCAGCCACTAATAAGCCTTTATTAAATCAGGGAAAACTATTGTCTTGGTTTGGAAAAGACAGGTGTTTTCTAGGGAGGGCAGAGCCTCTCTTGGAATGGAGAATTCAACCCCCCTCCCTCTGAATTATTATAATTTTGAAAATTAAGGCAAATGTATGGGGATAAGAATAATAGTTCTTTACTGGTATGTATAACCAGTAAACAAACAACAGGCAAACAAACAACAAGAACTACAGCATTAATAATAAACAGAACCAGGAACTCAGTAACAGCTTCCCTGACCGCAGGCACTTTCCACTTTGGTGCAGTTCCGGTCATAGCCGGCAGGGGCGCTGGTGGCTCCTGGTGGGCGGGGCAGGTGCAATGATCCCCCCGCGGCTGCAGGGGGCGCTGTGGCACAGGCTTGGGGAGCACGTGGTAATGGCGGCTCTGTCCCAGACGGGAAGGGGTGGAAGGGATGTAGCAGAAACTCCGGAGTTGTGGCTGAAGACCTGGGAGGTCTCGGCAGGCAGAGGGTGCGGGCTACAGGTGGAGAAAAACTCAGAGCAGTGCCCAAGAAGCAGCAGGGGGCAGGACAGCAGCGACCTTGCTCCCAGCATGGCAACAGGCCGCTCTTTTAGTGAGGCAGGAGATAACAAAGTCCCTGTTCAGTGACTGTTCCCAGGAGCAGGGAACCACACCAGAAGAAACAGGACCAAGCTGGACTTCTGCAGCAGCAGTGAGTTCCTTTCCCCAAGCCGCAGCTACACTGCTCTCCTCTGAAGGCTCAGATTGAGTGAGTGAGAGTTTTCCCCTCCCTGCCCACCTCAAGCACCCCGACATCAGTGCTCCTTAGCAACACAATGGGAAAAAATTCCACTGGTAACAAGTAAAGAAAAAAGAAAGAAAAAACTCAACCTCCAACAACTATAAACCTTCTTCCCTCATTTCCACAACAGAAAGTCTATCAGTTTGATTTCTACTGATTTAACTCTGTGTTTTCTTTAAAAAATTGGAAATAGGCTATCCAAGTATTTTTCCTCCCAACAAATGCATTTTGTTTGCCCTGTTGTCTTGCCTATTTTGAGATGATAACTTAGGGATGGAATTTACTTTAATTAGGTGACAGATGAAGAAGTTCTTTGTGCAGTTTCTACATAGATACTGCACTCTAAGCTAAAAGATTTATCACTGTTTTCACATTAAGGTGAAAACATCTATGAGAGTCTCTTCTGAAAACATTGGCAGGTCCATGCTGAGTGCCATGCCATTTCCATAACCACAGGATAGCATAATGTATTCTGATAGGCTGGCTTCCAAGTGTTAACACCAAAAATGGAAAATAAGCCTTAATTCGAAACAAGTACTTGGGCTTCCTTTTTGTGTGCACTAGTTTAAAAAGGAATCACTCATCAAAATACTTGATACATGTTTCAGTGAGCACCACCACAGAGAAGAGTAAGAAGCAATTTACTGTAGTTTTTGCCTGGTATATTTGCTTTCCTCAATTCCATCCATCTACTGATTTATTAGAAGAGATGCAGACCCTTTTAAAGAATTTCATGTGTACATTTCCAGGGTTTGAATTCTTATTATGCTCCAATAGATGATGATGTTAAATTTTCATCATGCAGAAGAATAATTGTTCTCCTGCTGAGGAGAAGGTTCTCAAGTAGAAACTTCCATTTGTTATATACTTACCTGCACGTTATGCTTCACAAGGGCTTTGTAAAATGTGTCAGGTGGATATAAATTAATTGTGGATTATATGTTTGACCATTCTCAAAGATATGCCTGACTGTGTGTGTATAAGTGGGTATATGCACAACAGGTATGTTATAGATGCATCTAGATTATTAAAACTGATCCTAGGATCTCATTTCCAAAGACATGGTGTGGAATTTTTGTGTTGTGGTTTTACTTTTTTTCCCCTCAGGCAGATTTTGGGAATAATTATGGTACAGAAGTACTTTGTTTTCTCACGAGAGAAGGATTTCGAACATCTGGGCTTCCAATGCCTGGTCAGAAAACCTTTTTAATGCTAGTGTATCAATTCAGCTACTTATTGCTAATCATTCTGACTCATATTCCCTCTTACCTAGCTACAATCATATCTTCAGAGAGGAATATAACAGTTGTCTGAACATAATAGAAGTGCTGTAGTTAAAATAATTGTGTGTTTCTGAGGTTATTGCTCTTAATATAAAAAAGTAATTTATTTCTGAGCTGCTGTGCAACACATACTGGTTCAGTGGTGCATGTAATAAAAATTCAAACTTTGGAACCTGCCTTGACCAATATTTACATAAACCAAGTTGTCAGCTTATTTAAATTCCTATCTTGTTTAATACAAGCTATTTTTAAAACAGGAAAATATTTCTGTTCCCTTAAGTTTGTTGTCAGAAACGATGCTTCATGTAGTACAGACAGTGCTCTTTGGACTTGTTGATCAGTGATACATTCTGGGCTTGTAGACCATTGCCTTATCAGGCTGGTTTTCAGAGTCTGGCATGTTAGTAGTAATGGGTGGATAGGATGAAAGTGGTTCTTTCCTGGATTCTTACTTATTATTCCTGGAAAAATTCGCTGCAGATAACACTTTGATTTTTAATGAAAAACAAAGTAAAAATTTAAGAAGTGAAAGATACTGACAACTTTTCAACAGTTCTGTACATGGAATCTATCTATTCTGATTTCTTTGTCTGCCAAAGGCTGGTTTAAAATTCTAGGCTTTTATTCCTCTGCACAATCTAAACTGATACTACTATAACTGAGTTCCACATGAGCTGGTAATTTCCCTGGAGGTTTTTTCAGCGATCTAATAACACTTATACAAATTCTGGCAGTGTACTGACTAAAGACTTCTCCGCTTCTGTCTTTTAATGAAGACAGAAATGCTTATCCGCTACTAACTGCAAGAATTGTGTGATCCATACCCCAGAACAGAGATGGTCCTGTAATTTACATCTTGTGGTTTTGTGAAAGTCATTGGCATTGCAACATCTGGTTAAGCCCTGCAAACTGCAACAGCATGTTGATTTTCATGGGAATACTCAAGGTATATGCAGGTGTAGAGACTTAGCTATATTACCACAGCTGCTGAACCAAATTTGTTGTAGGTCATGACTAAGCAGAGTGATGGAAAAAAAAAATTTGGACTACAAATGCTGTGTTATGTATGAATGAAGAAATTAGTTGATTTCCTGGTCAGCCAGTCTAACACTTTTTGGTAGGAGCTGTTCATGTTCTCAAAAGCCATTAGCTTGTTGCTGCTTTTTTGTTAGTCTGGCTAAGCCACACAAAAGGTTGTACTTCAGCTTTCAGATTGCAATTGCAATTCTTTTTTTCTTTCACCTGGCAATATTGTGGATGTTTTCAGATCATGGTGACAAAATCTCCTTCTGTAAGTTTCTGCACTAATAAATAGTAACAGCATCACAGAAACGCAGAATGAAGTTGAAAGGGACCACAGTGGGTCATCTGGCCCAACCCCCCTGCTCAAGCAGAGTCATCGTAGAGTACATAACAAAGGATTGTGTCCAGATGGTTCTTCTGTATCTTCTGCAACGGAGACTTTACACCCTCTCTGGTCAATCTATTGCTGTGTGTGCTCACTCACACAGTAAAGAAGTTCTTCCTCATATGCTGGTGGAACTTCCCGTGCATCAGTTTCTGCCCATTGCCTCCAGTCTTGCTTCTTGTCACCACTGAGAAGAGCCTGGTTCCAGTCTCTTCACACCTCCCCTTCAGATATTTACAGACATTGATAATGTCCCCTCTCAGTTGTCTCATCTTGAGGCTGATGAGGCCCATCTCCCTCAGCCTATCCTTGTAAGAGATGCTCCAGTCCCTTAATGATCCCTGTTGTCTTGGACTTGTGGTTATCAAGTTTGCCTTGGTGTTTTGTAACCCAATCCTCCTTGAACAAAGGAAGGTCTTCTTTCCAACATTTTTTACCCTAATTCTCCTGGGTCAGAGATCCCTGAGGGCTGGTCTTTGCAGTGAGATTGATCTGCCCTTCCCTCTTACCAGGGTTCCTCCCTCCATTTAGTAACAGGCCCACATTATCCTTTCTTTTACTTTTGTTATAGATATATTTGAAGAAGTCTTTCTTTTTGCCCATGGCATCCTTGGCCAGTTTTAATTTGAGATGGGCCTTGGTCTTTCTTGTCTCATTTCTACTTATTCTGAAAATCCCTCTATATCTCCTCTAAGTTGTTTGACCATGCTTCCACCTCCTGTGTATCTCCTGCTTATACTTGAGTAATGACAGGGGTTCTTTATTCATTTATGTAGTTCTCTTGCCCCTTTACCTGATTTCTTGCTCATTGGGATGCATCGTTCTTGAGCCTAGAGGAAGTGATCCTGGAATATTAACCAGCTCTCTTAAACACCTCCTTTCTGCAGAGTCTGTTCCAATGTAATTCTTCCTGGAAGATCTCTGAAGAGACTAAAGTTTGTTTTCCTGAACTCCAAGGTGACAGTCGCCTTCTACCCTGCTTCATCTTTGCCCATTACTGAGCTCCACAGTCTCATGATCACTAAAGCCAAGGCTGCTCCCAGCCTTCACATCTCCAGCAACTCCTTCCCTGTTTGTTTGTATAAAGTCAAGCAGCACATCATTCCTTCTTGGGTTCTCCACTACCTGTGTCAGAAAGTTGTCATCAGTGTTTTCCGGAACCACTTGGACTGTTTGTGTTTTGCTGTGTTACTTCTCCAGTGGGGAGTTAAGAGACTTCCACAAGAACCAATGCTTATTTCTTTAAAGCTGCTTCTAGCTGTCTGTAGGCGGCCTTATCCACTCCATCCTCCTGCTCAGATGACCTGATGCAAACACTCGCAACAATGTCACTATTATTAGTCTTGTGTTTTATCCTAATCCATAAGTTCTCGACTTGCACATCGTCCACCCCAAGACAGAGCTTGATACAGTTCAAGTGTTGCACATAGAGGGCAATTCCACCACTGTGCCTCCCTGGTCTGTCTCTCCTAAACAGTCCTTCATTTCAACATTTCAATTACGTGAGCTATCCCACCACACCTCCATAATCAAAATTATATCAAAGCTCTGTAACTGCAACAGATCTCTAGCTCCTCCTGTTTGTTCCCCATATTGGATGTGTTTGTGTACAGGCACTTTTATAAAAGCATTTGAT